>OZ038379.1:59776024-60376024 GCA_964036045.1 Eutreptiella sp. 'Long Island Sound 2002'
TTTGTGTCGCGCTGCGTCTTGGAGGGAGGGATGCACATGCACATGTTTTGGCATGCTCCCAAACTAACCCAACCAAGCCACAGGAGCCCCGGCAGCGCCATGAGCGCTGAGTCTTCTGTAGGAAATGTTACAAACAGAGCAGCAAAAGAGCGCCAGCCATGGTGAGCGCCCATTTTTCTGTGTGAGGGAAACTATAGGTATTTTAAAGTAGATGTGGAAACCAAGGAAAGGCCAAGTAAAAATCCCTTTTTCCTAAAATGCGACAGTGGTGGCCACCACAGCACAAGGGGGGAGTAAGAAAAAGTGCTTTTCCAATGCTTTGAGGCATACTCTAGTTGTATTAGGGATGCACTGAGCATCCGGGCATTTCCATCTCAGTATTGGCCCCACCAAAGGTGGTGATAACACATTTTGACCTCTGGAACCAAACACCCAATCAGGATATGGAGTGGACCCCTTAATCCCCTTTCAATGAGAGGCAAATCATCTTTTCCTGAGTTGACTGAGAACTGACATATCCAGGGCAGAGCCTATGAATTTATCTATGTTTTTCCATGAATTCTTAGCTGTCCTAGTGGTATGCACCCTAGGGGGCTGGGCACCTCTTTTTGAGAGGTCCTGGGTTCAATTCCCGGTCAGCCTAGCTAAGTAGGAAGATCCCATGTGACATGGCAGTGACCTCATCGCCACATGCCCTGCCACCTCAGCACATATGGGACCCAAAACAAAGAGTGCACACCTCCTGAGATGGCACTATGGAGATAGAGTGACCATGGGGCAGTTTTCCAGCTCTTTTCCAAAACATTTCAGCTATCTTTGTGAATATGCAATCCGATTTGACCTGAGTTGCAGTTTCTGTGAATATCCTTTCATCTTTCACTGTTTACACTGCAGCCCTTCATGCTTTGATCCTGATTCTCTTCTCCTTGCATACCTCTGGCTTGGGCTATCGTGGATTGACTGTATTTCAGCAAACAAAAGCTTTTCATCTTCAAAAACAAGCAGCAGGAAACCCTACACCAGCAGCAAGCAGCAGGAGAGGCACAAACACAGTGTTGAAATCACTATAACCTTTTCTAGACTGCCACGGACAACAAGGAACCAGGAGAGGTCAGTACTAAGAGGGTCTCACAGCAGCGAAGAGGCAAACGGGGACGTACATAAGAGCCTACAGTTGGTGGTATGGCAGAAAACCGGTTACCTTGAGCAATTCCCAATAAACTGAGGACGAAAAAGTACCTTGAAGTCTCTTTTCATGCTTTTTATGCTTCCACTGGCTTAGGCGGCTCAAGTTGCATCGTATAAAAGGACAGAAAGTGCCCAAAATACAGGGCCTCAAACAACATCAAAAGAACCATTCTTTGGCTTGCAAAAAATCAAGCCGTTTTTGAGACACCAAAAGAACTCTTATGTAAGGAATTTTGGCCTTTTCTTGGTCCTGATGGGTCCAAAAAATGCTTTCTTCGGGGCAATGGACTGTTCCTTGCGCGAGGCCTCGCGCAAGGAGCAGTCCATTGCCCCTCCAAAGCCAGGTAATGATGGTAGAATGGAGGAATCCAGCAGGCGCCTACACTGGAGTGACATTACAGGCACCCTTGACTTGATCCCATTGTACAATATGTTTGAGCGGGCGGACATTCAGCGCTCTAAACAAGCCTTGCAAATCTACTTGATGACTCAAGAAATCATTTCTACTGTTGTTGCATTCCTAACAAAAGGAGCACATACGTTGGAGGTGTTGCACTGGGTGCATCCTTCAGCATTGCTCATGATGCACACCTGCCGCAAGTTATGGGGAGTGTCAAGCAAAAAAAAGAGTATCACTGGTAACCCATGAAACATGTCCACTCAACAGATGACGCTTAGCTGGACAGGGACCCCCCCTGTGGCTTTGGCTGAACAAAAATTGATCCTTCCGTTGTTGACTATAGATCAAAGCAAAATGTGCAAGGAAAATATAAATTTGCCATGGGTGGCATTTTTTGAGCGTTTGTTTGGGCCAAAAAAACTGATTTTTCGGAGAGTAAAATGCAATGTAGTGCAAACGACACCAATTATCAAGATGATGTTCGATACCTGGAGAAAGAAGGTGCCCTGGGGTTAGCAGTCTGCCAAGCGCAGGGGCTCACCAAGCCCAAAAAGACTTTTTCCGCCTCCGAGGGGGGCAAGCTTCTGGTAAATTTCAATGACTCAACGACAATTTAGGTACTCGTTGCTTCAGTGAAGGTTGTGCACAAGCGCTATCACATGAGAACCCATCACAATGGTACAAAGAATATATTTTCTGGGCCTTTTTTTGCGCGAGGCCTCGCGCAATGAGGACTGCATTGCAGTCCCAAAACTTGAAAGTCACACCCTAGACCTCTTTTTTCAGGCGGTGCAAATCAAAAATCAAACCGTGGGGTCGGTGGTAAGACCACTCGACCCTGAAGCCGTCTTTCCAAAGGAAAATGAATCGGGTTAGGTTTTTGGTTTAGTAAGTTATGCGCGAGGCCTCGCGCATGCGGCAGCCCTTGAACCACATGTTGCATATGCTTTGCATTGATATTCAATCCGCCATGCTTCCGTTTTAATGATCCTTGGTCTTGATTGCGCGAGGCCTCGCGCATAGAACTCGATCAATAAATCATTTTTCCAGGTATGCAATGAACATGCAGAACAGAAAATGATGTTGCAATCATTTTTTCTGCAGACCATGTTCATCCAAAAAACAACGGGGAACGCAAAATGTCTTTATTGGCCAATTTCCGCTAAAAGCACATCATGTTCCACTGAAATTATAAGATTTATTAATTTTTGTATAGTTTTTTTTTGTTTTCGGCTGTCGGAAAAAAGGCACAAAATGGCACAAATGGTAAGAAAGATACTTTCTTTGGACTAATATTCTGTTTTCAAAAAGCAGAGCCTGTGAAAAACTATTTTTTTTGCATGGTCCAAATTGGGTGCATTTTGTGTGATTTTGACCATGCAACTTGAGCCGCCTAAGACTGGCGGACCAAGGTGAAAACCTGCAGAACTTCACTTCATTCTGGAGAGTAATCATTGAAGTTCAGAAGATATCCGGAAAAGCACAGTTTAAGGCATGGAAAAGCCCACACCTTATGTGGTCTCCATTATTCCTCGTTGGAATTTCGGAGGGACTGCCGGTCTTCTGCACTCTAAGCTACTCGCGCTGCCAGCAAGGTCAGCACCACAATTTTGGGCACCAGAAAGAAAGGAGTTGGAAGAAGTTTCGGGGTCAAATATTGAACAGTTTTAAAAGGCGGATATGACTGGCATAGCAGCGAGTTCTGGAGTTACGGCAAGTTCTGGAGAGAGTTGAGTTGCAGGGAGCCAAGTATCAAGGAACCCTGGGTCATTGAGGTTCCCAAAATCTTTTGGTTCGTTCATGGTTGGAAAGTACTTTGAATATTACTTGGTCCTGGTTTTACTTCGCAGCGCCTAGGGTCACCCCAAGCCAAGTTTAAGTAACTACAAGTTGAGTTTTGGGGTTTTGGAGGGAGTTATTCCCAGGGCACCTACATGACTTGAACCAATGGTCCACATGTTGAGGCGAACACGTAAAGCAACGCGTTAAAAGTCTGGACGCGCCGTTGTACACGCGCAGCGAGGAGCTGAGCCGTGATGCCCGGGCATTTGTGTTATGACAGGCTGATTCATGTGGCTGGATTGGGGCATCTTGGTACATTTATGATGTGGGATTCGGAGCTCAAGTTCATATGCTGGAGTTTCATGGCTGCGAGTGCAGGCCCCCAGCGACACCTACGACCACGTGACAGCTGAGGTACTGGCTTGATATCTATGGTGCCAACTTCACTGAATTTATGGCTCAATTACTGTGTTCATCTGCCCAAATTGATTGGATTTGGTGACATTTATTGGGTCAAGCGTCTGGATCAGAGGTGGACTTCTGACTACTTCGACCAAGACCATCGTTCAAAAATTCTAGAACGTACGAGGACGACACTGGAGTATCCAGAGACCGTTTGAAGGACTCATCTTGGTCTACGTTTGGTCATTTATGCTTGGTTCTACTCCCAATTTCTAGTGAAATTGGACCCCATTGACGCCGGATTGAGGTGAAATCTGTTGGTCACGTGGAACATGGGAGTCATTCCTCGATGACGCCTTCACACACAGCGTGTATTCAAGCCAGGAGTGGTGTTAAAAGTCAATGAATGGGCAACGATTTCTCAAAATATTGGTTTCATATTGAGCAATGGTATTATTCTTTATTGGACTTTCAGTTGGGACATTGGGGGAAGTTTTATCCATGGAGCTTGATCACTTCCAATATGGGTGAAAGACACTTAATGGCTTAACTTTAATTCAAAAGAGGGCTTATCTATTCTATTATATGCCATGAGTTGTTGTTTGTCATTCCATTGTTTCTTCTTTGAACACTATTTGTATCATGGCACAACAAAGGTGTTGGCCTTTGCTTTCTCTATTTTTTTTGGGCTAGTCTCATTGAGATTGACCTGTTCAGTAATCTGCGTTTTTCTCCAACATATGGTCGTTTCACAGAAAAGGAATATGATTTTCAGACTTAGCATAAAATTCCGCATCTATGTAGTGGTCATAAGACTATTTCATTTTATTGACCACTTTTGCCCCGTGAGCGCGCCATTTCCACTATGGGCGATTCCTACTGAGTTCTGAGGTCATCAGGGAAGTTCCTACTGAGTTCTGCAGAAATGAAATAATTATTTCCTGAACTACAGAAAGTTCGTGGAAGACTTTAAAGTGATTTTCTATGTTTTTTTATCATTGGGAAACCATTTTTCTTGCGTCTGTTTGACTATCTTTGCAGGAAGCCTGATTTCTGAGATATACCATTTTTGCCCTGATCTGAAGTCGCTGTTCACTGTTGCAGAGTGCAGACTGAAGTCGCTTTAAAAATCTTGAGTCCTCTTCATGCATATGTGCATGCATACGAGCAAACACAAGGACCAACATCACCCATTGTTTGTTTGTTCGTTGTACAGCCCCATCAAGTTCTTTATTTATTTTATTGATCCGGATTCTGCTCGTCTTGGAGTCTTGGTCTGGTTTTATTTTTCCACCGAAATCTTTGAGTACCTGAAATGGAGCAGGAGCAAACACCAAAGCAAGTGCAACCAGAGGATACTGAGACTATTCAAATAGAGGAACGAGATGCAAAGCGGGAATTAGACAAATGAAGGAAGTGGAGGAAAAGGCCCATTAAGAGGCCTTGGCCAAGGCTGAAGCGGACGCCGCGAAGAGGGAGGCTATCGAGGCTGAGCGTGGGAAGGTCGCCGAGAAGAGGGCCAAGACCGAAGCTGAGATCATGCCTTTGGACGTAGAGAGGGCCCGGCTGCAAAGGGTCCGTGGAGAGGAGGCCGTCCGCGCTCAAGAGGAGGCCAAAAGGCGAGCCGCCGAGGCCGCTACCGCGGGCCTAGAGCACTCCGCCTTTAGGATGAAGATCAACCTGGACGCGGAGGATTCCCGGAGCAGGGAGGGCAGCGGCCGTGCCCCGCATCACGGCCGCAAGGGCAAGGGGAAGACCACCGAAAGGGCACGGAGGGCCGCCGAGGGGCACCCCCACGCCTCGGACCCCTTCGTCACCTGCAGCAACGGGGATGGACCAGAACGCCGGCATCATCGAGAGCCCATGGGCTGTGGACTGGGGGTGGCCGGAGCCGGCGGGGGCAAAGGCGACAGCACCCCTCCGGGATTGGAAGTAGAGGGCCTTGCACATTCCTACCGCAGTAAGCAAGGTACCCCAAGCCGACCTCTGTCATGGACGGGATCCCAATGAGACTCCGACGACAACATGGGGTGCAACCCGGGTGCTGGCCCATCCGGTACCAGCCATGGACCCCCGGATGGCGGACCACCCGGAGGACCCCTAGACGGAGGACTAGTCGCAAGGCCACCAAGCTGAGGACTACCTAAAGGACCCCCAGCCGGACTACCGGGAAAAGACATCCCGGAGAGCACCTGGAGATGAATCGTGTACTTCAGAGGGAAGATCCAAGCCTTGGAGCGCGAGATCCAGATCAACAAAACCGAGACCAACAATAGTGCGACAGTCGCCGCCAAGGCCCAGAAAGACTTGAACATCGCCAAGAGGGAGGCCAAGGAACTGAGCGGTGTGGTCACCTAGCAGAGGGGGGTGGACAGGCTGGAGGGCCTGGGGAGTTGGTCTCCTCGGATAATGGCCGGGGACCCGGACCCGGTCCGGGCAAAGTCCGCGCCCTTGGCGGAGCCCGTCGGAGCAACCACATGCCCTCCGGGCAAGGCAGCGGTGGGGAGCGTGATGAGTGGCTGAGTGCGGACTACCGCAGACGCCGCGGCCCCCTCCGCACCCCTGTTAACCCAATGCGCCCGAAGCGCGCCCCGGAACAAGCCATACCGGCGTATGGGTGGTACGGAGCGTTGCAGGATGAGGTCCTCGAGGAGGACATGGAGTGGGACATCGACAGAGCCGATGGAGACCCCATGGAGGACCTCGGGAGCCACCCCACCCCGGGCAGAGCGACGGGAGGCCGCCAACCGGGACCGCCGGTACCGTGTGGAGGAAGACTACATGGAAGGCATTGCCGAGAAGACCTGGGAGGGACGGCCGTGGGAACGGCGGGGGACGCCGATGGGAACCTCGATCGTCCTCGCAGACTCACGTATGCTAGGCGAAGAGCAGCAAATTTCCTAACAATCGCCCGTGTTGAGGACTTCGGATAGCCCAGCCACCGTTTTGTTGGGCCAGGAAACCTTGATTTTTAAATTCTCCATCGCCGAAATAGGGGAGGGCCAACTTTTGTATAAAGTCCATACCGACCTCCGGCTGAAAAGTCCGACGGCGGCCGAAAAACCTCCAACTTTGCGTCAAAACCCCAGAAATGACCCCCCCACCACCCGTAAAAACGCCTATGTATGTATGTATGTATGTATGTATGAATGTATGTATATATATATATATATATATATATATATATGTACACACATGTATACCTTCAATAAAGTGGCAAAACAAATCCTTGTAGATGAAGTTCTCCTTTTTGTCGCATGTAGATAGGTTGTGCTGCTACCCATTTGTGCTTGCACATGTGGCGAAACATGTCTGTAGTCTACGCATCCAGCTCTTAAATCATTTTGTTGCCATGCCGCATTCTACCAACATCATCTTTCAAATAATGCTCTAGAACAAAAAATTCATTACCACGGATCACCACTTTTGACGGTCATCATGTACTGAAAGCGGCTTGTCAACCGCCAGCCGGTCACCCAATAAAAATGCCAATCCAATGCATGCAGGTGTGGCGGTAAATTCCTCTCTCCATTTGCGTAATGCCACACATATTTCCAATAGACAAAATGCGGACACATGCAAAGCACAATAATAAACGCCACATTCAAAATACATGATGTGGGTTCTGCCATCGCAAAAAACGCTCCAAGAATGGCTATGCGGCCAATAGGGCCTAGCATAATTCCTTGCCAAAACCTAGTCTGCACAGGGGCGCATGCACAGAATCACCGGAGTACAAAATTTCTTGTGCAATCTCACGCAACAACAACAATCTATCTTGTAGAAATGACATGCTGCCGTTGACAACACTCTTGACAAAAAGCAATGCAACATCCAAAAACAAGCATTATGGCAATTCATGTGGTCCTTTTGGTGTAGCAAAGCAGGGTAGAGGAGAACTCAAGCAAAAGCTACATTGCTTTTTTTGCTTTGTGTTCATTCCGCTGCGTGTCAGGCTGTACATAGTGCGTGCTAACGCTGAGGAGTTGGCCATAGTGACCCTCATTGCCGAACAAGAAAGGATTCGGCCAAGGCGGTGGAGGAAGTGGCACATGTTTTTGGGTGAAGTTGGAGTGCATGTTCGGGATACCAACAACAAGCGGAGCATGCAATGTGTATTGCGCACATTAGAGACTTGCGCTGCAAACAAAAGAGGGGCAAAGACCAAATCCATGGACGCTGCTTCGGAAATACGGTGCGCCCATGGTTCAGCTAACAACGGCCTACAAAGCAAATGCGCAGCTGACGCATTCCACAATGAATCACGCACAACCCACACCACTCAAAGCTGTCCGGGTAAACCACTATTGATAGAGAACAATCTCAGCATTATCTATCATGTAGGATTGTCTTATAAACATCTCTCAAATGGCGTGCTTCCAGTTTCTATAAATGAGACCCCGAACTTGGAATGATCACGTCTAGTGGTCGTTCCCAACCGTCACAGAGCAATGACTCAGCATGCGGCAGTTGGGCCGTATCGGTGCCTTGGCCATCAATTGGGGCACGGCAGGCTGCAGCCAGGACGACATGTGTAGAAACATGCTTCATATCAAACATTCCCGTTTGTGATGGCTCGTTGGCATTAGAGAATGCGCAGGGGGCAAAATGAAATGTGGCCCACAAGTGGGCCCGGTGGCTACATAACCCATGCCGTCTTGGGGGTGCCTGATGCTTCAATGTTGGGGACAAAATCAGAAGTGGCCCACAACTGGGCCAGTGGCTACATAACCCCTGCCGTGTGGGGGGTCCCCTACGCTTCAAAGCGGGGGACAAAATCAGATGTGGCTCACAAGTGGGCCGGGTGGCTACATAACCCCTCCCATCTGGGGTCCCCCATGCTTCAGAGCAGGGACAAAATAAGATGTGGCCCACAGATGGGCCCAGTGGCTACATAACCCATGCTGTCTGCGGGGTCTCCAATGCTTCGGAGCGGGGGACAAAATCACATGTGGCCCACAAGTGGACCTACTGGCTACATAACCCATGCTTTCTGGGGGGTCCCCAATGCTTCAGAGCGGGGGACAAAATCAGAAATGGCCCAGAAGTGGCCCAAAGGTTCTGAAACCTAGTTCTTTTTTTTCGACGTTCTGAAACCTAGCCAAAAAAAATTTTTTACTGGGTTTCCCACACCTAAAAACTAGTGAACCTCGTAAACTGTTCCCTAGAAAAAAATTTTGGAAAATTCTTTACTAGGTTTTACTACAGACCCCGTACCCCCAGGGCTTCTTCTTCTGAGAAAGAACTGTCAGTATAGACCTTTTTTTTTCTAACTCGTGACCGAAGTTCCACCAAGTGTCCATTGAGGGTACTGTCAGTATAGACCTCCGGTACATGGGCCCGAGACACGGGCACTGACTTGCCTGCTGCTCCGCTCTTCCACTTGGCCCCTATTTTGTCGGACACCAACAGCCTAAACATATTGTGGTCCCTCATCACATGCCCCATTGGCCGTTTGCAGTGATCCACATGGGACCGAAGTCTTACCAAAATGTTCTTATCAGTCAACCAGCTCTGTATAACCTCCAGGTAGAGAAACACAGCAGCGTCCGACATGTTCATGGGCGTGTATGTGCGCAAATGCGTGCATGTGTGTGCATGTAAAGGAGGCAAGGGCCCAGCTTGGTAGCCCACTGAGCTGGAGGTTCAGTTGCCCAAGGAATCCGTCCCATATTCCTGCACACCCTCTGACGTGGGAAATACCAGCGGATTTGGGTACTTTATGGAGGGTACGAACATACCAGGGTCCATGTGACTCCTATGTATGGGTGATGACTGCAACGTGTGTGAATTACCATGCACCCAGTACTCCTACGTTGACTTGGGGTGTGCATACAAAAAGACAAACGGGCACACGAACACCAACATGTAAACACACCCATTGCCAAACAGACGCCACAGCACCAGGAACTACCACCAGGTGACACCAGAGAAAACGCAAATTGATGATACAAACGGCCAAACACCCATGATAAAGATGCACCGGCAGCCTTCTGCCATAGAACAGCGTGCTGCAGTGTTGCAGATCACCGTATCTCGCCCCTGCAGACTGCTCCGAAAGAGCACCAGTTAACTCGAAAGCCAGACTCGCAGCTCCAAATCAACCATGCAAAGGCTAAACACGTCCTCGCTGATGGCTGCGGCAGACAAATGACCACAATCCCCTCCAGTGGTGACAGAGCTTACTGCACCATCGCATATTGACATGGGGGCACAGGCAGAATCGGCACGGGAGTGCTGTGCAACCAGCAGAGATGCAGGCGGATTTCGTGTGGTCAACGGTGGCAGCAACAGCGTTAGGGCAGTCTGTGTGCTTGTAGTGCGTTGGAGAGACGCTGCATATGGGATCTTAAGGCGCTTGCGTGCCGGTGAAGAGCGCAGATTCCCAGTCGTCTGCATTGGACAAGACGGTGTTTGGAGCGAGCAGATCCACGCACTGTCCATTTTCATGGTCAGGTCGACTACTTTCTGGAACATGTCCTTGACCAGAGTGTCCATCAGTTGCCTGCGCACCTGATCAGGGCAGAAAAGCCTTCGAACAGGGTGTGTATCAATGCTGGTTATCAGATACCCCGCTCCCACCTGCCCCTAAAGAGACAGAGTGCCCTTGTCCCTTGTGCGGACAGTACAGCCCATCACCATTTGTACAAGCCCTCCCCATGCGCCTCTCTGTGGGGGTTTCCACGCATCAACGCACCTGTTGCTATCCGACCTGCAGCCACTCCTACATTGTCCCTCCGATTCCAGGGGATGCTAAATTCAGGGGAAAACTGCACCAAAACACATCATGATGTCGTTGACTGACCAGATGATCAGAAATGGTGACATTGTCACACAACCTATGCTACAACTCGATGCTGTCTCAGCCATGTCATGCAGCGAGTCCGCCCTGGCACAAATATGCGTTGCAAAAACAGGCCTCAGGCAAACAAAGCACTCCAACAAAAAGCTCCTCATCAGTGATGCCACAGCCACCTTTTGGTCTTTGGGTGAGAGGGCACGGTATCAGCTGTGTCTTGATTCCCACCGAAACAGCAGTGTCCACTGGACAGCACTCATCATCTGCCTTGCCCCTAGGCAAACCAACCACAGGTTGAGCCCATCTCCCTCAAGCCCGCACAGGTCGCAGCAGGATGATCTCAGCTGCGAGGCCAAATGTGCCATGTACCCTCTTCGTCCCCTCCTGAATCTTTTACCACCAGTTATAAACTGCATGCATCAGTGTGGGGTAATCCTGGTGCAAAGTGGCAGAGTGTGTGGTGCACTTTCCAGCCTGCAGTGCATGTCATCCTGGCCTTTCCATGCTGCCTCTGCAATCAACCATTGCTGTAACACATTGTGCACCATTGTGGGGACTGAGTACACATCTTGTACGATGGTGGCGCTCATCCACCACTATTCCAATGCAAATTCATCATTCACTGAACGCTGTACCTGGTCCTCGTGTTCCACAAGGGCCATGACAGCGGCCACATTGCGGGCTTGACACTGCGCCTGCTTCAAACAAAGGTTAGTGCTGTAAGTGTCCAAGGCACAGACTCTGTCTTGAGCTTCCATCTTGCTGAGCATGGACTTCAGTAGAGGAGCATCCATTGCAGAAACTTTGCAGCAGGATGTGTGCAATCAGCTGAGACACATTCAGTACGTACACACGAGTGGAAGGATACCCATGTGCATATATGCAACATGCAAAGGTCCAAATCTGCCCCCCAGAGGAGCGATGAAAAAGGATTGTACAAATATATTGGAAGCACAAGAGAGCCCCAAATCGCGCAAGCACATCTCAATGTGTACAGAACAAAGGTGTCCACAGGAAACAGTAATTGGATGATCAGCATCCAACCAATCACCATCTCGCTACGTCCAACACAAGATGACCAAGGTGGAGAGCTCGTGCAATATGGTGTAAGAAGGCATATTATGTGCTGTGCACGTGGCATGTGCAAGTTGAGCAATTTGAGACATGCCTTCCAGACGTGAACGCAGAGCGGCAGCAGCATAGGCCACCACAACTGCATTTTGTGCATCATTCCCCCCCTTTTTTTCAACGGGATGTGTTTGTTACAAATACGATGGGTGTATGATACTTAGGCAGTTTGGAGCCGAGGTGGGGCAGGTGCTAATGATGAGGGATGGCAAGTGCCACGGCGCTCTTGGAAGACCATACCATGCTGGGGGAATACCCTGAATGTGACTATCCACCCAGACAACAAAGTGAGGGACACCCTCCTTGTCTCAATTGATGATGTGCAACGAATTTCGACAAATCCACTGCAAGGAAGTTCAACACCACTGCCTCAACTGGTTGGGAAAGCCCAACTCAATGCAGCCAAGCAGCAGTGAGGACCCATTGTTGCTTGCATTATGTGGGCCACATCATGCACAAGGTGTTTAAGGAGTTGCGGGAACATATGGTGCTTGCACAGACAACACTCAGAGACATTTGCTCTTCACCTTGTGGCCCTTGCATGCGGTGTTTGGAGTGGTTGGTGCTTTTGGGGGTGATTCCAGTACTGTGTGCCAGATAATCGGCGCTGTGCCTGCGCTATGCACAAACACCCTCTAAGTGTCATATTGGAGGTACCAGCTATGTGAACGTGCAGATGAAACGCACTCACTGATTTCACAATACTCTCCTTGCAGAAACTTAACCCATACCCTGCTCTCCAGGGTTGGTAGTTATGGTGTTGGTATCGGTGATTGTGTGGTTGGTGCTGGTGTTGTTGCCATAGGTGCTGGTGTTGTTGCCATAGGTGCTGGAGTCTGTGTTGTTAGTGCTTCTGTTTGTGTGGCTGCTGATTAGTCAGCGTCGATGCACAAACAGACACACACTCTTGGCTGACAATATTTTCACACAATAGCGTGAGATGTGTAACTTCCAAAAAAAGGCATTATGGCTGTCCCTAAGAGATGTGCATGCAGGTTTTACCTGAGATCCCTTGCACAAAGAGGGTTGATCCGTCCATTGCACCTTATATTTAGCGCTCTGTGACTATTGGCTCCGCATGGAATTCTTGGTTTTTTGGAACAAAACCCAGCCAGCAAGAAAGGCAGTGGGAGTCAAGTTAAAGGCTTTTGTCATTCACTTTATTTGTGACACCCCTGCCCCATATAAGCTGTCCCAAACCTTTGTACTTCTTCAGATTCACACATCTGCTATTTATGTGGTGGACGCATTGGTGTTGGTGTTCGAGTTTGTGTTGTTGTTGGCATTCTCATGGATGTGGGGGATGGTGGTGGCGAGGGTGTTGGTGTTGGTGTTGGTGTTGGCGTTGCCATGGTTGTTGGCAGCATAAAACACCAACACCAACATGAACGAAACCAATACTAACATGAGCAGCAATAGCAACCTCAACTCCCACACAAACACAAACACTATCAACACCAGCACCAACACCAGCACCAACATTGAACAACATAATCAAGAACACTATCACCAACACCATCACCAACACTAACACCTATCCCACCACCAATACCTCCACCTACACCAATGCCAACGCCAACACCACTGACAATGGTGCTGCCATTGATGGTAGCGTTGGTATTGGTGTGGATGCAGTTGTTGGCAACGTCAAATCAAAAGTGACTACGTGCATACTTTTTGAAATGTGCATGAAAAGCGCATTTCAAAGAGCCATTGGGCCATGGCTCTTTGGCCACAATTTTTGAAAGGCATGGATGTAAAGTCTCATGATCGCTCACCAATTTACATGTAGGAAACCGGAAAAGCAATCAGTGGTATACTTCAACAAAGGCCTTGAAAGAAGGGGGGGGGGGGATATGGGAGAAAATGAGAACGTGCTTGAAAAGGGCTATTTGCAACCGTGTGAACAACGTGATAAGGGTAGGAAATCTCAACATTGGGGGGATTGTGTGGTTGCACCATTTGGTATTTTGCATTGCATGTACACAAGCATATACATGGTGTAGTGCAATTTGGGTACCAAAATTAAGGTCGTCGCTGGAGTTGTATAAATCCAACAAAAAGGGGCTGTGTATCCTAGGCCAAGATACACGTTGCCTTGATATGTCCTCTAAGGTCGGTGCGGCGCCCATATACTTGTCGTGCGTTGTCGTTAGATGTCAACTAGATTGTCTAGTTATATTTGTTTCATCTTGGACCGGCACATCTATTGGAGGCCCAAGCTTCCGTATTAGACATTAGTGGGACGTCGCTTCTTGTCTCTCGACCTGCTGGGTTCCTCGGGTATTGCAGTAATGTGTAGTCTCATTCGGCCATATGTTACCGAGTCACCAAAAACAGCCCCCCACAAATCCAACATGGTATGAGTACAATGTTTGCCACAAGATAAAGTGTGCTCTACTTGTGCAAGAAGTGTGTTGTAAGGTGTGTCCTCATACATTGGGTATCCGAGCACATGGTCCACATACATTGTTTTGCTTAGAGAACGGAGCATGCCCAAAGAGGCGGGCGGGTGGGTCCGCTGTGTATGTAAAGAAGATTACAAACCGACGGAGAAGAATATATGTAGCGCAAAACTTAAGTTTGAGTGTGTCAAATTTCAGTTTTGCTTACAGAACGCAACATGCACAAAAGCAAATGTGTCACTGCATTCCAGAAGGGGTTCGATGCATGCCCAAAGAAAACGTAGCCACACTCAAACGCAGAAAGCTCCATGGGTCGTGCCCCGGACACAGACTCCAACTCAGCATGCACGACACAGTATACACACAGTATACACAAACCGACTACGGGCAGAATTTAGGGACGTCCACAAAGCGCCGGACGGGCGTTCAGCGGGCGTACCAATCCTCAACCACTATAATGACTGCCCGGTATACACGTTCCCTAGCGACCGCAGTATTCCAGCAATGTTCCATGCCAGACATCCGGAGCACCAACAGGGGCACGCGCACAAGTGCCGGCAGCGGCAAGGCAAAGTACCATGCCTGACAAACATCCGGCAGCCATTGCCAGAGGGTTGCTGCCACTAAGTCTGGATCTACACCCACAAAGCGGCGGCCTTCTCGGGCACAAGCCAGCCACCCCGAGGCGGACGGGCTAATTGCATGGCCCCCGTCGCCGGCAATGACACCGGGGCACCAACCCACCAGCAAAATAAACCTACCATGTGCGTTAGCCCTCCATATATATATCGGGTACTCATTAATGGTAACCCGGCAAATCGAATGGGCCCCGGTCCTAGAGCGGAGCAATCAATCTCAGGATTACATCCAATGTGGACCCACGCGAAAAGTGCAAACGAGGTGCGCGCCAAGTTGCGATGGGAGCAGAGCCATAGCGCCACCGCAAGGCCTCACGCACCGTGGACGGGGACACGGCCAAACCAACGGAGGTGCGTTGAATGGCCACCTGAGAGTGGAGGGTGCCCGTCCCAACGAAGAAGTCAAACACCCCAACAAACAGGGCCACCAATTCCACAATCCCTAGATGTAGTGTACAAATGGCTTACAGAACACAGGCTGCCTCCACCACACGCTCCCGCGACCGCAGTCCCGTGACGTAGGATAACAGCGCCTGAGCCCAAGAAGGGAAAGATGGAATCAGCTCTGCACGGGCCTGGAGCTACCGCCCCTCCTCATCCCATCGGCCCCCGTCATGAAAAACGACGACGGCGTACCATATGCAACGGCGCCGCTAGGGGGACCGCATCATACAGTGGAGGACGGATGCCATGCACCATGAAAATGGGCAGGTACTAGAGCAAGTGAAAGCCACACTGGAAAACCGCCCTACCCTGCAACAACCAGGGCTGTCCTTAACGAAAAAAAAAAAATCCCGTCCCGTACGGGGTAATTTCAAAAGAGCCCGCGGACAGTACATGTCTTCACCCCGGTGTTCCCAATTGTTCAACCATGAGTCCCTAGCCCCAAATTGGTCTCAGCACATAACCATATGATCCTTGCCCCACATGTGTTGCATGACCCTACCTCACACCCTGCACAATTCAACATGAAGAAGAGCAATACTTTTTTTGAATCAAATATAGTGATGCAGCGTTCGACCACCCGAATGTTCCATCGCCGGTGGCACAGCTGGAAACAAACTCCCTACTGCTGGTACAACCTGTGGAAGTGCACCCTGACACGCTCCATAAGCTCACCCGCCTCATCCACATCATACCGAAACACCAACTGCGTGCCAGGGTTAGAAGAGGTGGAGGGGACAAATGAGGGGTTAGGAAGGTCAGAAGAGGAGCTACTGGCAACTGCATCTGCCTGCTCCATATCCTCGTCCTCACTGTCTTCGTCCTTACCCTCCAACTCAACCCCATACACATCGCCAATGTCGGCGTCACGTGTCGCCCTCTTGGGGACAACCCACAAATCTCGAATGTCCAACGGAACCTCCGCCTCACCATCCTCTTCCAAAGAAACCGCCAAATCCTTGAAAGCCGCAAACCCAAGCAAACCACCATCTTCCACCTCAACCGCATGCCCTTGCTTCCGTTTGCGCGGGCGGAAAGGGGCCTTCCGAAGGTCCTCAAAAACCTCAAAGGGCCCCCAATCCTCTGGTGCCTCCCCATTGCACCTTACCCACAGCGTCTCACACATGCGCTCCGTGGTTTGGCCAAAGTCCGTAGCCGTCACGTAGCTAAAAACTCTCTCACACGAACACGAGCTTGCCTCAACCCAATCCTCCAGGTTAGCACTGCCATCCCACTCAGCTCGCTTGAATCGTGCTTGTACGTCCTCAATCAAACTACGAAGAAACTTCATCCGGCTACCCCGGCGGGGAGCAAAATCAGAAGTGGCCCACAAGTGGGCAAATTGGCTACCTCACCCCTGCCGTATCGGGGAGCCCCACCGCTTCAGAGCGGGGGGCAAAATCAGAAGTGGCCCACAAGTGGGCAAATTGGCTACCTCACCCCTGCCGTATCGGGGAGCCCCACCGCTTCAGAGCGAGGGGCAAAATCAGAAGTGGCCCACAAGTGGGCAAATTGGCTACCTCACCCCTGCCGTATCGGGGAGCCCCACCGCCTCAGAGCGGGGGGCAAAATCAGAAGTGGCCCACAAGTGGGCAAATTGGCTACCTCACCCCTGCTGTATCGGGGAGCCCCACCGCCTCAGAGCGGGGGGCAAAATCAGAAGTGGCCCACAAGTGGGCAAATTGGCTACCTCACCCCTGCCGTATCGGGGAGCCCCACCGCTTCAGAGCGGGGGGCAAAATCAGAAGTGGCCCACAAGTGGGCAAATTGGCTACCTCACCCCTGCCGTATCGGGGAGCCCCACCGCTTGAGAGCGGGGGGCAAAATCAGAAGTGGCCCACAAGTGGGCAAATTGGCTACCTCACCCCTGCCGTATCTGGGAGCCCCACCGCTTCAGAGCGGGGGGCAAAATCAGAAGTGGCCCACAAGTGGGCAAATTGGCTACCTCACCCCTGCCGTATCGGGGAGCCCCACCGCCTCAGAGCGGGGGGCAAAATCAGAAGTGGTGCCCAAAAGAGGGCGGCGGGGGGGGGTAGACATGGCCGGCGTTCGGCCGGGGGAAAAAGGCCTCTAGGGGGTGTCCTTAAGGGCTGTCCTTAACAAAAAAAAAATCTCGTCCCTTAAGGACAGCCCTGGCAACAACCACCCTCCCCTGAGTGTTGCAAGAGTGCCGCACCACAAGCGCCCGAAAAAGATTGACAAAGTCGGTCGGCATGAACGGCACTAACAATCACCAGCACAGAGCAGCACGAGCTCAATCCCCGGTGACAAGCGCTCAAGTCGACATGCGGTGTGTCCCCTATACCCAAGGCAGAGGGGCCCAACAGGGTCACGAGCGCCTCAACAGTGGCAACGCCGCGGTGGTTCTCCAGTTCGGGCGAGGACCCCGGTTGTGTTTTGTTGCAGGCACGAGGATAGCCATCGTAGCGTTCCACCGAAGAATTGCTAGATTGGCCATCTAGCGCCATCGCACCAAGCCGAGTTCACACATGGTTAGCACACCCCACTAGCAAATTGTCTTAGAGTCCAGATACTTCCTCTGAGTGGTCAATGGCGCTCCAGACTGCCACACGCACCGGTTTTGCCTGTGGCAGTCCTAGTGTCTAGGCATGTCTAACGGCATCCAACCCCAACCCCTGCAAGCGCCGGTAGATGGATGATGCAACCAACTCGGCCAGTGCCTCATGCCCACCACAGTCATCGCAGCCTATTCCACGGAGCCGCAGGGTTGAACTCGCTGGGCACCCAAAATACAAAAAGGGAAGTGGTCGATGTAGACCAATTAAAACCCGGTCGCCTGAGCACCCAAGTTCTGGCCGAGAGTCCCACCCCCGCCTTCGCATTGGCAAACATTTGCAGTACAGCCGAGTTATGACCCACCACAGAGGCCACCGTCCAACCCACCGCCAGTATGAAGTTGGTGGCAGAGTCTAATGCACGTAACTCGACCAATTGTTGGTTACAAAACGAACCGGGGACCACCGCACAACGCCCCCACCCAAGCCTGGGTGCCAAGAGGCCCACGCGCCAACCCCCCACATCAGGGCCCCCATCAAAAAACAGCGGCGTGGGGCATCTTGTGGAAGGCGACCGAAGACCCGGCAGCACCCACCTTCTGCCCGCCATTACAATGGGCGTCACCATGGCCCGTAAAAGCTGCAAAGGGATGCGTTTTAACGTGATGGGGGGGGGGGGGGGCACAGGATGTGCGCCCACGTGGATGCAAGAAATGGCAACAGGCCCCAAGAAGGTTTGGACTCCCATAAGACGCGCCAGACTAGGCGCAACAAGTCCTTGCGTAAGCAATGGCCCACGTTAAAAAGCAGCCAACAAGCCAACAAGGCCACCCACTTCTCTGTTGAGATAGTGATGGCCCCCCCCAAAAAGAAAACGGAACTGTTTCCCAATCGAGTCAATACAGTCCACCGGGGTCAACTCACCTATTGGGCTCCCCAATGCACCTTCCGACAGCAACAGCTTGCTACTGGCGTCCGCCGACGGTTGCACCCTTGCGGCCCTAAGCCCAAGCACGAGGAGATCATCATAATAAACCAAAACGACAACATCACACAAACTCGCTCTACGGACAATGTTGGAAAAGCATTTCTTGGCATATCACAAGGCTATACGCCCATCCAAAAGGCAACGCCCTAAATGCATACACGGTGTGATCCACACAGATGGGGAAGCTCTGCGGGTATGGTGGCGGCAGTACCTGACTCCAAAAATAGTTACTCATGTCTACGTGGCAAGCAAGTAACGGCTCCCCCCATCCCGAAGCACGCAGAGAGAACATCTCCCACACAACAGCGATGCACGGGTCAGAGTCCCCGCGAACTCGGGCCGGCAAAAGGTGCAAATTTTCTGTGTTCTGCACGAGCATTGAATTGGCTGCCAACTCCGCATAGGGAAGTTGTAACGGCGGTGGTCGTGACCTAATGGATTCCTTGAAAAAGGACCCGTTGGGGCCCAAGTCAAGGTCATGGACGAGCGTCATCACCCCTTATCCAATGAGTGCCCTGAGCATAGTATTACTCTCATGGTTGGCCGGTCTCGGCTGGCTAAAAGAGCGCGAAGTGGCGAGAAAAGAAGGGGGGGACCAATTGCTGCCAAATACTGAGAGGTATGTGTATACACCCAACCGGACCCAACCCACGACGAAGACTATCTACAGACAATTTAAAACCCACAAGCAGAAGCTTGGTGTTGGTACTATCATGCAAAAAACAAGCTCAATACTCTGTGGTGAAGAAGTCCAGGTGCACACAAAGCAATCCCCAAAATTGAAAATACCGGAATCCCGCGCAGCCCTCCGACCTCCGACCGGGTACCTAAAACATCAACAAACAGGTTTCAAGCAATCCCCTTGCTTTTGGCCCAGGTCGCATGAGGGGGACTACAATCTCTAACCAACGTTCCTATCGACCCTCGTTGCACCACGATTGCCAAAGGCCTCCCACCTCCATCTCCGCTAGCTCTTGCACAAACATTCTTTTTGAGGCGTCGAGTGGGCTTCCGAATGCCCCCTCGAGTCTTGACAGCATGTCCAATAGCTGACGCCGAGACTTGCGCCCACTTCGATCCGACACTTGGTTCAGGTGCCCCGACCGATGGGTGCTCTGTCGAAAAGTACTCCGATATGGGCGCGGGACACGGGTAATAGGGGGATACCATCTTCCTCTTGACTTTTGTATATCCGAACGGCCATGGCAATGCACTCCCCCGTGACGACAAAATCCGCCAGGGGAGCCAGGTATTCCGCCGCCATGCAGCGGAAACCCTAATCGTGGGGTGCACTACGCATACATGCACAGCCCTAAACCCAAAAAAAGGGGGCGCCGTAAAAATTGCCTACTTTTCAAGAAAGAAAAAAAAACACTGTCTGGCAGTCAATAACCCCCCGAGATCAAACCACTAACGCCCAGAAAATTTGCCCTAAAAATTTGGACAGGATGTCGGCTTTTTCACCTTTCATGGGGGCCGATATTGAAGAAAATAGAGACACCATTAATGGATGGACACCTTGTGTGGCTGCATTGTTTCATTCAATGACAAATTAGCGAACCTCAATTCTTTTAATTCTTTTAACTTTTAGTTGATTTTAGTAATGGATTGGAGGCAATTTATGTCCACTATTTGGTACACTTGGAAAAGAAATTGGACACAATACGACCCTAATGGGCAGGAAACAAAAGGATACCGCTGTTTTTTGGGGGAAACCGGCCCCGATGGGCCCGCTGCTTTCAGGGGCGGGCACCCTTAATTTGTACGCCGCCAGCGCCGTAAACGAAAATAGAGTAATGGCTCTAAAGGGGGGCCTACCAAAAGAGACTTCGAGTGCACCAGGGGGGTAGGGATAGGACAAGCTGAGCAGGCCCTAAGTGCCCCGCCCCCCCCCCCCCACACCACTGTTCCGAGATGGCCCACACGGTGCAATACACAAACAGTAGACAGCAGCAGCAGCAGCATAGCGACATAACACAGATAACATTGCCAACCAGGCAAAGAATGCAGTATACAAATCATGCAGTACATTAGGTTCTCTCACTCCAACCAAGCGAAGCGTCCATTGATGTGCCCTTGAGCACTGAATCAAAAAAGAAACCTGTGTATCATCACGCAAATATATCCTGGAAAAAGAAAAGCCACAGGTTGGCTTGGCCGTTGGGCAAAGTCGGACAAATTTGGACAAACGCTATGGTCCATTACCTCATTTGATAGCAAATTCGCAGTTTACGGCGCCAGAGCCGTAAAATTCACGGCGGTAGCGCCGTGAATACCAAACAACATACAAGTCTGCAGTCCTCACCTTTAAGGTACAAATTGTATAGGTAGCTATCTCCTTAGGCTGGCACAGGTACTACAGCATAAATCCCTAGGCCGTCACCTAGAACGTATCACGGGCTGGTCCAAAAAGGGAGCCTAGCTCAGTCTCCCCCACCACTTGAGCGCCAACAGCAGGAGGCTGCAGGTCACAAGCCGCAGCACCGGGTTTAGGCCGTTTGGCCCTCAACCCAACCTGACGGGTCTGCTTCCTTTTGCCATGGCTTCCACCTGAGAGTGCTGCTTGCGCGGTTGCCTGAGGTAGGACGGGCAGGAGTAGCACGGCCCGCCCTGGCGCTCTAGATGTCCTAGTTATCTTGCTCGTCATTCTGTCGAGCGTGCTCGCCCTTTCCCTTCTTCCTAATGTGCTCGCAGCAAGTGCAAGGATGTCCTTGCCCGGTCCCCCCGTGGGCGGGTGGCCTGCTGCCCCCTCCTGCTGCTTGCCCAAATTATCTGCCTACGCCTGTTGCTGACGCTGCTGGGCAGCGGGCACATTCTTGCGTACTTCGGCAGCAAGTTTTGCAACCGCCTTTGCTTCCTCCTTGGTCATCTTCTTCCTCTCCCTTTCGGTTTCCCTGTGCTTCTTGACAAGGGCAGCAACCCGTCGACGCCTTTCTGCCAAGTCCTCTACAGTCAGACGGTGGACATTGTTGCTGTCCATAACAGTGCCCTTGCATAGGAGGCCAATTTCATGGTTGAGCTCATGGTCGTCAGTGGCTGCATCATCATACCTGGCAATCTCCATGCCTTTGGAGAAATGCCGGAGAAACTAGGCTCAAACAACCACAGAGACCTGCTAGTTGGGAAAAGCGGTGGCAACCTAAGCTACAACATCCAAGCTGCAGTTGCGATTTGGATGCAGCCACATCGCGAGGCAAAAAAAAATTGCCTACCTCGATGTAAGGCTTGAGCCCAGCCCCGAGCATCAGCAAGGCAATGATGCTATGCAAAGCCCTAGCGTACTGCCGATGTATGGTGGCAGGGATGCATCGTTAGGGCTCGTGATCGTAAGACTGAGCATACCTTCCAGTCCAGTGGCCTTGGGGTTAGGCAGAAACAACTGCCTTTCTTCCTATGACCCCAAGTACATTGTACTGTTGGTACTGAAATTACACATGTGGGAGGCCCCGTCAACAATATTTTGGTACACCTAGCCCTGAACTGCAGTGGCCTTGCCAACTAGGATGACGGGGGTTCCCCCGTTGGCGATGTGGAGCAGTTCCTCGCGAAAGGGAACTTTTTGTTCACACTCCACCAGTGCACATAGGGTGCTTCTGCCGGCTGCAACAATACCCAAATCAGCTCCCCCAATTACCATCTTCCGCCAGTCCCCAAACTATGCTTGCAAGGTGATGATGTCCTTGGAGCCAGTACTGGGTTCTGCTGCCGCTGTCCCACCGTGAGGGTTGAGCAGGCGCTGGCGCGAGGTGGCACGGGCCGGGTCAGACCATACAGGGCTCTTAAGTAGGGAGCCCCACTCTGCCCAGTCTGCCTTGCCAAGGCGCAACTTAGCGTAAGCCCTCCCCCTAAGGGTACCCCTAAGGATGAAGTTGTCCACATATTTCTCACACAACTGGTTTGCCCAATTATGGCAAAGAACTAGAGTCTCTAAGAATGAGGACAAGTATAGAATGAAGGCCATGGCCTGCACTGAGTACGAGTAGACACACAACCAATGGCAGGTAACATACTGTTCTCAGGTGCTACATGGTCATTTTTTGGGTGACAGATATTCCAAACCACGTTCGTCCGGCACTTGAGGAACTTCTGACGGTTGTCAAGTTTGGAAACCGTCACTCACAGAGGCCAATCTACTAACCACTGCGTCAGTTCATAACCATCGGCAGGGGTTAGACAAGTACTGTAGTCTCTAGACTGGAAGCCCAGACGGGCTCGTGACCAGGCTCGTAGCGGATGTTGATGCTCCGAACAGTATGCAGGAATGTACGATCGTGGCTCGAAGCGGCTACGACAAATGCAATACCATTGTATCGCCTGGTGGCAACCCCTCTCTATGTAACAACAATAGTGGCTGGACATATAGATAGGACAAAAACGTCGCGTACAGTGCGAAACAACGTACCTATTTACTCAACATTTCTTTCTCCTGAGCAGCAGCCCTTTTTTTGTCCTTGTCAGTGGTACCGAGGTCCTGTATTTTTACTCCATTGGCCAAAATGGCCGCAAACAACGTATCTCCATCCAAGTGGGGAATGCCGGTAGTGCCATCCTGTCGTACGACCAAACGGTATAGGAACAACGCCAAATCAGCTGTAGTGGGCTCCGAAATCCGGTGTTGCTGCCTGTGATGCTTCCCTGCAGCTTCTTCAAGAATTTGGAGCGGCGTATTAGATGCGAATGTTGTTGCTGATACATACTTTAAATGTCCAGTGGATTTTGAAGGTAGGAGTTCAGGTGAGCGTGGACGACATTGCGCGGGACATCAACTGCCAACACGGCCAGTGCCGTACACTAGACAATGGGCTGGTGTAGAAATATTTGGACAACCTGGCGCGTGGGGATCCTATCAACAGGATTCAAGTGCTTTGGAAAGACACGGCAAGTATGACAGCCTAGATGAACCGTTTTGCGTCGTTTACGGCGCCGCCGCCGTAGATTTTTGCGGCGGTGGCGCCGTAAACTTTTACGGCTTTGTCGCCGTAAATTGTACATATCTTCCGCTTGGGTGATCTCCCCTTTGTAATTGGAGCCCAGAATATTACAAAGGCCCTAAAGATACGCAAGAATTTGGTTTTGGATAGTGGGCTACAAGCCCACCATATTTCAGGTTGAGGTCGGTTCCGAAGGCCTCGTTCACGTGGACTTTTAGATCTAGACTATTGGTGTTGCCTTTCCCTTTTTTGCCACTGGCCTCTGAAAGAGGCCCACCTTCTTTCTGAGACAGGATAACATAGTACGGAGCAGCTGTCTCCCGTAGCCGGTGTCCCTATGGCCGCATCATTCCCGTCATGCCGACCTCAACCTCGTTGTCCTCGTCCCCGTTCTCAGTGTCCTCCCCCAGTTGGAGCCCGGCGTACTCAGGTACGTCATTTCCAATGGCTGCAAGTTGCCTTGCAGGCTGTTCGTCGAGGGCACTGTCATCATTCTCAGCTAAGCGGATTCGCTCATCTCCACCAGAATTGGACCGGTTGTAGTCGTTGTCTATGGAGCCAGTTTCCATGTCACCCAGAAGGAGGGGGGGGGGGGCGTCTACTCCATCTGGTTCGTCCTCTGGTTGCTGCCATTTTGCAACGAGGACCGGAGTGCAGCGTTTTCCGCCGCGGATTGCCATTTTGTGTCCTACGAGACAGAAAAAAGCCCACACCAGCCTGTTAGCAGCTGTGTTAGCTGCACTTGACGCCCCCATCTGGCAACCCTCGAGGCAGCCCAAAATGGCACCCCAAAATATATACCTGTACTATGCATGGGGAGACCTACAAGCGCTCAAAGCCGGTTTCCAACTGAGCGCAAAACAGGACCCAAATCCGAGCTGCGTAGGATTGCCGGATTGCACAAAAAAACCACATGGTGCAATGGTGGCATTTCCATGTGGAGCAATGTAAATGAAAAAGAGCCAAAAGACTAGTAACACCAAAAAAAGAACAACCAACGGGTATAGTATTCTTCATCCGAGATTCTGGCTTATCGCCGTATCAGGCAATTAACCGTCAGCAACTGCTAGATGAACACAAGGAAGAATGGGTACCAGCCTAGAAGGGGGGGTAAATCCCCTCCTAAGTGATTGAGCCCAAAAACCCATATGCCTTATTTTTTCTGAGGACCCCGTTTTCGCATTATGCCTGCTCAAAGACCTATTGACAAGTGGGAGTACTGCAAGAGATAGGTTGCTTTTTCAAAATCAAAAGCGAGTTGTAGCAGTTTACGGCGCCATCGCCGTAAATTTACTTACGGCGTTGGCGCCGTAACCGCCGATGCACCGAATGAAAAAGCCCAAAGGACGCCGTGCAGGTCCTATTGACAGTACAGTCTGGCATCTGTCTGTGGAGTACCTACAAGGATTAACTGGTCTGTCAACCCTTGAAGCCATTGAAGAGATGGTACACGATCCCCTACATGGTGGACTAGCCATGCAAGCTTTGCACGGGTTCCTCAACTTGAGGCAGGCAGATTGCAGATCCACAAAGGGAATGCACGACCTACGGAGCGACTAGCCCCGGAGAGGGACAAGAAACGGACCATGATGGACAACACTATTTTCCCAAAGCATGTGCACCTGTTTCCTTTCTCTTAGGAAATGGTGCATTGCTGCTCGGAGTCAGCATGTGGATGCCCGCTTGGAGAGTCTATAGGAAGCAAGCATCCCTACCCGCTGGAACAAGACTTGTAAAAAGTCCCAAACCGAATATTGCAGAGCACCCCCTACTGTACGCCCAGAAAGGTGTACAGATAGCCACACATACCACCATGGTCACTTGGATAGACAACTACAATAAGTGGCGGTGCAGTAGGAACGCTGCTCGGCAACGGAACATTTCCATTAATGCGACCCGTGTCGCCATGCTACCTGTCGCTCCCTCCGATGGAATACCACTATTTAGGGGGGTTAAGACGGTGCCTTGCTAATATAGCGAGTTACTGTCTGCCATTGGGCAAGTCCCTATTGTGCTGCGGCAGGCAGTTCGTTCCTTCCGTGGGAAGGTTGACGAGGTACGGTCCTGGCACCTCCAATTTGACTCAGTGTGTGTGCAGCCGGATATTCGGCGATACAATTTGACTATGGCGCCCTGGTGGACATGTGATGTCCTACCCATCAACATATCCTCCCGTGACGGACTGTTGGAGGTCTGCTCTAACGTGGACGAATGGAGAACCAGGAGTGGCAAGAGCACCAGGCCGGTTCTATGGCACGTTGACCTATACTACAGAATGCTAAAAATGCAATACAGTGTAATGTATGTGTCAGTGGCTACAGACAAATTTTTCGCACACACGCCACTGTTGTTTGGTGTGTGGCACTCATACAAATACTGTGTCACCAAATGATATCGGTTATTTCTACCCCTTTGGGCAGCATTGGAATACAAGGACTTTCTTACGGCACCTGGACCGGTGCAAATTGCAAGATACTTCAATCTCTTCACAATGCAGCAAATGGTGCTTGCAGCATTTCTGGTAGCTGGCGGAGTGCTACCCCTACTACGGGATGCCCAGTTGAACATCCGACACCGAAGAAAAATCTATGGCAGCGGTGAAGTTGCAACAACTAAGTGCCCTCACTACACTATTCCGAGACTATGCTCCTACACTCTTCTACATTGGCTACCGGGTGCGGACCCTGCACTGGTGGAGACATGCACCGTGGTCTGAAAAAGAGGCCTACAAAGTGGTACAATTGCGCACCTTTCTCCTCTATGCAATGCGGCCCAGAGGGGGTTGACAGCAGTACATGGATGTATTACTATTGGCGCTGCTGCAGTGGGATCCCTATATGGATGCCCTCCCTGGTGCAGCTTTCCGTGAGAAGAAGCCAAAAGTTACGTTGACTCAAGTGCAGCGGGCTAAGGAAGATGATCCCACGATTGTCACCATTCTGGATCATCAAAGAAAAATTATGAATTCCTTAAGAGGAAGCCTGATGAGCCAAAGGTCCATACGGACCCACACGTACCGAGGACCCCTCCAGCCCGGGTTGTCATCCGGGCACAGAGATTGATCAATGCTATATAAAATGGGACGTTCCATTTCATGCCTTTACGCGGTGGTGTAACTACCACTAAGAGAGTACCGCCAGCTGCGTGGCCAGCGGACTATGTTTTCGCAGACAGATTGTGGACTAACCCTGATGACTTAGAGGTAAAAATACTCGGAGTAAAAATGGTCCAAAACCTGCTGTCACGTATTGTGATCAAAGATAACGCCGTTGTGGAGCAGGTAATACAAGATGGCCAAGAAGTGTTTGGTAGGAAACCCTCCGGAGAAGCACACCGCATGAGAGACAGCATGTAATGTTTGCTGAACCGGATTGACACCAACCTAACCCAGCTGACACGGCAAGGGCCAAAGCCAGCCCCAAAACGCAGACCCAAGCTTGATCCACAAAGGGTACCAGAAGCAAAACCCAGGGCGGCAATACACAACCCTGTGCCCGCATGCCCTGCACCACAAGCCAAGCGGAGCACAGAAAATTGTCCTAATGCTCCTATTCCCAAGTGAACTCGTGCAGCTAAGGCAACAAGGAGGCTTCCGATAATGCACATGGGCTACACAAATAATGTAGCCTAGTACAGCAGTGGAATAGTGATGGGTGAGAGTAAAAGTCAACGAATACCATTTGAACCAACTCCCATAGCCGGCATTATTAGAAATTTTACGGCGCTACCGCCGTAAACGGTAGCGCCAAATTCGCAACAGGGTATTTCGTTGAGATTATCAGCATCATCATCACCATCATCATAGGAGTAAGTAGCTATGCAGCTTCATGTAGATAGGGGCAAAGCCGTGCAGAGCCCCAGATCCACGATCCGTGCCAAAATACATTGTAAGTCATACAACCCGTTGGTGATCCCCATTACTCCGTCTCTTGGGTCCTGTACCGCCTGTCACCGGGGCACATGGGCACCCCTGATGTGCGTTTGTTCTGTGGTGGTGGCCGCACGACACCAACCCAACCCCACTCTCCAAAACCCGAAAACGGGTTGTAATGGAGGCATGCAGCGGGGAAATACTATTGCTGTCTGCTGGGGCAGAGCTTTCGCGAGCCTCGCAAGCCGTGTGGCCGGACCATGATTGACAAAGCCGCACAGGCAGAGCGTAGGGGCTAGTTGAAGTCCTCCTAGGGTGGCTGGAGCCTTACCGCCCGGTACCCCGTCAAGTCTTAACCCCCCCGTTCCAAACCAGGATCATCAGCCGGGACACAAGCAACCTAGCCCCTTTATCCTTAGCGGGGCACAATTCCAAATCACGAGCATGACGGAGCATCCTTGCGGTAGGGTCCGCAATGCAACGGAACCAAAAACGAGCCCCCTCATATGCATTGGGGCACACTCCAAAGCAACAAGGGGACCTTTCAGGAGAAGGACATGGTCCTGCCCCTTTTGTTGTTCTTTGGGAAAACAAAGCACAACACATCAAAGGTAAACCCCAACAGATGCAGCATGCAGCAGCATGCAGAATACACTGAGGCACAATACATCGCGACAAGGTGCCAGTGTAACAAAACTGACCACAAAGCAGTCACCTTGTGCCTCGAGCGTGATACATGGATTTGCCCAACCCCAAATCTAACCCCCTTGAATCCCTTCTCAACCCCATTGATGTCAAGCCATGGAATCAGGTCGCCCCCTTTTGAAACACCCCCCCATTGCTTGCCTTTCGTGTCCCTACCCCTCAGCTACCCTGGCACACTTGCACCTCGCCTGCCTGATGCGGGCCTCTTGTCATGTTCTCTTTGTGAACACGTGCTACGGACCTTGCAGTAATTTTTGAGGAAAATAATGTGCAAATGGGTAGGGCGGGGTAGCAGCTGTTCTATTGTTCGCCCAGACTTCACTGAACCCATCGTGTTGTGTGAATCAAATGGAAATTTGCGGCGCCGTTGCCGTAAAAACTTTATGGCGACGGCGCCGTAAACGGCACCACTAAATTGAGTTTCTGCGTTCCGGATCCCTATATTAATGTACGTTTGACATACTGCTATCATCCTTTTTGGTCTACTACATTTTTTGTGTTGCGTGGACCGAGTTTAGGGCTCTGACACTGCGCACTGTGCACCCCAAGCTGATTATCCTACCATTGCCCGACGTCGGGACGTCGGGACTCCCATCCAAATGAGCAATTCCACGCCACCCCTGCGCTAGCAATGCCACCAATGTTACTCGTACCCCGTGCCGGTGAGGGCTCGTGCGATGAGGGCCTCCAGGCAAGCCGGTCCTAGGGAGTATAGGAATATTGACCCTTTCTCTTTGGTGGACCAATGTGTCCTAAACCTGTGCGGCCACGCCAACGCGTAAGCACCAGGGTCTGTCGTGAGCAGGCACCCAAAACTTTTGACCTTGTGGCAGCACATGGCCTCATGGCCGGCCGAGACTCCGCCTGCGGATTGACACGGTCTCGCCAAACTGCAGGACTCCAACAAGGAGGGGCATAGCTACCTATAGAACGTCCACTTGACTCTTCCTTGCACCCTTGCGATATAAGCTGCAGGGTCTCCAGACCCCCAAAGGAACTGCGGTCCACTCCTTCGCTGGGCAAGGAGTATTTGGTCATACACCAAAATTTTCTGCTGCAATCGGTCTGACCCATTCCACCATTCCACACCCTCTACCGCGCGTATTGCACTAATGATTCCCCGCACTCTCCAGTTTGCTCCCCTCCTGCAGCTTAGCCACTGAACATAGGCGATAACCACTGTTTTCGCAGATTTGAACGGTTCCATACGTTGTAGTCGTATGATCGCCCTAAGGTGGGTGGCCATTGTGTCCGCTGATGTCAGTTGCGGGCATGTGCCTGCCACGGCATCGAAGTCTTCCTCTTAGTTGGCCCATTCAAGTCCACACCTCGGTTGCACAACTTTCTCCCACGAGCGGATACGAGATTTTGGCTGGAAAGCACGCACCTACACCTCCTCCACCGGGCTTTCTGCGCCCTAGAGCAGCCTTGCTTCTCCCGCTCGATGCCATTACTCGATCATTCGAATGGGGGGCTCGCCACAAACCAATGCCGTTGCCCACCTTGCCCCTGTTTTTGGCAGGACTTGCAAGCCGTCGCGGGCGCGTCGATTACGTCTAGCTTTTGTCCACCCTACTACTTGTACAGCAACCTACCGTTGCGCACCTCGAAATTGCTGTCCATGGCCTGAATACCTAATGGATAGTTCCTAGGATCTCAACTCGGGGTACGAAAGTGTCGCCGGAGTTCACCTTCATGTTCGTTGGTCGTTGGGGCGGACAGCATTGACTGCCGCGTGCTCCTCGAACTCCCGGTAGAACAAGGAATGCCCCTGGGTTTGTGGTGCTCCAACCCATGGTGCACTGCACCACCGACAAAATAGGGGGCGCCCCCATGAGCGCACTGCGGAGGAGGTCCAAGCCTTTCACATCTCCTTGGGGTGGCACGGGATCACTCACATTTTTTTAAATTCGGCCTAGCAGCGAGAAGAGGATGGCTCACCCCTCGTGTTGCCCTGCAACCCCATAGCCTCCAACTTTTTGGTAAGGCATTCCAAAGCGGTACCCTGTGCATGTACTCATCGCAGCAGCTCCGCGATGGTGTCCTCGGGTTGGGTTGGCGGTGCGGCAATAAGTTCCGGCCCGACGAAGGGCTTACATGGAACATCGAGACGAACACCCTCCAACACGCAAAAATATGCCGCTGCCTCCAACAAATCCTCCAGGTTTCCCATATATTGAATAGAAGCAGCGCACTATTGCAACCACGGCGTTCTTCCCTCCCTCGGCAGGTCTAGATTGCGCCGTATAATCGCGCGTGTGGAGATGACTTCACGAGTTGGCGCGGCTGCAGTCCAAGACAAGTGGGTATCATCAGTAATCAGTAATCTGAGAAGCTCAAGTGTGCAATTGACATGAAAGCCCATGTATGTAAGAAAAATTACAAGCTGGCATGGGGAAATATATGCAATTCAAAACATAAGTTTCAGTGTGTCAAACGTCAAATATGGGGGGCACAACACGTGGTGTTAGCGCCTGCATGTCATGGTTAGGTGCCAATTTTGCGTCCATGCGCACATCTCCATCCTGTTAGCATTGAGATGCAACACCATGCATTATGCCACATGGTGGAGGGGGTCATTCGACTCTAACCCTCATTCCTTGTAACCTAACTGCAAGATGAAGGCGTCATTCTAAGGTCTTGGTAGCCCAGCAGGGTATGCACATTCGAACGGGCTCACAGTCACACTCCGTGCGGTGAAAAAGCTCCCCCATGGGGTGCCTTGCACGTTTGCCTACCATGTGCCGCCGGGGGTCGGGGGGGGGGGGGCTTTTATCCGTGCGGATGTACAAAAATATTAAAACCGTGCTCAGCATTAATGTTTGCCTTTAATTTTTCCACTGATATTTCAAATGTTATAAACTCGGAGGTCGCCAGCAATAATATTCAATGAGCACATATCACACAGTTTCCGCCAAAAATGAATCCCCCCTACACATGCACAAAGACACAACACACATACTCATGGGTGCTCTCATACCTTTTGTAAACCCGCTTGGGAGGGTAGTCTTCGGGGTCGATCTTCCTGCTCTCTTCGTGGGCGGTCTTCTTGTTCTCCGCAGGGTTAGTCGGGGGGTTACCTTTGGGTTGGGGGTCAGTGGCGGCTTTGTTGGGACGGGCTTTGGGGGTCTTCTTCTACACCTCTAGGAGGTGTGTGGTGGCTTCCTCGGCGGAGCAAAAGAGGAGGTGTCGCTCCACTTTATATATCGTGGTGTCGTTCGGGTCTTGCAGACCAACGACACCGCTCTTCCGATGCCCACCTCCAGCCGGCCCGTGTACGGCACGTGGGGGCAGGTCCCTACGATGCGATCGTTGGTACCAGTCTTGTCTTTGCCCCACCAACTTTGGGGCTAGGGGTGGCCTTCTTGACCTTGGTCTCTTGAACCCGCCCCTTGGGAACAGGCGTTGCCTTGACGGCCTCGGTCTCTTTACCCCCCCCTCCTTGGCGCGGGGGGTTGCCTTGATGGCCTCGTTCACTTTACATCCCCCACGTTGGGGCGGGGGGTTGCCTTGATGGTCTTGTGGGCCGCGAGGGTGGGGGCGCAAGGCGGGGTGTTCGCTGTTTTTGGGGCGGAGGATAGGCCCGTTCGAAGAACCCGAGGATATGCCGCTAGAGTCCGACTCATCGGGGTTGGACTCAATCGCATACCTCTTCCTCTTAGGCTTCTTCTTGCCCTTGGTGGGGGCGGATTTTCTTGTGCGGGGGTGGGGGATTTGCGTTTAGTTGAGGGGCCCGTGCGGACGGGGCTGAGGGCTTTCTTGCTGGGGAACCCCCCCCCCCCTTTGCTTGCATCCCCCTCCGTACCATCACCCCCAACACCTCCTCGTCCTCCGAGCCACACATCACACCTCCTTCATTGTGACCAACACCATGGGCTTGTGGGTGCGCGTTGGGCCTCGCGCTGCGGAGCACACCAGCCCATGCTCCCACTCGCGGAGCCATCGCAGCACCGCGAGCCCAAGAACTGGGTCCTCCGCCAAAATCTTGTGGGGGTTGCCCAGGTTCATAACTTGATCGCCGTCACGGTCAGTCCATACCACACAGACTGGGCGAGCGTCTCGACACTGGACCACAAGGTGCTCCATCTTGAAACGGGGTTTTTGTTTCAAAAAAAAATTGAAATTTTTGTTTCATTGTTCGGTTAATTTCTTTCGTTTAATATCAACTGACAACATTTAATATTTCGCAGCGCAGGCACTGTTTTTAATCTGAAAACAAACAAACATTGATCGGAACGTCCTAAATACTAAACGAAAAAAGCAGGCACGGAAACTACAAACACCCCTCTACAAAGGTCAAACAGCCGTGCGCCTGCATGGCCGCCATGCTCGTCGAAATTGGTGGGCGCGTTGGGGGCCTCCACGGCCTTCTTCTTGCCATTTGCAGCCTTCTTCCCTGTGATCTTCGTGATGGCCGGGTCGTCACTGCGGGCATGCACTTTACTGCCCCGTGCACGCGGCAGCGGACTTTCATAGGTGTGTTCCGCCGCCGGATCTAAACCATTACTGCCCTGTGGGACAGCACGGTGGTCCAGTTAAGAGACCACAAGGTGGCCTTCCTTACCCTCGGCTATTTCACGCACCCTAACCTCACCCAATGGGTCAAGCGAACCGGAAAGTGTGCCGAACCAAAATTTGCTCCTTGTGGGTGAGGCACAAGATTGAGGAATGTTAGGGACCCCAAGGCAACTTTTCCCCAATGGGGCACACAGGGGGGGGGGGGGTTCTCGGAAATCGGATATCATGCTTAAAACCCCCCCAGAGCCAAATTCAAAAAAGGGGGGGGGGGGTTTTGGGGGGGTTTAAGGGGGTTTTTCGCTGCGCGGGGGTATTGTCCGCGGAAACGTCTATGGTAGGGTTTCATCGGCTTGGGTATTTCGGGCCGTGGGTACCACAAACCTCGGGGCTTTGGGTCTCCGAGGCGGTCTTGGGGTTCGAAGTACACCATGGGGTTAGAATTGCAGCATGGAGGTTGACCCGCATCAGCGGGGTTCGGAATGCATCATGGGGTCAGAAATACACCAAGGGGTGGGAAATGCGTCAAGGGGAGGGGCTAAAAGAAGGGGGGTGTGTGTGTGACTATACTGGTCGGCCGACGCAACTCGGGAGGCCCTCAAGGCTATGGCTGGCCAGGCCTCCCTCCCCGCGCCATTGTGTGGGCCTTCCAGTCATAGTGTACATGCAACTACAAGGGAAGGAGAGGGAGAGCGAGGAGGTGTAGGGGGTGGGAAAGCTATCCGTTTGTGACGTGTGTGTGTGTGTGTGTGTGTGCATGTAGCTCCGCCTACTTCTTCTGCCCTGACGTCTTCACCGTGCAACGCTTCTTCGCATTTTGCTTGGTAGCGGTGATGCGCTGCTTTGTGCCCTTCCCAGGAACGCCTTTCTTCTGCAGGACAACTTCCACCCCGGAAGAAGAGGTGGAAGAGGAAGAAGATGAGGAAGAAGAGGAGCTATTGCCATCCTCGGAAGTTGCGGCACTCTCGTTACCGCTAGACGAATCGTTATCTGCGGAAGACCTAGATTCCACAGAGCTTGCATCCTCCTCCGGTTTCCAGTCCCAATCGGAGCGTCCAAGAGAGGCTTTAGAGAAGGACGCACTCTCGATGTCCACCGCCTTTGCCACTTTCAAAGTGATCTTGGGCTACATCACCATGGGGATTTTTTTGGCTCGCCCCTTTTTTTTCTCATCGTCCTGCCCGACTACAACCCATTCCGTCAAATCAACGGTGACCCCTGCCGTATCGGGGATCCCCACCGCTGCAGAGCGGGGGGCAATATCAGAAGTGGCCCACAAGTGAGCAAATTGGATACCTCACCCCTGCCGTATCGGGGATCCCCACCGCTGCAGAGCGGCGGCCAAAATCAGAAGTGGCCCACAAGTGGACAAATTGGCTACCTCACCCCTGCCGTATCGGGCATCCCCACCGCTGCAGAGCGGGGGGCAAAATCAGAAGTGGCCCAGAAGTGAGCAAAGTGGCTACCTCACGCCTGCCGTATCGGGGATCCGCACCGCTGCAGAGCGGGGGGCAAAATCAGAAGTGGCCCACAAGTGAGCAAATTGGCTACCTCACCGCTGCCATATCGGGGAGCCCCACCGCTTGAGAGCGGGGGGCAAAATCAGAAGTGGCCCACAAGTGGGCGAAATGGCTACCTCACTCTTGCCGTATCGGGGATCCCCACCGCTGCAGAGCGGGGGGCAAAATCAGAAGTGGCCCATAAATGGGCAACGTGGCTACGTCACCCCTGCCGCCTTGGGGATCCCGGCCGCTTCAAAGCGGGGAGCAAAATCAGAAATGTCCAAAAAAAGGGCGGAAATGCAACGTCACCCTTGCATTGTGGGGGGTCCCTAGCTAAGGGGACAAAATCAAAAGTGGCTGAATTGGGGCAAGGACAAAATTTGTATGTGCAGTCCAAAAGAACAACACCAGAAAAAAATCGCACAAATGATGTGTGTGCGTCGAAAAACACCCTTAAAACCCCCCCTCGGACCATTTTGAAAAAGGGGTGGGGGTTTGAAAACCCCCCACGCTATCGGATTTCGCAGAAACCCCCCCCCTGGGGGCACATGCATGACCCTGCAAGGGGCACCCTGACCAATACCCCCCCCCCCCTTGTTGGTATCCCTCCGCCGTCCCCCCTTCCCATAGCGGCGGACAACAAATTTAACAAATCGCCTAAAACCCGACCGCAGCGTTACATAGGCTTTGGTCGGGTTACAGGTCCGTTAACACATGTAGCTAGGTTCTGTCGGCCAACGGGTCCGCTAACGGGTCCAGTTACGAATGCGGTAACGTTGTTGTTACACATTTTCGTGCATTCATTTCAGGAACAACCGCCTGCTGAAGGAAATGGAGCTGCGCAAGGACACGATGCCCCAGGCGTTGAGGCCGCTGATGTGCCACCGGCCGAGGTCGCCGAGGAGGCGCCGGCAAGTGGGTCACAAAAAAGTGGCTCATCTGGCGCGCACAGTTCACACAGGGCCTGTGCTTGCCTTCTGCGAGGGGGTAGACGCTGTACCCAGGGCATTTTGGAGCCACTGGAGTAGAGGCTCAGAGGGGGGGTAGTCCAGCGCCACATCACCATGCCCCTCCCCTTGCACCTCCCCCTCCCGTGAGTCATTCTCATGCACCACCTCCTCCCCCTCCTCCTGATTAAAAACTAAGCGTTCCTGTTGAACCCCCACCAAGGACTGGTGAAAAATGTAAGTCGTGTATAAAAAAAGCGTCTACTCATGTATTTTTTTTGCCGTAAATGCGTGTAATTTTTGTTGCAGTACCTCGTGTGATTTAGATAAAAATTGAATTGTTTTGGCGGTAAGGGCATGTAAACTATAAAAAAATTGAATTTTTTTGCAGTAAGTCGTATAAATCATAACAAAACTTACAAATTGAAGGAAAACCAACCATTGCAATACATGCGCAACATGTACGGCTGCTGGTGCCATACGTCACCCCATAGCGACCTTAATGATGGGACGCCGAGTCGGCAAAGCACATAGTACTCTGCGTGGCAACAAGTTACTTGGGACTCCGCCAATATTCCTTTATCTCAAGAATGTACGGGTAAGTGCATGGGTTGGGGTAACGTATTTCTACCCTGCTTTTTTTCTTGACAAAACAGCAAATCTGTGTTTCAAGGTGCAGTTACAAGTGCGGCTGCACAAGGTAACACACACAGCAACGGGCCCGGTTGCACGGTGTTCTATGTCACCAGGTTACAAGTAAGTGCGGTTACGCACCTGGTAACAGGTACGGATACAGCACATAACCACTACTTTTTATGCTATCATGTCATCCCTGCCTTGTTACCACAGCAAGTAGCAAGTGCACAACAAAAAAAACATGTTCGCATACTATTTCTCACATTTGTTGGTATCAAAGCATCTCTTGTGCATGGGGAGGCCACATTGTCCACAATGAAAATGGTTGACAAAGTTCATGTCACACTATTAAACATGGTAGAAACCTCAATGCAACAGGACCACATGTGTCCATCATATCCGGTCGTTCACTGTGAATATTGTACTCTCTCATGGCTCTGCTACTTGCCCAAGGCAAGCTACTCCGCCTACCTCAACCACGCGTGGCTGATCACAGGCGCCCGCGTAGGGCCGGCTCACGGAGCGCCGGGTTCCCCCCCGCCCCCACCCCCCGGCCCCTCTTGTCCCTCCGCTGCCCCTTGCTGTCCCCCTGCTGTTCCCCTCTTGGGCCCGCTGCCCCAACGGCGGCTTTCCCCACCGCAGCATGCAAAGCTTCGCAAGAGGCCGCCTCCCAGCTCAGCCCCACCCCCCCGGGGAGGGCCGCCCTTCCTCGCAGGGGGAATCAGCACAACAGGAGAGGATGTTGGTGTTGGGGTTGTGTGCTGCCAGGGCCCCCAACCTGGCGGGGCCTTGTTGGACGACAGCCACTCGGTCCACTGTGCATGCGGCGGCAGGTACCGGCATACCACTGAGGTGAGCCGCCCACTGCCCACGGTCCACAAGCTGATGCATGTGCCATCCTTCCCTCTTCTTGGTTTTCTTTTCCTCTCTTTCCCTCTTTTCTTTCCCCTTGTGCTCTTATCTTCTTCCACCTCTTAGCGGCCGCCTCCCCACTTGCTCCGAAATCCCTGTCGCCGCATGTGTAACCGGACATGTTACTGTGTTACCAGAACAATTACCGGACAGAACCTGAATCACCCCAACCTTGCAAACGCGCAGCAAAATAAGCAAAACACTTGCCACATTGTCAATGTTGGTTGGCTGGGTCGACCACGGGATGTCCTTTTGCCGCTGTTGCCTCCGCTGTGGCCGCCGTTGCTGCGGCCGCCTCCTCTACCTCTCGTGCGAGCCGCCTCTCTTCATCAGTCTGTCGATAGTGCGCCCCCTCCAAAAGCAATGGCGCCTGGTTCTACTTTTTCCGCATTTGCCTTCTCGTTGCGCAAGTGTCGCTTCTTCCGTGTCTTGGCCGTCCAGTGGGCTTTCTCCTCCTCATCCTCTTCAGTGGGGGTCTCACTCGTAGCATTGGAGGCGTCCGCGGCGCCATCCAGAACCTCCTGCTGCAACTTCCGCACCTTGCGCTTCAACTTGCGAATCAAGTCCTCCCTATACCTTAGCGACGTCTTTTCCATTCACGTGTAGTGGCCCACAAAATCCAATTGCCCCGGCTGAGCATTTGCCTCCCGTAGCGTCAGCATCAGGTTCACGTGCTTCCGCGTTTTCTGCAGCTCCTCATCCAACTCTTCTCCATAAAGGTTAACAATGTCCTGTGCCTTCAAGTGAATCGCACTTGGCAACCGGCTGCCGGACCCAGCTCTTTCCAGAGAGGAAAAGTCACTGTACAGTGACTTGTCGTCGTCCTTGTTCTTTCTAGCCTATGCCTGGAGTGCCGCATGCATTGCGCCTTCACTTGCTCCAGGTGCACGAGCTGCTGCCGCTGCAACCGCATGCCCCATCGCAGTGGCAACTCATTCCTCCTCGGCATCTGGGGCTTCGGCGTACAGAATGCAATGGTCGCACATCTTCAGACCTCCAAGCTCCTCCTCTACACAGAAATGCGATTGAATGTGTTACCGCACCTGTAACCGCATGCATAACCGCGTGCAACCACACCACAACGAAATGCAATAACCTTACCGCAAGTGTTAACCCCTGCGTAACCGCGCGTTAGCCAGCTTACCCACATTTTTATACCTGCACATTGAATTGCAGCATCCAAATTCGGCAACTCGGACTTGGGAACCAACAAGTCCTTGGCCGTTGGCAGGGCACGTGTGTGCTCCCCATGGATCTAGAACTTCTGAATCATCAACGACAAGCCAACCTCCAACCTTGCAGAAATTGCCCACGCGAAGCTCTCCTGCAAACCACCGGAGTACACCTTTGCTGCCTCTCCCACAAACAGATTGCGCGACTCGTCTACACAAAGCGGCCCTGTTTTATCCAAACATTTTCGGCGGTGGTAGTGCAGCTGGGCAACGGAGCAACCCAGAATCTCGTGACACTGTTGCTTTGCACGCTCCTAGTTGTGCCGGAGGGTGGTGGACGTCAGTGTCCTCTGTTCCCTTTGTGTTGGCCTAGCGGAAATCGCCCTTTGCCCCCCTTTGGGCAGCCCGGTGATTATGAAAGCCGCCCTTTTCTTCGGGCTTTTCAATGCGCTCTTGGGTGGCCATGCCTCAACCTCCTCCTCCGCTTCGCCACGTGCATCTTCCGCTTCGTCCTCCTCCTCATCATACCCATAATCTTCTTCGTCGACCTCTTCTGCTGCTGCTGCTGCTGCCTGTGCCCTCTGAGACGTGGCGTCTTTCACTTGCTGTGGGGTCCTTGTCTCTGGTGCCTTACCTAGGCCCCTGGTCTGTCCTTGCCGTCCTTTTCCCCGTCGTGCTTTGGAACTTGCTGCGGAAGCTGATGCAGTTCAAGGTGAAATTGTTGTGTAACCGCACGTTACCCAACTCCGGCGGGTCAAAAAACCCTTGTATACCCCAACTTCGAAAAAGTACCCGTTACCCAAAAACTGACCCCGTTACCACGGAAGATAAAGGAATGGAACATAGTTTGACATGCTGTCATTGGCACCAGACTCAAAATCAGGCCCAAGAAAAGAGTCCTAACGGGGCCATGGCCAAAATCCATTGTGCCTACACTAGGAACAAAATCAGGCCAAAGAAAAAAAGTCCTGATAGGGCCATGGCCAACGCTAGTGCCACCATTTTAGGCCACCGAGGCGCTGCTGTGGGGCCATTATAACATAGTTTCAAAGAGTGTCATGGGCACGAGATACAAAATCAGGCTCAAGAAAAGAGTCATGACAGGGCCATGGCCAACATCCAATGTGCTTGCAATGGAGCAAAATCAAGCTCAAGAAAAAGAGTCCTCACGCGGCCATGGCCAACGCTGGTGCCACCATTATAGGCCAACAAGGCAGTGGTATGGGGCCAAGATAATAGCAATCTTATACGCCCTACCGTTGGTGCACCGAACGGGCGGAGGAAAAAACAGCCCACAAAACGTGCAGCCGCTGCACGTAGTTGCAAAATGCGCGCCTGCAGATCAAGTCCGTTTTGCGTTGTTGGACTGGGGCTTTGCACCAAGATTGGGATTAAACTCACAAGCGGCGGGCAACTCTGCTGTCACACTTGCACAAGTCATTGATGAAAAGCTAGTCACGCTCCATGCGGTTTGCATAGCTTGGCGTTCCAGGAAACCTGGTAAGTATACGGGCCAAAAATGCCAATTTGGTACTTTGCATACATGGCACATTGTGCAACTTGTGACATTGGTTTGATGAACCATGATGTAAATGAACTTTGGGATACTATTGGTCTGCATGAATTTGTTGCCTTATGCTTGTGGTGAAGTTGCTCGTTTTGGGTCATGGGTATATATATACGGCCGTCTTCCCAAGCCCCAGAATACCTAGGTATACGGCCGCATACCTATACGTACACGGCGGTATACTCCGAGTATACCGCCGTATACTGTGCGTATACAGCCGTATACTCCGTCTAATGAGGTCATACGGGTGCAAATTAATGGGTGTTCTTGCCATTTGGTGCATGAATTTGTTATGTTCCACCTCCTCCCACAGGCCTTTCTAGATCATGTCTGCTACCAACTTCGCCCTGCTGCAGAAATGGGGCCAACAGGTGACCAATCGTGGGGTCACTCGTGGCCTTTACTCCCCCGATGCCACCCGCAGTGTCACTTGGTCAACCCTCCCGCACATGAGTTCCTCAATTGTTGACGCCCCCCTTGTGCAAGTTGTGTTGAACAAGGCACGGTTCGGTGAGCCTTCATCGCTCACCGACCCCATAATCAATTGTTAGACAACAACCCCCAAGTTCTTGCTTGCATGGTCACACTGAACCCCTCAGATGCTGACGAAGCAAGCGCGTTCGTTAAGAAATCCTGTGCCGGGCCTTCCAGTTTGACCCGGTATTATTTGCGTCAGGCTGAAGTGTCTCAAGGGGTTTTTGGGATTGAGGTCTCGGAGGATTCCAACCCACGGTGGCTGAGGTGGGAAGGGCAAAGTCAGCAGGTGGGCAAAGACTTTTGGGACACAGTGTCGCCCATTAACTCCCTCGGCTCCAAGAGCGCTTCGGAATGGCACGGGGAGTTACAGGGCCACACTTTGCCCACGTGGTACAAAGCCACCCCCAACCGAACCCGCCATTATTCTCCACCCAAGCACACCAGCCCTCATTGGGGATGAGCATGGACGCGTGGAGGTGGGGGAGGATGTGTTGGGCATGGTGGGGAATGAAGCACTCCCCCTCCTTCCCAAGGGTGCATACGCCTTTCCAAGGGGGGTTTTTGGTCCTGGGTTGATGGAAAGAATTACCCAGCTCGATGCTCCCACCCCCCGCCGAGGGCATCAACATTTTTAATGACAATTGGCCCTCGGGGACCAGACCCGTTGATGCCCCAGTGAGGGTCATGTATCCTCAAGAAGATGAGCAAAGTGTGCTCTATAAGGCCGCGGGACTCTTGGCCAACCTATATACGTGTGACCTTGGGCTAGAGACCCCATTTTGCAATGTTGTGTGTTTCATTGATGTGAAACAAGGCAGAACATACAAAAAATGCTGGCATACATACGTGAGCAAATTTTTGTTCAAAGCCCCCACCGAAAAACATTTTATTGCTCTGTTTCCTGTGCTGGCGGCAACCCCAAGTGATGGCAACTCTGGGGACTTCGTGTTGGCTGTTCACTTGGGGCTGCCGGACCCCTTCAAGATCTTGCCCATCGCTCCTCGCCCTTGGCGATGCATGGGTGGCTGACGCCAAGATCATCCACAGGGGTGGCATACCCCCCCTCTCTTCTATGAATAAGGACAGAGTGTTTGCCTTTATTGCGATTGGGAACAAAAACTATGAGTATGACAACACGTTTCCCGTCATACTTCCTCCATGGGCCCAATTAGAGAGAGTGGAGCCTCACAAGGCTCTTTGTGGGCATCTGGGCTGCGATGCTATGTTGGATTTGGGTGACCTCGACCTTGTGAAGCGCATTTCTTGTGGCGACCGTGCATGTACTCTGCCCCAGCATGTCATTCAGGGCACATGTTCGGCTTGCCACAAGTCCGCCTGGAACCTGCCTGACCCCCACACACAGACAATTGCAACTGAGGGTGTTGGGTCAACGCATCGTCGGTGCCCTGCCCCATACCATTTTCTGATGCCTGTGGATGGCGCCACATGGTTTGCCACATGTGAGAGCCTCCACCAAATCCCCATCAAACCTTGCACAGAGCCCACCCCCGAGTTCAAGTACTGCCCCATGAGTCAATCCCAGGCCAATGGTCTCCCCCCTGTCGATGGGGCCAACAGTTTTTTGAGGGTTCCCCCTGGGTCATTGGTTGTCTCGCGTGGTGGCATCGCGGGGATGGCCTTGCCCCCAAGTGACGACTCCTTGGCAGGAGTGTTGGAATGGTTCGCCTCGGGCCGGCACCACGACCTCCTAGACGTCGCCATCGTGGGGGTATGGGATGCGGCGTTCTAGGGCGAGGTGCGGAACCCCTAGTTAGAGCACAATTTCTGAAACACCCACCTAGCCTCAATTTTGGGGCAAAGCACCTGAAAAAATGGATTCACCACCCTCAAAAACCCCCCATCCCTTTTCGTTGCCCACGCAACCCTCATCATAGGGGGGGTTTCTAGGGGTGGGGGGGGGGTCAAAGTGCTATTTTGAGTTAGAGCAGAGTTAGAGCAGAATGAGAGCACCTTGCTCTAACCATTTAGAAGACTAGTTAATGCGCAATAACTGAGTTATCGTGCGGTGATCGCGGGTAGTTATCACGCACCCCTCCCCCATCCCTCACTAGGACAAACAAGGCAAAACACTTGGCACAAAGCATTTTTGGTCTTTCTTCTCACAAACTCCTCAATGTCCCAGGCCTTGGCTGCATCCATTCCCAAAAGCCCTTGCTCCAGGGCGTTCATGGACATGCAATGGTGCATGTGGCGGAGGGACATACTTGGCCTCACCAAGGACCGACCCGTAAAACAATTTTTGAGCCTCCTCTTGTAAGGCCCATGCCTGTACTCTGTGGGGATGGAGAATAACTGAAAAATATTCCTCCACTTCTCAGCAAAAGGAGTGGAATGTGCCAAGCACCAATGGATCCACCTGGTGGGGGACCAACCTGAGTCTCCCCAAGCTTTCGAAAATTTTGTGGTCAACGCACGGTGGTGTTCCACTTGGGTTACAGTGTACATCGCCGCCACCGTCCAAAGCTCATACAAACCCTCAATGCATTTCGCCATGAAATTTCACAAGAACCCATAATGGAGGTCCAGCTGGGGTCCTCACGGAGGGGACATGCTCTTTGAGGCAATCCAATAAATGCGTTTGGGAGGGGGGAAGGTGAGGAACACTTTGGTGCTCGTAAGATCAAAATCTTTTTCCTTGGCCCTTGAGGCCGAGGGGGAACGTTCCCTCAAAGAAATCGCCGAGGTCTCATCCTTGGGGGCTTGTTTGAAGGCCTGCAAAGCTGCAGGAGCTTGGGCTTTACCAGGGGTACCAGGCGGGAGGGCGTGAAGGGTGGTCTCAGTGCGCTTTGCAATGCCATTTGGAATGCCGCATGCTGCATCTTGGTGGTCCCCAAGCCGCCTGTCAGGGATCGCACATCCCAAAAATGCGCCCCATCTTGAGGTGGACTCCACCCCCCTTTGCTCAACAATACCATTGGGGTCTTTGCACACCCAACACTTAGAGCCAGCCCCCCCCCCCCATTGCTTGCATCCCTTGCCCATCCCCCGTCGAAATAACAATGCAAGTCCAAAATTGGTTTTGAAAGAGGACAATGTTCTCCTCCACGTCCCTCACCTCTTGATTGAGGTTGGCGGAGACGTCCGGGCCTCTCAAAAAAGTTCGTTCATCCCCGCAATCCATGCAAAACCATGAGGCCCATACCTTCGCCTTCGAAGCATACTTTGCCCCCCCCCCCCCCCGGACATTGACCCATACATCCACATGGGTAGAGGATGCCCTCCGCAGGGAAGTCGCATCAACTGCAATGACAACAACGGCAACGCCACTAGGGGGGGGGTTTCCCAATAATTCGGGCCATAGATATCGCATTATGCACAATTGACTGCAAAGGTACATGCGCAGCTGCCCTATTCCGGCTTGTGGTGGACCTTACAATAGTTGCTTGGGGAAAGTAGGGCATGATATGTTGCCGAACGGTCCTTAGGTCCCATTGGGTACAATGGCGGGGGTTTCGCAAAAGGGCCCGCTGGGAGAGATGCATGCTGCATGCAATGTGTAGCATGCTCAGGGCCTCATGCTCCTGAGCTCAGAATGCAAGATGGCCACCAAGTGGGTCAGAGAGGGCAGTGCACGACCCACCACTTAAACAAACTTCTCCCTTGGTGTTGGTGCCACACACGATGTTGGGATCCCCCAAGAGAAGCCGAACTAGCCTCTAAGCTGCCTTCGACCGCCGTTGCCGGGCCTTGGGACATTGCCAATCGGTGTACCGCCGCAGGTTAGCTGAATTCAGAGCCCTCAGGGCCTGATTACCAGCAGTATCCATGAACAATAAGACGTCCTGGGCGGGAAATGAAGGATGGTTTTGACGCAGGGGCCCAAGAAACACGCGCGATAACCCACGTGTTAACCCTGCGAAAACTAGGTTATCGCACGCCAACCCCTGCGATAACCCACACGATAACTTAGTTGGAGCGCGATAACCTAGTGCGATAACTAGTTAGAGCACCCAGTTAGAGCGCGATAACTACCGCGATACCTAGTTAGAGCAGAGGTTAGTGCGCACTAACTGGAGGGGTTAGAGCACATTGGGTAGCCTAAAACCCGGGTCCACAAGCTGCCGCCGCCATGTAGGCGTGCAATGCAACAACCCCCCTGCACTGTAAAGAATCATGCTCCTTCTCTCTCACCATCGGATGGCAATGCAGCGTGTAGTGCACGGGTGTTGAACAACACCGGGGCTTCGGGTGTGGCCTTGCATGCCCAACCCGCTACCTCACTACCCTTGCACACACGGGTGTGCCGCTTTTTGTCCCTCAGGGAGGGATTAAGCAAGCCACCACACTCCGGCCAGAAATCTCCCCCCCTGAAGACCCCACACACACAATCCACGCCATGGGCGCCCCATCAGGCAAATGGGTGTGAAGGCCCATGGTGCCCATCCCTTGGGGGCTAACAACTTGGATACTACACCATGTGAACCATGGTAGTGCATTGCGAGTGCAATACTCATTGAGCCCCATGGTACAATGCACAACCAAGGGGGTGAGGGAAGGCCTCAGGGTAGCAGTAGCCATGTGGGTCGACCTAAAATTAGAGGGGTTGGGGTTTCCGCTTCCCACTAGGCGTAAGTGGCACATGTCCACTTGGGCCCCATATCGCTCCTCCCCAAGAAAAACTGCACTTAGGCAACCCCTTGAGCAGATCCACTAGTCATTGACTCCAACTCCTGCTCCCGCTACCCTGACTCAGCACCCTTGGTGGACCCACCCCCTGCTGCGCGGTGTACGTGGCACTGAGGGTGGAGGTGAGGCTGCGCACCTGCGCCTTAGCCACCCCAGGCGCTGCTGGAGGTCATCCCCCCTCCTCGGCGGCACCTCCACCTCCAACCTCAGCTGGGCCGCCTCCACCTCGGCCGTATGCCTCCCCTCCTGGGCCTCCTTGAGGTCACCCCCCACCGCAACCAGCTCCTCCGCCCTCTTGTTGGCCAAGTCGAGGGCCCGGTCTAGGGCACGTTGAGTGTTGCCCTGGACCTTCGCGGCCCTCGACAAGGCCACCTTGTGGTCGGCCGCCCTCCCCCTCGCCGGGGCGGCCTCCACCCCCGTGACAGCCGCTTGTTCCACCAAAGTTTGGCAAGCGTCCGTCACGCGGGTGGCCACAGTGGCGGCCCAGGCCCCCACATCAAGGGGGAGGGGCTGGGCCACCACCTGGGCCACCTTCGATGGCTTGGGGGAGGGGGTGGGGGCCCTACCCTTAGGGGTGAGGGGGGGTGCCCTCCTCGGACTCAACGACCACCACCTGATGCCCCCTCTTTGGGGGCCTTCCCCCCTTGGGCGCATACGACTGGCCCCACAAAGCGGTTGCATCACACACAGATTGGGGGGCGTCTTACCCCCCAACCTGGTAGATGCCCCCCACCGCCCTTGTGCAGCTTCTGCAACACCTCCCTCCCGGTGTACCCCCCCGATGCTTCATCAACGAAGCACAACCTGAGCAAAAAAAGATTTTTGCGATGGGGGGGCGGTCACTCATCCCAAACAAACGCAAAAAAGCCACAATTGTTTCCCCCTCAACGGCATTCGGCCATTTCGCCGTTTCCCCCCAACCCACACATAGGAGGGGAGGGTGAGGTTGGTCGTCCTCTCCACACCCCCCTCCTTCTCCGTGATGGTAACCTGCCGGTACCATCCGGTCCCCCCTGTGCCGGCAGGCCTCGTCTGCCGGCTTCCCCCACCGTCGCACTGCCCCCTCTGGCAGCCTCTTGATCTCCTCCCCCTCCAGCTCCGCGCGGTCCGCCACCGGCTTGGCGGCCGTTCTCCTCCTTCTTGTGCCCCTCCTGCTACTGCTGCCTCGGCCGCCTCCTTGACGAAGAGACGCGGCAGATGGAGGATTGTAGCCTCGGAAGAACAAAAAAAAACACGCGATAACTACCGCGATAACTCGCCCGATAACCTAGTTAGAGCGCGATAATCCACGCGATAAGCCCGCGATAACCCCCGTGATAACTAGTTAGAACGCGATAACCCAGCGCGATAACTAGTTAGAGCACCCAGTTGGAGCGCGATAGCTGCCACGATAATTAGTTAGGGCAGAGGTTAGAGCAGGGTGTTGTGCGCACTTTTCACACCTAGTGACATGGGCACATGCCTTTGCCCGCCTCCTTCTTGGGGTCGTCCCGCACTAGGTTCATCCTCCGCAGCCAGATGAAGTCAATGATGGCCGCATACTCCTGAACTTGCCTCAACTCCACCACCTGGGCCACCCCCGCTAGCTCAAGGGGGACCCTTGCCACTCCTCCATACATCCCCTTCCTCACTACCAAGATGGTGCCCGCCCGCACCTTAATCCCAACATGCCCTTGCAAGGTGGGCCACGGCAGTGCCTCCGCATGGCACACCTTGGCCAAAGGGCAGTGATCGGGCTGGCCTGCGATCCCCCCCAGCTCCTCAATAGTGAGGGGGGCAACCACCTCCCTCCTACCCCCCCCATCCCGACAACAAAAAATGCCCGGTAGTTGTTCCCACCGGGAGCAAGCACTGAGAACATTGCTCAATGCTGACCGCATTGGGGTCCTCCCCCAACTCCATTTCCTACCCCCCTCTGGCTCCTCCCCCTCTTGGCATGGCACACAAAGACCATCATTGTGTGCGGCGTCCGCTCGCTCGCCGTAGCACTTGGCCACGACCTTCCCCCTACATTTAACTGCCCCCTCACAGGGGACGGTCTTGGCCACCCGGCCACCAGTTGCCCCCAGCTTGGGCCGCCTAATGGACTGGGTGACATGCAAGTTTGGGAATCGTAGGTTAGCCCCTTGGGTTAGCTCAATTGCAAAAAATGCCATGAGGCGAGGATGGGACACACTAGTGGGCGAGGCCTTTGGAATGCCCGACCCCCGGTGAACAGCAAGGGCATTAAAAACCAAAAGGCAGTGCCCCTCTTGAATGACACAGCCCTCTGCACCCCAGGGGCCAAGGAACCCCGAACTGCTGGAGGGCACAAAAAGAAAATGCGACCCATCCTCGGCCTCATGAATATGGGTGAGCATAATGAGGCGATTCACAATCAATGTGCCTTCCGGCACAGTGTAGGGGGGGGGCATCGCGATGGAGGTGCTGTCGGGTGTGGTCATAGCACAAATTTTTGGCCATGTGAAGAATGGCGCAGCTCCAGCCAACCCCCCCCCCCCACACTCTTCTTCGCAGTCTCACGAACACGATCTGTGGCCCTTTTGAGGACCGGGAGGTCGTGGAGCTTGTGGGGTTTGTGCTTGTGGTGGTTGCGGCCCCCATAGTTGCCGTAGACTTTGCGGCGGGTCCCTGAATCTTGGGGCCTGCCCACAACATGGGGGTTCTCGTTGAAAATGGCTGCCTTCTTTGAGAGAGGCACCCTCTCAAGATCATCCAAAAGACTCTCGAGCTGCACCTCACTCAAAAAATGTGCGCGAGCAAGTGGTTCACCACCAACCTGTGCCCGGCAGTGAGCACAAGATCATTTGGATCCCAATTAAAGACCCCCATGGGCTTTGCCGCAACCACTTCCTCGGCCTCCCCAATAAGGGGGGGTGTTGCCCCAAAATAAAAAAGAATCACCACCTGCCCCGAAATAGTGTTGGGAGTGGTGACCCCATACCACTCACGCTCCCACTCGCTTGTGGGGCAAAGGGAGTGCATGGGGCGCTGGGTTTCGGGGTCCGCTGTGCAAACCCGGCAGGTGTTGTGGGTGAGGGGTTGAGGGAACTAACCATCCGACTTCCCCTTCCCCTTACGAGGCCGGATCCTTACCTTCTGGACACTAATCATGAGGGGGTGGTGAGGCTTGTCCTTCCCCCTCCCACCCCCCACTTCCTCCACCTCCTGCACTTCCTCCTCTTCCTCCTGACCCACATAGAGGTTCGTCTTCGTCCCCGCAATCTTCTCGGCATGGGCGGTGACGGACTCCACCACCGCATCCACATCCTCCGAATGAAGCTGAATAAAAAATCCAGCAACCTTTGGATATACCTCTGGCAACTCGAAGATGTAGTTGCTGAGAACCAGGGGGTCCTTGTCGTCGGCCATGAGGGGGGACTTATGCATGATGAGTCCAAAGTCCACACCCTTCTCCAAATGACTCGCCACGGCGCGCCTCACAGTGGTGTCACCCATCATCAACCCCTCGGGTCCGCCAAGGCGACGGACCCCAAGGAGCTTTTGATGGTGCTCGCACCAAGCGTGGGCAGCAGCAAGGGCCATTGTAGAGTATTTGAGAGCTGAAGCGAAGAGGGGGACCATGGGACAAGAGAAAAAGAAGAGCGATAACTTCTGCGATGACTCGCGCGATGACTAGTTATCGCCCGACAACCCCCGGCGATAACTAGTGCTCTGACCGTGTTATAAATAGTTGGAGCACAAAGACACTAAATCGCGAAAAGTGCAAAACGGGCGATTTCGAGCAAACGAGACATGAAAGGCACATTGTTGCATCATGGTAGACCCATGTAACATGTGAAAGTCCGGGTTCCATCCATATTAACAACCCCCTAAATTCGGGGGGTTCCGCACGACGCCCTAGAACACCGCATCCCAGTGAATGCAAGATGGCCACCAAGTGGGGCAGCGAGGGCTCTACACGACCCACCACTTAAACAAACTTCTCCCTTGGCGTTGGTGCCACACACGATGCTGGGATCCCCCAGGAGAAGCCAAACCAGCCTCTAAAGTGCCTTCACCCCCCGCCGCCGGGCCTTGGGACATTGCAACTCGGTGTACCGCCGCAGGTTAGCTGAATTCAGAGCCCTCAGGGCCTCATTGACAGCAGTATCCATGAACAATAAGAGGTCGTGAGCGGGAAATGAGGGATGGTTTTCACGCAAAGGCCCAAAAAACACACGCAATAACCCACGCGATAACCAGATTATCGCGCGATAACCCCCAGAATACCCCACACGATAACTCAGTTAGAGCGCGATTACCGGGCGCGATAACTAGTTAGAGCACCCAGTTAGAGCGCGATAACTACCGCGACAACTGGTTAGAGCAGATGTTACTGCGCACGAACGAGAAGGTTTAGAGCACATTGGGCAGCCTAAAACCCAGGTCCACAAGCTGCTGCCGCCACGTAGGCGTGTCAATGCAGCAACCCCCATGCCCTGTAGAAAATTACGCTCCATCGCTCAGCCTCCGATGGCAATGCAGCGTGTAGTGCCCGGGTGTTGAACCACACCGGGGCTTTGGGCGTGGCCTTGCATGCCCAACCTCACTACCCTTGCACACACGGGTGTGGCGCTTTTTGTTCCTCAGGGAGGGATTCAGCAGGCCACCACACCTCTCCACCCAGAAATCACCCCACCTAAAAGACCCCACACACACAAGCAGCGCCATGGGCACCCCATCACGCAAATGGGCGTGAAGGCCCATGGTCCCTTGGGGGCGAACAACTTGGATGCTACACCATGTGAACCCCTCGTTTTGGCTGCAGCAACTCAAAGATACAGTTTCTTAGAACCAGGGGGTCCTTGTCATCCGCCATGAAGGGGAACTTATGGATGATGAGTCCAAAGTCCACACCCTTCCCAAAATGACTCACCACAGGGCGACACACTGGGGTGTCATCCATCGTAAACCCCTCGGGTCCGCCAAGGCCACAAATCCCAAGCAGCTTTGGATGGTGCTCGCACCAAGCGTGGGCAGCAGCAAGGGCCATAGTAAAGAATTTGAGAGCTAATTCAACGAGGGGAAACATGGAACAAAAGCAAACGAAGCGCGATAACCCCCGCGATAACTCGCGCGATAACTAGTCTTCGCGCGATAACTAGCGCGATAACTACAGGGGGGGGGAAAATTCTGTACGGGGATTTTTCCGCAGGGGAAAATTCCGCATGGGGAAAATTCCGCACCTGTCCAAAAAATCAAGGGGAAAATTCCGCACCTCCCAAATCTTCAGTGCATTGGAAGCAAGAGGGATCCTGGGATTGCGATCCCCAAAAGATCCTGGGAGAAGGCAATGACCATTGTGCCTGAGATCACCTCTGTAGATGGCGTGGCCCGCCATTCACAAATTATTCGACTTCCTGCCCCCCCTTCCCTGTTGGTTGACAACAACTGCAGAAGAGCGGGAACAAAACAAATGGGAGCGCGCGGCGAAGCACAAGGCATACGGTGGTACGGTGGCTTACATGGACAAAGTTCCGCACGGGGAAAATTCCGCACCTCCCCTCGAAAAATGAGGGGAAAATTCCGCACCAAATTGAAATACGGAATTTTCCCCGCGGAAAAATCCCCCCGCGGAATTCCCCCCCCCCCCTGTAGGTTATCGCCCGATGACCCCCGCGATAACTAGTGCTCTAACCCCGTTCTGACTAGTTAGAGCACAAAAAGACCAAGTCGCAAAAAGTGCAAAACGGGCAATACCAAGCAAACGAGACATGGAAGGCACATTGTTGCATCATAGTGCACCCATGTAACATGTGAAAGTCCGGGTTCCGGCCATATTGACAACCCCCGGATTTGGGGGTGTTCCGCACCACACACTAGAACAGCGCATCCCATACCCATGATGGGGGTGAGTGCCTGATTGAGAGCGCTGTTGTTCTATGGAGTGATGCCTCATGGCAGGGAAGGGAGCTCCCACTTAGTTGAGTCGGTGGTGGTACCATGGTGGCCAGAGCAATGCCCGGGTGGCAAGGACTGATATTCCATCCTCGTGCATGTCATGGCCCAGGCCTATGGATGGGCACGCGTTGTGCATGCGTCTTCTACACGGGAACCCTGGTGGACTACTTGGCAAAGGAGGCAATGGAGGAACTCCGGAATCTTGGATTTTGTGTCCCGTATACTGGGGGTATACGGCCGTATAGTCCCCCGTATATGGCCGTATACCTCCAAGTATACGGCTGTCTGCAAGGGGCGAGCACAGGGACAAAAACTCCTCAGACAAACACGGCCATGCCCATGAGGCTAGTGCAAACAAACAATGCAACAGTGGACAGGATGTTCTGGTGGTCCAAAGTCAGGCTGATTGTCCTCGGGGTGGTGGGTACCTGTTTCATCTTCTTCCTACGGATCCTTCCCTGTGTCTACTCTGTTTGGTGTCATAGACACTGATTTGTGAATTGGATCGCACTCATGGATCGCTTCTCTCCTTTGTGGAGGAAGTGTATGCTGCACTTACCAAAAGAAGAACAAAACCCTAAGCGATACACCCCTCCCCCGAGCACGTTTGACGTTGGTCCCCCCTCACCCCTCACGCCAACATAGTTTGCATGCTGTGCCACAGGACTGCCAACCACACCAGCGGCGGGCACTTCATCAAGTCTGCAGCCACTGGCAACATGCCTTTTGGGGCAAGATGTGGCCGTAAGGCCTACGGTGGGGGGTTTGGGTATCCATTGCACTGGAGAAATTGCCGATGCCACCGAGAAGGAGTCTCTGGATGTCCTCCGGTGGATGCGGCGGCACCATGCCTCCATCCGGGCCATGAGAGTGTGCCCGCGTAAATTCTGTACCTGGGGGGGGGGGGGGGGTTGTTGCTATGAGGGCTGACTTGACACCACACACCCCGGTTGGTAGGGTCTTGGAGGTTCCCGGCAACGGTGGCACACACATATGTGCATATGTGTTGCTTGAATCCATTCTAAACTACATGGTGGAGTGCGCACAACGAGAAAAATCTATTCGTGCCGCTGACCCGGATCCCTATGTGGCTTTGGTGATTGCATCAGATGCAACCCAATTCCAAAAGGCCTCCTCTACGAGGTGCGACATGTTTTTGGACATTTGGGGGGATGAGGGCGCCCACCATGTTGGCCGGGCATGGGCCTCATGGTGGGTGTTCGACAGGGGGGATGACACCCCCCACCTACAACGCATGGCTGCTATTGGGCGTTTGAATCATCAAATTAAGGAAGTGCAAAACACATTCACTGTTGAAATAAACCAACAACCAAAGAAACTGTTGGCTTTCAAAACAGGTGATGGTAAGGTGATGATGTCTGCCATCTGTGGTAAATGTTGGAATTGCAATGTACCATATGCACAGTTTCAGACGTGTTTAAGACTCATGCCCGACTTCCCTCCCTTAAGTCGTAATGGGGCATTGTATGGATGTGTACCCCCCGACACGCAGATTGGGGATGTGGTTCACCGTGCGGCCCGGGTGGCCACAGGCATTGGCAAGCGCACTCGCAAGGATGCCTCCATGCATGGAGGGGCAGCAGCCCTAAAGGAGGTGTCCCATTTTTTCTCCCATGTGCCACAAGGAGCCAAAAAGAAATACCAGTTGCCGAGCGTGTGTTGCATGCGGCCCCCTTCAAAGGAAAAGGAGCACACCATTGATATCAATGGTGCAAGTCTTTTCATTGAGACCCCGGAGCTTCATGCACAATTGGTTGCCATTGTTCAAAGGCATTGTCATTTGACGGTCCGTTGGGAGGGAAGGCAAGATGTCTATGTCCATGTTGTACTCCGCATGATGCTACAACCTTTGTGGCGCATGCATAGGGTTTGGCGGTTTGTGGGTAGGGTTCCCATGGCCACGTGCATGTAACTATGAAGTAATGTTTGTCAGTAAATAGCAAAAAATAGAAGTAAAATGGGGTAAAAATTAGGAACTGGTAAAAAAACACCATTTTGCTCAAAAAGCAGTATGAAAATCCGATTCGGCATACTAAAAATACCCATCTATTATCGGTTTCCCATTCACAAGGTCCATCAATTGGAAATATGCGAAAACACCTCCGTTTGCACCCATGTTTCAGCCTATTTGCATGCAAATGTGTTTGTTAACCTTTTTAAGAAAGGGCAAGGTGAGCAAACACGCACAAAGCAAGTTTTTGAATTTTTACCCATTTTACTTGGTTTTTAGCTGGTTTTTACTTGAGAAACACTTTGGGCCTTTACTTCTTAGTTACACATTCACTACGAAGCACTTATGACAAAATTTGGGAAGGCATGGGAAGCCTTGGGTTGGAGTGTTCCAGTGTGGGTCCATTGGTGTGTATGCCACAATGCGCCAGTTCTCAAGAAGTGGCGGATTCTTGCAAAATTTTCTTCAATTTCCACGTAGTGGAGAAACTAGGGATTTCAAATGGATATTCCTTTGTCTACAGGAGCGCCATTTTTGGGCTTCCACTCACCATACCTGCTAGTACGTTATCCCCGTAAGCTAGGAGAACGCGCAGAACGAGGATAACGCTCCAGAACGCTCCGGAACGCGGAGAGCGCGGAGAACGCGGTGAACGCTTCAAGAAGCACAAGCGGAAGCACTGACCCGGAACGCGCAGAACGCGGAAAACGCGTAAAACGCAGCACACCTATGTTGGGGGGGCCGCGTCCTCACAGTTGGGTATCCAGCCTACGCGGTTGGTCCCCCCCAGGTTTCGCACTCATCCCCATGGGTGGGGATGGCAGAGGCTTGGCGGCCATGACCTTATCGATCCCACCACGGCCGCCTCCGCCACCCCGTCTGCTGCACGCTGAAGGAGAAGGTCTCCAACATGTCGTCCTCTACGCTCCCTCTAGCATCTTCCACTTCCATCTCTTCTTCCTCCTCATCGCTATCCGGCTCCTCCCCGTCGTCGCCGTCCGCTTCCGGGTCGTCCTCCCCGGCGTCCCCCTCATGAGTATCCTGGCTAAGGGGCGGCTCGCTTTCATCGGCGTCCTCCGTGCCTATTGTAGTGATCCCGCGCGCGGGTGCAAAGCATTGCACATGCAACGGGGTGTCCGGGCATCCGCTACACACGTATTGTGTGCGGCCTTTGCTGCAATGTGCACAAGTGCGCCGTTGGGCGCCAGCAACGGGGACGTGGATGTTGCGTCGGGGCTGCGCATCGGCACAGTACCGGCGGCAAAGGAGGGCCCACTGCCACTCCCACGTGCTATCCGTGCCACGGCACCTTTCTAGGGCGCGGCAGGTTGCAAACGCGTTGGCCGCGGCGTATCGCAGCAAGAAGCCTCGCACGGCTTGCGACCAGGACATATGCCTTCCCAAGAGGGGCATCTGCAACACCATCCGGTTGGCAGAGTCCCCTAGAAGCATGGTGGGAGGCACAAGAACGCAACGCGCGGAACGCGAACGGCGACAGAACACGAACTCACACCTACCTCCAGCATAACATTCTCGTTGGCGGATTCCTCCTCAGCCTCTTCGACCTTCACGTGGATCGGCGACCTCCTCTGCTCCACCAGCGTGATGCTGCGGTCCCTGTCGGCGCTGGGCCCTGTAGAGGGGACGCCGGCTTGCATCGGTTCGGCTTGCATTGCTTGCTGCTGCGCATGTGGCCGCTCGTACTGCTCCCACCATTCCGGCGCTTCCGCTTCTCCCGGCTCCACGTACTCTTCCTTGCCCCGCCACTCCCACTCCTGCTCCCACTCCTGCTCCATCTTGACGTACGGCTCCGGCTCCGGCTCCAACATCCGCTCTTGGGGTTGGGGTGGGAGTTGATGGTGGTGTTCGTAGGGGTGGTGCTGGTGGTGGAGGTGATGGTGGTGGTGGTGGTGCTTGACCGGGCGCGGGATATGGGGGTACCCAAACGGGGGTGGCGGACGCAATTGGGTTGTGCTCCGAGCTTCCCCGTAATCCGCTGCCATCTGCAAAGAAACCACACGGAACAATGATTATTACCCCTGGAGGCACGTCCGGAAGCACGACTGCGGGAACGTGGATCACGCGCCGAACGCGCAAAACAACCGGAAGCAGCTCCACAGGCGCGTTGGGAGGCCAAAACCCGGAACGTACATAACGTACATAACGCAGCATACCCGCAGCGACGCCGACTCCCTCTTTTTGATCATTGTCCACGCGCCCGTCACCGGTAGCTCCTCCTCCCGGTCTTCGGTGAGGGTATACGCCATCATCCCGGCCATTGTGACCGTTCTCTTGTATCTCTCTTTGAGGTCGTTGGTACTCGTGTCCAGGACATCTTCGGCGGCCAGGCTCGCAAGGAACGGAGGCGGACGCCTCCGCTCCCCCAAGAGGTGCTGCCCCTTCAGCGCTGCCAAGGGGACCCCTTGCAGCTCCGGGCCCCCTGGCTCTGTCCCCGCGAGCGCTCTGGGCAGCCTCTCCGGGGCCTCCACGCAGCCAGTACAAACGGAGATCCCTTTCAGGATCCCATCCGTGGCCTGCTGGTGCCCCGACGTCCGGTAGACGCGGTCCAAGTGTTCACGGGCGGCGGAGGCGGATTGCGCGTTCTAAACGCCGCAGGCCAGCACACCCTGCACCGCGGTCAGGCTCACCTGGCTGTGCAGAAGGGTGGCAGCGGCAGCATCCTTCGGACCACTGGCGTCCGCGCTCAAGCACACTCGGTAGTGCTGCTCCAGCCGTCCCAGCGTCACCCCATACTCCGCCAATCCGGACTCCAGAACCTGAAGGACGCGAAAAACACACAAATGTCCTCCACAAGCTTGTCCGGAAGCAGGGAACCGGCACGCGGATGATGCGCATAACGCGGCGGATACCTCTGGAAGCATTGTCGGAGGCACGCAAAACACGACACATGGGACGTGAATAACACCTGCATGTCGTTCATGAATTGCGTGCTCTCTTTGCAGTGCTCGAAGCGAGTCGTCTTCGCCGGCATGGACTTCTGGGGACCCACCGCTCCTTCGATCTTGAAGCCCACGTTGCCTTCACCACCCGCCTTCTCTTTCCCCTTCTCTTTGCCCTTCTCTTTGCCCTTCGGCTTCCCCTCCTTGGCTTTCCCTTCCTTCCCCTTCGCACCCTCCACCACCACAACGTCGTGTCCCGCCGCTGCAAGCTCCTGCTCCTGCTGCCCAACCGCCTCTCCTTCTGCCTCTGGCTCCTTCTCCTTGTCCTTCTCCTTCTCCTTGTCCTTCTCCTTCTCCTTGTGCTTCTCCTTCTCTTTCTCCAAAACGGTACTCCTTGCGGCCTTCTTCTCCGGAGTGGGTGTGCGCACACTGCCACTGGCGCTGGCGCTGGCGCTGGCGCTGGCACTGCTAGTGCTGCTGCTGCTGCTGCTGCTGGAGGACTCGTCTTCCTCCTCCTCCTGCTCTTCTTCTTGCGGCGTGTCCTCCGCCCAGGCCCAAAACCGGTCCGTCTGCAGCTGAAAAGAACGTACAGAACACGGATAACGCAAGACGTGCATCCAGAAGCAGGGGTGGAGGCAAAAAACCCGAACGCGCAGAATGTGGATAACGCGTGAAACGATTCCAGAAGCGCGTTCGGAGGCAATGATGCAGCACGTCACGAACGAGGAAAACACAGCATAGGCCCCCCTGACACTAGAGGCACACTGGCAACGCATTGACATACCCTCTTGTACTTGAACCACTTATCTGCCTTGCTGCGGCAGTCGCAGACCTGGGGCAGGGCCCCCTCCTTCGCGGCCTTCGGCACCTTGACGTGGTACAGCTGCACCGTGGTCAAGTAGAAGCTCTTGGCCGCGTCCCAACCATCCGGCACCTTCTTCTGCTTCTTGGCTCTCTGCTCGACCCACCCGCACCAGTACCCCGCTGTGCAGGAAAGAATGCAATCAAGAGAAGAGAAGCATGGGCAACGGAATCAAGAGGCAATGTCGAGTACGCATGTGACGGACAAAACGAACGAGGACAACGAAGGTCGCATGTTGCGGGCACATACATGTTTGCGCTGTCAGCAGGAAAACAACGAAGCTCATCTGGCTGGCGTCTTTCGGCTTCCACTTCTCCACCGACCCATCAGCCTTCAGCCACTGCTTGCAGTTGTTGGGGTACAGTGGGGTGGTCATTTTGTGAGAAGAGGGCCTCAGGGGCAACGAGGAAGACGAATAGAACGCGGCAAACGCAGCAAACGTACCTCCATTAGCATGTGCGGAAGCACCAGAGCAGAACGCGGAAAACGCGGACGACAGGCGGCTCCTGTACAACGCTGAGAACAATGGAAGCAGAGGCAGAGGCAACATGCAAAGTGCTTCTCTCCTTGAAAATGGATGAACCGCATTAAAACTCATGCGCGAGTGCGTCGGGCCACCTCAAAAACCCCCGGAAGCGTCATAAAAGCAAGGGTGTTTGTGCCGTCCCTTAGAAGCGCCCAATTCGTCATCTACGTCGTAGACAAAGGAATATAAGACACTGTTTTCAGGGCTTCAAGTTATCAAAGCCCTATGTAACCAGGTGGGGGCTCAAACGTACTTTGGCATTGGATGCCCTTGATTGGGGTATCCGCACATTGTATGCTCGTAAAGGTCTTCTCGTAAGGCAATGTTTCATTCCTTTGTCCGTCCAAGGAGGTTTTTGAAGAGACGGAAGCACATGTGATTAATGAATGAGTTCAGTTCTGAGAAAATTACATTTCAAGCGACCTTCCATGGACAAAGCCAAAAAGCCATTCATGCTTTGGCGTTGTTGTTGTTGTTGTATTGCCCACCATTTGTGCATCATTTTTCTTTGCCATTTTGCCTCAAAATGTATAAAGGTTGTGGACCACGGCATAGAAGAGATGGCGATACACATTGCTATGCAAGGCAAATGTGGGTATGCGTAGAGGGAGGCCACAAAACATGTGTCGGGTACTTACATGGCATACATGGCATTCGCGGGGGGGGGGGGGGCTAAGTATGCACCGTATACCTTAGGTATACGGCCGTATATTCCCGGGTATACGGCGCAAACTGCCCATGAATACCTGGTATACAGCTGGAAAACCTCAAGATGGGTAAAACCACACGCTCACAAAGGGGTCAAAAAGTGGGGGACCAAAGGGAATTTGTATGTGTACCCCCTATTTTGAGGGTGCTCTTTCAAACTCTTATGGTGCTAAGGGCCGCGGAGATGGCTAGATGGCTAGACGGAGTTTGAAAAGCCGGGTTTTGGGGGGGGTATTCCGGAACGCCAGGCTATGCACACCACACAGCTGGCCAGATGCATCTGCTGAATAGCCATCGGGCACTTGCGCCACTCTCCACGGATGAGGACCTTGGGACAGGTATCATCCTCTATGGGAGTGGCCATGGAAGGTTGCGGCCTGGCCTCCGGGCTTTCCATGCTCTGCTCCGCGGAGGCCTCCTTGCCTTCGAGTGGGGTGGGGGTGGCCTGAACACTCTCCTCGGTGGCCGAAAGTGCACCTTCAACTTGGGTGGTGGGGGGTGACTCAGGAGGGCCAGAAAGCTCGTTCACGCCCTCGACATCATCACCGTGCGCTTGAACGACCCGCAGAGCACAATCGGCATTAGCAATGCTGAGCACATAGTCCACGAAACGGGAACACGTTGGGACGAGGGGCACATCGGAAGAAGTACCCGGGTGCTCCACCACCAGCTTCGTGATGTTCAGGCTTTGAAAACCACAAAAACAACCGTCCGGTGGGTTTCCCAAGGCGCGGTGCTTGGTGGTTAGCTAAAGCTTCTTTAAGGCGAACAAGGACACGATGGATCAAATGAGTGGAGCCCCCAACCCGAACTCGAGGAGCCATGCAACAAAGCGTGGATTGTGAGTCCCTCACCCCTACTCGAGGGGCCACGCAACAAAGCTGGGATTGTGAGTCCCTGACCCCAACTCGAGGGGCCACGCAACAAAGCGTGGATTGTGAGTCCCTAACCCACTTGATAGCCAATGATCCCATTTTGTGTTATGTTGCACTTAACCCCCCCCCCCACAGTAGACCCGGGTCTCTTAATTTTTTGACCCGGGCCGAAGCCCGGGGTCTCTTAAAGTGTACTTTCTCAAGTGGCTCTCTTATATTGTCATTCTAGTGGGATGCAGCGTTCTAGGGCGTGGTGCGGAACCCCTAGTTAGAACACAATTTCCGGAACACCCACCTAGCCGCAATTTTGGGGCAAACCTCCTAAAAAAAATGGATTCGGCACCCTCAAAAACCTCCCATCCCCTTTCTTTCCCCACATAACCCGCATCGTAGGGGTGGTTTTTGGGCAAGGGTCAAAGAGTTATAGCAGAGTTAGAACAGAGTTAGAACACAGTTAGAGCACCTTGCTCTAACTAGTTAGAGCACTAGTTATCGCGCGATGACTCAGTTATCGCGTAGTTATCGCGTGTAGTTATCGCGCACCCCTCCTCCATCCCTCACAAGGACAAACAGCACAAAACACTTGGCAAAAAGCATGTATATATATATATATATATATATATATACATGTATATATATGGTCTTTTTTCACACAAAGTCATCAATGTCTGAGGCGTTGGCTGCCTCCAGTCCCAAAGGCCTTTGCTCCAGGGCGTTCATGGACAAGGGACATACTTGGCCTCACCAAGGACCAACCCTTAAAACAATTTTTGAGACTCCTCTTGCAAGGCCCATGCCGACACTCCGTTGCGATAAAACTGAAAAATGTTCCTCCATTTCTCGGCAAAAAAAAGTGGAATGTGCCAAGCACCAATGGATCCACCTGGTGGGGGACCAACCTGAGTCTCCCCAAGCTTTTGAAAATTTTGTGGTCAACGCACGGTGGCGTACCACTTGGGTTAGAGTGTACATCTCCCTCACCCTCCAAAGCTCATACAAACCCTCAATGCATTTTACCATGAAATGCACAACAACCCATAACGGAGGTCTACCAAGGGTCCTCACTGTGGGAACATGCTCTTTGAGGCGATCCACAAATTGCCTTTGGAAGGGGGGGGAGGTTAGGAAAACTTTGGTGCTTGTAAGATCGAAATCTTTTTCTGTGGCCCTTGAGGCCCAGGGGAGACGTTCCCTGAGAGGGATGCCTTAGGTCTCATCCTTCAGGGCTTGTTTGAAGGCCTGCAAAGCTGCATGAGCCTGAACCTTACCAGGGGTAGCAGGGGGGAGGGCCTGAAGGGTGGTCTCAGTGCGCTTTGCAATGCCGTTTAGAATGCGGCATGCTGCATGTTGGTAGTCCCCGGGCCGCCTATCAGGGGTCACACTTCTCAAGAATGCCCCCCATCCTGAGGTGGACTCCACCCCCATTTGCTCAACAATACCATTGGGGTCTTTGCACGACCAACACTTAGACCCAGCCCCCCCCATCGCTTGCATCCCCTTCCCATCCCCCGTCAAAATGACAGTGCAAGTCAAAAATTGGTTTTGAAAGAGGACAACGTCCTCCTCCACATCCCTCAGCTCTTGGTTGAGGTTGGCGGAGATGTCCAGGCTTCTCAAAAAAGCCTGTTCATCCCCGCCATCCATGCAAAACCATGAGGCCCATAGCTTAATTCGCCTTCGAAGCAAACTTTGCCCCCCCCCCCCCATATATTAAACCCATACATCCGCACGGGTTGAGGATGCCTTCCACAAGGAAGTTGCATCAACTCAAATGACAACAATGGCAACGCCACTAAGGGGGGATTTGACAATAACTCGGGCCATAGATATTGCATTTTGCACAATTGACTGCAAAGGCACATGGGCAGCTGCCCGATTGCGGCCTGTGGTAGACTTTACAATGGTTGCTTGGGGAAAGTAGGGCATGACCCGTTGCCGAACGGTCCTTAGGTCCCGTTGGGTGCAACGGCGGGGCATTCGCAAAAGGGCCCGCTGGGAGAGATGCATGCTGCATGCCATGTGTAGCATGCTCAGGGCCTTATGCTCCTGAGCTGTGAATGCAAGATGGCCACCAAGTGGGCCAGGCAGGGCAGTGCACGCCCCACCACTTAAACAAACTTCTCCCTTGGTGTTGGTGCCACACACGATGTTGGGATGCCCCATTAGAACTCGCACCAGCCGCTGAACAGCCTTCAACCGCCGCCGCCGGGCCTTGGGGCACTGCAAATCGGTGTACCGCTGGAGGTTAGCTCAGTTCACAGCCCTCACGGCCTCGTTAACAGCATTATCCATGAAGAATAAGAGGCCCGGGGCAGGAAATGAGGGAGGGTTTTGAAGCAAGGGCCCAAAAAAAAACACGCGACAACCAACACGATAACCCCCGCGATAACTAGGTTATCCGCGATAACCCCCGCGATAACCCCCCGCGATAATTAGTTAGAACGCGATAACCCAACGCGATAACTAGTTAGAGCACCAAGTTAGAGCGCGATAACTACCGCGATAACTAGTTAGAGCAGAGGTTGGTACGCACTAATTGGAGGGGTTAGAGCAAGCATTGGGCACCCTAAAACCCATGGCCACCAGCTGCCGCCGCCACGTAGGCGTGCAGTGCAGCACGCCCCCCGCATTGTAAAGTAATCACGCTCCATCGCTCGCCCTGCCATGGCAATGGAGTGTGTAGTGCCCGGGTGTTGAACAACACCGGGGCTTGGGGGGTGGCCTTGCATGCCCAACCCTCCACGGCCCTACCCTTGCACACACGGGTGTGCCGCTTTTTTTCCCTCAAGCAGGGGTTCAGCAGGCCACCACTCTCCACCCAAAAATCACGCCCCGTGAAAGACCCCAGACACCCAATAAGCGCCATGGGCGCCCCATCACGCAAATGGGCGTGGAGGCCAATGGTGTCCGTCCCTTGGGGGCGAACAACTTGGATGCCACACCATGTGAACCATGGTGGAGCATTCCACGTTCAATAGTCATTCAGGTCTACAACCAAGGGGGTGAGGGAAGGCCTCAGGGTAGCAGCAACAATATGGGTCGCCCTAACATTGGAGGGGTCGGGGTTTCCGCTTCCCACTAGGCCAAAGTGGCACATGTCCACTTGGGCCCCATATCGTTCCTCCCCAGAAAAAATGCCCTTAGGCAACCCCCTTAGCAATGCCTGGAGTCATTGACTCCCACTCCTACTCCCGCTACCTTGACTCTGCACCCCTAGCGGCCCCAGCCCCTGCTGGGCGGTGAAGGAGGCACTGAGGGTGGAGATGAGGCTGCGCACTCGCGCCCCAGCCACCCCCAGGCGCTGCTGGAGGTCTTTCCCCCTCCTCTGCAGCGCCTCCACCTCCACCCCCAGGGCGGCCGCCTCCACCTCCGCCTTCCGCCTCCCCTCCTCGGCCTCCGTCAGGGCCCCCCTCACCGTCTCCACCTCCTCCCCCCTCTAGTGCTTTTGTCGTGCTATCTTCGCCTAAAGTGAGATCCAACAAATGTGTGCAAATTAGAGGTTCGAAGTAGCAACATGGTTCAACACATTTGGTGAGATTCACGTGAATGTGAAATTCATGACACGCACCCAAATTCACGCATAAATTCACGCTAGGTTCACAGATTTGTTTTGGGCGCGGTTTGGGCATGGTGGATGCTTTTGGGGCGGGACCTTCATTAGATCATGCTTGATGAAGCTGGGGGAAGAATTTCACCCCCTCAAATCCCTCAGAAGGATCCAAAAATATGGCGTTTCCCCCCGAAAACCTCAAAATTTGGGTAAATTCACCTGAAATTCACGCATTTATTCAAACGTCCACTTATCCCCCGTTCACGAAGGGTACATGGCGGCCAGGTTGAGGGCCTGGTCCAGGGCACGCTGGGTGTTGCTCTGGACCTTTTCGGCCTTCGCCAAGGCCGACTTGTGGTCGGCCGATCAACCCTTGGCCAGTGCGGCCTCGACCCCCGTGGCGGCCGCTTGCTACACCAAAACCTGGCAAGGGTCCGTCAGGTGGGTGGCCACACTGGCCCCCAAGGCCTCCACATCCAGGGCTTCAGGGGGGGCCTTCCACGGCTTGGGGGAGGGGGTGGGGGCCTTACCCCTAAGGGGGAGGGGGCATCCGCCTCAACGACCACCACCTCAGGCCCCCGCTTCGTATGCTTGGTGGGACTTCCCCCCTTGGGCGCATACAACCCAACCCATGCGGCAGTGGCATCACACACAGATTGGGGGGCCTCATACCCTCCAACCTGGTGGATGCCCCCCCCCGGCTGTGCAGCTTCTGCCACAGTTCCCTCCCGGTGTACTCCCCCGATGCTTCATCAATGAAGCAAACCCTCAACAAAAAGAAATTTTCCTTTGGGGGGGGGGGGGTCAGTGATCCCAAACAAACACAAAAAAGCCGCAAATGTTTCCCCCTCAACGGCATTCGGCCATTTGGCTGTTTCCCCCCAAACCCACACAAAGGAGGGGAGGGTGAGGTTGGTCTTCCTCTCCACCCCCCCCTCCTTCTCAGTGATGGTGACCTGCCAGTACCATCCCGTCGCCCCCATCCGGCAGGCCTCATCCGCCGGCTCCCCCCACCGCCAGGCCGCCCCCTCCGCCAGCCTCTTCTCCCCCTCTAGCTCCACACGGGCCGCCACCGGCTTGGCGGCCCGTCCCCCTGCTGCTTCCGCTGCTCCTGGTGCTGCTGCTGGTGCCTCGGCCGGGTCCTTGACGAAGAAACGCGGCAGCTGCACGACTGTGGCCTGGAAAGAACAAAAGAAACAAAAAAAAACACGGGATAATTACCGCGATAACCCACGCGATAACCTAGTTGGAACGCGATAACCCCCGCGATAACACCCGCGATAACCCCCGCGATAACTAGTTAGAACGCGATAACCTAGCGGGATAACTAGTTAGAGAACCTAGTTAGAACGCGATAACCTAGCGCGATAACTAGTTAGAGCAGGGGTTAGTGCACGGTGTAGTTGGAAGTTTTCACACCTGGTGACATGGGTACATGCCTTTGCCCTCCTTCCTGGGGTCGTCCAGCACCAGGTTCATCCTCCGTAGCCACATAAAGTCCGTGATGGCGGCATACTCCCCCACTTGCCTCCACTCCACCACCTGGGCCACCCCCTGGATCTCAAGGGCCATCCTTGCCACTCCTCCATACCATCCCTTCCTCACCACCAAAATGCACCCCGGCAGCACCCCAATCCCAACATGCCCTTGCAAGGAGGGCCAGGGCAGTGCCTCCCCATGGCACACCTTGGCCAAGGGGCACTGACCAGGGTGGCCTGCGATCCCCCCCACCTCCTCATTAGTGAGGGGGGCAATCACCTCCCTCCCATTCCCCCAGCCCGACAACAAAAATTGCCCGGTGGTTGTTCCCACCGGGAGGAAGCACTGAGCAGATTGCTCAATGGTGACCCCATTGGGGTCCTCCACCACCACCTCCTCCTCCACCCCCCTTGGGCTCCTCCCCCTCCTGGCATGGCACACAAAGGCCATCTTTGTGGGCGGGGCACAAAGCCGCGCGGTCGCAGCCTTAGCACTTGGCTACGACCTTCCCCCTACACCTATCCGCCCCCTCACACTGAACTGTCTTGGCCATGCGGCCACCAGGTGCCCCCAGCTGGGGCCTCTTAATGGACTGGGGCACGTGCAGGTTGGGGAATCGAAGATTCCCCCCTTGGGTTAGCTCAATGGCAAAAAATGCCATGAGGCGGGGGTCCGTCACCCTTGTGGGGGAGGCCTTTGGAATGCCCGAGCCCCGGTGGACATCAAGGGCATTCAAAAAAAAAGGCAGTGCCCCTCTTGAATGGCACGGCCCTCTCCACCCAAGGGTCAGGGAACCCCGAACTACTAGAGGGCACAAAAAGAAAATGCAACCCATCCTCCTCCTCATGATTATGGGTTAGCATAATAAGGCAATTGACAATCAATGTGCCTTCAGGAATGGTGTAGGGGGGGACGTCGCGATGGACGTGCTGGGGGGTGTGGTCATAGGCCGAAATTTCGGCAATGTCAAGGATGGTGCAGCTCCATCCGACACCCCCCACCACAGTCTTCTTCGCCGTCTCAAGCACACGATCTGCCACCCTTTTGAGGACTGGCAGATCATGGAGCTTGTGGGGGTTTTGCTTGTGGTGGTTGGCACCCCCATAGTTGCCATACATGTGGTGTGGTGCACTGGGACCTGATGGAAAAGGGTACCTTGTTGCACCCAAACTGGTAAACACCTAAAAGGTGTCTTGTAGTACCCATGGAGGGTTTTAAGGGGTCATGTGTCCTGAGGGGGCCCAAATGACCTATCGGGACTGTGCTTCTCAACCGTGTACTCCATTGTTAACCTTCTTTAAAAATGGGTAAGACCCCTTGTTGCACCCTTGTTGCACCCCTTGTTGCGCCACAACCCCCCCTTGTTGCACCCCTTGTTGCACCCCCTTATCGCGCGATAACCCCCCTTGTTGCACCCCTTGTTGCACCCCTTGTTGCACCCTATGAAGCATGCACAAGACAACCACTTTGTGACATCTCTTGTCTACTGCAACCTGCGACGTCCTAGTGGGATTTCTGCTTTGTCTCTCTCCTCTGGTTGTCCAAGAGAGAGGGGGCTTTCCGAACTACACTAGCAGTGAGCAAGCAACAAAACACTCATCAGTGATCATAGACTGCAGAGAAGCGTTGGGCAACGAATGTCCTACTCTTATCTCAGTCCTTCATCTTTCGTGTTATGTACCCTCAATCCAGATTATGTATACATACACACATGTCACACCGTTCGAACCATGTCATAGCAAAAGGGGGGCTGGACGAAGCTCAAGCACTTGGAACCTGTTTTCCCTCGTGAAACCAACCTATCAAACGTTTGAAACCTACAATCCTGTGCAATCCGAACCTTTGGAAAAATCGGTACAGGATGGGGCGCCACCACTGGTCAGGATACCTTCGTACACCACATCCGCATAAAAGGGACCTCAGATTTACAACCACATCATGTCGGGTCAAGGCGTATAGAAGTGACTTGTAAAGCAAGGCAGGGAAGAGGGAGCGTAACACATTTCGGGCATTTGGAGAATGGATATCTACCCATTGTTCCCGTTCAGCTGTCACGTGCCCACTCATCACCTCACTCAATTTCTAGACCACTCCTTTCCGTTGTAGACCAAATTTCAAATTCGCACCGTGTTGTGTTTCTGGGGGCTGTACATGTAAGATCATGGAAGCTTCGCCCCAAGTCGTTATTTGGCTGTGTGGTTCCCGATTCAACGGAATACTATATAGCACTTCAGTGATTTTTTCAATAACAAACAAGATGGGGGCCTCAAGAAAGGGGGAGATTCCCACCATAGTGAAAAAAACATTATCTCGATACCTGGACATGATGACAACGGGTGTAGACTGTGATAAGGGGCCCGCACAGGCTCCCAAAGTGTCTGCAGATAGGATCTCCCCCACTACACCATTCAGAGCGTCAAAGTTACGAAAAAAATTGCATCACAACGCGCTTATTCCTCCTTGTGGAATGCTGAATGATACTTTGTAACCTTCCCCCTTCTGCACCATCCCAGGGGAGGGTCTGGATGAAACGTACTGCCTGTCCCCCTACCTGGGCAGTGGCGAAGACTCTATCCGCAGGGGACCACCAGCCTGAAAAACCTGCCTGAGACAGTGCCTCTGGAGTCACTGTATGTGCATGTTTGGAAACGAACATGCCATGTGCCAACACATGGTCATCAGGAAAGTGGTCTACTTGTCTACTGCAACCTGCGACGTCCTAGTGGGATTTCTGCTTTGTCTCTCTCCTCTGCCTCCTGTACCTTCCGTGCAAGCAACCCCATGTCCAGGTTATTCATATTTACAACATGGCCCATGGAAAGCCTAGATAACCTTGGCTTTAAGAGAGCCCATCCCTTACAACTGTTGTGTAGGTCCCTCTTGAAAGGGCTATTCCTTTTTTCAATGGGAATGCTCGAAAATACTACACCCCTCTCCCCTTAAATTTAGCTAACAAGCAACAAGCAACAAGCAACAAGCAACAAGCAACAACAACACGTCTCCGTGCCGTTTTGGCCATTGCTTTGTCCCAACGCTTCGTATCTTTCGCCCATGTAGCCATCTTGGAGCCTAGGTGGTGGCCTTGCCAAATCCAAGTTTTGAGCCAAAAACTCACCGGTGGCGGCCCGGGGCGCTGGCGCCAAGTCGGGAGGTGCCCTCCCAAAGCTGCGCAGTTTTGGGCCGAAAACAGCCATTTTTCGCCCAAAACAGCCCTAGTAAGGGTTCAAAACAGCCAAACGAAGGCAAACGGCCACTACACTCCATGTGTTGCTTGACTTTCTCGTGACCAAGGGACCTTTGGTGCCCTCTAACTCCACGATATGTCCGAGAAACGGCCCAAAAAGGCGCCAAAAAGCCCCAAGAACTGCGCAATGTGCACCAGCACCCCGAAACCAAGAGGAGGCCGTATCTCGGGCTACGTGGCTCCAAACCAAATTCTGAGGGCACCTAGTCCACCCGCAACCCCCGACTTTTTATGGTTTCGAAGCCTCAGACTCGCCCAACGAGACACGTAGACCCCCGTACCAGTGGTCACTTGGTGCAGCCGGAGGGCCGGCCAGCCCACGCTTAGTGGGGGCCAACGGTGGGTCGACCAGGGTCCCCGGGGTGAAAAAAATGATTTTTTCGTAACTTGTTCCTAGACCACTTGGGATGCTCCAACAAGTGTTTTTAGGCCGTTTTGAGCCCGTGGTGACACGTTTTGGCCCATGGAAAATGCCACAATGCCTTGATAATGGGCCGTTGTGGGACCAAAAATGGGTCCAAAATGTGTTGAAAACGCGTTTTTCCAAAAGTGATCCTAGACCATTTTGGATGCACAAACAAGTATTTTTAGCCCTTTTTGGAGCCCGTGGTGATGCATTTGGGCCCATGGAAAATCGCAATCATCGAAAAGTCCTGGGTGATCGAACCGTCCATGCTATGAGCGCCAGATTCCGCAAGACGAGGCGCTATACAAAAGTCGTTTGTTGCGTGCTGAACTTGTGCACTAGGTTCTTTCATCGAAAGGTCCGGGGTGATGAAACCGTCCATGTTGTGAGCGCCAGATTCCGCAAGACGAGGCGCTATACAAAAGTCGTTCGTTGCGTGCTGAACTTGTGCACTAGGTTCTTTCATCGAAAGGTCAGGGGTGATCAAACCGTCCATGCTGTGAGCGCCACATTCCGCAAGACGAGGCGCTATACAAAAGTCGTTTGTTGCGTGCTGAACTTGTGCACTAGGTTTATTTCATCGAAAGGTCTGGGGTGATCAAACCGTCCATGTTGTGAGCGCCAGATTCCGCAAGACGAGGCGCTATACAAAAGTCGTTTGTTGCGTGCTGCATTTGTGCACTAGGTTCTTTCATTGAAGAGTCCGGGGTGATGAAACCGTCCATGCAGTCCATGTTGTGAGCGAGATTCCGCAAGACGAGGCGCTATACAAAAGTCGTTTGTTGCGTGCTGCACTTGTGCACTAGGTTCTTTCATCGAAAGGTCCGGGGTGATGAAACCGTCCATGCAGTCCATGTTGTGAGCGAGATTCCGCAAGACGAGGCGCTATACAAAAGTCGTTTGTTGCGTGCTGAACTTGTGCACTAGGTTCTTTCATCGAAAGGTCCGGGGTGATGAAACCGTCCATGTTGTGAGCGCCAGATTCCGCAAGACGAGGCGCTATACAAAAGTCGTTCGTTGCGTGCTGAACTTGTGCACTAGGTTCTTTCATCGAAAGGTCAGGGGTGATCAAACCGTCCATGCTGTGAGCGCCACATTCCGCAAGACGAGGCGCTATACAAAAGTCGTTTGTTGCGTGCTGAACTTGTGCACCAGGTTTATTTCATCGAAAGGTCTGGGGTGATCAAACCGTCCATGTTGTGAGCGCCAGATTCCGCAAGACGAGGCGCTATACAAAAGTCGTTTGTTGCGTGCTGCATTTGTGCACTAGGTTCTTTCATTGAAGAGTCCGGGGTGATGAAACCGTCCATGCAGTCCATGTTGTGAGCGAGATTCCGCAAGACGAGGCGCTATACAAAAGTCGTTTGTTGCGTGCTGCACTTGTGCACTAGGTTCTTTCATCGAAAGGTCCGGGGTGATGAAACCGTCCATGCAGTCCATGTTGTGAGCGAGATTCCGCAAGACGAGGCGCTATACAAAAGTCGTTTGTTGCGTGCTGCATTTGTGCACTAGGTTCTTTCATTGAAGAGTCCGGGGTGATGAAACCGTCCATGCAGTCCATGTTGTGAGCGAGATTCCGCAAGACGAGGCGCTATACAAAAGTCGTTTGTTGCGTGATGAACTTGTGCACTAGGTTCTTTCATTGAAAGGTCTGGGGTGATCAAACCGTCCATGTTGTGAGCGCCAGATTCCGCAAGACGAGGCGCTATACAAAAGTCGTTTGTTGCGTGCTGCATTTGTGCACTAGGTTCTTTCATTGAAGAGTCCGGGGTGATGAAACCGTCCATGCAGTCCATGTTGTGAGCGAGATTCCGCAAGACGAGGCGCTATACAAAAGTCGTTTGTTGCGTGCTGCACTTGTGCACTAGGTTCTTTCATCGAAAGGTCCGGGGTGATGAAACCGTCCATGCTGTGAGCGCCAGATTCCGCAAGACGAGGCGCTATACAAAAGTCGTTTGTTGCGTGCTGAACTTGTGCACTAGGTTCTTTCATCGAAAGGTCCGGGGTGATCAAATCGTCCATGCTGTGAGCGCCAGATTCCGCAAGACGAGGCGCTATACAAAAGTTGTTTGTTGCATGCTGAACTTGTGCACTAGCTTCTTTCATCGAAAGGTCTGGGGTGATCAAACCGTCCATGTTGTGAGCGCCAGATTCCGCAAGACGAGGCGCTATACAAAAGTCGTTTGTTGCGTGCTGCATTTGTGCACTAGGTTCTTTCATTGAAGAGTCCGGGCGTGATGAAACCGTCCATGCAGTCCATGTTGTGAGCGCCAGATTCCGCAAGACGAGGCGCTATACAAAAGCCTCAGACTCGCCCAACGAGACACGTAGACCCCCGTACCAGTGGTCACTTGGTGCAGCCGGAGGGCCGGCTAACCCACGCACAGTGGGGGCCAACGGTGGGTCCACCAGGGTTCCCGGGGCGAAAAAAATGATTTTTTCCAAACTTGTTCCTAGACCACTTGGGATGCTCAAACAAGTGTTTTTAGGCCGTTTTGAGCCAGTGGTGACACGTTTTGGCCCATGGAAAATGCCACAATGCCTTGATAATGGGCCGTTGTGGGACCAAAAATGGGTCCAAAATAGGTTGAAAACGCGTTTTTCCAAAAGTGATCCTAGACCATTTTGGATGCACAAACAAATATTTTTAGCCCTTTTTGGAGCCCGTGGTGACACGTTTTGGCCCATGGAAAATCGCAATCATCGAAAAGTCAAGGGTGATCAAACCGTCCATGCTATGAGCGCCAGATTCCGCAAGACGAGGCGCTATACAAAAGTAGTTTGTTGCGTGCTGAACTTGTGCACTAGGTTCTTTCATCGAAAGGTCTGGGGTGATGAAACCGTCCATGTTGTGAGCGCCAGATTCCGCAAGACGAGGCGCTATACAAAAGTCGTTTGTTGCGTGCTGAACTTGTGCACTAGGTTCTTTCATCGAAAGGTCCGGGGTGATCAAACCGTCCATGCTGTGAGCGCGACATTCCGCAAGACGAGGCGCTATACAAAAGTCGTTTGTTGCGTGCTGAACTTGTGCACTAGGTTTATTTCATCGAAAGGTCCGGGGTGATCAAACCGTCCATGTTGTGAGCGCCAGATTCCGCAAGACGAGGCGCTATACAAAAGTCGTTTGTTGCGTGCTACATTTGTGCACTAGGTTCTTTCATCGAAGAGTCCGGGGTGATGAAACCGTCCATGCAGTCCATGTTGTGAGCGCCAGATTCCGCAAGACGAGGCGCTATACAAAAGTCGTTTGTTGCGTGCTGAACTTGTGCACTAGGTTCTTTCATCGAAAGGTCCGGGTTGATGAAACCGTCCATGCTGTGAGCGCCAGATTCCGCAAGACGAGGCGCTATACAAAAGTCGTTTGTTGCGTGCTGAACTTGTGCACTGGCTTCTTTCATCGAAAGTTCCGGGGTGATCAAACCGTCCATGCTGTGAGCGCCAGATTCCGGAAGACGAGGCGCTATACAAAAGTCGTTTGTTGTGTGCTGAACTTGTGCACTAGGTTTATTTCATCGAAAGGTCTGGGGTGATCAAACCGTCCATGTTGTGAGCGCCAGATTCCGCAAGACGAGGCGCTATACAAAAGTCGTTTGTTGCGTGCTGCATTTGTGCACTAGGTTCTTTCATTGAAGAGTCCGGGGTGATGAAACCGTCCATGCAGTCCATGTTGTGAGCGCCAGATTCCGCAAGACGAGGCGCTATACAAAAGTCGTTTGTTGCGTGCTGCACTTGTGCATTACGTTCTTTCATCAAAGAGTCCGGGGTGATGAAACCGTCCATGCAGTGAGCGTCAGATTCCGCAACACGAGGCGCTATATAAAAGTCCTTTGTTGCGTGCTGAACTCGTGCACTAGGTAATATATGTGACACCATGTAGGTAATGATTGTGGCATCATGGCATGGGATAGTGGGAAACGGGACATGGAACATGGGTACTGTGGTGCTGCGTTGTGAGATGTGCATTTTACCAATGCATTTGCATTTCCCTCTACTTCTTCTGCTACAGGACCCTTTTCTTTCATTGTGTGCTCTGTTCTTCGTGGTTGGATTTGGAATATACGTGTACTCTTAACCGAGTTACGTTCATACTCTCCATGTCCAATCGCTGGGAACAAGAGTTGCAACAATGTTTGGAAGCCGACGTGGACTTCGATGTTGGGGACTTCATTGTGCAGCACCCCCAAATTGCGCCACCAACCATTCGCCGTCGCCATGCTAGTATGCGGCAGACACTCATGAAGCGGTTGAACAAGCGGGCGCAGCGTGGACTGCAGTCATCATCCATGGCAAGTCTTCACAGGGCACAAGCGCAAGCCGCCAAGGGTGCAAGGAACACCTCGGAAAGCACAAGGTGCCAAGGGTGCAAGGAACACCCCTGCGGCACAAGCTGCCAAGGGTGCAAGGGACACCTCTGCGGCACAAGCTGCCAAGGGTTCTGCTGGAGGTACAAGGAACACGCCGCAAGCGCAAGCCGCCAAGGGTACAAGGAACACGCCGCAAGCGCCAGCAGCCAAGGGTGCTACTGGAGGTACAAGGAACACGCCGCAAGCGCAAGCCGCCAAGGGTACAAGGAACACGCCGCAAGCGCAAGCCGCCAAGGGTTCTACTGGAGGTACAAGGAACACGCCGCAAGCGCAAGCCGCCAAGGGTACAAGGAACACGCCACAAGCGCAAGCCGCCAAGGGTTCTACTGGAGGTACAAGGAACACGCCGCAAGCGCAAGCCGCCAAGGGTACAAGGAACACGCCGCAAGCGCAAGCCGCCAAGGGTTCTACTGGACGTACAAGGAACACGCCGCAAGCGCAAGCCGCCAAGGGTACAAGGAACACGTCGCAAGCGCAAGCCGCCAAGGGTTCTGCTGGAGGTACAAGGAACACGCCAGAGTCACAACGCGACAAGGGAATTGTCGGTGGACACGCCAATACACCGGAGAAGCAACATGCCAAAGCTTCACATCCTCGATCGCGGGGGGTCATTGGTGCCGCTAAGAAAGAGCTTTTCAGCCGGAAACACAAGCCACCATCTCACATTTCTTTGAAATGTGTCCGAGAGTATTGGCTTGATGGTTTGAATGTTTTGTACTCGCCACTGTTCGATGCCCTTTGCCATCGATGTGGTCAACTACTTTGGGGCCCGGTGGGTGCACACAAGTTTCTTGTTTCCCGAGATGATAGTGCAGTCCGTACCACCAACCTCTTTGGGGTGCCACCCACAGATGTGATTACTAGTGCAATCTTCGAGTTCCGATATGACCTGTTTGCCAACTATGTACAATACAAAGGACCACCTTTTCGCGTTCCGCCTCGGTTGCATCCCACGAGTATTGGCGCCTTCAAAGCGTTTGATACGCCGGTGTGGCATTCGACACATCGTATGTATGCATGCCTCGTTTGCAGCAAGTATCGTGCCAAGTACGATCCTATAAATTATGGGTACGAATTGGATGGCACGACACATTAAAAAGTCCCAACCAAACTGGCGAATCTCACCGAATATCAAAAACGGCAAATCGCGTTGGGTGCTTTGTATTCAAATACCCTTAAGCATGTGGATCTGCGTCATCGACAGTGGCACCATGCTATTGGGACCGTTGTTGTGGGCCGCAAGCCTAGCCAGCATTATAATGCACTATATGGGTTTATGACCATGAAAGAAGATGTGCTTCGCGATTATCAAAAGCCGAAGGATAGTGCTCAAAACACGCGGCAAATGAACCAAGCATTGCTGTTGCTGAAGAAAAATAACCCCTTTTATTCCCGGTTTTTGGCGCATTATGAGACATTGTACCGTTACCTACAAAATGCAGCTTCTACAATGGGGACGTTGACACAACGTTTTTTTGAGGATAAGTACGGGAAACGCCTGGAGTACCATCTACAAGACGAGTATGTGGCTTGGGCAGTGGAGTGTGATGCACCGCGGAACATTATTCCCGATTTTGCCCCTCACCAAGACAGAGTGGGGTTCATGCATCGAGCACCATTTCAACGTGCAGGGGGGACCGTTACCGCTGCAGCACAATCATTGGCGAACGACACGTATCTGCATTTCAACGATCCAAAATTGGAACCGTGCGTTTGGCCGGATTTATATCCTGGTGGAGTTGGTGGATACAAGGTTGGGTGTGGAATTGGATGTGCAGCGTATTACCGTAGCCGCTATCTTGCATTTGATGAGCGCTGGCGCCGTGACCGATGGTGGTCCTTCTTCCAAGTGAGTAAAGAGATGAAGAATCAACTTATTTGGAACCAGCAAAATTTCAAAGCGCAACGTGGTGATCGTGCAGAGGATATCACTGCGGAACATTTGCGTGCTGCTAAAAGCTCCGCAGGACCCAAGCCCCCTCCTAAGCGACACTCATCACATAACGCACAATATTCTTCGCAATCCACTGAATCACCCCGTCAGCCAAGCCAATCAACTCCATGTCCAGGTGCCGAATCATCCACACAGTCCCCGAGCCAACCAAGCCAATCATCAGCACGCCCCGCACACGAACATAAGAAGGCCCGTGCTTCGTACCACGATGGTGTTGATTCCATGAATCGGAATTCGGAAGGCGAAGGGGTTGATCAAGGTACTGCGGAACTCAACCCATACTATCGATATGGAACTTATGTCCCATCCAAGCTAGTTGGGACACGATCCTATTGGGCCTCACGGCATCTTGACCTCACTGCAATGAGCCGCGAGCTTGGAAAAGCAGACCTATTCATTACTTGGACGATGAATGACAATTGGGCTGATTTGCAAGCCGCAGTGCAAAAGGGATGTCGCGCAGGTGCGGTGTGGCCTGGACGATATCCCGAGGGCACAAGGCCCAGCAAGCCAATTCAAGACGGGTACGATATGGAGGCATGTGTTGCATTTCATAAGCGGGTCGAGATCTTCAAGCGTGACTTCTTAGCTATTGGCAAGAGAAATCCATTTGGAACGGTTCGCGATTATTCGTTCCGCTTTGAATACCAACAGCGCGGCCGAGTGCACTTGCATGGTGTTGTTTGGTGCCAACCAGATTCAATCCCGGATGATGTCATCTGCGCTACAATGCCCCGCGAAAGTGATGGCTATGATCCGGAATTCACTTCATATCTACGGAGTTTATACAAGGAGTGCAATATGGTGCACCAGTGTTACCCAGACAAATGTTTCAACATTGGCCAAGGGCGCGTATCTACCGAGTGCAAGGCAGGGTATCCGTTTACGGTTCCCCAACATCAGGAGGAGTTGGACAGTAAGGGTGTACGCCTATTGTACCGCCGACAGGAACAAGAAGATGCTTGTGTGGTGCCTCACAATCGTCGTCTTCTAGTACGTTTGCAATGCAACGGATCACATCTTTGGGGTGGGAGTTGTATCTTGCGAAATATCTCACCAAAGCTGCAAAATCATTGACCGTTCCAATGAACCTATCACCAAATGCCACTGACGTTGAGCGCTTGCTGAAGCTACGTTCTTTGGGACGCATGGAGAATGGAATGATGCTGCTCGGCATTCATCAATGTAGGGGTAGTAGAGAGGTTGTATGGATTCCAACGGATCCATGGCCTAAGTTGGGGCGCTTGAAACGCCGCAAACACCTACCGGAGGATGACACGTCTACAGATGTTTGGTACCTAGATAGGTACGATTTCTATTTGGAGCTTCGGGATGGTTTGCAACTTAAGTACCCTGACTTCTACCGCTATTACCGTCGTACACGGCGCAATCCCTCAGAGGCCAGCGCCTTGGCAAGCAATCCAGCAGAGGATATGGCCAACGAATCACTGTCTAGTGATTCCGACGACGCAGTAAACGGTGATCGGTATAAAGCCGACCCTCCTAACAATGGCAAGGAGCGCCCATACTGGTGGCCGTCCCCTCCAGAGCGCATGGAGCGGGAAACCAAAGAAAAATGGGCAATAAGTGGAGATTGCGGCGGCGTACTGCCATTCCAAGGTGGAGTTTCTACCTTCCCTACGGTGAGGACGCCGAAAAGTACTTCTTACAAAAGATTCTCCTCTCCCAGCCCTTCACGAAAGAAGACCACGAACAGCGATTCTTTTCGAAGGACAATGTGTCGAAGACCTACATGCACGAGTGTATCCTTCGTGGGCTGTTCCGAGGATATGAGGAAGAAGCACGCGAAACACTAAACAACGCCCAGGCTCGAGGTTATTCAGTTGAGCGGTTGCGTCTTCCGCAGAGGTCCTTCGGGCTGAAGCCATAATTGACGCAACCTTCTTCAACAATTATATGTCCGATTTGGATGAGCTTAACAAGCATCGGGCCGGTGACGATGACCCAATGGTTGCCGATGAGGCGGAATTGGATCCCCAATTGGCTGAGGAGTTGAAGGCATTTATGAATGCCAATGACCCCGCGGCTGCCGAAACCTTGGTCAATGCTCTAAATCATTGGCAACGCATGGTTTTTGAAATCTTTGTGGCACACTTTCAACAACGACAACCGAAGGATGCACTAGATATATCGACACATTGTCGGGCTAGCATTGATGGTAGCCGACCTCGGTTGTGTGCCATTCTCACAGGAGTTGCTGGAACTGGGAAGTCTCATGTCGTACGTTTATTGATTGCCAAGCTACGCGCATGTGGATTTTCAATACTCGTGTGCGGTGCTAGTGGCGTGGCAGCGCTGAACGTTGGTGGCCGAACCCTTCACAGCTTGTTTTCTTTGTCCTTGGACCTTGATTGGCAAATCAAAGAGGGAACAATTCTTTGGTGGATGATTCGTAATGCCGACATGATTATTGTGGATGAGTTCTCACTTTTGTCGAACAAGCTCCTCCACACGTTGAATGACATACTACACAAGGTGCGCCGAGACAAGCGGAATCCTTTCGGAGGAATTACAATGCTTCTTGTTGGCGACCCATTGCAGCTTCCCGCAGTTGATCTCGACATCTTCGATAGTGCCCTCTTCCGGAACCATTTTGTGCCGTTTGTGTTGACGGAGGTCATGCGCCAAGACGATGCACAATTCATCGACTTGCTCAATCGTGTACGCATTTGGGAGGAAACAGATGATGATCATCTCACTCTACAACAACGCATCGCTCCAAACAATGATGTTTCGCTACAAGATCTCGAAGATGCCCCCATGTTAGTGGGACGCAGGAATGCTATGCATCGGTGGAACGAAAACTTCATGGCACAATTGGGATCCAATATTGTGACCTCCAACGCCACCTATGTGGACATGGGTGGTGCTCCTACCAATCAAGCCATGTGCGACTACATCAATTCTCGCAATCGCCGCGTGCTCCCACAACAGGTTTTTGTGGCCGCCGGTATGCGAGCCCGGCTAATTCGCAACGTTAGTATTCAGAATCGTTTGGTGAACTCGACAGTGGTTGTTATCAAGCGATGGTCCAATGATGTTATCGTTGTGTGCCCCATAGGTCGCACTAGGGAGTACCCTATTTGTCGGTTCCAACAAATAATCCCCGTGTACGGGCCATCCGTGCAGGTCAAAATACTACAATTTCCGATGCTCGCAGGATATGCATGTACTGTTCACGGATCGCAAGGCTGCTCGTACCGGATTGTGTGGATTGATATGGCAACCTTCTTTGCCGCAGCACATGCGTATGTTGCATTGTCACGGGCACGGTCCCTGCAAGGTCTATATATCCTTAACTATCGCCGTGAGGCATTCCTTGTGGACCCCTACTACGTGCAGCCGTGGAATTGGTTTGTGGCGACAAATGTTTTGGCACCCAAGCCCGCTCAGCACATTCCTCCTTACCCACGTAGAACCTTCACATCCACTCTCATTGCCGGGATCATGTGTGTATGCCGCTCATGGCACACCAAATCTCATTTCCCCCAAAATTTGGATGCCCGCATTTTAAAAGTGAACGTGTTGCTCATCTTGCAGTATGTGTCATTTCCATGGTGCTCTTACATTGATAGACAATTACAAGGAGACAAGTTGTCATTGGACATTGACGACCTCAATGAGGACGGAACGGAGCAGCCACGTATTCGCAGACGGCCTCATGGCACATCTCAGCAACCAAATGTTGGAGTGCAGTTGTTGGATGGCACCAACAAGCCACATGTCTTTAGTGCCGATGTCTTGAGCCAAATGTCCGATGTTCAGTTGCGGACCTTGTGTGCGGCTCATGGACTATCAACTTGTGGTACAAAGACTGTTTTCCGGGAGCGCATTCTTTGAAAGCAAGACAACATTGAGGGTCCACCAAAACAGTACCCGACTAAATCGCATGTGTCTCCGCGTCCGTCCGCCATTGGTGACTACCCCCATTTGGATGCACGTAATTGCCACTTCGGCGTTGAATATTGGCCGGATGAGAGAAATGATTCCACCGGGCACAGTGTCCATCTTGCAGAATGTGCGTGGTTGTCCACTGCAGCACTCCAGTGCCTACTTGAAGTTCTCTTGCCCCCAGGAAGCTCCTCGGTGAAACCTGTTATTATCGACATGCAGTTGGCCCAACTCATGCGACATTTTCCTACACTAAGCCTCATTTGTACAGAAAAATGCGCGTTACCATTATTGCTAACGTCCCGAAATTCCACGATAGGGGTCCACTACGTGTTGGTCACAAATCTCCAAGTGGATTGCAAGAGCCTGGTCATTCACGATTCCAAAGACGCCTCGTCAAAATGCGGGGCTCTGTTTCGAGTCACGTTGAAAAAAATTGGCTGGTCTTTCGTGTGGCACCATTACGGAACCCAACCTGATTCTGATACTTGTGGGTTCCGCGTGGTGATGCTCGCCATGCAGTGGTGCGCTGCCAAAACGTTGACGGGACAGCTCCCACGATGGTTCTTGGCATATTGTGCAAGCATCCTTCAAATGTTTGCAGTGGATTCCACAACGTTGCGATCCACAGTGAATACGTTCCAAGACGCCACATACGAGGATGCTTTGGCCATGTATGATGAACCCGTCATTTGGGCAATGACGGAGTGTGGGGCCCTACCCGACGTCACCGATGCTGAATTGGATGCTCACACAACCGAACACCATTGGACCTGCTCTCCACAAGCCACCAACCGTGGGCGATCACACCCAACGGTACGCAGCAACCAGGCTCATCCAGATCCATCACAAACACATCAAGCTCAACGCTCCGAAACATCAAGGTCAAAAGGAGGTGCCAGCAGAACGCCTACCCCAAACACAACACAAAAAGCTAGGCGCCCAAGTCCACCAACACCAACAGCAAAACCTTCGAGAAAAGTTCCCAAGTCCAGAAGAACTACTATGCCAGCACGACATCAACCTCCAAGCCAAGCACCATATCGTTCGCAACCACATCCACCCCAAGGAGGGCGCAAAAAGTCAACCAACTCCGAGGACAACCACTCTTCAAGAAAAAGGACATCCCAACAAAGCAATGGGCCACATTCCAAGAGACAACGTGCAACGGGCAGCGAGCAACGGGGTAGTCGCAAACGCCCTCGACCACACCAAGATCCAATGGCACCATCAAGCGAACCCCCCCGGTCACGTCCTCGAGCGGGGCGTACCCCAGTGGATCGTTTGGCTTTAACGAAGAGAGAAATCACCAAGTGGTCCACAAGGATCACAGATGAGAACACCAGTCTTCGCCGGCGAAAGGCACATGCCTTGCACTTCTTGGGTGCCCAAGATGCAACCGCAGTAAAGGGGCAATACCACTCTTTATCTCTACTTCTTCATCCGGACAAGAACAGGACCGACCCAATGGCGACCGAGAAATTCAAAGTCTTGGGTGCGGCAAAAGATTTGTTTGACTAGCCCATTACTCGGATGGCAACACTTAATGCGTCACAAGGTGCTCTACGAATGGACTTGGAAAATAGGTGTACTCTTAATCGGGTTACCTTCGTTTCTTCTCCAAGTCCAATTCCTGGTTGGCAATTTAAAGGTGTTTTTCCGTGTAAGGATTTTTGCCAACAAATTGCCAATAATTACATCGGTTTAGCACGACCACTTCCAATTGCCGCAATTAAATGAAAGCGCAACCATAATGTCCCATGGTGGTCCCTAACCCCATTATTGCCGCTCGAGAAACCCTCCTAGGGTTGCCAATAACACTATCAGGGAATACCCAAGCCGATGACACCCAACCCTATTCCGGGGTAGGGGCGGTGCGAAACGTCGGACTACACCTGGGCCGCATACTCAACAGCTCGGAGGTGCCCGACACCCACATGTGGGTCATTTCTGCTCTTGTCCCCGTGCTTTGCATTGGGGACCACCGAGACGGCATGCGTTAGGGTGCCACTATGCCCACATGTGGGCCAGTTCTGATTTTGTCCCCGTGCGGAGCATTGGGGGCCCCCGAGACGGCAGGGGTTAGGTAGCCATTGTGCCCACATGTGGGCCATTTCTAATTTGGTCCCCGTGCTGAGCATTGGGGACCCCCTAGAAGGCAGGGGTTATGTAGCCACTCCGCCCACAAATGGGCACTCCTGGTTTCCCTCCCCGATGTGAAGAGTTGAGGGCCCCCTAGACGGCACGGGTTAAGTAGACACTCCGTCCACCAATTGGCACTTCTAATTTCACTCCCCGCTCCGAAGAGTTGAGGACCCCTAGACGGCAGGGGTTATGTAGGCACTCCGTCCACCAATGGGCACACCTGATCTCCCTCCCCACTTTGAAGAGTTGGGGAGCCCCTAGACGGCAGGGGTTATGTAGGCACTCCGCCCACCAATGGGCCCTTCTAATTACCCTCCCCGCCCTGAAGCGTTGGGGAGCCCCTAGACGGCAGGGGTTATGTAGCCACTCCGCCCACCAGTGGGCCACCACACATTTTCATCCCTGCTCTAAAGAGTTGGGGATCCCCGAGACGGCAGGGGTTATGTAGCCACTCCGCCCACCAGTGGGCCACCACACATTTTCATTCCTGCTCTAAAGAGTTGGGGATCCCCGAGACGGCAGGGGTTATGTAGCCACTCCGCCCACCCGTGGGCCACCACACATTGTCCTCCCCGCTCTGAAGAGTTGGGGACCCCCTAGACGGCAGGGGTTATGTAGCCAGTCCGCCCACCAATGGGCCACCACAGATTTTACTCCCCGCTCTGAAGAGTTGGGGACCCCCAAGACGTATGTAGCCATTCCGCCCACCAACGGGCACGTGTGATTGCCCTCCCCACTTTGAGGAGGCCGGGACCCCCTAGACGGCAAGGGTTATGTAGCCACCCAGCCCGCGTCATATTTTTTCCCCGCTGTGAAGAGTTGGGCATCCCCAAGACGGCAAGGGTTATGTAGCCACTCCGCCCAACAATGGGCAGTTCTGATTTCCATCCCCGCTTTTAAGAGTTGGGGACCCCCAAGACGGCAGGGGTTATGTAACCACTCCACCCACCAATGGGGCACCTCAAATATTCCTCCCCGCCCCGAAGAGCTGGGGACCCCCAAGACGGCAGGAGTTACGCAGGCTATGGGCCCCCAAGTGGGCAACGACGGATTATCCTTTCCGTTGTGAAGAGTTGGGGACCCCCATACGGTAGGAGTATTGTAGCCACTTCGGCCACCATTGGGTCACTATTGATATTCCGCCCCGCTCTAAACAGTGCGGAACCCCCAAGACTGCAGGGGTTATGTAGCCACTCGGCCCAGCAGTGGGTCACCCCAGATTTTCCTCCCCGCTCTAAAGACTTGGGTACCCCTGAGACGGCAAAGGTAATGTACCTACTTTGCCCACCAATGGGCGTTTGTGATTTCCGTGCCCGCTCTGAAGAGTTGGGGACCCCCCGGGACGGCAAAACTTATGTAGCCAGTTAACCCACCAATGGGGCACTCCGGAATTTTCTTCCCGCTCTAAAGAGTTGGGTACCCCCAAGACACCCCCTCTGCCCACCCGTGGGCGACTTCTGATTTTCTTCCGCCCTTTGAGGAGTTGGTGACCCCCGGGAAGGCTGGGGTGATATAGCCACTGTGCCCACGTGGGCCATTTCTGATTTTTTCCCCGTGCTGAGCATTGGGGACAAGACAACAAGGATTATGTAGCCACCCAGCCCACCAGTGGGACATATCTGTTCCTGTTCCCCGCTCTGAAAATGTCCGAATCCACACGACAGCCGCGGTACGTTAAGTAGCCGGTCCGCCCTTCGGGCCCCTCGGGACACTTCTTATTGCCCTCCCCGCTCTAAAGAGTCCATGGTGCCCCCAATAATGTCCACAACGAATACACAAAGATGTTTCTGTCCATGTCCGATCAGTTTGTTGTGGTGCATTGCATACACCTTGCCGTCTCGTGGTGCATCGTACATGGTGGACCGCTGTACATGTAAAGGAATGCTGCCCCACCAACGCACCAAATTTTCCGTGCCACCAAAGATGTGGACCCCATCCAAAGGAACGGGTCAAGCAACAACCACACAACAAATAACCAACCCCCAATCATTTCCACAATAGGCCTATAAGGAAGTCACCTCCCATGCCACCAAAAACTACAACCCTCCGGGACAAACCACAAAAATACATCCCACAACGTCCTAGTGTGATGCGGCCCGCACATATTGAAGTGTAAGCATGCAAGAGGTGATGCGGTGGGTGGGGGTTCTTATTCCGTGCCTTGCCGTGCCCGTTTCTTTGTTATGCTGCATTGTGAACTGGTTGCCATTGCTTTGAGCATAATGCATGGTAAAGAAAGAAGTCGGAAAAAAGGCAATCCACAAGCACAACATTGGTCCAACGCCATCAAACATGAGCCAGACAATGTGTTCCACAAGTAATCCGTACCAAAATCGGCTTCAACGAAATGACGCTTCCATTGCTGCAACACATATGTACCTCCCCCGTAAGGGTCACACCACGCCATTGCATGTCAAAACGTCACACGCCGTTGAAACCCATAGGAGGACATGATAGTGAATATGGATCCAATGCGAAAGGACTTTTAGGTAGCATGCACACCTTCATTTCCACTATCTGCAGTTCTTTTGCCCAGCCTCGTTGAGTATTGCATATACAGGTGTACTCTTAACCGAGTTACCTTCGTTTCATTCAATACGCATCAAGGCTCAAACGATCTCCATCGCAACGCGTCCTACAAGCACCGCTACAATGTCCGACCCTCCAACATGCCCCGTTTGCCACACACCACTACAAGAGAAAGTCAGCGGAAGATCCAACCAGAACTACGAACGAAAATTCCTATGCTGCCCCGAGAGTAAGCCCGGAGATCGCCACCAAGGCACTTTCCAGTGGACGGAACCCCCGAAGCACGTACCACACGAATGGCCCGATTGCTCTTGTGGGGTGCCCTGTCAGCTCAAAGACTGGAATGACCGGTACACCTTCAAGTGTTGGAATGAGTATGGTGGGGGGTGCAATTTTATTCGCGGCGCAACGCAAAAACCAGAGACACAACACCGAGACTGCAAGATGTGTGGATTCAAGCTTGAGCGACAACATTCGGAGGTGACGGAAAATACGCCCCTGAGCCAAACTACACCAACAGCATCCCCATCACAATCGCCACGGCAAGAGGTACCACAATCTCCGGAGCCCAAAATCCGTCGTACAAGCCTCTTTATGACCTCCCCCAACAGACAACCATCGCTGCCGGGCTCAATGGCTATGGAAATCAAACAAGCTATCCCAATCACAATGTATGAAACCACCGCATCAATAGTCATCATTGTGCACAATGGGGTGACGGGTTCCGCAGATGCCAATTCGGTCACAATAGGCTTCCAATAGGCTCAATCCTCCATACCAATGAAATGATGCTCAATCACAATCCGGCCAACACCTCCACCGATGAGGAACCCAAACAAACCGAAAGCAAGCACTATGTGAGGATCGTGCGTGTTCCCAAAGCGATTGATCCCACGCCCACCAAAACGGAACATGGCTCATATGTGATTCTGGAATTCAAAAAGGCTACCAATACGGTTGACTTTTAGTTGTGCCGGTCCGACAAACACCAAATGGTCGTGATATTGCTGCCCATTTGTTCATGCTCTCATTCACAGGTGATTATTGTGGAACCCAACTGAGTGCTGCACCTACAGGTGTACTCTTAACCGAGTTACCTTCGTTGTTTTGCACGCTCTTTGGGTTAAACACAATGGCCACCACTCCAAAGTTCAGCCTACCATCCATTATTCGCTTGCAGCACGCATCAATGGATGCCACAAGCCACCTTGCTGCCACAACCAAATCCCAACAAGTGTTGAAATTTTCCTCCTCGATGGAGGGATGCACCACATGGATCGAGAAATGGGGAAGACAGGAATTTCTCGAAGATGACGGGTTCCGCATCACAAGTGGCAGCAATGTGTGGGAGGGGGCAGCAATCACCGTTAACGAGGATGTTGTGAGACTGCAATTTGACGATGACAACATCCCCAACGGTGAATACGACATCACGTACATCCCCAATATGCTACCGGATGAGTGGATACTGGAAGCCCTCAACAAAAAGCGCGCCCCGTTGCGCTTTTTGGACATAATGGCGACCGGCTTTGGGAACGTCGCACAGAGCCCTGTACCACCGGACATCGCGCCGCTTGTGGCATCAAGGCTCCATCTGAAGCCATCCCAGGCAGCGGCCTTCAATACAAGCATGTCCGTAAGGTTTAGCTCAATAACCGGCGCGGCAGGCTGCGGTAAATCACATGTGGCAATGGCCATCATGGAGGCTCGCTTTCTAGCAGGCCACTGCACCCTAGTCACGGGTCCCACGAATGCGCTTGTGGATTCCTTGTGTACCAGTTGGGCTGAAAAGAGCGGTCTCGCTGCCCCAGCAGTGGTGCGCCTCTACTCCAAAGCGCAACGGGCCACGGGAAACATCAATCACAAACTATGCGCACATGCACTCGCAAAGACACTGCGATGCGCAGTGCAAGATGTCCTGTCCGGCGCCATGTTCGTTTTCACCACAAATGCCCTGTCCTTAAGTCCAAAGGTACAAACCCTGTTCTTCCACCACCACATCGTGGATGAGGCAAGCCGCACCAACCTCCCACAATCAATGGCACTAACAACATGTGCCCAAAATACCACTTTTTTGGAGGATCCGTTGCAATTGCCGCCACACACACATTTGCGCTCAGATATGGCACTACCCCTCGGCATAAGCAAGCACGACATCGCCCAACTGGTCGACCTCGCGGAGGTTAGTGCCCTTGATGTTTGCCGGGCCGGCATCATTCCCCACACAATCATCACCGAGCAGCAGCGGATGACCGAAGTACTCACAAACTTTGTCAGTACTGTGTTCTATGGGCATATGATTGGACATGCACCCGAAACCGCCACTGCTCCTATGCCGGGAGACACAAGCATTCACTTGGTGGACACGTCCATTGACCAAGAACACACGCCGGTGAATGAAATGTTCAACTTCACTTGTGCAACATTCACCCCCCGCGTCCCCACATCGTCTTTCTGCACAAAATCAACTCGATATGTGCAAGACATTCTTGCTTGGGGACAAGACCTCTGGAAGGGCAAATCCATCGCAATACTTGCCAACCACTTTGAACAAAACCGCTTGAATAAGGCGGTGTTTGGTTCGCACCCGGGGGTGGCACACATTGACACGGTTGGACGATTTCAGGGCAAACAAGCGGATATTGTCATCCTAACCCTTGCATCTGAAAATCCCGGGTTTTTTGCTACCAATGCACGACAGTACGTAGCATGTTCCCGAGCGAGGCACGGTTTGTTCATCGTGGGTGAGATTGGAAAGTGGAAGGACCGCCAGCAAGTTAAGCACTTGATGGATGCACTTTCTGCAGTAGCAACAGGGCAACCTATCCCCCTGTCAATGACCCGCGTACATACCGCACAAGAACTGCCCCGGTTCATGGCGGATGCACCACCCCATTCAACAACTGACTGGGTCATATGTACGTGGATGCCAATGGATAAGGCTTTCCTTCAAACAACACTCCTACAACCACACATCTTGGCACCCATCCAATCCGATCTGGCAAATCGGCTCGGTTGCCCCGTGCCTGCAACATTGGGCCGCTTTCTGCATCCCGATTGCACATGGATTTTCACCAACATCTTGGCCTTTCCAGTCCCAGCACACCTGCAAGGGTTCCCTTTTCAGCAGGCACTTGACCCCGTAATCTATGGCAATGTACAATGTCGACCCCTACATCCATGGGAACTAGAAATGTTCACCGATGTCCCGTGCAAAATGAGAACTAGGCCTCTTCCAGGCCTTGTACCCGGCAATGTTGACACATTGCCAACACATGGCTATGAGCGCTTCACTCATGACATTTTTGTACGGCCTCGTCCCCCACACCGCAACATGCAACACCTTCACGCACTAACATGGAACACAAATCACCCCCACATTGTGCATGTGGTGCCATGCACATTCATCTATCACTACATCCATCGAACAAAATCTCGTAAACTACAACTCCCACTCACACTCGCAATACATCCCACTCCTCAACTCATTCACCATGGACATCACACCGGACACTATTTTCAATGAACCGGTCAAAGTTGCAACTGGAAATGGCTTGGCATGGCATGACCTAGCAACCCGCTACACACCGCTAACAAAGTGGCAAATGAACGCATCGCAAAAAATTTTCAAGGGGGGGGGGACACACTGCCGCTCCACGCAGGCATAGCCGATATGTTCACTGCCCTCCATCTCCATGATGGCAATGCAATTTGGCGGAAGGTTTTCAATAACTACAATGCAGCAGCAGGGCGCCACGTAGATGACTGCCGTTTCAAATGGAGTGCTACGTACATCTTTCATTTTGGGCCACCATGCGTAATGCACTGGGACGGGAAGGAGTATGAACTACTCCACAACACACTGTATGGATTTGATGGAAGCATGCTACATGAGCTTCCATGTTGTGGTCGATACAGCTTGTCCCTGAGGGCTTGGGTGTAGGGGCTGGGACCCACAAGTTTCCCGAATGGCGAATACATTCTATTTCCACATCGTTCCCGACCCCATAACACAACCAAGCAAAAAGCCCTCACCCTCTAACCACACACTACTTGCGTTGTCTAAAAGTAACGTGCTAACCCCCCCTACCTCAGTCCATCCCGTCTCTTCCGCTCCGATGGTGGCTCTATTCTTTGCGAGGGGAGAAGGGCCGTGAAAGCGTGGAGGAAGGGGGAGGAGTGATCTACCTTCATGTCATTGTGGTCCAAAGCCACCGCACATCCGCACTTGCGTTGAAAAACCCCCCCTCGTTATGTGTGTCTATACTAACCCCTTGCCCGCCTCATCAGCTTACCCCCCTCAGGTTCCCCTCACCTTCTAATACCGCGTGCCATACACCACTTGTGTTTCCTAAGAGTACCGTGCTGAGCCCCCCCATTTGCCTGCAACCGTTTTTTTGGCAACTGCTTAGAAAGTGTCCCAAGGAACCAAGTCATCTGTTGTTTGGGGGGGAAGAAGGGTTGTGCAAATGGGGTGTGAGCAGGGAGGGGTGATGTACCTTCATGGCGGTGTGGTCCAAAGCCACCGCCCCGAGTTGCTATGACCACACGTCCGCACTGGCCCATTTGCCTGCAACCATTTGTATTGGCAACTGCTTAGAAAGTGTCCCAAGGAACCGAATCATCTTTTGTTTGAGGGGGAAGAAGGGTTGTGCAAATGGGGCGTAAGCGGGGAGGTGTGATGTACCTTCATGGCGATGTGGTCCAAAGCCACCGCCCCGAGTTGCTATGGCCACATCTCCCCACTAGCCTTTCAACCCCCCCCTTTATATGTGTGTCTGTTGTGAATCTAACCCCTTGCCCGCCTCAGGAGCCCACCCCCCTGAGGTTCGCAGTACGGCTGCGAATAACCAAGCCGATGCTACCCTCCCACGCATTGGGGTGAGTGGGGTGTCCCACAGTAAGGGGGTCAGATACCAGCTTGATCCTAATGATTTTGCCCGTTTTTTGCCCCCTTTTTGGTTTTGATACGATCTGACGTGGGTCAAAATGCATGCATCACACCCAAATTGAGGGGGTATAGGGAGTGAGACACCATCTCCCACAAAAAGTGCACCATAGTAAGGGGGACTCACATAAGGATACCTTACTATGCACCCCCTTACTGTGGGACACCCCAAGGGGCGGTGCGAACCGTCGGATCACACCTGGGCCGCATAGCCAACCGTTCGGAGGTGCCCGGCAAAGGTGGAAGATTTGGGTCAACCTGTCGACCTATCCACAACCCACACATCAGCAACACCCCTACTTTCCTTGTGAGGCATCTGAGACGAATAGGAACGTCGGCATGGGAGAGGGGTGTAGATTAGAGGATATATATATATATATATATATATACATATATTTCTATATGCCTGTGCAAAATAAGGTGAGTGAGCACATGTCCAATGGACCCACGTGCTCACCTTCCACCCTAAGTCCCCCCATGCCTCACGGAAGCGGTCCACCACATTAGTGCATGTACATGGCAACATCACTATCTGTAAAAAATTCTTTTTGCCTCGAAAAGCTATGGATATGTGCAAACTGGTGCAAGAGGGTACGAAGGACCACCCATACCAAAGGCCCAGTAGGGGTCTCCACATTCCCCATACGTGCTTTCGCAACGGTGACAATGTTGTCTGCCCATTGGGGGTTGGCCATGAAGGCATTGGCACTTGTAAGGTCAAAACTTCCCTCTTTGGCCCGCCTTTGTAACATTGGTGCAATCCTCTCTGCCTCCAGGATCCCCTTGCAAACTTCTTTGATCTCATGCATCTCCCCGTCTAGCTCACGCACCCAAACATGGATCCCTCTTTGGTGGAACTCCCCCCTTAGCCTTTTCACAAGGATGCACAGGATTCTACGTGTTGCATGCACGTAGTCACCTACTCTCCCCCCGGTTGGGATGCACCTAAGGTAAGCACCCCACCTCACCCCCCCCTTCATGTCTCCTACAAAAAATGCTAGGCCATTATCTTCCTCACAAATCCAACACTTAGATTTGGAGGAGGGGTTCCCGGCATGCATATTTTTCCCATCCCCCGTGATGACACACTTGAACACTAGTGTTTTCCCTTCCCACACAATGTCACAATTGTGACACAAATCCTGCACGTGACCATAGAGGTCATGTGCCTTGTCCATGGCTAGCATGAAATGTGTGTCATCACCCCCCCACATGTCAATGGGCCACCAAATTGGCCATAGGTTAGGGGCCCCTGCATCACTTGGTTGTTGCCAACAGTGGACAGAAATGTCACACGGTGTTGCTGATGCTTTCCATAAAGGGGTGGAATCAGCTGACAACACCACAATGATGTCCGGGCCATGGGTCTTAAATGTTTTGGCAGCTTCCCTGTGTGCGCGCTACAGGGTATTGCCGCGCGATGGCTCAGTGCGCACTACAAAACTATAGGGCGCAGCATAGCGCGCGCTATGGCTCGGGGTCTTGGGTTTGTAACCCCATGTCCTAATAAGCAGGGTAAAAACGCCTATTTTTCTAAAGTTTCAGATTTTTCCGGCACCGCATCTGACGCTGTTAATGTCAGGGAAGATTGCAAACATTTTGGGCCCCCACTATGGGTGGTCCCTGTGGAAGAACGAGGACCTTTTGGCGGACCTAGTTGAGTTTTTTTGCTCAGGGTCTGCCGTCCAACGGTCTTTGTGGGCCAGGTTGGAAAAAAGGGTCCCCGTGTCTGAAGCAGAGAAGAAGCGTCGCAGGACCGAGGCTGCCAACGCCGTCACACCCCTGTCGGTGGTGGACTTGGTCCTGCTCCTGAAGATTCCAAGAAGAAGGTATTATTGCGCGCGCTTTGCATGTGACATTGCGCGCACTTCCGCTCATAGCACGCGCTTCGTTGACTTCTGCGCGCGCTACGTCCCCATGTTGCGCGCGCTATTTTCCTCAGGTACAAAGATTTGATTACTTGGACGAGAAGTAAGGTCCCCACACACCTTTTTTCTCTCCCTTCCTATGCTAGTTTCGCCACAGAATGGAACTAGCTTGCAAGTAGGCAGCATTTAGAGGTTGCCGTGCACACAGATGGGGTCACAGTCTTTTCGCAGTGGCCCTTGCAGCACTTTTTTGACTATATATTTTCCTTTGATTCCATTGTTTCTAACCTCCAATACCCCACGGAGTGCCAAGGAGAGCTGTGGATCATTGTGAGGGGGGATGGGTTGCCTTGTGCGGGGGAATCGTGGTGCCAGATGTCCATTTCCTTTGCCAACCATGGTCACTTGGCAAGGACGTTGTCCTACCACTGGACTGTTAACGTCGCCCTTTGTGGTGAGAAGTCCACCTCTGTGTTGTCCCAGGTCTGGGCTGACAATCTTGCTTTTCTGCAGAGTGCCCTTGACACTGGTGTGCTTCCCATCCGGGGTGCATCCAGACGCTGTAGGATTTTCTGCGGTGGGGATAGCCCTTGGCTGCGTCGGTTGTCGGGTGTCACTACACATTGGATGGCAGGTAGTCTGTTCACTTACATGACGTGGTGCAAGTCCAGTGCAACGTGGTTGCAACAGGATGTGGATAGAACCACCGAGCGAGCTGAGCAGTTGCTAGGGCTTATTGCACCTGGGGCCAAGTGCAGGCCCATGGATATATTTGGTGTTGTCCAGAGCAGGTTGTTGAAGGTGCCTCTGAGGCGGCGTCACCTTATACCATGTGTTCTGCACCTTCTGATTTTTGTAGGGAGGCAGGTCACTCACTGCCTTGGTACGCAGATTGGCCAAGTCTGTGCGTCCCAGTACTAGGGTCTCTGTTCAGGCTATTCTTCACAGGTCTGGTTGTCACATAGCACTACAGGGGACGGCAGAGCCAGATGGGGAAGAGACTTGGTGCCTTCTAAAGGTTTGGGAGGACCTGGCCCCCCTCCTTGCAGGTGACATGAGAATGCACACAGCAGTGGTTGCCATGTACATACTACTGGGGGACATGTATGGCACAATGTTTGAAGAGGGTGCATTGCAGGCTCCAGAGGTTGCCCAGGCTTTCCAGAGGTGGGTTTGTCCAGCAATAAGATCACCTTATATAAACTGGATGTTGCACGATGCAACAGTCACTATTCAGGCCATAAGGCCCTATGGCCTAGGAATGTTTTCGGGTGATCTTTTGGAAGGGAGCAACAGGGTGCTGAAGGACATTTGGTCCTCCTTTTGTGATAGAGGTGGGGGGGCAGGAACCCTGGTGTCGCGCCGCATTAAGATGCTCAGGCAGGTTAATGAGCGTCTGTTCCTGTACTTTGAAGTACCAAGGTGGAATGGCAACTCCAGAAGCAACCTGTGCAATGCACAAAAATTGGCTGACGAGGTTCGGGCATATTTTGCGGATGAGGAACTGTGGTAGCGCGCGGTATTTGTTTTTTAGCGCGCGCTACATGTTATCTAGTGCGCGCAATGACCACTATCGCGCGCGCTATGCTGTTTTCAAGCGCCGGAACCCTTGAAATCGCGATATATAGTCGGAAGTAGCGTGCTATGACTACGCACTTAAAGCGTTTGGAATGCATTGATTGGAATTTGGAATGCATTGATTTGTTCCTTTTCGTCCGTTTGTTTTGGTGCTTTCGATTTTTTTGTTACTGCATTTTCCTTTTTGTATTACTGCTGGAACAGAGTACTTTCATGTAACCCTCTTGCCCATGCAGCCCGTGGGCTGGGGGTATCCGCCTCCTGCAGCACCGCCAACAACTGCTGCAGGGGCCGCAGGAGCAGGTGCGACACCGCAACCACCGCCACATGCAGCTATACAACCGGGACTGCAGCAGCCGTCGACGACGCCGTGGAGCATGCAGCCACAGGTACTTGCCGTGCGCACTACTGTTTCCGTTGCGCGCACTACTGTTTCCGTTGCGCGTGCTACGCTCTTATTGTGCGTGCTAGCTGTCTCGTTGTGCGCACTACGCACGTCCTGGTTGCGCGTGCTTTGTCCTGTTTTCCGCAGACGCTGTCCCAGCAGCTGACCCAGTTCTCCGCAACTCAGCCTCTGTGGCCCGCGCCGCAGTCCCCGTTACGAGGTGCCTCACAGCAGCTGTCTCCCATGCTGTTTCCCGGTGGGTCGCCCACCTTGGGCTCCCCAGTGCGCGGCAGTCTTCCAGTGGGCCAAGTGCAACAAGTGCTCTTCGGCCCACTGCCAGTGCAGCAGCAGCAGCAAATGCAGCAGCAGCAAGTGCAGGCTGCGGCCCAGCAAGTCGGCAGCCCAGAACAGCAGCAGCAGCAGCAGCAGCAGCAGGTCCAACCAAGATAGCAGCAACCCCAAGTGCAAGCACAGTTTCAGTCTCCCCCACCCGGGCCACGTCAGGGCTTTTCACATTCGGACCCACACGCCTCCGGGTGCCACCGCAAAGACCGTCCACCACTTCTACTTCAACAAGGACCCACCGAGCTTCATCAACGCGACCGACGCGGGGGCAATGGCCTTCAAGAACGAGTGCGCCTCGGTGAGAAGTGCGGGTGCCAGTTTGATGCGGGGGTCAGCCAAAAGAGGAGCCAGTGCCGCAAGGGCAATTGCAACCGGCGCCAAAGTCAAAACCACGGCGGTCAAGGACGAGGAGCAGCCGCAGCAGCAGCAAGTGCAGCAGCAGCAGCTCCAACAACAGGTAGCCGTGCAGCAGGCAACACTGCAGCTGCTCCAGCAGCAGCAGCGGGTGCAGATGGCCCAGCAACAGCAGCAACAACAACAACAACTGGCACAGCCACAGGTACGCGCTATGTTTGCCATTGCGCGCGCTCTCGACATTGTTGCGCGCGCTTCATTTGTTGTAGCATGCGCGATTTGATTGTTTGCGCGCGCTACGGCCCCACCTTCTGTCCCATTGTCACGTAGGTGGGCAGCTTCGAGCAGCTTCTGTGCCTGGGATCCCGCAGAGGGCCGTTGATGATCAGCGTGCCCGCGGACATTGCCGGGCAGTCCAAGCATGCGGCTGACTGGCTTGACGGACGGAAGGAGCAAGGCCCCTCCCCGGTGCTGGCCCGGGCTAAGCGGCAGCTGGAGGAGCTGGAGGTGGACTGGGCCGACGCCTTTGCCGTGCCGGAGACGGAATCCGTGACAGTCCCAAGGCCCAAGAAGAAGCGTACCGAGGAGCCAGCAGCCACCAGCCACCTACCACCAGCCATCTCCGCCTCCCACACCGCTAAGCCCCCCCACCCGCCTGGAAAGGTCCTTGCCCAGAAGACTGCCGACCAGCAGCTGATGGCACAGGCGGCACACAGAGTCCAACGTCAGGCGGAACAGGCCAAGAAGAAAGAGGACGAAGCAAAGAAGAAGAAGAAGGAAGAGGACGAAAAGAGGAAGAAGAACGAGAAGGATGAGGAGGAAAAGAGGAAGAAGAAGGAGAGGGAGAAGAAGGAGAAGGAAGAGGAGGAGAAGAGACGGAAGAAAGCAGAGGAGGAGAAAGCAGAAAAGGTAATGCAGCGCGCGCTATCGTCGTCATTGCACGTGCTATGCATCTCGTCGCGCGTTACAGTGCTATGTTCCGTATTGCGCGTGCTATACCTGTGCTATGCCTCCGCGCTACTCTTTCCAGGCAAGCAAGACGGCACCGCAGCAGGCACCCCAGCCGCAGCTCGCATCAAAGCCAGCACCGAAGCAGCCTGTCCCAGTCCCAGACCAGCCACAAGAACAAGGAGGTCCGTGCGGTTCCACCCCACCCAGTACGGCTCCCAAGGCCAAGCAGCAAAGCAGAGCCGACGCGGACAAGGAGGCAAGAGATGAGCTCATGCAGCGCCGAGATTGGTCCTACAAAGACGGCTACAAGCCTCGGTGGATCATCTACTGCACCACTGCGATCGCGCCGATGATTGTGGAGGGAGCCGAAATCAAGCCAGCAGGCGCCAGGAGGGCCCCTCAGGACCACGTGGCCGTCATCATCACCAACGATCAGTGGAGCCCCAGCCAACAAGGGGAGGAGGAGGAGGAAGAGGACGACTGGTCGGAGTTCATGCCCAGCTGCCAGGTGTTCTCCGCCAAAAGCAAAGCGTATGAGGAGTTGGGCAAGTGGCAGTCGTGGTGGGAGACGTACGAGGCCGATGAGATTGAGGACCTCTGCCCCGACCCAAAGACCATGAGGATGTCCCCGTCCAAGCCACCAACCCCAAAGAAGAAGAAGCCCCAAGGAGACCCACCAGCCCAGCCACCAGCCCCCCCACAAGGAGACAAGGGACCTGCCGAAGCTGCAGCACCAGCAGAAGCACCAGCAGCAGCTGCACAAGAAGATGAGGGACCAGCGCAGCAGCAGCAGCACAACAAGACGACGCACCAGCCCCACCACAAGAAGAAGAGGCACCAGCGGCCACGCCACAAGAAGGAGAAGGAGCAGCCCCGAAAGAGGAAGAGGCACCAGAAGGAGCAACCCCAGAAGGCGACCCAAGCCCACAAGAAGAAGGGGATGCAGCCCCAGCTGCCACTGGGGCAGAAGACCACAAAGAAGGGGATGCAGCCCCAGGTGCCACTGGGGCAGAAGACCACAGACCCGAATGGGAGAAGGAGTGGGAGGCCGAAGTGGTGGTCCAAACCATTAAGGATATCAGTGAATGACAGCGCGCGCTATACCTGGTATAGCGCGCGCCATAAGGCTCCTAGCGCGCGCTGTACGAAGACTGGCACGGGAATCGAACTCAGGTCGTCGAGTTGTTAGTCAAGTGTTTTACCGCTCAACTATGCTCCAGGGATAAAAACACATGCTGTTGGCGCGGCACCACCCAATCTCTTAGGCTCTGCCACTTGCCCCCAGTGTGTTGATATCCCCTTCCTTGCTTCGTCGTCCGTTGTTCTGTCTCAGTCCGGTGGTGTATTGTAGGGCACCATCCCCCTTGGTCGTCGCGGCTTTGCTCGCTCCTGTCTCTTCTTGATTTAAGTGCCTCGGATTAAGCTGTCGTGGTAATCGCCGCGGGGACAAGCGGCTATTCGACAGTTGCAGTACGAAGACTGGCACGGGAATCCAACTCAGGTCGTCGAGTTGTTAGTCAAGTGTTTTACCGCTCAACTATGCTCCATGGATAAAAACACATGCTGTTGGCGCGGCTGTAAATATGTTGCGCGCGCTACACTGTTTTCGTCCGTGAGGACCTGTACTGTTGCACACTTTTCAGACCTTTCAGACAGTGTTTTTGCATGTGTCTTGGGTTGAATGAGCAACAGGGAATGTTTTTGAAAAGCAAGGGGTTTTTGAGAAATGCAGGACACTGGGAAAAGCATGGTTTTGAAATATTTTCCGGTTTTGAAAAATTTTCAAAAACGGGACAATATAGCGCGGTAGAGCGCGCGCAATAGGCGCGCTATAAAGGTCGCACTATGGAAAAAATGCAACATTGCGCGCACGCAGGGTTGTGACAAACTAATTTGGTGGTTGACAACCTCAGCAAGCTTGTTGCTCGCTGAGGCCCGAGGTGCACCTGTCTCAGACACAACAGCCCTAGTGGTACACCAATAGGGTGTGTGCTGTTGTCGTGCTGCGTCCAAATCTTTTTTCCTACAAGCCCTTGGCAGCCTATACATTTGCCTAATACTTAAACGCATTCAACGGACTAGTCTAACAACCCTTAAGGCCTCCTTCTCTTCCACTATGGCATTACTGCCATCCTTCACACTGGCGCACCCTCCACGGAGATGTACAACTCCTTGATGTGTCATCCGAACTTGTACTTCTCCGTCTTGTAACAGTGACATAAGAATCTGCTCGGCCATTTTCAAGCGTTTCTGTTGTTGGTTCCGAGAGATTTTCTTCAGTGGCTGCATGCGTAAGCCTTCGAGGGTTGAACAGCACTGTTGGATGGCAGTTTTGGCAGCTTCCCTGTGTGCGCGCTACAGGTTATTGCCGCGCGATGGCTCAGTGCGCACTACAAAACTATAGCGCGCGTCATAGCGCGCGCTATGGCTCGGGGTCTTGGGTTTGTAACCCCATGTCCTACTAAGCAGGGCAAAAACGCCTATTTTTCTAACGTTTCAGATTCTTCCGGCACCGCATCTGACGCTGTTAATGTCAGAGAAGATTGCAAACATTTTGGGCCCCCACTATGGGTGGTCCCTGTGGAAGAACGAGGACCTTTTGGCGGACCTAGTTGAGTTTTTTTGCTCAGGGTCTGCCGTCCAACGGTCCTTGTGGGCCAGGTTGGAAAAAAGGGTCCCCGTGTCTGAAGCAGAGAAGAAGCGTCGCAGGACCGAGGCTGCCAACGCCGTCACACCCACGTCGGTGGTGGACTTGGTCCTGCTCCTGAAGATTCCAAAAAGAAGGTATTATTGCGCGCGCTTTGCATGTGACATTGCGCGCACTTCCGCTCATAGCACGCGCTTCGTTGACTTCTGCGCGCGCTATGTTCTCATGTTGCACGCGCTATTTTCCTTAGGTACAAAGATTTGATTACTTGGACGAGAAGTAAGGTCCCCACACACCTTTTTTCTCTCCCCTCCTATGCTAGTTTCGCCGCAGAATGGAACCAGCTTGCAAGTAGGCAGCATTTAGAGGTTGCCGTGCACACAGATGGGGTCACAGTCTTTTCGCAGTGGCCCCTGCAGCACTTTTTTGACTATATATTTTCCTTTGATTCCATTGTTTCTAACCTCCAATACCCCAGGGAGTGCCAAGGAGAGCTGTGGATCATTGTGAGGGGGGATGGGTTGCCTTGTGGGGGGGAATCGTGGTGCCAGATGTCCATTTCCTTTGCCAACCATGGTCACTTGGCAAGGACGTTGTCCTACCACTGGACTGTTAACGTCGCCCTTTGTGATGAGAAGTCCACCTCTGTGTTGTCCCAGGTCTGGGCTAACAATCTTGCTTTTCTGCAGAGTGCCCTTGACACTGGTGTGCTTCCCATCCGGGGTGCATCCAGACGCTGTAGGATTTTCTGCGGTGGGGATAGCCCTTGGCTGGTCCTCCTTTTGTGATAGAGGTGGGGGGGCAGGAACCCTGGTGTCGCGCCGCATTAAGATGCTCAGGCAGGTTAATGAGCGTCTGTTCCTGTACTTTGAAGTACCAAGGTGGAATGGCAACTCCAGAAGCAACCTGTGCAATGCACAAAAATTGGCTGACGAGGTTCGGGCATATTTTGCGGATGAGGAACTGTGGTAGCGCGCGCTATTTGTGTTTTAGCGCGCGCTACATGTTATCTAGTGCGCGCGATGATCACTATCGCGCGCGCTATGCTGTTTTCAAGCGCCGGAACCCTTGAAATCGCGATATATAACCGGAAGTATCGTGCTATGACGACGCGCTTAAAGCGTTTGGAATGCATTGATTGGAATTTGGAATGCATTGATTTGTTCCTTTTCGTCCGTTTGTTTTGGTGCTTTCGATTTTTTTGTTACTGCATTTTCCTTTTTGTATTACTGCTGGAACAGGGGTACTTTAATGTAACCCTCTTGCCCATGCACCCCGCGGGCTGGGGGTATCCGCCTCCTGCAGCACCGCCAACAACTGCTGCAGGGGCCGCAGGAGCAGGTGCGACACCGCAGCCACCGCCACATGCAGCTGTACAACCGGGACTGCAGCAGCCGTCGACGACGCCGTGGAGCATGCAGCCACAGGTACTTGCCGTGCGCACTACTGTTTCCGTTGCGCGCACTACTGTTTCCGTTGCGCGTGCTACGCTCTTATTGTGCGTGCTAGCTGTCTCGTTGTGCGCACTACGCACATCCTGGTTGCGCGTGCTTTGTCCTGTTTTCCGCAGACGCTGTCCCAGCAGCTGACCCAGTTCTCCGCAACTCAGCCTCTGTGGCCCGCGCCGCATTCTCCGTTACAAGGTGCCTCACAGCAGCTGTCTCCCATGCTGTTCCCCGGTGGGTCGCCCACCTTGGGCTCCCCAGTGCGCGGCAGTCTTCCAGTGGGCCAAGTGCAACAAGTGCTCTTCCCACTGCCAGTGCAGCAGCTGCAGCAAATGCAGCAGCAGCAAGTGCAGGCTGCGGCCCAGCAAGTCGGCAGCCCAGAACAGCAGCAGCAGCAGCAGCAGCAGCAGCAGCAGGTCCAACCAAGGCAGCAGCAACCCCAAGTGCAAGCACAGTTTCAGTCTCCCCCACCCGGGCCACGTCAGGGCTTCGCCTTCAGCAGCGACTTCAAGAACCGAATCTGGCCCAACCAAAACAGCACCATCTGCGCCCAAGGGCCTAGCTGGGCATGGCTGAAGGACGTGACACCGGCCTACAGCAGCAGCTCCAACAGCAGGCAGCCATGCAGCAGGCAACACTGCAGCTGCTCCAGCAGCAGCAGCGGGCGCAGATGGCCCAGCAACAGCAGCAACAACAACAACAACTGGCACAGCCACAGGTACGCGCTATGTTTGCCATTGCGTGCGCTTTCGACATTGTTGCGCGCGCTTCATTTGTTGTAGCACGCGCGATTTGATTGTTTGCGCGCGCTACGGCCCTACCTTCTGTCCCATTGTCACGTAGGTGGGCAGCTTCGAGCAGCTTCTGTGCCTGGGATCTCGCAGAGGGCCGTTGATGATCAGCGTGCCCGCGGACATTGCCGGGCAGGCCAAGCATGCGGCCGACTGGCTTGACGGACGGAAGGAGCAAGGCCCCTCCCCGGTGCTGGCCCGGGCTAAGCGGCAGCTGGAGGAGCTGGAGGTGGACTGGGCCGACGCCTTTGCCGTGCCGGAGACGGAATCCGTGACAGTCCCAAGGCCCAAGAAGAAGCGTACCGAGGAGCCAGCAGCCACCAGCCACCTACCACCAGCCATCTCCGCCTCCCACACCGCTAAGCCCCCCCACCCGCCTGGAAAGGTCCTTGCCCAGAAGACTGCCGACCAGCGGCTGATGGCAGAGGCGGCACACCGAGTCCAACGTCAGGCGGAACAGGCCAAGAAGAAAGAGGACAAAGCAAAGAAGAAGAAGAAGGAAGAGGACGATAAGAGGAAGAAGAAGAAGAAGGATGAGGAGGAAAAGAGGAATAAGAAGGAGAGGGAGAAGAAGGAGAAGGAAGAGGAGGAGAAGAGACGGAAGAAAGCAGAGGAGGAGAAAGCAGAAAAGGTAATGCAGCGCGCGCTATTGTCGTCATTGCACGTGCTATGCATCTCGTCGCGCGTGCTATGTTCCGTATTGCGCGTGCTATGCCTGTGCTATGCCTCCGCGCTACTCTTTCCAGGCATCAAAGCCAGCACCGAAGCAGCCTGTCCCAGTCCCAGACCAGCCACAAGAACAAGGAGGTCCGTGCGGTTCCACCCCACCCAGTACGGCTCCCAAGGCCAAGCAGCAGGGCAGAGCCGACGCGGACAAGGAGGCAAGAGAGGACCTCATGCAGCGCCGAGATTGGTCCTACAAAGACGGCCACAAGCCTCGGTGGATCATCTACTGCACCACTGCGATCGCGCCGATGATTGTGGAGGGAGCCGAAATCAAGCCAGCAGGCGCCAGGAGGGCCCCTCAGGACCACGTGGCCGTCATCATCCCCAACGATCAGTGGAGCCCCAGCCAACAAGGGGAGGAGGAGGAGGAAGAGGACGACTGGTCGGAGTTCATGCCCAGCTGCCAGGTGTTCTCCGCCAAAAGCAAAGCGTATGAGGAGTTGGGCAAGTGGCAGTCGTGGTGGGAGACGTACGAGGCCGATGACATTGAGGACCTCTGCCCCGACCCAAAGACCATGAGGATGTCCCCGTCCAAGCCACCAACCCCAAAGAAGAAGAAGCCCCAAGGAGACCCACCAGCCCAGCCACCAGCCCCCCCACAAGGAGACAAGGGACCTGCCGAAGCTGCAGCACCAGCAGAAGCACCAGCAGCAGCTGCACAAGAAGAAGAGGCACCAGCCCCAGCAGCAGCAGCAGCACAAGAAGACGACGCACCAGCCCCACCACAAGAAGGAGAGGCACCAGCGGCCACGCCACAAGAAGGAGAAGGAGCAGCCCCGAAAGAAGAAGAGGCACCACAAGGAGCAACCCCGGAAGGCGACCCAAGCCCACAAGAAGAAGGGGATGCAGCCCCAGCTGCCACTGGGGCAGAAGACCACAAAGAAGGGGATGCAGCCCCAGCTGCCACTGGGGCAGAAGACCACAGACCCGAATGGGAGAAGGAGTGGGAGGCCGAAGTGGTGGTCCAAACCATTGAGGATATCACTGAATGACAGCGCGCGCTATACCTGGTATAGCGCGCGCCATAAGGCTGCCAGCGCGCGCTGTAAATATGTTGCGCGCGCTACACTGTTTTCGTCCGTGAGGACCTGTACCGTTGCACACTTTTCAGACCTTTCAGACAGTGTTTTTGCATGTCTTGGGTTGAATGAGCAACAGGGAATGTTTTTGAAAAGCAAGGGGTTTTTGAGAAACGCAGGACACTGGGAAAAGCATGGTTTTGAAACATTTTCCGGCTTTGAAAAATTTGAAAAACAGGACAATATAGCGCGGTAGAGCGCGCGCAATAGGCGCGCTATAAAGGTCGTATTTTTGAAAATTTGAGCGCACTATGCAAAAAATGCGAAATTTGCGCGCACGCAGGGATGCCTTGACTTTCATTTTGAAAATGCTGCGATTTGGAGTAACAATGGTGCAACAAGTGGGTGCAACAAGGTACCTTATTGCCACCTTGTCGCGCAACAAGGGGGTGCAACAAGGTAATTTATCGCGCACCTTATTGCGCGATAAGGTACCTTGTTGCACCCTCTTGTTGCACGAACACAAAAGGTCCCATTAGCATCATTGGCAATTGCAAACAAGGCAAAGACAAAGGTCAACAGGCAATTAGTTGCAATCAGGTGATCCGCAGTGCCACCCGCCGCAAGGCTGTCCACAAGGTGCAAACCCACGTGCCATAAGTTCCTCACGCTCCTGTAATGACGCTGTGTTGACATCTGCACCATTGTACAAAACAATGGACCACCTGTCTCCTTCCCAATCCCACGGCCTGTGTAGGGCCCCGCTGTTGAAAACCAACCTTTTGCGCGCGGAGCACACAACCCCTCGGACCCCTCGGCCCAAGTGGTTCACCACTTGTACCACCTCTCTAGTGGTCTTACATTTGTGTACCCTTCGTGAACGGGGTTTAAGTGGCCGTGTGAATCCGAGATTCACGGTCGTGAATTTCACGCGAATATGACCCATTTTTGGTGTTTTTTTTTGAGAAAACGCTACCTTTTAGCTTCAATATGACGCATTACAATAGGCAAAAGTCAAGTTCCAGTTGTAGTCCCCATGATTCAATGAAGGTCCCATCCCAAACGGACCCATCGTGCCAAAACAGCGCCCAACAAAAATCCCGGAATTATGTCCCGGGCCCTTTGGGCCTGAATTAGAGGAAGTCGTACGAAATTTGTACGAATTTTGTACGAATTTCGTACGAAGTTGTAGGAAATTCGTACGAAAATCGTGCGAATCCGGCAGATTCGTACGAAATTCGTGAGAATGTCGCGCGCCCTTTCTGCTAATTTCACCAGAATGTCCAGATTCGTACGAAACTCGTACGAAATTCGTACGAAGTTCGTGCGAAATTCGTACGAATTTCGTACGAGTTTCCGAAAAATTTCAAAATTCAGCAAAAAATCTCCCAAATTCACGTCAAATTCACGCAAATTCACGCATGCGTGAATTGGGTAATTTCACGATGCGTCGACGGCGATTGAGCCCAACATTATCAAGCTACCAACGAGGTTAAACATCAAATTTCACGACATTTCTAAGGACAAAGCTTGGGCGAAGATGGCACAAGAAAGGCAAACAATGGCGCCAAGTTACGAGCAAAACAAAGCAAAAATTGCTGAAATTCACGGTACCATGAATCTCGGATCCAAACGGCCGGTTCACGAAGGGTACATGGGTGCCCACAACTTGCCACCACACTCCATCCACAACCCACCACCACGGAAGTCGCCAAGTTCAACCACAGCACTGAGAGGTGTCCCATCACGTGGGTATGAATGAGGTAACATGGGCTGCTGACCGGTGTTGTGTGCCACTTGCACAGTGCACCAATGAAACCAACTTGGGAGGGTGGCCAAAGCCCATGCACGCACCAAATGCAAAAAATGAATGGCATTTGGCTTCAATGTTGCCTTTAGAATGCGGGCCTCCTACCTTGTGGGCCCGATTCGGCCCCATCCGAATTGTGCAGTGTGGAGTGGGGCACCAAACTTCTCTCCTCCCTTCAATTGCAAGGCCCGTGCAAAATGTAGCAACTCTTCCTCAATGGGGGTGGCATGCAACTCGGGACCCCTTAGGAGTCACTGCTGAGAAAAAGGAGGCTTAGATGGACTGGCAGGCCAGGAAGTTGTAGGCCTAGACTGCTCTCAAGGCGTGCTCAGTTCAGTTGCTTTCGCACGGGGGCTATGGGTACCCAAGGCTGCATGTAACTACGAAGTAATGTTTCTCAGTAAATAGCAAAAATAAGACGCAAAAATGGAGTACAAATGAGAAAGTGGTCAAAAACATCATTTTGGTCAAAAATGAGTATGAAATTCCAATCCGGCATGCTAAGAAGACCCCCGTGTTCCATGTTCCATGTTGGAAACACCTACAGTGGTCCCCTACCCCTACCCGCAGCGTCCTCTTGTACCTTTGAGGCCCGGTAGTACGTTTCAGGGATTTTACTTGGTTTTTGCGTTCGTAAAAAGGCCATTTTGCGTGCGTAAATTGCCCTTTTTACTTACTAGTTTTTTTCCACTCGGGACGCAAAATACCCCTTTTACCTATGCAAAGTCGGGGTAAATGCCTGCCTTTTACCCCCCCCACCCCCGCGATAAGGGAGGCGATAAGGTACCTTATCGCCCCCCTTATCGCGCGATAAGGTGCGCGATAAGGTACCTTGTTGCACCCCTTGTTGCACATTGAAGAACACCACATTGCAAGCCCCATAGCACAAACCTGATGGCATGTGCACCATTACGTGTCCTCCTGAGGCTTCCCCGACTTGTCCACCGCTTGTACCGTTGCACCGGCGCGCAGCAGGATTGACATGTCCACCATTTTGTGTTCCATGGGGTAAAGAAGGTCCCTACCAGGACCGGCCCCTGCTGTACCCCTTCCACCATTTCCCGTCACTCCCATGGTCTTGCTTCTCACCAGGTTCTGCATGATCTTGCCCTATCCTGCACAATTTCCCACAAAAAATAGAAAAAAGCTCCTTCACACAAACCCTGATCCCTGGCAATAACCAACTCCCAAGTACAATCCAATCCAATCCACACTGTGGGATTTCAAGGGCGTTTGAGGTCCCGCGTTGACACTCAACCATTCCTTCAATACGCCGGTCGTCTCACGGTGCACACGGAGACACGGGCGTTGGGCATGTACAAGAATTGCACCAAAGAGGAAGCCCTGAAATTGGCATATGAACACAAATAAAGAAAAGTTGGGAAAAGAGGGAAACACACACACTCACAGCCATAGACCCCTCATGCCCTGGACTCAAGACCTTCCCCTGACTCGCCAACATGATGCCCTGAACCCAGTCAAATCAGATGACTAAATGCCATGTGTCAAAAGTCACTACACAAACCCCAAACATGTGTTCAATCAATTATATACTCAAAAATGCATACGGCAAACATTCAAATGCTCCATGCATGTGTCAAACCGGAAAGTAGTATACAAGGGTGATATAGGCCAAAGGTCCATGCCCAAGAATATCCCATCATTGGCTTCGAAACCCCTCCGGTTATGTACATGACATGCTTCACAAGTCAACTCATGAATTTGAGACCTAATTTTGTGAGGCCTCGTGTGCCACGCCAAAGTGACCACGTGATCTGGCATATGGTGAGGTGCAACATCGAAGCATATGCCAACATATAAGCAACATACCATAGTTCACGGATCTCTAGGCACTTTACTGTCAGCCGACCAGTTGAGCACATAAAATACAAAAATGAGCATAAAATGAGGTCAAAAACATGCAAATAATGCCAAATTCAAGATAATTACAATAGTATATAACTTCGCTCACCCATGGTATCAACATATGGTTCAAAACACAATTGCTTGGGACCATTTGCAAACGATCCCCCCACTTGGATCCCCACATGGACGCATGGGGGCACCTTCGAACCTCCTCCCAACACGCACCATGAAAATGGAAAAATTGATATTAGCGCTTGTGGGTCGCTCCGTAAACCTTCCCACATGCACTATATGTGCGGTAGACATAGTTTAGCGCTATGGAGCTCACCATTGGGACATGGGCGAAGCCCTTGCCACGTATGGCTCCACATATCTTCCTACAAACGGAGATATATAACATGGGCGTGACCGTAGCGAAGCACATACCATGCATATAACACATACCCTCACAAGGTGGCTCCCACCATGGTATGCCATGCCCCTCCATGGACATAACTTCACGTTAAAAATACGTAGGAACCCAAGGAAAGTTTCTATGCAACACCAACACTCATGCGGTACACTCGAAAGTCGCATTAAAATATTCGGTTGCAAGGTTCAAGAGGTGTATATCCCTTTCTACCCTCTTGACCCTCATCCCTTGCTACACCGGGCATGTGTACACATCAAAGACATTTGACGCTTCTTCAATTAAGTTGAGACCAAGGCGGTTCCAACCCAATTCTCAAAATTGGTATACCTCGCCGTGAGCCGGAGATATGACCTTTCAAAGTGGCCTCACGAATCAATTTTGTTTCGCTTATATCTCGAAGCAAAATGAAGGAGACAACAAAAGGAAGGTTGATTCGTAATCGGGGAAAAATGTATGGCCACTCGAAATTCATCATATCAAGTGCGGCGACCTCGAAGTCGAAAATCCGATTCTGAATGTCTGAAAAAATCGGATTACTTTTGCGAGTGTATAACATGAAAATTGCGGAAGCAACGAACCAGTTACTGATGAAATCTGACCCTTCATCGGGGTTTCCGCCAAAATATCTGTAAACAACAGTTAACCAATCGGTTACCGCAAAAACGCGAGCCAACTGACAGTCGCCGAAACATTCACCATCAGAACGAAAGGCTGAAAAATTACGGAAACATTATGATAAAAAAACCCTGTTGATTCCTGATATTCTGATATATAAATCTCAGCTGGCGGCGCCTCGATACTGAATATGGCCGCTCATGGCTGGAATGGCCAAACCTATCACACTATCACATCAGGTTAGGTCAGGTGGATGGGAGAGTATGATATCAGCCAATGGCGGCTTGCCGGCACATAGATACACACCCCAAGTGACCCAAAGATGGCCACGGGGGTCCGAACCGGCCTCACCCCCCTTCTCAGAGCGTTGTATCCGCTCGGAAACCATTGAAGAGAGGACGGGAGGACCCCAATGGGCTCCAACCCCCCCCGCCATGTCCCAAGGACACATGGAGGCCCCACACACGTCGTAGGCGTCCCCCATGCCCCAAGGGAGGGGTGAAGACACTGATAATCGGTGCCCTACGCCATATCCGGTCTCCTCTTGATCTACAACATGGACCAAGGGGATCAAAGATAGAGAAACGTCGTCGGTCGACCTAAATAAGTATACCACAATGAAATATATATGTGGAGATCGAGTGAAGGGGGTATATGGCCAATCAAGGCCCAAAAATCCCCGGATGAACGCCCTCACCCGTCTCCCAAGCACAAAAACAAACAAAAATGCCAAGGGGGATCCATTAAGGTGCTACTGCAGCCACCAAATGGACCAACACGTCCTTAACATCCAAAGAAATGTTCTTTTTCTTCAGATACTCCATCCAGACCGTGGTGTACCTCGGCACAAAGCTGCTTGGAGGCTCCCACGAATCCCTGGATGCGGCGAATCCCTTCCAACGGACTTTATAAAGCCTCTCCCCAGGCGTCCCCGGGTCAGGCTTGTCCGTCAGGATCCTCTCGGCGGTGAAGTCGTCGTCCTCACCCTCGTCGTCCGAGTCCACATCGCCGGCCGTGAACTCGAAGGTGACGGGACATCCGCTGGGGTCTGGTGCTCGGGGACGAAGCTGGGTATGGTTGCGGTCCAGGATCTTGTTATCCCCCACACCAACCGCATACACATCCTGCCCGACCTTCCGCACGATTACCCCCGGCACATACCAAGACGCCTACCGATGCCTGGACAGGACATCCTTGTGGTGCCGCTCCACCCATACGGTGTCCTGGAGAGCATATTTCTGGACTTTTCCCTGCTTGAAGTACTTGGCCCTCTTCTCATTCTCGTCCTGAAGTGCTTTGCATACCTGGGCCGCCGTGTCTTCCGCCTCAGCCATCATAGCTTTCGCATCCCTGGCCACTTTGCCATGGTTCAACCACGGGAGAGTGCGTGACACTCGATCCTGTAGGAACAGGATGCGATGGGGCGACAGTCCAGTGGGTCCCAGAAGGTCATGGTACGCCTGGAGTACTCTCCACAGCGAATTATACCAGTTCCGGCCCGGTTCGTCAATGTGCAGCTGGCGGAACTTCTCGAACATCTGCCTCCCGGCCACCTCAGCACGGCCATTCGACCGGCTGTGGTACGCCACGCTCTTGGCGTGCCGAATCCCCATGTGCTTGCACATCGTCTTGAACCATGTCCCCACGAATTGACTGCCCCGGTCGCTGCAGATGACAGCTGGGACATCAAAAATCGTCAACCAATGCCTGATCATGGCATTGGCGACGGTCTTGGCCTGCAGCCCCACTCCATGCTTGTCCTTCTTGTCCTTCTTCTTGGACCTCTTGCCAGGGACCGCCACGATATACCCGCTCTGCCTATCCACCGCCAGGATGACACAGCCGTAGGTCTCTCCTTCCACGGTGACCTCCGGCATGGCGAATACATCCATGGCCACGGACCGCATAGGGGCCTCCGGTATAGCCGTATACACCGGGTTGCCCGCTGTGGAATGATTGGGGCTCTTCGTGGCCCGACACACGGCGCAGTCGCTGCAGTACTTGTCCAGGATGGCGTAGTACCCCGGTGGGACTTTGAAGCGCCACTCCAGGTCCTGCTGCATCTTGTCCCGACCAGGATGCATGAGCTGGGCGTTATGCCAGTGGTCAATGAGCTCCTCCATCCGGTTCTCAGGGACCAATAGCTTGTCCTTGAGGAATAGTTTGTCCCCATCCTCGGTCAAGCCCTCGGGCCATTCTTCGTCTGACGGGGCGCTCACGGCATTCCAGTACTTGCTCCAGTGCTCGGATGCCGCATAGTCATCCGACCAGTCCTCTGTGAGCACCGACCTGACTAGCTCTACAGGGGCCACCATCCATTGCTCGAGGGTTTCCTCTCGTATAGCTTGGACTCGGGCGCCCCGGAACTTGGCCAGGTCGGCACGATTTGCCATCACCACAAAGCACTTGACCCCCTCTTGCTCCATGGCCTTCTCCATCTCGATGATGCATTTGGCCTCCTCGGTCTCCTTGGCGTCCCCATGGCTGGATACGTCCATCCAAGCCTTGCCCGCGGGGTAGGCCCATCGACTGAGGCAATCCGCCACAGTGTTGTCCTTCCCCGGGACGTACACGACGCTGAGGTCCAACTTGGCGAATGTCTCATGCCATCGTGGCCTCCTTGCCGCCGGTCCCGAGGGGGTGTCGACGTGCTCCTTGTGCCAGCTCTGCAAGGACTGATGGTCCGTACAAACCAGCACCGGTTGCAATCCGATGTGGCCAGACCACTTACTGAGCGCACAAACAATGGCGTACGTCTCCTTCTCCCTCGCGGTCCAGGTTCGACGTCGGCCCTCGGCCAGGATCCGGCTCCAAAACGCCACGGGTACGTGTGACCCGTCGTCCCGGATCTGCTCGAGGACTGCCCCTACATCATAGTCCGAGGCGTCCGTCGGTAGCACGAATCCCTTGTCCGGGTCGACCAAGAATAGCCCCAGCTGCCCCAGGAGTCGCTCCTTCAGGCGGCTGAACGCATCTTCGGCCTCAGGGGTCCAGGCAAGCTTCTTCTTGCTCCCCTTCCGGCCATCGAACTTCCCCACCTGCAGCATCTTGTGCAGTGGCCCCGAGATTTATGCATGCATCCGGACATAGCCCGAATAGTAACTGCAGAACCCCATGAAGGACCGGAGTTCGCTGATGGTCTGGGGCTTCTCCCAGTGGTGCAGGGACGCCAGCTTCCCAGGCATGGGACGGCGTTGCCCGTGACGAACCACGTGACCCGCGAACTCCACTTCCTTCACGAAGAGTGAGGCTTTGGTGGGCTTGCACACCATGTTGTGCTTGTGCAGCTCGCTGAGCGCTCAGCGCAGATCCTTCTCATGCACTTCGATGAGCTCATCCTCAGTCATGTCCTCCGTGCCGGACCCGATGATGATGTCATCCACAAAGGGGTCGGCACAGTCCCGGCGTTGCCATTCTTGGCGCCCATAGGCACCACTTTCCATTGCATGAACCCCAGCGGCGTTGACATCGCTGTGCAGGGCCTGGAGTCCGGGTGTAGCGGCATCTGGTGATAGCCGTGTTTCAGGTCTAACACCGTAAAGATCCGCTTTTTCTGTTGCTTTTGGAGGATGGTGTCGATCAGAGGAAGCGAGTACAAGTCGTGCTCGGTTTGCTCGTTCAAACCCCTGTAATCCACCACAAATCTACTCGCCCTTTTCCTTCTTGGGCACGATAAAGGCTGGGCTGGCCCACTCACTGTCAGAGGGTTCGATCCAGCCCCGCTCAATGAACTCGGCCAATAACTTCTTCATGGCCTCGGCCCGATCGCCCTGAAGTTGGTAGTCCTGATGACGATAGATCTTGGGGTTCGGTTTCAGCTTGATCCTCGGCGTGCCAAACCTCCCACGATCTGGAGGGTTCTTGTTGGCGACGCCACTGAATAGCCGCAGATAGGCATTGATCAACCTCTCCTTCAGCTCGGCGACCTTCCGGTTCTCCTAGGCCTCTTCAGCCGCTTGCTTCGGTATCGATACAACCGACCGCACTGCGGTATAGGCCTCTTCTGGATCCGAGTCCGACTTCTCCTCGTCCGATATGCCGTCTTCAACGTCGTGGGGTGCACTTTCCACCGATAATCTCCGGAAATTTGCGGCATCGGCCGAGTTCTTGTCGCTACCGGCCCCCAGTCTTGGAAAATCCCTCGTCCGCGGGTCCGACCCAACCGGACCATCATATTGGTCCGCGATGTGATCCATGACCCTCGCCACGAACTCATCCTTCTCGTACTTGCCGGTGACCAACATCTTGTCATCCCACGAATGTGGAGATGTGACCATGGCCCGCCTCTTCTTGGCTGCCACACGGTCGTGCATCTTTATCCGCATGTAGTTGACGACGTCGTCGATCTCGGCGTAGGACAGGACGTCAATGCCATCGATTGGCTGATCTGTCCCCTCCTTGGGCTCAAACATGACCCGCATGGGCACCGCCTCCACCCTACGGATGAGTGCTTCATCACCAGTGGGCTGGGCTTGCGCCCCATCCACCAGGAAAGCCTTGGTACCCCACGCTTGACCCGGAAGGGCATTGATACACCCTTGGCGTCGATGAACAACTCCTCCTCTGGCCCGAATGACATCTCGTTCAGGGTGATGGAGTCCAGCGTCGACTTGAGACCCTCCAGCGGACATGGGGTGGATCCTATGCCGGTTATGACCAGGATCCCCTTCGCCCTATCCGTGACGATCTTCTCCACCGTACGTCTGGTATTCTCCAGGGAGCCATGCCAATACATGGGCCCCCACTCCTTCAAACCCCAATGCCTGTGCCAGGCTGAGTCTCCTTGATGCCAATGCCTCCTACACTTCCGCAGAAGTGGCGCATCCCGGGAAGCAAAGACGTCCGTACCGGGCGCTTCGGCTCCCAGCGTCTGGATCATCCTGGCATACACCTGCGGCGCCATTCCATACTCCGTGAGCTGAACTCCGCGGTCTCCTCTGGACTTGGCACCCACAGCTTGTACCGCTCGGACGATCCGATCCCCTTCCTCAGCATTCCATCGGGATGATTTGCATGCATAGTCCGTGGACAGCCATGTAAGGCATTCATCATCCTCCCGGACCAGCGTTGCACGATGGGGAAGGGCTCCAATGGTGTTTGCCACCATGAAGTCATACCCCATGATCATATCCCAATCTGTAATGTCGGCCACATAGAAGTTCCCGGAGAGATTGCTTCTCTTCGCCAAGTCAGGGCGGTTCAAGCGCTCATGCTCCCAGAATTCCATACTGATAGTGGCCTCATGGGTGCCACCACCCATAATCTCTCCATTGGCCACCTTCAGGCGTACCGGTCTACGGCTGGGCTGCAGGGATTCCTCCTTGAACAACCCTCTCCGGACCAGGCTCACCTGGGCACCCGTATCCACCAAAACATCCACCACCAACTCGTACACGCACCTTCAAGTGCAACTGCCGCTCGTCACCATGTGGTGTATGGACGACTCTCACGGCATGCAACTCTAGCACATCCGGGTGCATCAGGACTTCGAGGGTATGGTCACGGATGGTGTAGATCTTGGGCTGGTCCTGCCCGTCCACGGGGCTCTCCGTGGTCGCTCCTTCCTTCTTGCCACGTCCCTTACCCACATAAACTTCCCTTCGCAGGGCGCTCCAGGGGTTGGGAGTGGCGAAACTCAGTGGTTTTGGCTCTTCTGGAGCCTTCTTCGGCACCCTATGTGCCTTCGCTTTCTCTGGGATTCCACTGATTTTCGGAGGAGAGACCTCCGAGGTCCCACTCCCGTGGGGGCTCCTCTAGACATGGCCTGCCGCAGCTCCCTCTTGCTGCGATCCGCTCAGACTTTGTCCACCACGTTGCTGGGCTTTGAGTTCCTCCAACGTCCTCAACATGTCCCCAGCAACCTCCTCGATCGACCTCACGCGTCGGTCGGGGCCGGGTCCTCCACCATAGCCTTTTCCTCCGCCTTTCCCTTGGCCCTTTCCTTGGTCTTTTCCACCATCTCCGCCCTTTGCCTTCCAATCGGCAATTCGTTGCTTCTTGGGCTTCCTGTCGGGATGGGCGGCGAAGTAGGTCTTCTTGTCCTCCTCATATACCTTGCAATGCCGGTGGTCATGTGCATGGTTAATCCCCTTGCCGTAGCAGACCCAGCAACCGGTGTGCTGCGATCTGTACTCGCGGAACAAGAGCGGCGGGTTCCCGATCCTCCGCGGTTCTTTGCGGTTCTTGGTCCTGGGGTCCAGGCGGTTCCACCTGGACCTGTCCTGCCCATTCTCCTCCATGTTGTGCGCTACGAACGCGAAGAAGTGGGCCTCTTCATGATCCTCTGGGGTGGTCGCGGTCCAGAGATCTTGGCAGCTTCCACTCCCTTTCCCCGCGGTGCCGACCGTGTCCCCCTTGACCTCTCGCTGATGGCGATCTTCTCGATGACCTCAATGTCCTTGGCCTTGTCGATCCTGCACGTGGGCCTCGTTCTTCGCTTTGAGCTTCAGCTCCAATTTGATGTACTTCACGATCTCGTCCAGGCTCATGCAGGCGAAGATGACCTGCATCCTCAGGTGATCTCCGCGCCTCCACTCCACATTGTTGAGGCGCACAAGCCTTTGCCCCATGGTGTTGCCGAATACCTTCACGTAGACGGCGTTCTTCAACCCCAGCATTCGGCTGGGCTCGCCGAGGTCTCGCCGGAAGAACTCCATTATTCCGGTGTGGGTGTCCTCCGATGCCATGATCCGTACGGCCACGCGCTTCTTTGCTCTCTTCTCCTCCTCATCCTCCACTCTTCTCTTCCAGTTCCCGGGGAGGACGTCCTTCAGCAAGTGTCGGATCTCGCTGGCCTCATTCCAGTCCTCCACCAGCTTGAGGCTTCTTCGGTACTTGCGGATGTACCGATTCCATTCCCGGACCCTCAGTTCCCCGCGCTCCAGCAGCAGCGGAATGGACCACAAGTCCTCCAACTTCTGGTCGGGGGCATCCACTCGCTTCTCGTCCTCCAGCCACTGGAGGCAGGCCTGCTCCGTCTGGATCACTCCCTCACGGATCTGATCCCTGAGCTCCTCTTCAGTTCCTGCGCCAGCCTGTGTGGGAATGTCCGACATACCCACTTGTCCCTTGGCGCTCCCCTCATCTCGCCGACGACCTCCTTGGCGAAGTCCTCCCAATCCAGGATGAAGTCATCCAGGTTGGAGGGGTTGGCGTCGTAGTAGGGGATTTTGATTCCCCTGAGGTCGTCCATCCTGATGGCGTCTCCGACGTCCGCAGCCACCACTCCACCGAGACGGATACCACCTGTGGCCGAGGGGTGCGAGTACACTCCCCGTACATCCCTCTCCTCCATGGAGTGCGGTCCAGTTGGGCCTGAACCCATGGGGTTTGGAATGCGGGAAGGACTTGCTCCACCGGCTGTCCATATCTCTGTATTGGGGTCCTTCACCCACAGGTTTCCGCCTGGATGGCCTCGACCATGTCCGTCGGCGCTTCCCATGGTTCGCCCCTGCATGGTCTGGTTCTGGATCTCCTCTTCCGCATAAACTGCATGGGCAGTCGTAGTGGTCGGTGGGTCCTGGGCGGCATGAGACATCTGTACCGTCAGGCTCCTCGGGTCCGTGGTTGCGTGCCCTTCCCGCATGGACCCAGCCGGTGCCGTGTGTTCCCCGAGCATTGTGGATTCGCTGAACATGGGAACAAACGGCAGCGCACCCGGGTCAACACGCGGAGGCGCGTAAGGTCCCTCTGCAGGGCCGCCCATGGGTTTATCCAAGGCGCTCCTGAGGGTCTTAACCCGCTCCACCAGGTCTGCCGCTGCCGGCTTTGCCGGGAGCTCCGGACCCGAGGCGAGCAGTTGTAACTCCTCTAGCCTTTTCAGGCGTCCCGACATGTCCTCAACCAGGTGGAGGAGGCTGTCGACCACTCGCTGCTGCTTCTGCAGGGCCAGCTCCAGATTCTGCCGGTACTGGTCCTGTTCCGCTCGCAGCTCCGCCATGTCTCTCTCCGCTGCCGACTGGTCATCCAGGATCCCCGCGACGTCCTCCTCTAGGCCGTCCTTCGCGTTGTCCAGGCGGTCGAGGTGCTGCGCGATGGGTGTCCATCCCCATCTTTGGGTACTTGCCGATGAGGAAGGACACGTGCTCGCAGTGGCACTCAACGTGCTTTCCACCAGATCCGGCGCATCCCACGGTTCCCGGCGCCTCGGCCTCCTCCGCCATGGGTGTGTCGCCCATGCTCTCCCGCGTTGGCTCTGTGTGCCGGGCCACAGGCGCCGTTCTGGCTCTGACAGGACTCTCCAACGCCTCGGCGTCATGTTCCAGGCTGGGCTCGGGGGCCGTGTTCGCCCTTGTGGGCGGTCTTGCCATCTCCTCCGACTCCGAAGGGTGCTCATAAGCTGTCCGATAGCCCTCGAAGTGCCCCTCCGAATCTCCGGCTGACCACAGCCTGACCGGGCTGGGACCGTCTCCATCGCCATGGCTTCTGCCGCGGGTTTTGGGGACCCACGCTTCCGGGAACGCCGGGCTCTGCCGTTGCCGCCAGTCTCCTGCAACTCCTCCGCAGCGGAGCGGAGATTGCAAGCCTTGCGGCATTGCCTTTCACACATGGAGGCCAGGTCCTCCATGTCCAGCCCATGTCCTGCAAGGACTCTCCGTTCTGAGCATCTTCGCTCTTCTCGGGCTTTTCAGTCCGGCGCTGACTCGACGGACTCCACGATCTGCACCCGGGGCGTCCTTGGGCAGGGCTCATGAGGGCCCAAGTCCCCGGTGCGGCGGTAGGGGGCAGGTACTCCTCTGCTACCATAAAGAAGGTCCCTACCAGGACCGGCCCCTGCTGTACCCCTTCCACCAGAACCCGTCACTCCCAGGGTCTTGCTCCTCACCAGGGTTTGCATTTCCACAAAAAATAGAAAAAAACTCCTTCACACAAACCCTTGCAATACCCAAGCACAATCCAAATCCAATCCACACTGCGGGCTTCCGTTCAGCACACCGGTTGTCTCACGGTGGCGGGCATGTACAAGAATTGCACCAAAGAGGAGAGCCCTGAAATTGGCATATGAACACAAATAAAGCAAAGTTGGGGAAAGATGGAAACGTACACATTCACAGCCATAGACCCCTCATTCCCTGGACTCAAGACCTTCCCTTGCCTCACCAACATGATGCCGTGAACCCAGTCAAATCAGATGGCTAAATGCCATGTGTCAAAAGTCACTACATAAACCCCAAAAATGTGTTCACTCCCAAGCCTCTAAATCCTAGCCCAATAGGGGAGGTGGTGTGTCATGGCCTAGAGTGGCACTGAGGACCATGCCCTACCCTGACATAACCTTGGTTGGACTTGGAGTCAATTGGGATTGGAGAATTGCCCCATGAAGATGACCTCACAACATGGCAAAATCAGGCAAATCACACCATTATGCCCAAAATCAATTATATACTCAAAAATGCATATGGCAGATATTCAAATGCTCCATGCATGTGTCAAACCGGAAAGTAGTATACAAGGGTGATATAGACCAAAGGTCCATGCCCAAGAGTATCCCATCATTTGCTCCAAAACCCCTCGGGTTATGTACATTACATGCTTCACAAGTCAACTCATGAATTTGAGACCTAATTTTGTGAGGCCAGGTGTGCCATGCCAACATATAAGCGACATACCATAGTTCACGGATCTCTAGGCACTTTACTGTTAGCCGACCAGTTGAGCACATAAAACACAAAAATGAGCATAAAATGAGGTCAAAAACATGCAATTAATGCCAAATTCAAGATAAATACAATAGTATATAACTTCGCTCACCCATGGTATCAACATATGATTCAAAACAGAATTGCTTGGGACCAATTGCAAACAATCCCCCCACTCAGATCCCCACATGGACGCATGGGGATACCTTTTAACCTCCTCCAAACACGCACCATGAAAATGGGAAAATTGATAGTGGCGCTTGTGGGTCGCTCTGTAAGCCCTCGCACATGCACTATATGAGCGGTAGACTTAGTCTAGCGCTATGGAGCTCACCATTGGGACATGAGCGAAGCCCTTGCCACATATGACTCCATATATCTTCCTACAAACGGAGATATATAACATGGGCGTGAGCATATTGAAGCACATACCATGCATATAACACATACCCTCAAAAGGTGGCTCCCACCATGATATGCCATGCCCCTCCATGGACATAACTTCACGTTAAAAATACGTAGGAACCCAATGAAAAGGTTCTATGCAACACCAACACTCATGCGGCACACTCGAAAGTCGCATTAAGATATTCGGTTGCACGGTCCAAGAGTTATATACCACTTTCTACCGTCCTGACCCTTATCCCTTGCTACACCGCGCATGTGTACACTTCAAAGGCGTTTGATGGTTCATAAATTAAGTTGAGACCAAGGCGGTTCCAACCAAAATTCTCGAAATTGGTATTCCTCGCCGTGAGCCAGAGATATGATTCTTCAAAGTGGCCTCAAGAATCCCTTTTGTTTCGACTATATCTCCAAGCAAAATGAAGGACATAACAAAAGGAAGGTTGATTCGTGATCGGGGAAAAATGTATGACCACTCGAGATTCATCATATCAAGTGCGGTGATGTCGAAGTCGAAAATTCGATTCTGAAAGTCTGAAAAAATCGGATTAATTTTGCGAGTGTATGATATGAAAATTGCGGAAGCAACAAACCCTTTACTGATGAAATCCGACCCTTCATCGGGATTTCCGCCAAAATATCTGTAAATAACAGTTAACCAATCGGTTACCGCAAAATCGCGAGCCAACTGACAGTCGCCAAAACATTGACCATCAGAACGAAAGGCTGAAAAATTACGGAAACATTATGATAAAAAAACCCTGTTGATTCCTGATATCCTGATATATAAATCTCAGCTGGCGGCGCCTCGATACTGAATATGGCCGCTCATGGCTGGAATGGCCAAACCTATCACACTATCACATCAGGTTAGGTCAGGTGGATGGAAGAGTATGATATCAGCCAATGGCGGCTTGCCGGCACATAGATACACACCCATAGTGACCCAAAGATGTCCACGGGGGTCCGAACCGGCTTCACCAGGTGGAGGAGGCTGTCCACCACTCGCGGCTGCTTCTGCAGGGCCATCTCCAGCTTCTCCCGGTACCGGTCCTGCTCCGCTTGCAGCTCCGCCATGTCTCTCTCCGCTGCCGACTGGTCATCCAGGATCCCCGCTACGTCCTCCTGTAGGCCGTCTTTCGCGTTGTCCAGGCGGTCGAGGTGCTGCATGATGGCGTCCATCCCCATCTTTGGATACTTGCCAATGAGGAAGGACACGTGCTCGCAGTGGCACTCAACGTGCTTTCCACCTGATCCGGCGCATCCCACGGTTCCCGGCGCCTCGGACTCCTCCGCCATGGGTGTGTCGCCCATGTTATCCCGCGTTGGCTCTGTGTGCCGGGCCACAGGCGCCGTTCTGGCTCTGGCAGGCCTCTCCAACGCCTCGGCGTCATGTTCCAGGGTGGGCTCGGGGGCCGTGTTCGTCCTTGTGGGCGGTCTGGCCATCTGCTCCGACTCCAAAGGGTAAGCGGTCCGATAGCCCTCGGAGTGCCCCTCGGAATCTGCAGCTGACCACAGCCTGACCGGGCTGGGATCCATCTCCATCGCCCTGGCTTCCGCCGCGGGTTTTGGGGACCCACGCTTCCGGTAACGCCGGGCTCTGCCGTTGCTACCAGTGTCGTCCAACTCCTCCGCAGCGAAGCGGAGATTGCAAGCCTTGCGGCATTGCCTTTCACACATGGAGGCCAGGTCCTCCATGTCTAGCCAATGTCCTGCAAGGGCTGTCCGTTCTGAGCATCTTCGCTCTTCTCGGGCTTCCCAGTCCGGCGTCGACTCGACGGACTCGACGATCTGCACCCGGGGCATCCTTGGGCAGGGCTCATGAGGGCCCAAGTCCCCGGTGCGGCGGTAGGGGGCAGGTACTCCTCTGCTACCATAAAGAAGGTCCCTACCAGGACGGGCCCCTGCTGTACCCCTTCCACCATTTCCCGTCACTCCCATGGTCTTGCTTCTCACCAGGTTCTGCATGATCTTGCCCTATCCTGCACAACTTCCCACAAAAAATAGAAAAAAGCTCCTTCACACAAACCGTGATCCCTGGCAATAACCAACTCCCAAGTACAATCCAATCCAATCCACACTGTGCGCTTCCAAGGGCGTTTGAGGTCCCGCGTTGACACTCAACCACTCCTCCAATACGCCGGTCGTCTCACGGTGCACACGGAGACACGGGCGTTGGGCATGTACAAGAATTGCACCAAAGAGGAAGCCCTGAAATTGGCATATGAACACAAAAAAAGAAAAGTTGGGAAAAGAGGGAAACACACACACTCACAGCCATAGACCCCTCATTCCCTGGACTCAAGACCTTCCCCTGACTCGCCAACATGATGCCCTGAACCCAGTCAAATAAGATGGCTAAATGCCATGTGTCAAAAGTCACTACACAAACCCTAAACATGTGTTCCCTCCCAAGCCTCTAAATCCTAGCTCAATAGAGGAGGTGGCGTGTCATGGCCTAGAGTGGCACTCAGGACCATGCCCTACCCTGACATAACTTTGGTTGGGCTTGGAGTCGATTGGGCTTGGAGAGGTGCCCCATGAAGATGACCTCACAGCATGGCAAAATCAGGCAAATCGCACCATTATGCCCAAAAATCAATTATATACTCAAAAATGCAGACTGCAAATATTCAAATGCTCCATGCATGTGTCAAACCGGAAAGTAGTATACAAGGGTGATATAGACCAAAGGTCCATGCCCAAGAATATCCCATCATTGGTCCCAAAACCCCTCGGGTTATGTACATGACATGCTTCACAAGTCAACTCATGAATTTGAGACCTAAATTTGTGAGGCCTCGTGTGCCATGCCAAAGTGACCACGTGATCGGGCATATGGTGAGGTGCAACATCGAAGCATATGCCAACATATAAGCAACATACCATAGTTCACGGATCTCTAGGCACTTTACTGTAAGCCGACCAGTTGAGCACATAAAATACAAAAATGAGCATTAAAATGAGGTCAAAAACATGCAAATGATGCCAAATTCAAGATAACTACAATAGTATATAACTTCGCTCACCCATGGTATCAACATATGGTTCGAAACACAATTGCTTGGGACCAGTGGCAACCGATCCCCCCACTCAGATCCCCACATGGACGCATGGGGGCACCTTCGAACCTCCTCCCAACACGCACCATGAAAATGGGAAAGTTGATAGTGGCGCTTGTGGGTCGCTCTGTAAACCTTCCCACATGCACTATATGTGCGGTAGACATAGACCAGCGCCATGGAGCTCACCATTGGGACATGAGCGAAGCCCCTGCCACGTATGGCTCCACATATCTTTCTACAAACAGAGATATATCACAAGGAGTGAGCGTAGCGAAGCACATACCATGCATATAACACATACCCTCAAAAGGTGGCTCCCACCATGGTATGCCATGCCCCTCCATGGACATAACTTCACGTCAAAAATACGTAGGCACCCAGGGAAAGTTTCTATGCAACACCAACACTCATGCGGTACATTCAAAAGTCGCATTAAAATATTCGGTTCCATGGTTCAAGAGGTGTATATCCCCTTCTACCCTCTTGACCCTCATCCCTTGCTACACCGGGCATGTGTACACATCAAAGGCGTTTGATGCTTGCTAAATTAAGTTGAGACCAAGGCGTTTCGAACCCAATTCTCAAAATTGATATACCTCGCCGTGAGCCGGAGATATGACCTTTCAAAGTGGCCCCACGAATCAATTTTGTTTCGCTTATATCTCCAAGAAAAATATCAGACAACAAAAGGAGGGTTGATTCGTGATCGGGGAAAAATGTATGGCCATTCGAAATTCATCGTATCAAGTGTTGCGACCTCGAAGTCGAAAATCCCATTCTGAATGTCTGAAAAAATCCGATTAATTTTGCAAGTGTATAACATGAAAATTGCGAAAGCAACGAACCAGTTACTGATGAAATCTGACCCTTCATGGGGCCTTCCGGCAAAATATCTGTAAATAACAGTTAACCAATCGGTTACCGCAAAATCGCGAGCCAACTGACAGTCGCCGCTACATTGACAATCAGAACGGAAGGCGGAAAAATTACGGAAACATTATGATAAAAAAACCCTGTTGATTCCTGATATTCTGATATATAAATCTCAGCCGGCGGCGCCTCGGTATTGAATATGGCCGCTCATAGCTGGAATGGCCAAACCTATCACACTATCACATCAGGTGAGGTCAGGTGGATGGGAGAGTATGATATCAGCCAATGGCGGCTTGCCGGCACATAGATACACACCCAAAGTGACCGAAAGATGGCCACGGGGGTCCGAACTGGCTTCAGGGGACCATGTACCAACAAAACACCTCCGCTTTCTCTTTGCCACCACCCTCCTTGTCACCACCCAATGCAAACCCCCCCCACCTCCCATGTCGCAACACCAACACGGTTCCAGCATCAGCACGGATCAGGTGAGAGTCCTCGGGGACGGGGGTGCCAATTTCTCAACCTCCATGCATTGCTTCCCAACAAGGAGAATCCAACTCATCACGTGCCTTGTGCACCCTTGGCTTCTGAGGGTGCCACATGAGATTAACAGATGTACTGCCCAGAGGGAAAAAACATGCGAATGGGAAATGCACAGAAACAGAGCCATTACTGTTTGCCATTGCAACATCTCCAGAGGAGGACGGTGCATCCTGGGCAGTCACAGGAGCATCACATGGTGCATACAACTGGGTCTTGTGTGTGGGGCACAAAACCTTTTTTTTGCACCCATAACAAATGGTGGTAGGGCGCTTTCTGCATGATTTGACACCACAGTGGGCAACATCGGGAACGTCTAATGTCATGGAAGGTCCTCTGCCCAAAACGGTGGGTTAATACCTTCTGTGACATTTTTCGGCAGGGTAGTGGTAGACAGACGCATGAAACCCACCCACTGTATGTTCCTTCTCTGTGAGATCTCATCAACTGGCGGCGCACCTTCGGGCAAGCCACCAGCACGATGAATGGAACACACATTCAACACAAATGCGTCTCCCAAACCAGCATCCATCTCCCGGACAACCCAAGGAAAAGGAAAACCCACGGATGACCCATGTATCCACTTGTTTCCATTAAGTTGACAGTTCAAAGGAAAAAAAACAGCAAATGCATGATGTCCCTCGGGAATCACATTGCAGGGAAAATCCCTGTGCCAATGTTGAGCAGAACCAAGTGCACCAACATAGGCAACAATCTCAATATTCAAGGGCAGGCCTGTTTGGGTCATATTGTCATGGTGCAAATCTGTCGTGACATTGTCAAGTTGTGGTAAGTGATGATAATCCTCACCCCATTCATTGATAGAGATGCTATGATGCTTTTGTTCCAAAAAACTGCACCCTATCATAGGAATCAAACTTCCTTCCAATAGAAGGAAACGTTTCGTTAAAAATTGGTGTGCCTTGGAGCGGATCGAGGGTAGCCACCTCACTTTGTAATTTGAACAATGAGGCACTCAAAGTGGCACGCAAAACACAGTGCTTCAAGCGAACAAGGTTTGGGAGTGATTCATTGAATCCCTCCCACTCAGGGGACCCAATCGGTTCCCCACCAGAACCAATGAGTGGATCTACACTATGCAATGGCAATGCAACAACAGTGGCGGAAGTATAAAAAAACGGGGTGGTGAAACCATAGTATGGGTCAGCCCAGGCAGTGGACCCATTTGAAGGAAGAGAAAACACCGGCAAAACAGAGGCACAGTCCTTCACCCCAAAAACTCGCTCGTGATGTATCACGGCAACCTCTTCTTTTTCTGCCCTTTGGGCAGAAAATTGGCACCCGGTTTTTCTTCTCCCATCTGCATCAAGGTCCTGGACGGGGGGTGTGATGAATTTGGTGACCCGTGTTCCAACCTTCGGGCTCACCTTGCTTCGAAAAATAGACACCAGTGCATCGGTGTCGGCATTCACCAAATCAAGGGCTGCAACGCAAAAAGGTTGGGGTTGGCATCCACAATGGGGTAGATCATGTCACTGAGACACGACCCAGTGCCCTCCGAAAAAACCTGTCGTGTCACACGAATGTGGGCAAAAGTAGTGGTTGCATCAAAGGTTAGCTGCTCATCGGATGCCCTTAGGGTGGCAGCTTGCAACACCAAACCCGGTCCCACCACCCTTCGTGTCCCCAAAACACGTTTGTGTTGCTCCACCCAATCCCCAATGCACACTGCGGCTGTACCCAAAGCCTCCATGTGTGGTAGGCGGTCCGCGGACCACTGATCCGCGGGGGTTGAAACCCCCCCCCCCCCCACCGAATGATCCGCGGATCACGGATCAACCACCCCATAACCCCCCCACCCCCACTGCCTAGCAAAATGATCCCCAATTTTCGAGATCACTAATTCGGACACATGGACAGTCCTAGGGGCTCAAGAACCCGTGGTTGTGATGCGTACACATATGGAATCATGTCAACACAAAGAAGGCGGGCACATGCAAAGCAAAGGAATGGAAATGTTGGACAACCTTGATAACAACCCCGCCACCAGCATGGGTAAAAAGGTCTCCACTGTACATACACTGTACATTTTATTTTTGAGTTTTTGTAGGGGAGTGGGAAGTGGGTGTAGGGTTAGAGCGAGGCACTCGCCGAATCCGTTGTTCCTAAAGCGATTCCGATGACCTACTACTAGTTTCGATTTTTTATGCTGGGGAGTAGGAAGTGGGTATAGGGTTAGAGCGAGGCATTCGCCGAATCCGTTGTTGTTCTCCTAAATAGATTCCGATGTCCTAGAGGATTAGGAAATGGGTAAACAGGTTAGACCTTCCGGACGAAGAGGGATGGGTACTTCAGCAACTCTGCCCAAACACGCGACGGCACCAAAAAGTAAGCCCCCTGCTCCCGATACTCAACTGGCCAAGAAAAAAGACAACTGAAGAGGGCTGTGATCCCATCTGACCTCGTGAAATAGACCGGAACATCCGTGGGGTCAACCACCTGGTTGAACGCCAATCTTGATTGCGTGCCACGCTTTGGCACTGGCTTGCTGTTCCGGCCCTTGGCTACCGGCTTGGGCTGGGGTGGTGGGGATGCACTGCTGCTGCTGCTGCTGCTGCTGCTGCTGCTGCTACTCCTGACCCCCACCTCCATTCTTCTCATCGGCCACGAGCAACCATTGCCAACGCAATTGCAAATGAGATGGCTCGGACATTACACAAACTAGGCCACTAGTAGAAAAAGTAGACAACACAAGGGCAAATGATCCACCGAATCATAAGCAACAAAAATGATCCAAAGACGGAGCATGCACGAAACACGATAGTGATTGACCAATGTGTCGCACAATTTGTGTTGCAAAAAATGATGCAAAAATGGAACTCCAAAATGCAAGCATCACATAGAGCACGCACAAAACAAGATAGTGATTGACCAATTTGTGTTGCAAAAAATAATCCGAAAATGCAACTCCCAAATGTAAGCATCACGTAGAGCACGCACAAAACAACATATTGATGGATCAATTTGTGTGCCAAAAAATGATCCAAAAATGTGTCTTCCAAATGTAAGTATCACCCAGCAACATAAAAAAAAAAGAACCAAAAATGGAAATTCACTTGTTCCATCAATTTAACTTGCAAAAAATGATCCACGAGTCCACAAGACCATTGACACAAAGTTCAAAGTGCAATAAGCAAAATGGTCCACAATGGTCCAAGATTGATCCAAAGTGATCCACAGATCACCATCCCCGAAATCCCCCCCCCCTCTCCACTGCCTAGTGTTTAGATCAAAAATGATCCGGATCACCCACCCCGAAACCCCCCCCCCGTGCCTGCCGCACCATGACCACCGGCAAGTCCCTACGGACACAAGAGAAGGTTTGAGAACAAGAGAAGAAGAAAAAGTGCAATGGAAACCTACGAATACCACACAAAAGGGGTGCGACAAGGGGGGGCAACAAGGGGTGCGACAAAGGGGTTATCACGCGACAAGGGCGCGCGATAAGGGCACGATAAGGGGTGTTATCGCGCGACAAGGGGCGCGACAAGGGGCGCGACAAGGGCGCAACAAGGGCGCGACAAGGGTGAGACAAGGGTAGTTCAGCACAGGCGAATTATAAGTTTGTGCTGCTGGCACTTGGATTTCTAATTAAAAACAACATTTAAAATAACAGATTCACCAGATTTAGCAGAAATTAAATTATGGTCTGGCGCCAAATGCGCTTTCAAATTCACGACCCTTTTCCATCAGCGCCGGTCGCGCGACACCACACAATGTGCGGCGGGTCCCAGAATCTTGGGGCTTGCCCACAATGGGGGGGTTCTCATTGAAAATGGGTGCATTCTCTGCGAGAGGCACCCTATCTAGATCTTGCAAAATACTTTGCAGCTGCACATCACTCCAAAAATCGTACTCTAGGAGGTGGTTGACCACCAGCCTTCCCCCCACGGTAGCACAAGGTCATTGGGGTCCCTATTAAAGGCCCCCAATGGCTCGGCGGCAACCACCTCCTCCGCCTTCCCAATAAGGGGGTCTGTTGCCCCAAAAGGAAAAAGAATCACCCCCTGCCCCGAATTAATGTTGGGAGTGGTGACCCCCTAAGGTAAGCTGACCAAATAATGCCGCCCTACCAATTTCTTCCAGGTGTCATTTGACCCCAAGACCCAATTGTTCCCCATTGGAAAAAATTGGTCAGGGACCAAAAAGCCTAGTATTTGCCGGCATTGTACACTATCGGCCATTGGTTGTTACAGCATTGGTCCCTGCTCGCCCTCATGTGCAGATGGTACTGCATGTTTTTGATCTTTGTATGGTCTACTTTTCAGAAACCCCTTTGGGTTTACAAACGTTTTCAATGGCTTCCCTCCAGCACGCCATGTATCAAAAACATTCTCAAAACAGTTTTACAGTTTTCTCTTCAGACACACCTCCCAGGTACCCCAGGTATAGAACCTACATGCATTAAGGACATTTTACAAACAGTTTTGGGAATGTGTCAGAGCACATTGTACAATCAGGTTACAACGCATGTCCCCAGTGTCTCTTTGTTCCCCGGGTACATCCCGGGTACATCAAACATGTTCTGAGCTTTTCTTCTGAAGGTTAACTATTAATGGTTTTAGAAATGTGTGACCGGAATGTTGTGCCTTCAAGTTTATTTTTTCTGTTTGGATGTTTGGCCGCAACTTTTGTTGTCCACTATTTATCCAAATGAATGTGCCATGCGGACAAAATGTTTTCTGCAGTGATTGTTTTTGTCCACTATTTATCGAAACCATGGTGCCATTCAGATAAAATGTTTTCTACCTTATCATTTATAAAATCTGGCTTCTTCGCTATATTGCATTTCCATTTCTCTGCTGTTAAAAAACCAATGAGAACTGCACCTCTATCCCCTTGCACACTTGCAAGAAAATAAGCCGTAATACCCCAATGTTGCGACATGTACTTCTCTCCAAAGCTGCTCAATCAAGTTTCAGGGCAATCAGTCGTGCCAGGACTCAGACCACACAATGCAGCCTGAGGTGCAACGGCGGGTACAAACAGTCCAATCGTTAAACATATATATAAAAAACTACACGTCAGAATTGGCTGCACATCATATCAGCGGCCATGCACATCTGTTTTGCATGGCTCTAAAGATTGCAAATCTATGGATCCGAGAATGGGGTACAAATCAACTGTTCACCTGACAGCAAACAGAAACACAGTCATGAATCTGACATTCCGGAGGCGGCGCTTAGAAACAGCTGCACTTCGAAATCTGAGCAGATGCGTTTTGCGGCTGATGCGTCGGTATCAGAGTCAGAGTCACTCTCCCGCTGCAGCCGTTTGGTTGCCCGCTCGGCGCGAGCATGGTTTTGGGTGTTGCCGGGGTCCTGGTGGTCGACTAAAAATCGACCTTGTCGCAACCGCGTTCTTGTGGAAGGCACTGCAGGACACGAGTTTGCTGGATCGTCATGATATCGTCTGCAGCAACAGCTCTGCGTCGTGACGTTGAGGTCCCGGTAGAAGCGGAACGCTGTGCTGCTCTTCTGGGACGTTGTTCCCCTGAGGGCTGTGCCGCTGCAGCCCTTGTACAATTTGCGGCAGTGCACGCCCTAATAAACTCCTCACTGGTGACAAAGCCACCAAACTTCATCGAAGTCGGGTCGTCGCGCATGGCGCTGTTGATGGCGCGTGAGCAAACTTGTGAGGAGGCATCAGCCATCTGTGGATGAGGGTTGTTGTTGCCTGATGCGTTCGCAACACCCTCATCAGGGGGCTCAGTTCCAATGTTCGGAGCAGGCACATCATCTCCAATTCCAGGAACTGGTGCATTGAAGCGGTACCCAGAAACTATGGCCCATGGCCCGGAGGCCTGTGAGCCATCACAGCCGTGCGGAAGCAGTTGCCACCGGCTGTCAGCGGGATATCCCTGTTCTCTAACCCGCGAAATCTGGAATCCGATTTCTAACCATTAAGTCGATGTGGAAATCGGTGAAATACCCGATTTCTACCGCGATTTCCAATTGTCGTGAAATCGCCGCAGTCGCGCCGCCTGTCGTCGCCTGTTCCGTGGACTGCATTAGATTATTCTGTAATACGATTTCTCTTGAAGTTAAGATTGAAACAGTCTTCGAGTGATCCGCAATTTTTTCCTTGATATAACGGATCGCGTCCCAGATTTTTCCCTGAAAATCTGGGCGACCGAAGGCGCTTTGAACCCCCAAGTGGAATAACAAGGGTTACGAGCGTTCAAGCGCCCAAGGACGAACTAACGTGCCTCATAGGCACTGTGTATGAGGTTTTGCCCCCCATAGGCATAGGAGGAGGCCAAAGGATCCCAACTCAATAGGCCCAAAGGGTTATTTATGTTGAGTGTTCTCCAAGAAGTGCACTTTTTCACGTACTTGGCGTCCAAGTACGTGTAGAAGTATGTTGAGTTGGCATTTGCCCCACCCTTGCTTGCCTCTACATCCGGGGCATATCACTTGTCTTCCCCGGATAGTGCATATATGATCTCCATATATATATAGGCAACATATTTTGCGTGCATGCTAACATTCGGCTCTCCGAAAGGAGGTCGATTTTCGACCAAAGCACTTGCATGCGTGTTAAGGGACCAAAGTTACATTAGAATATAGGCATACTTTGATTCTAGGCCACTAGGTTGGGGGTAGAAGGCGTGGGTAGGGTTGTATGCCATATTTGGTGTCATATCGCGTGCCCATTTGGCGGGTGCACCATTCCGAGACTAACCTGCCAATGGACCCCATATCGCACGAGGCTCTTCATTGTACTCCCAACCAACACTCGCAAGCCTACGCTTCGTGAAGGGACGCTTGTGGAGCGCTCCCGAAGCGATGCGTTGCGAGCAAGGTGTTTTTTCTGCAATATTCCATTTTCGCATGTGCCCACTTGGGAGGCAGCGCACGCGACTTTCGAAAGCGCCCCAAGTGGAGCACATATGTGGAATCAGAGGTCATTGCTGTCAAGTCATTGTGTGTAGAAAGATTGGCCGATTACTCAATCCAAGCCGAAGATATTATAATATAATTGTGCGCCTTTCAAGGCACTTTTGGGTGTTTTTTCGCCAATATTGCTGTTTTTTGCCCGTCATGATGTCAAGTGGCGACCGTGTCTCTCAACGTTGCGCTCAATTGACATCATGACCCAGTGTGATATGAGGGTACATACTTCGGTGCCCAACATACCTTGAACCCGGCGAATAACTCCCCTTGGGCTTGGCATACCGTGGCCGCCATTTTGGCGATTTGGGACTATCCCAAATCATGGGCTCACTTGGCGACCCTACCATTCCCAAAACCGGAGGGGTTGGGCGACGCCCAAAAGATATGTTGGACACATATGACTTGATACCAATCCTATGGCACACTCCGGTCCAAGTCGGGCATGTGCCTCATTTGCACCAACCATGAGTGTGCGCATTTTCGGCCATTTTGAGCAATTCTACACATTTTCTGCCCGCCGTGCACCATGTTCAGCTACCTCGTGCACGCCGGACTCATGGACCAATGGACCATATATGACATGGGTGTTATGGACATTGGTCCCCATGGTTCACACACCACGTGGGCGAAGCGGAGCAACCTTCGTTAGGGTGCTAGCCCAAAATGAGTGTGGACAATTTTGCCATTTTGGCATTTGTGGACCCAATTGGGATTGTCACCTGCCCGAGTGGCATGGAGATCTTTGAGAGCCAAAGTCATGGGAGTCTCCGTTTGACTCCTGGTGGATGGCGTATGGAATGGCAGATCAGATCTCCAAGCCGGCGTGGAGATATACTATTGGGAGCACCCCCGAGTTTTGGCTCATTTCGAGCAGCCAAAATGACCCCCTTTTGGGACCCCAATTTCACCCCCCCCGTGTGGTCGATTGGCGGCCCCATATCTCTATGCCCATGAGGAGCCCGGACCTAATTTCAAGTTGTACACTCAGATCTAAGTCCTACGTCCTGCCTCCTGTCCTTTAAGATATTGGCCTTGCCCTGGTCTGGCGAACCACGCGTGGGCATGACGCCAACTTTGGTGATTTTGGCATCATGACCCCACTTGACGAACCCGTGGTGCCCTGATGCCGGGACCTCAGAGGGAACCAGGTTGGATAAGGGTGCCAAGGAGTTCGTTCTTCAAGGGCATAGGGTCAGTTGCCTCGTCCCTACCTCTGGCCGGTCCGGACGAGGGGTGAATTTTGGGGATTTTGGAGTTAATATCAGTTTGGGCTCAAACAGCCCATTTTCAGCTACCAACTCCTAGGGGATAATGGTGGGGCCATATCTCTGGCTCAGAGCAGAGTTGGGCCCTGCCGATAAGGGAGCATGGGGAGACACCATCGATCAGCCTTGAAGGCTGCTTGGTTTCCAGGAACTCGCCTGTGGCTGGGCGGGACACCTCCCCTATTGGCAGGGTTTCAGGGTCCGGACTGAGCAGGGCATGGGTTGTGTTTGAGCCCCCGCCCCCACCAGCCACTGAGAGGGTCGGACCTGGGATTGGGATATGAGTTTGGACTGAGTGTCTATTGTCCTGTGATGAACTTATCCCAGTCCAGTCTTCACCCCATGTGTACATATCCTGATGTGTTGCTGTACATACTTTTGTTCCCTTTTTTCAGAGTGGCAAGGATCCTGAAACACTTTGTCACATGACACGAGCGAAATGATGCCCCTGTGAGCGTAGTGCTTTGCCTGCCCGCTCATTTGTGCGTGTCCACCGCAGCGTCCTGTGGCCAGGCCCCCCACGGGAACTCATCAGAGGACAGCGGGAAGAGTGCAGTGACACGAAAGGACTCCTTCACTGGAGTAGTTCCGGCTAAACTACCCCAAGCACCAGTGACAAGCTCTACAAACTGGCTGTGCGTCAGTGACCGTCCCTGATGCGAACGGACCCAGCAATCTTGGCCCCTACAGATTTTGTGCTTCAGCGGTGCGAAAATGCTGACATCGAGAGCTTGCACAACGTCGGTTGAGTGCGATGGGAAGCAGACGAGGAAGACTCCAAGTTGTTTTGCTGCGACCAACACTTCCGCAGTCACATGCGTCTTTGAACCGTCGACCAGCAGAACAACGCGTCCATCCTCTGTGTCCGAACATCCGGTGTAGTGCTGGAACACTCTTTCCAAGTAAACCTGGAAGTCAGATGCTGTGCTCCAACCTGTCCCATTCCCGCCCCCCCCGACGCAGCCAGGCACGCCACCGCCGCCACACGTCCACCTCCCCCTCCCCCCACACGCCCCGCCGGGCTCCCCGTTCCCCCCGCCGCCCATACCCATCCACCACCCCCAGCCCCCGTCACCACCACTCCCGCTCCCCCGAACGCCACGGAGCGCGCCACCGCCGCCCCATGTCCACCTCCCCCTCCCGTTCCCCCCTCCGCCCGTACCCGTCCTCCACCCCCAGCCCCTGCCACCGCCGCTCCCGCTCCCCCAGGCACCGCCACGCCCGCCACCACCGCAGGTCCACGTCCTGCCCCCGCCGCTCCAGGACCCCGGGCACGGACCCCTCCCCCCCCCGGGCCCCCGCCCACCTCGCCTGGTGGTCTCCCCCCGCTCTGCAGGAGCTCCGCCGCTGGGTGAAGTGGGCCGGGGGAGCGGGAAGGCACGAAGGGGTGCACATGGTGCATACCTTCGAGGAGGTGCGCACCCGCACCCCCGCAAACCTCAACGAGGCCGCCCCGGAGGCCATCATGCCGCAAGCGGCATGGGAGGCCCTCCTCCGCGATGCAGTCCAGGGCCTCCGCCCCTCCTACACCCCCCAAGCCCTCCGCCAGTGGCTCCAGGCCACCCACCCCGAGGCCTGGGCCGCCGGCGCCCCCTCCCCACCCGGCCCCTCCCGCCACCACCACACCAGGAAGGGGCAGGACAAGGGCAAGGGAAGGGCAAGGGGCACCAAGGAGCACTCAGGCAAGAGGGCACGGAGGGGCCCCAAGTGAGGGCAGGCACTCGCAGGGACAGGACGCCGGAAGAGACACCACATGGGGGCAGGAAACCACCCAAGAACCAGGAAGGTACGGGAGCGGGGACCAAGGCACGGAGGAAAAGGGCACCACGGCAGGCGCCACGACCCACACCCAGGAAGGGCATACCACGACGGGGGGACCAGCGCTGCCCCACCCCCACCAAACACCCCACGACACCCGGGGGCGCACCCCCCAAACACACACCACCGAAGCAAGCATCGGACGCCGTGCGGATCACACCAGCGCACACTCACCGGCCACTGGAAACCACACGGAGAATGGTGGGCACAGGTACACGGGGAGAACGGGCCACACCCACAGAGGAAGCCGCAGGGAACGGCGCCACACGGCGCACCACCACGCCCTCACCACCAGGCGACGACCCCGGCCACCACAAGGGCCACCTCATAGGCACCGGAAGAGGACGAAGGCACAGCCGCGACACCGAGGACTAGGGACCGAAACCCCCAGAGGACACGGGACCAAGGCACAGGCCCCCAGGGAGGGCAACCCAAGGGACTGTCACGCGATCGACATACCCGACCCACCAGCCCGAGCGGCACGCCCAAGCCCCCACAGCACGGACCCAGCGAGACACCCACACCTAACTGCACCCCCCAGCCACCAGCCAGCCACACTCCGGCCTGCACTCCGCACCACGACACAGGCCAGGCTGACCTCCACTGACCCACCGCGGCACCACGCGAGACCACGGCACACCGCACCACAGCGCGCCACAGTGCAACGCGCCACAGCACGACGCGACGCGACGCGGCACAGAGCGGCACAACACGACACAACTGACCCTAACCTGAAGGACTAACCGAAGCCAGCCGACGCACACCCTGGAAGGCGCCGCGCCAACACGCCACACACCAGCACCGTAGGCCACACACGGGGCCACAGCGCGCCTGGCGACAACGGTGGCGGACCACCCAGAAGATTAAAACCGGCAGCGCAGAGGGGAAAGGACACGAACAACCCCAGCCCCCTAACCCAAAACCACAAGCAGCCGCCTGGCGCAGCCGCCCAGCCGGCAGAGCTAGGACCTAACCCGGCAAGAAGGGGCGTCGAGCCCACCTTGTACATAGCCCACCCAACCCATGGGGCCGGAACGCGACCAAACAGAACGCAACTGAAAACCGCAGCCCGGAAAACAACACTGAATGCAGGCCAGTGCGTGCACCAGCCCAGAGAAGGCAGAGGGAGGAACAGGCAAGCCCCCCCCCCCAAAAAAGGAAAAAAAAGGAGGGGGGAGGGGGAAAAGGCGCGAAAACAGCCCACAGCCGCCAAACTGCCCGCCAACACCACCAGAGGCGGCCAAACCCCCCCCCCAGAAGGCACCGAAGACAGGACCCCCAAAGAGGCACAGGGGGACCACCCACCCAAAACCGGCAACACCAAGCCAGGAACAGCGGCCCACCAGGAAAAGAGACACCGAAAAAAAAAAAAAGAGAGCCACCAGCCCAGCCCGAAAGAAAGGGGATGGAGGGACAGGTACCACAAGCCCGGGACAGGAACAAAAAAAAAAAAAGCGCAAAAAACACACTCCAACAACCCAGCCAGTAAGGGCTGGGCACAGCCCAGACCCGGGCCCAGCACACACGCCCACACCGCACGCCGGAACCAAAAACGGCGGGGGGCAAGCGGGGCGCCCACGAAACCACACACGTCCCATAAGCAGGCCGAAACCGAACCCCAACCACGAACACCACAAACAGCCGACACTAGAGGGACAACACCACAAACCGTGCCCAAACACACCCACCCAAGACCCCAGCCAGGACTGCCGGGGTTAACAAAACCCACACCCAACCGCCAACCAGACCCAAACACAAACGCCGCACAACAGTAGGAAACCCAGTGCCCACAGCCCGGGCACTGAGGCAGCCCGTGCCATGCAGTTGACCCGAGCAAACGAGATCCGGAGACCGGGGGTAAGGCTGCATCCTAAGGCCTGCGCTGCTTTGGGACTCGAGGCGGAGCGTGCGACGGCCAAGCGCCTCGGAACCCTAGTACCAAGAACGTGCATGCATGCCTTGGGAACGGGATACGCCAGGAAGTCCGGTGAACCTCTAGGATTCCGCCCAAAGGAGGGGACGTGCGCAAGCACGGGGGCACACCCTCCCGGCGAGACAAGCACGTCACGCTTGCGGCGATCAGCCCTCCCGGTGTTGCCCGGGGCCGCTTTGTACGGGACCAACAGTCAGGTCTAGCGGGATGTAAGCCGCCTCCCCTCTTCACGCGCGGAGCTTCTTCCTGTTCGTCACAGGCGCGTCGCCAGGGGGAACCATGGGGCGCCTCTCCACGACCGAGTACACCTACCTACCTACCTACCTACCCCGCACGAGGCCCTTCATTGTACTCCCAACCAACACTCGCAAGTCTAACCTTTGTGAAGGGACGCTTGTGGAGCGCTCCCGAAGCGATGCGTTGCGAGCAAGGTGTGTTTTTTGCAATATTCCATTTTTGCATGTGCCCACTTGGGAGGCAGCGCACGCGACCTTCGAAAGCGCCCCAAGTGGAGCACATATGTGGAATGGAAGGTCATTGGTGTCAAGTCATTGTGTTTAGAAGGATTGGTCGATTACTCAATCCAAGCCGAAGACATTATAATATATTTGTGCGCCTTTCAAGGCACTTTTGGGTGTTTTTTCGCCAATTTTGCTGTTTTTTGTCCGTCATGATGTCAAGTGGCGACCGTGTATCTCAACGTTGCGCTCAATTGACATCATGACCTATGTATGATATGAGGGTACATACCTCGGTTCCCAACATATCTTGAACCCGGTGAATAACTCCCCTTGGGCTTGGCATACCGTGGCCGCCATGTTGGCGATTGAGGACTATCCCAAATCATGGGCTCACTTGGCGACCCTGCCATTCCCAAAACCGGAGGGGTTGGGCGACGCCCAAAAGATATGTTGGACACATATGACTTGATACCAATCCTATGGCACACTCCGGTCCAAGTCGGGTATGTGCCTCATTTGCCCGAACCATGAGTGTGCGCATTTTCGGCCATTTTGAGCAATTTTCCACATTTTCTGCCCGCCGTGCACCATGTTCAGCTACCTCGTGCACGCCAGACTCATGGACCAATGGACCATATATGACATGGGTGTTATGGACATTGGTCCCCATGGTTCACACACCACGTGGGCGAAGCGGAGCAACCTTCGTTAGGGTGCTAGCCCAAAGTGAGTGTGGACTACTTTGCCATTTTGGCATTTGTGGACCCAATTGGGATTGTCACCACGCCGAGTGGCATGAAAATCCTTGAGAGCCAAGGGCATGGAAGTCTCTGTTGGACTCGGGGTGGATTGTGTATGGAATGGCAGATCGGATCTCCAAGCCGGCGTGGAGATATACTATTGGGAGCACCCCCGAATTTCGGCTCATTTCGAGCAGCCAAAATGAGCCCCCTTTTGGGACCCCAATTTCACCCCCCCGTGTGGTCAATTGGCGGCCCCATATCTCTATGCCCATGGGGAGCCCGGACCTAATATCAAGATGTACACTCAGATGGATGTTCTACGTCCTGCCTCCTGTCCTGTGAGCCATTGGCCTTGCCCTGGCCGGGCGAGCCACGCGTGGGCATGACGCCAATTTTGGTGATTTTGGCATCATGACCCCACTTGACGAACCGGTGGTGCCCTGATGCCGGGACCTCAGAGGGAACCAGGTTGGGTGAGGGCTCCAGCGAGTTCGTCTTCGGAGGGCATAAGGTCAGTTGCCTCGTCCCTACCTCTTGCGGGTCCGGACGAGGGGTCAATTTAGGGGATTTTGGAGTTAATATCAGTTTGGGCTGAAACAGCCCATTTTCAGCTACGAACTCCTAGGGGATAATGGCGGGGCCATAACTCTGGCTCAGAGCGGAGTTGGGCCCTGCCGATAAGGGAGCATGGGGAGACACAATCGGTTGGCTTGGAGGCTGCTTGGTTCCCAGGAACTCGCCTGTGGCCCGGCGGGACACCTCCCCTTTTGACAGGGTTTCAGGGTCCGGACTGAGCAGGGCATGGGTTGTGTTTGAGCCCCCGCCCCCACCAGCCACTGAGAGGGTCGGACCTGGGATTGGGATATGAGTTGGGACTAAGTGTCTATTGTCCTGTGATGCACTTACCCCAGTCATGTCTTAACCCCATGTGTACATATCCTGATGTGTTGCTGTACATACTTTTGTTCCCTTGTTTCAGAGTGGCAAGGATCCTGACACGCTTTGTCACATGACACGAGCGCAATGATGCCCCTGTGAGCGTAGTGCTTTGCCTGCCTGCTCATTTGTGCGTGTCCACCGCAGCGTCCCGTGACCAGGCCCCCGCCGGGAACGCGTCAAAAGCGTTTCACCGCCGCGGGGTTACCCATCCCTCGCGTGCCACTCGGGGCCACCAACCTCGAGCAACAGCTCGCAGCTCGCAGCTCGCAGCGCAGCGCAGCGGCTCGCAGCACCGCCCAGCGACAGCGCCGAGTTCGTGAAGGAAGTGCAGGGACCGGAACTCCGTCATCAACGAGTTCCCCCGGCCGACCAGCAAGGCCGCACTCCCAGCTACAGCAACCCCTTCCACAACCACCGGCCGACCAGCACCGGCCGCACTCCCAGTCCAGTGCTACATCACCCACCTCAACAACCACCCCAAGACCACTCCATCGAGAGCACCGATGGTGAACTGGGACGAGGCGGGCAAGACGTCGCCGCAGCCCCACCCCCATGCGGTGCGCCTACTGCGTGGGTTGCTGTGGGGGCAGCACTACCGCCACAGCAATCCCAGTGCGAAGGCGGCATGCCCGGGAGCTTCGAGCTCCGTGAGGACATGGGCGAGGACCGCCTGCGGGCAGTGGAGGATTGGCTGCGGGTGGAAGGGTATGCGTACCGCTTCCGCCGCAAGCGCTGGAGGGTCTGGACCCGCCCAGACAGGCCCGGCGAAGGGCTGTGCCCCAACGGGATTGAGGAGGACGAGAAGCCCAACGAGTACCTGTCGGGCGGCTTCATCAACGTCTCCATGTGGGACATGATCGAGAAGGAGTTCCCGGAGCTGGGGAACGAGCGCAGGCTGCAGGGCAGCAGCAGCTGCGCGTCTCCTGGGAAGGAGAAGTGTTCCGCCGGGGACAGGAGGCGGGACAGGAAGTGGCGGGAGTACCAGGTATCTCTGGCCGCCGAAGTCGCCCAAGGCGCCAGGGGCGGAACCTCAGCCCACGGCGCCCAACGGGCCAATGGCGGTCACCACCCCGGCCACACCACCCTTGGCAACTTCCTGGAAGTCGCCAAGCAGGCCAAGGCCAAGCCTCGTCCGCTGCTCCTGAGGAAGTCAGGCCCCAGCAGCGACGTGGAGTCGGCCCACCGCGGGAGGATGCCGGCGGACCAGGCCAGCTTCAGCAGCAGCGTCGCTCCCGACCAAAGGGACGTGGCGCGCGCCTGTGAGCGCGCCTGTGGGGTGCCCTGCAACCTTCGGGTTGCCTGGCAATGGGCCACGCAGCACAACGCTGCCATGGAGGGCGCCGTCGGCATCGCCCAGCAGGAGGCTGCGGAGTGGGCGCATGGCATGGCCATCCACGCCTCGACCGTGGCGGCCATTGCGGCCGGACTCATGGCCGCAGCCGCCCATGAGGCAGCGACTGCCCAGGTCAAGGGTGAGGTGGCGGCAGCCGACGAGGAAGCCCGCCTGACGCAGGAGGCCATTGCCTGCAAGGAGGCCGAGGTGAAGGCGCTGGAAGAGGCGCTTGCCCAAGAGAGGGCAAAGAAGGAGGCGGAGGAAAGGGCGCACGCTGAGGCAACGGCTAAGGCCCAGGCGGACGCCGCCAAGAAGGACGCCATCGAGGCCGCGCGACGGAAGGTCGCTGAGGAGAGGGCCAAGACGGAGGCGGAGCTGGCGGCGTTGGAAGCGGAGAAGGCTCGGCTGCAGCAGGCCCGGGAAGCCGAGGCGGCTCGTGCCCGGGAGGAACTTGAAGGGCGAGCTGCCGCAGCCACAGCCGCCGCAATGGAGGAGGCGGAGGCCAAGCTCCACCGTGAGACTCCCCCGGGAGGATCCCGAGTGGAGACCCTTCGAAAGCTTTTTGAAGGGGACGCCCCCTCCGAGATGACGCTGGACGAGGTCGACACAGGCAGCAGTGGGAGCCGTGGCCCCACCGCCTATCGACAGAGGAAGGGTAAGGGGAAGACCCCCGAGAGGCCACGGAGGCCAGCGGGCGGACACCCCCACGACAGTGACCCCTTCTTCACCGCCAGCGACGGGGATGAACGAGGCCGCCGACATCGCCGAGGAGTGGCTGGCGGAGGAGGCGGAGACGTCCCCATGGAGCCGGAAAGTGAGGATGAGGATCTCCCTCCTCCTTACCGGAGCTCGGAGTCTTCCAAGACCGGGACGCCTAGGTGGAGCGACATGGACGAGGATGACGACATGGACTTCGACCACACGAAGAAGCCCCCATCCTCGGACCCACCGAGGCGACCCGGCAGAGACCAACCGGGACCCCCTGGCGGAGGACCATCAGGACCCCCGGGAGGACGCCCACCAAGTGGACCCCCTGGACCGGGCGGACCCGGCGGAGGCCCTCCTGGAGGACCCCCTGGGGACCCCGACGACCCACCAGGGGACGGCGACCCGGATGCCACCCGGCGGTGGATTGTCTACGTCCGCAGGAGGGTCCAGTCCCTCGAGCGCGAGGTAGACACGGGCAAGGGCGAGATGACCCGCATCGCCAGGGTCGCCGCGCGCGCACAGAGAGAGCTGGACATCGCCAAGATCGAGATGGTCAAGAGCGCCAATGTCGCCACCGCCGGCCAGAGGCAGCTGGACATCGCCAGGGCCGAGACCAAGCAGCTGAACAAGGTCATCAGCGGCCTGCAGCAGAGGTTGGACGTGCTGGAGGCCCGTGGGAGCGTCGGCAGCGACCACCCACCCCTGGAGTCTCGCTCGTTGGACGACGGCTGGGGACCCGGACCAGGTCCAGGCAGACCCCACGCCCCCGGCGGAACCCCCAGGAGTTGCCCCAGCGCCAGTGCTCCCTCTCTCAACGCCCCCTCTCACCACAGGGCGGGTCGCCGCAACGAGCGCGTGCCGCCCGGCAGTGGCAGTGAGGATTGGCGTGATGAGTGGCTCAGCGCGGAGTAACACAACCGCCGTGCTCCACCGCGGACACCGGTACGCCCCCGACGCCCCGCACCAGCCCCGGAGCCAATCCCAATGGCTGGTGGACGTTATGGTGGACTCAGAAATGAGGTCCCCAGAGGAGACGTGGAGTGGGATGTCGGCAGAGGCGAGGACGTTGACCTGGGCCTGGACGAGTTCGACATTTTCCCGCCGCGTGGTGTACGACGGGAGGCTGCTGAACGCAGCCGCCGGCGCCGTGACGAGGAGGCGTACATGGAAGGAGTACAGCGTGAACATCTAGGTTCAGCGTACATGGAGGAACCACGGCGTAGCCACGCGGATACCGGGGAGGAGATGGAAGTGGTGGCCGTGGGAGTCCGTGGGAGAGGCCGATGGGAACCTCGGTCGACCTCGCGGCCGGCTTTCATGGTCTCTAAGGCCGCGGATGCCGCCGTGTGGGAAGACCTGAAGGACATCAAGCCCCCCATGTACGATGGCAACCCCCTCAACCTCGACCGCTTCTTGGAGAAGCTGGACGATTGGGGAATGACCGTCACTGAAAACATGGATCCCGCAGATGCGGAGAAATATGTCTTCAGACGGTTCAGGTACCGCCTGCCGGAAGTGCTCCAAGAGCTATACTTCGTGGCAACCAAGGAGGGGAAGATCAAGACCCTCAAGGAAGCCAAGAAGTGGCTCAACGAGCAGGAGCGGGTGGACGCTCTGCAGGTGGCTGCCAAGCGGTGGAAGTCCATCAAGCTTCAGCATGATGGACGGGAGATCCGCCTACGAGATTGGCGGGACTTCCGGGGGCAATACACCCTCTTCCGCCACAACGTGGAGGACTGGAACGAGCGTGACGAGCAGGCTCGTCTGCTCTCCATGCTGCCAGAAGCATGGATCAAGAGGGTCACCAAGGAGGAAGCCAAGAGTGCCAAGTCCAACCACACGGTCAAGATGATGCTCCCCAAAGAGTATCATACGAACGTGGTGGCTTGGACGAGGAAAAACGTGGCCCGGGATGTCCAACGGCACTCCCTGCGGAACGCCCTCCTCATCACCGTCTCGGGCGATCGCAAGAAGACCGCGATGTGGCGCCTTGACGAGTGTGACGTGAGCGGCCAGACCATCCGTCTGCAGGCTATCCCGGCGCGGATGAGCTGCGACGAGATCGTGGAGTGGGTTGGAGAGGAGGTGCTCAAGGAGTACCGGAACCTCCACCACACCCGCGGGCTGAGGCCTGGCGACCGTGACGTCAACTACGTCGGCGAGGGGTCTGGCGGGGAAGCTGCCATGAACCCAGCGGGAGCCGACGGCGATGAGACTCTCGTCGACGATGATGACGACGATGAGCCCGCCGAGATGGCCGTTTGTGCCTTCGTGGCCAACAACCTGAACGCGGGAAGCAAACAGGGAAGCTGGAAGCCCCTGCAGCCGGGTTGGAAGAAGAAGGAGAAGAGGGACCCTCGCCGCATTGGCGACCCTCCGCTGTCCCTTGGGGGGTTCATACGAGCTCACCTGCAGTGCTGTTTCGTGTGTTATGGGAGGAAGAAAGGCTTCAACCATGACCACCGAACATGCCCCATCCACCAGGCCGACACGGAGGCCTACAAGAAGGCGCACGGGTCGAAGAAGCGTGCACCCGCGGGAATCCGGGAAGCCAAGGTGGAGGTGGACAAGGACGAGCTCTCCAAGCTGATGTCGGTAGGGGACCGAGTTGGCCAAGGAAATCCAGGAGATCAAGAGGAACTGGGTCCCCAGGTCGGACAATAAGAACAAGGAGAACAAAGAGAACGACCAGAACAAGGACAAGGACAAGAAGCCCAGGAATAGGGGAAGGAAGAAGGGTGTCAACGAGGTTGACCCGGAGGAGAATACCCCTACTTCCACAACCAGCGCCCCCTAGCGGAGCCCCTGCAGCGAAGGGCCCCAGCTAGGGCAGTCGCAGGATGGTGTCATGGGAAGCGCCACACCATCCCAGTTGAGAGTCAATAAGCACAAAGGGAAGGCCGCGGGCGGAAGGCCCGGTCCGGCACCCGACAGTCGCGGTGGCGGGGTGAGGGCAAGTGAAGGCACGAACCCTTGCACCCGTCCATCCTTCGCGACCAAGAATGTGTTTGATGTACTTCAAGATCTATTCGAGAGTATCGGAGGATCACCCGGACCGCAGCTGGATGCTGCAGATGGGCAGCCTGAGCCCATTGTCCACGACCTGCACCACTTGCTTGTTGAGCTTCTGGAACGGCCGGAGATCCTGAGCTTGCACGCCGTGCGCCGAGTTGGGCGTGAGCGGCAGTTGCATCTTAAGGTCCGTGCCTTATGCGGGGAAGTGGAAAAGGTCTTCCACTTGTTGGTCGACACGGGAGCTCAGGTCAGCTTGGTCAAGGCTGGCCTACTTCCACCAGAGTGTTTGACCGACAGTCGGAAACCTGTCAGGCTGAAGGTGGCGAACGGCCAGTACATGGTGGGAGGCACGAAGGAAGCGGCCATTGGGCTGCAGTTCGTGAACCACCGTGAGCTGAGCCGCCCGGACCTCGGCAAGGAAATCCTCCTGCAAGGTCGCTTCTACGAGACTGGAACATGATCGTTGGGTACGACTTCATGATGGAGACGGACTCCGGCGTCCTCCCGGCCCAGGCCTCGATGACCCTGTACCAGGACGACCAGCTCTCGTGGCTTTCGTCACCTGAGCACCATGTGGAATGCCAATGGATCCACCCGGAACGCAATCAGCTCGAAGTAGCCGCGCTGGGCACTGAGCCAACTGGGCCAGCAAACCAGGAGTACGGCGTAAGGCCGGAAGTGGCGAGCCGAGTGGTCGCGGACCTGGGAGCTTCGGATCTGGCCCTGGATGCGTTCTCTTCAGGAACCTCCGCCCATCTGCGGGTTTGTGAGAAGTACTGGAGCGCACAGGACCCCGCGTGGGAGAAGCACTGGGGTCCGCATCAGGGCTTGATGTGGATCCATTGCCACCGATGGGACATTCCAAGGGCGGTAGCGAAGATACGCAAGGACGGCTCCAAGGCAGTGCTGGTTGTTCCCATTGGATGCACCGAGGAGGAAGGTACCCGACATTGGGTAGTCTCATTGACCAACATGACCTGAAGCAAGGTCGTCCTACCGGCTGGAAAGAGTGTCTATCAGGACGCTAAGGGACAGCCCATGCCACCCCAGAGATGGCCAACGGAATTCCACTATGTGGATGGGGGCCTTGATCAGGCCGACACCATGGATTTCGTGTGTGTCAACCGCATCGTAGCGGAGCCATGGCGGCAATGCTTCGCGGTTTCCCCTGTTGACATGGGAGAATCGGAAGACCCCCTCACTGAAGAGGAGTTGGATCTGGTTCAGGGGTATATGGATCAGCCCTTTCACGACTGGGGAAGCCAGCGTGAGGGCAAGGGCCAGGACAAAGCCTGGTGGGAAGTGGACTCCATCGTCTCTGGTTCGAATGATGGGAACACCTTCGTGCAGAGGGTGCTGGACCACCTGTCCAGCCAGGACGAGTCAATCGGCGGTAACCCACCCACATACGGCAATCTATTCCGAGGCAAGACCAGAGATGGCCCTTTGGGCCACCTGGGAAGACCACCTGAGCCGAAACCGAGCGGGGTCGCTACCCCTCAAGTCAGCTCAGTGGTCCAGGTGCCCGGAAAAGCCAAGGCGGAATCCGATGATTGCCCCAAGATCCAGGCATGGGGGGCCAGGCTGAAGCAGAAGTATGGTGATACCTTCTTCAGCGGAAAGCCTGTGTTTCCCCCACCGGTGCGTGGACCGTATGGCGAGGCCAAGATACGACCGAAGCAGGACCCCCGTGTGTATCGGCACCGGGAGTTTGCCCTGAGGGGTTGCTTGCCAAGGAAGTGGCAGTCATGATGATTTGTCATTGGCTGACCGTCTTTGACATCCCCCGCACCATTTGCAGTGACCGAGGGCCCCAGTTTACTGGTGGCTGGTTCAACGCTATGTGTTCCCTCATGGGAATACGTCATGGCAAGAGCGTCGCCTATCTCAGCCAGTCCAATGGCCGGGCTGAAGTGGCTGGACGGCAGCTGTTCGAGAAGCTGCGCAAGATTCGCATCACCAATCCACGTCGGAACTGGTTTGAGGAGATGTGGCCCGCTCTGAAGGCCCATCATGACCCCCCCACTCCGGGTGGTTTGTCCCCTCACCAGATTCTGTTCGGTAGGGACCCCCTGGGTCGGGGACTTCCCTTGTCGGGTGATGGTATGGCCATGGATGCCAAGGAATTCTTTGCGCGGCAAGAGCAAACGGCGCGGGACATCCGCCAGCAGCTCGAGAAGGAGCATGCTGAGCGTCAGAAGTCCGCCCCGAGTTCGACAGCGCAGAAGTTCAGGGTGGGAGACCTGGTGTGGGTGATCAGACCCCGCCCTATGGGGACCCACCCACCAAAACCTGGTTCACACCCCGAGAGGTGGTCCGCAGAATTGGTGAGGACACCTACCGCATCAAGGTGGGTCACGGACAGTTCCGTGAGCGCCACGAGAGTCAACTCCGTGTGCGGGAACCCGACCTCCGTGGCCAACATGTGTCCCTGGACTATGCCGCACATGAGGCTGATTCGGACGACGACTATGCTGAGCAGGACAACTATACAGTCGAGAAGATCCTGGCCCAGCGTCCGAACGCCTCGGCACCCGGAGGTCTGGAGTTCAAGGTTCGTTGGCGAGGCTATGGGCCGTCCCACGACACCTCGGAACCCCTCTCCTCGTTCGTGCCGCGGATTAACACTCCCTTCATGGAGTACATCCGCAAGCACAAGACCAAGATCCATGTCTCGGACTTGGCAGCACTCACCCGGGCGATTGCAGCCACGGGTGCCTGATCATCGCCCTGAGCTCTCCCCTGATGCAGTTTGAGCGCTTGTGTGGTCGACGGATCGTCCCTCACTTGCTTGCTCTCTTCCATCTTCCGGTGACCTGCCATCAGAGTGGCCATATACCCCCCCTGGCTGAATCCAGGGGAGGATGACCCCTCTCTTCAACCTCTATTCGTCACTCCCCGCCTGCTGAATCCTTGGGAAACCAGGCAGGGCGACTGACCTTCATATTTTCTGAGCTCTTGGGGCCTTGAAGCCCATACGTCGTTGCGCAACGGATGCCGCTGTCATCGGCATTGCGATTTTTTTGGGTGTGTGGTCTGGTCCCATGGCACTTGCGGGGTCCAGACCAGTCGACGTGTGTCTGCAGACTATATATGGCCTGAAATCAGGCCTTTTCCTGTCCACCCTCCCGCATATGCCTTATCCTAACCGGGGCGTGGCTTGGCGCTCTCTTCAGAGTGTGTTTACATGCCTATTTACTCCGTTTATTGCTTGCTTTTCTGCCCCCCCAGGATATGTGCGTCTGTATGTTGCAGTTATCAGCCCATCACCGAAGTATGGACTGTTTTTTCCCCCCACCGAGGGGATGCGAATCGACTACGAAGGCGCCCTGAGTCCCCGTGTACATGTTCTTACATGAGGTCCAGCCTGGACCAGTACCTAAGTACATATTCTTCTGTTTGAGCGCCTGTGATACCGTGTGCCCTAGTTGCTGTGATGTGCCGAGATCGTGATGGCGCCAGGCGGGAAGCCCAGTTGCCTGACTACACTCCCAGCGGTCCGCCACTATCAGTCCCAGTGTGAGCCTACCGACTCACAGACGCACTTGCAGTCGGGTGGCGACCTCCGGTGTTCCTGACCTCGGTCAGTCTGCCTGGGAAACTGGTGGTTTGAGGAGTCGACGCCTCCGCCCACACTGCATGAGGACTCCCTCATGTATGGCCTTCGTGGTAATAGGGCGAGGGAAAAGACGGCCTTGATGCTGGATCCCTTAAGGAGGAGCTCGTTCGGCTGTACCACTCTGGACTCGCGTCGTGGATATGGACATGGTGCGCCCAAGGAAGGACCCGTGGGGACTCTCCCCCAGCCTGCGGCCTTGGGAAGCCTGGGGTAGCCTGATGGATCTTTGTGGTCGCTTTTGACCTGTGGGACCACCTCGGTCCTCGTGTGACGCCTATGTTGGCCGTGTATGCCACTGCCACTGTGGTGGTGACCGTAGCAGCCGGCACCCGGTGCGCCTGGTATGGGTTAACGGGTCCTTTGGATGCCGAACAATCGCCGCCAGGACCCGGGACTTGATACTTGATACTATACATGCGCTACAAGCTTGTACAGCACCGTACCTGTCTTACTGTGGGATTTGGGCAGCCTAACCTGCGAATCAGCCTAAATAGGGATGTGATACCCCCCCCTCTTCAGGGGATGGTCCTGGGTACCCGCTGCCATGCTTGGGTGCTATCGAGCCCCCCCCAGGGTTTGCTCTAAGGAGGGGGGTGAAGCGGTAACCAGAACCTATGGCCCATGGCCCGGAGGCCTGTGAGCCGTCACACCGGTGCGGAAGCAGTTGCCACCGGCTGTCAGCGGGATATCCCTGTTCTCTAACCCGCGAAATCTGGAATCCGATTTCTAACCATTAAGTCGATGTGGAAATCGGTGAAATACCCGATTTCTCCCGCGGTTTCCAATTGTCGTGAAATCGCCGCAGTCGCGCCGCCTGTCGTCGCCTGTTCGGTGGACTGCATTAGATTATTAGTAATACGATTTCTCTTGAAGTTAAGACTGAAACAGTCTTCGAGTGATCCGCAATTTTTTCCTTGATATAACGGATCGCGTCCCAGATTTTTCCCAGAAAATTTGGGCGACCGAAGGCGCTTTGAACCCCGAAGTGGAATAACAAGGGTTACGAGCGTTCAAGCGCCCAAGGACGAACTAACGTGCCTCATAGGCACTGTGTATGAGGTTTTGCCCCCCATAGGCATAGGAGGAGGCCAAAGGATCCCAACTCAATAGGCCCAAAGGGTTATTTATGTTGAGTGTTCTCCAAGAAGTGCACTTTTTCACGTACTTGGCGTCCAAGTACGTGTAGAAGTATGTTGAGTTGGCATTTGCCCCACCCTTGCTTGCCTCTACATCCGGGGCATATCACTCGTCTTCCCCCAATAGTGCATATATGATCTCCATATATATATAGGCAACATATTTTGCGTGCATGCTAAAATTCGGCTTTCCGAAAGGAGGTCGATTTTCGACCAAAGCACTTGCATGCGTGTTAAGGGACCAAAGTTACATTAGAATATAGGCATACTTTGATTCTAGGCCACTAGGTTGGGGGTAGAAGGCGTGGGTAGGGTTGTATGCCATATTTGGTGTCATATCGCGTGCCCATTTGGCGGGTGCACCATTCCGAGACTAACCCCCCAATGGACGCCATATCGCACGAGGCCCTTCATTGTACTCCCAACCAACATTCGCAAGCCTAACCTTCGTGGAGGGACGCTTGTGGAGCGCTCCTGAAGCGATGTGTTGCGAGCAAGGTGTGTTTTTTGCAATATTCCATTTTTGCATGTGCCTACTTGGGAGGCAGCGCACGCGACCTTCCAAAGCGCCCCAAGTGGAGCACATATGTGGAATCAGAGGTCATTGGTGTCGGATCATTGTGTTTAGAAGGATTGGTCGATTACTCAATCCAAGCCGAAGATATTATAATATATTTGTGCGCCTTTCAAGGCACTTTTGGGTGTTTTTTTGCCAATATTGCTGTTTTTTGGCCCGTCATGATGTCAAGTGGCGACCGTGTATCTCAACGTTGCGCTCAATTGGCATAATGACCTAAGTATGATATGAGGGTACATACTTCGGTGCCCAACATATCTTGAACCCGGCGAATAACTCCCCTTGAGCTTGGCATACCGTGGCCGCCATGTTGGCGATTTGGGACTATCCCCAATCATGGGCTCACTTGGCGACCCTGCCATTCCCAAAGCCGGAGGGGTTGGGCGACGCCCAAAAGATATGTTGGACACATATGACTTGATATCAATCCTATGGCACAATCCGGTCCAAGTCGGGCATGTGCCTCATTTGCCCCAACCACGAGTGTGCGTATTTTCCGCCATTTTGAGCAATTTTCCACATTTTCTGCCCGCCGTGCACCATGTTCAGCTACCTCGTGCACGCCGGACTCATGGACCAATGGATCATATATGACATGGGTGTTATGGACATTGGTCCCCATTGTTCACACACCACGTGGGCGAAGCGGAGCAACCTTCGTTAGGGTGCTAGCCCAAAGTGAGTGTGGACAATTTTGCCATTTTGGCATTTGTGGACCCAATTAGGATTGTCACCACGCCAAGTGGCATGAAAATCTTTGAGAGCCAAGGGCATGGAAGTCTCTGTTGGACTCGGGGTAGATGGTGGATCGGATCTCCAAGCCGGCGTGGAGATATACTATTGGGAGCACCCCCGAATTTTGGCTCATTTCGAGCTGCCAAAATGACCCCCTTTTGGGACCCCAATTTCACCCCCCCCCGTGTGGTCAATTGGCGGCCCCATATCTCTATGCCCATGAGGAGACCGGACCTAATTTCAAGTTGTACACTCAGATAGGAATCCTCCGGTTCTGCCTCCTGTCCTGTGAGCCATTGGCCTTGCCCTGGTCGGGCGAGCCACGCGTGGGATTGATGCCAATTTTGGTGATTTTGGCATCATGACCCCACTTGACGAACCCGTGGTGCCCTGATGTCGGGACCTCAGAGGGAACCAGGTTGGGTGAGGGCTCCAGGGAGTTCGTATTCGAAAAGGCATAGGGTCAGTTGCCTCGTCCCCACCTCTGGCGGGTCCGGACAAGGGGTCAATTTTGGGGATTTTGGAGTTAATATCAGTTTGGGCTGGAACAGCCCATTTTCAGCTACCAACTCCTAGGGGATAATGGCGGGGCCATAACTCTGGCTCAGAGCAGAGTTGGGCCCTGCCAATAAGGGAGCATAGGGGGACACTGTTGGTTGGCCTTGAAGCCTTTTTGTTTCCCAGGAACTCGCCTGTGGCTGGGCGGGACACCTCCCCTATTGGCAGGGTTTCAGGGTCCGGACTGAGCAGGGCATGGGTTGTGTTTGAGCCCCCGCCCCCACCAGCCACTGAGAGGATCGGACCTGGGATTGGGATATGAGTTGGGACTTAGTGTCTATTGTCCTGTGATGCCCTTACCCCAGTCATGTCTTAACCCCATGTGTACATATCCCGATGTGTTGCTGTACATACTTTTGTTCCCTTGTTTCAGAGTGGCAAGGATCCTGAAACGCATTGTCACATGACACGAGCGCAATGATGCCCCTGTGAGCGTAGTGCTTTCCCTGCCTGCTCACTTTTGCGTGTCCACCGCAGCGTCCCGTGGCCAGGCCCCCCTCCGGAACTCATCAGAGGACAGCGGGAAGAGTCCAGTGACACGAAAGGACTCCTTCACTGGAGTAGTTCCGGCTAAACTACCCCAAGCACCAGTGACAAGCTCTACAAACCGGCTGTGCGTCAGTGACCGTCCCTGATGCGAACGGACCCAGCAATCTTGGCCCCTACAGATTTTGCGCTTCAGCGGTGCGAAAATGCGGACATCGAGAGGTTGCACAACGTCGGTTGAGTGCGATGGGAAGCAGACGAGGAAGACTCCAAGTTGTTTTGCTGCGACCAACACTTCCGCAGTCAGGTGCGTCTTTGAACCGTCGACCAGCAGAACAACGCGTCCATCCTCTGTGTCCGAACATCCGGTGTAGTGCTGGAACACTCTTTCCAAGTATACCTGGAAGTCAGATGCTGTGCTCCAACCTGTCCCATTCCCTAGCAACACCACTGGCGTAGAAGCATGTCAAAACCAATCACCCTTCTCTTTCTTGGCTTTGAAAATCAACGTCAATGGCACAGTTCCAATTCCATCAGCACGTATGCAAGCGATCCCCGTTATGTGTTCGCGTTACTATTTCTTTCATCAATCAGTGACAGGTTGGCACCTTCCTGGCCATTTATCCCTACTTCTATCCTCGGTTGTGGGATGTCTCTTCCCTCCAGTCAGTCCTTTTTCGCTAGGTGCACAATACGTTGTATGTTACAGTGAAAGTGGATTTGCTCAGTTCCCCTGAGTCACCACTGTTCACGCCATCATCACTCTTTGTGTGAACTCAGGCGGGAGTACCGCCACGCACAAAAAACAATTTGTTCGCGTCAGGAGCCGCTTGGTGATGACCTTCCAGGCGCCAGAGTTGGTGATGAACTGGCGGAAGAACCCCGACTGATCAAGGTTATAACTGCGCGAGGCGTCAAACCCAATTTCATTGTACACAGGGCGGACGACTTCAAAAAAGAATCATTTCCACTCTGCTCTTGTCAGGCGGGCGTCTGAACGGTCGGACTCCACCAGCTGCGGTGTGCGGAACGTGTATTCGGGGTGGCGCTTCCTCCACAGTCTGAACCCTCTGTTCCCGGACGTTATTTTTGTTGGGTGTCCGTTTACTCGATGCTCCAAAGCCATCTTGACCGCCTCTTCTACAACCTCTACTCTGTGGAGAACACAGTACACTTGGCATTGCTGTCGTGCTGAAACATCTTCGGCTATACACCGCAAGTCTAGTCACATCTACATACTTGTAGGGAGGGAGAGTGGCCTTGCGCTGTGCCTCCAACCAGGCGGCGATCTTCTTATCATCAACCCCAGGCTTTGGTCCCCTTCGTTCAAGCTGCACCACTTCTCCACTGATGTGGTTGCGGACACCCTTTCGGATCCTCTTGTCATTGACAGGATAGCGGCGTGCACACGAAGCCAAACTTGCTTGTCCACTAACCACCTCGGCCACTGCTGGCATCAAAAAAGCTTGGGTTGTTTGGCAGAGGATAAGCAGCATAAGTGTAGCAGCGACCCTGCATGGGGGCTGCGTGAGGTGCGTGATCAGACCTTGGTGCGGAACCTAGCAGGCAGATGGCGATGAGGATGATGCACCTCATCAGAATGACTCATCAGAATGACCAGCAGATGCACCAGGGTTACGACACTGTCTGTTGCTGTTTGCGTGTCCTTGCTTGCTGCAGACTTGCAGTGTTGCTAGCTAGAGCCTATCAGGCTGACCGGCAGGAGACCCTGGGCTGGGACACGCTCTGTGTCTTCCATCGTCTGTGTCTTCCAACGGGCTCTGTGTGCCTGTCCTTACATGCTACACACTTCCACTTGCAACACACCTTGCAGCCCGCTTACCTGACCAGTTCTTCCTTTGCTCTTATGGCTCGGTTCCTTGTGCTTACGTGCCACTTTGTTGTTTGTGCACCACCGTTTGATGTTTCTGCGGGCTGTTTTTTTGCTTCTACGTGGGTTGCGCATAGGTCAACAGACAGCACGGCCTGCGCAACAGAGGAATACGGCCGTCCACGGCAATTTGTTGTGCTGCAGACAGCAAACAACGCATAAGGCATAAGGCACAAGGCATTTAATCATTAAACTAACGAAAATAGTTTAAAAAAGACTGCGCTTCAATGTTATTTCTTGAACAATTTTGCCTAATTACACAATCACCGGGCGGGAATAATAAGGTCTGGCGGCTGCGACACCGCTTTTGCGGCATATTGTCAGCATGGCTGCAGCTGCAGCAGTAAGGTTAATAATACATCTGGGAGTTATAATTCAAGTTCTACATCTAAATTGCTTATCTTAAACTTCAAATCTCTGTTGGCATCAATGCATGTAAAAGTCTTCAGCACCGAAAGTCGGGAGTTAACTGGTCAGCTTACCCTATCACTCACGCTCCCACTCCCTTGTGGGGCAAAGGGAGTGCATGCAGAGCTTGGTTTCAGGGTTGTCAGTGCAGAGCCGGCGGGTGTTGCCGTTGAGGGGTTGGGGGAACCATCCATCCGACTTCCCCTTCCCCTTAACCGGTCGGCCCCTTACCTTCTGGACAATAATCATGAGGGGGCTGTGGGGCTTCTCCTTCCCCTTCCCAGCCCCCACCTCCATCACCTCCTCCACTTCCCCCTCCACTTCCTCCTCTTCCTCCCGACCGACATAAAGGGTCGTCTTCGTCCCCGCACCCTTCTCGGCATGGGCGGTGACCGACTCCAACACCGCATCCACATCCTCCGAATGAAGCTCGATCAAACATCCAGCAACCCCTGGATTTACCTCTAGCAACTCGTAGATGTAGTTGCGCAGAACCAGGGGGTCTTTCTCGTCGGCCATGAAGGGGGACTTATGGACGATGAGTCCAAAGCCCACACCATGTTCAATGCGAGTCGCAACAGGGGGCCTTACGTTGACGTCACCCATCGTAAACCCCTCGGGAACGCCAAGGCGACGGACCCCAAGGAGCTTTAGATGGTGCTTGCACCAAACGTGGGCAGCGGCAAGGGCCATTGCAGAGGATATGAAAGCTTTGAGAGCTAAAGCAAAGAGGGGAAACATAAAACAACAGAGAATGGAGCGCGATAACCTACGTGATAACTCGCGCGATAACCTAGTTATCGCGCGATAAGCCCCGCGATAACCCCCGCGATAACTAGGTTAACGCGCGATAACCCACGCGATAACTAGTGCTCTCACCCTGTTCTAAACCCGCTCATACTAGTTAGAGCACAAAAAGACCAAATCGCAAAAACTGCAAAACGGGCAATACTCAGCAAACGAGACATTCAAGGCACATTGTTGCATCATAGTGCACCCATGTAACATGTGAAATTCTGGCTTCCAACCATACTAACAACACCCAGAATTGGGGGGGGGTTCTGCACCACACCCTAGAATAGCGCATCCCAACAGCTTGTGGTGACCTGTTTCTGGACCGACCGAAACAAGCCGCATGCAACAAGCCCACTTTTGTCTATTTTCGTTTTTTTATAAGGAAAACGGGCTATTAACCCCTTTTTTTACCAAAAAAAAAAGGGCTGTAGTCAGCGAAGTTTCATGGTATGGTGCATTGCACATAGCGCAAAAAACGCGGGTCATGCCGCGCAACTTACGCCACACATTAATCTCACGTTGGCATCTATGACAGATGAATCCACATGCAACCAGGCGTTCTGCAGCCGGTGCCTTGGGCCATCACATCTTAGGGAAGGGCATGGGAGCATGAGACAGACCCTGCGAAATAGGGGCATAAGCAGCAGCCTTACACTCTTAGCATCCTTGGTCCAAAGACCGCTTGAGGGAAACCTGAGTCAAGGGCCGCTCGTCATAATCCAATTCCGAGTTAGAAGATGCACTTGGGATGCGGCGTTCTAGGCCGTTGTGTGGAACCCCTAGTTAGAACACAATTTCCGGTACACCCACCTAGCCTCAATTTTGGGGCAAACCACCTGGAAAAGTGGATTCAGCACCCTCAAAAGCCCCCTATCCCCTTTCTTTCCCCACACAACCCGCATCGTGGGAGTTTTTTTTTAGGAGAGGGGGTCAAAGAGTTAGAGCAGAGTTAGAGCAGAGTTAGAACACAGTTAGAGCACCGGGCTCTAACTAGTTACAGCAATAGTCATTACGCGATAACGCAGTTATCGCGCAGTTATCGCGGGTAGTTATCGCGCACCCCTCCTCCATCCCTCACCAGGACAAACAACACAAAACACCTGGCACAAAACACTTGGCACAAAGAGGTCCTGATTGAAAATGGGTGCCTTCTCTGAGAGAGGCACCCTATCCGGATCGTCCAAACGGCTGTCCTGCTGCACAGCACTCAAAAAATCCTGCTCGATCACGTGGTACACCACCAGCCTCCCCCTGTTGGTGAGCACAAGGTCATTGGGGTCCCTATTAAAGGCCCCCAAGAGCTCCACGGCAACCACCTCCTCTGCCTCCCCAATAAGGGGGGGTGTTGCCCCAAAAGGAAAAATAATCACCCCCTGCCCCGAAACAATGTTGGGAGTGGTGACCTCATACCACGCACGCTTCCACTCCCTTGTGGGGCAAAGGGAGTGCATGGGGAGCTTGGTTTCGGGGTCGTCAGTGCATACCCGGCAGGTGTTGTGGGTGAGGGGTTGCAGGAACCAGCCATTCGACTTCCCCTTCCCCTTATCAGGTCCGATCCTTACCTTCTGAACACTAATTATGAGGGGGTTGTGGGGCTTGTCCTTCCCCCTCCCAGCCCCCACTTCCTCCACCTGCTGCACTTCCTCCTCCACTTCCTCTTCTTCCTCCTGACCCACATAGAGGTTCGTCTTTGTCCCCGCACCCTTCTCGGCATGGGCGGTGACGGACTCCAACACCGCGTCCACATCCTCCGGATGCAGCTGGATCAAAAATCCAGCAACCCCTGGATTTACCTCTAGCAACTCGAAGATGTAGTTGCTGAGAACCAAGGGGTCTTTCTTGTCAGCCATGAAGGGGTACTTATGGATGATGAGTCCAAAGCCCACACCATGATCAAAAGGACTCGCCAGAGGGCGCCTCGTGTTGACGTCGGCCGTCCAAAAAACCCCTCGGGACCTCCAAAGCGACGCACCCCAAGGAGCTTTTGATGGTGCTTGCACCAAGCGTGGGCAGCGGCAAAGGCCATTGTAGAGTATTTGAGAGCTAAAGCGAAGATGGGAAACATGGAAAAAGAGCAAACGAAGCACAAGAACCCCCGCCATTACTCGCGCATTAACTAGTTGTCGCACGATAACTGGTGCAATAATCCCCGCGATAACTAGGTTTTCGCGTGATAACCCACGCGATAACTCGTGCTCTAACCCCGTTCTAAGCCCGTTCTAACTAGTTAGAGCACACAAAGACCAAATCGCAAAAACTGCAAAACGGGCAATACCGAGCAAACGAGACATGCAAGGCACATTGTTGCATCATAGTGCACCCATGCAACATGTGAAACTCCGGGTTCCAACCATATTAACAACACCCAAACTTGGGGGGGTTCCGCACCACGCCCTAGAACAGCGCATCCGTCTCTTACAATCAGCAAGCAAGTCCACCGAGCGAGCCCATTGCGAGGTGGTCACACTAACGGTTAGAAAAAATGCAGATACAGTGTTTGGGGCACTCTGCTTACATCTGCGATGCCGTCTGTTATTTCTGGTCTGTAGATAATGACGGTGGTCTGTTATCGTTGGGATGGCCGGCCTGTCGCCGTCGCCATCGTCGACGTCTCAGTTCTTCAAGAGACATTTAATGCTGATGCGAGTTTGTGGAATGATCGTCCTGATTTATCAATTTCCAAATGTCTTTTTATCAATAGAATTATCTGGTGCCCGAAGGTAGATTTTCAGGGCGGTATTTCAGAGCTGTGCGCATCTCATTCATGTACATTCATTCAATGCGCATTATTAGCAATGTTCCGTGTCATGTGTGCTGAGTTTGGTGATTGGTTAAGCATACGAGTGGAATGGTTTGAGTATTGTGGTGCGCATGCATTCATTGCATTCATGCCCGCATTCACATGTACCATGTGAGCAAGTAGCATAAAGGATATGGTGTGTGTATAGTTGAAGCATAGCATTGATAGCCTCATGACAAACACGCATGTGCATGCATTCATTGCATTCTTGCATGCATTCGTACATACCATATGCATTGCACTATGCCTCCTTGCCTTCTTCTTTGTTGATACACCTTGCCATGCTTCTCATTTTCGCATGGCAGGATGATCCGCCAACCTTGGTGACCCGGGACGAGGTTCAACCAGGTATGGCATGGAGAATGAAGATGCACTCATGCCATACTGTGGAGTGCATTACCTCGTTTGCATTTTGCTTTGTGCTTTGCTTCACTTGTGTGTAGTTGTGTATGCTTGGTTTGGTTGTTTTGGGGAATATGACCCTAGGAATTTTTTTGCATTGAAAATAACTAGGGACAACAATCACATGAGATGATTAGATAAACCTTTGCTCGTGTTGCACCCCTCTCAAAAATTGTGTGAGTTTTCTTTTGGGGTTTCCTAACCATAGGTGAATATGTTTGATTAGTTTAAAGGTCCTTTTTGCATGAAAGCTTTTTGAATCATAGAGGAGTCGAGCCCACGTTTTTATAACGTTTTCTCTTTGTGGTAGCAGAGGCTTGCCAAACTTTGTGGCAAGCCAACAAATTTTTGGGCTTTCCTGTGCCGACTCCGAAAATGCTCAATTTTTCGGCAAGAGATTCTTGGTTTGCCATGGGTGGTTTAGTCTTGCTTTGCTTCCCTCCCTTTCATCCTCGCGGACCATGACGCGCTTGCGCTTGGGCGCCCTTTAAAAAGAAAAACAAAGCCGCGCCTCCGCTTGGGCACTCCTGAAATGCAAGCATGCCCACAAGGCGCTTGCGCTTGGGCGCCCTTTAAAGAGAAAAACAAAGCCGCGCCTCGGCTTGGGCGCTCCCGAAATGCAAGCATGCCCCTTTGAGTCCTTGGACATCGCCAAGAGTTGCCGGGGACCGGTGGAGTCACCCGGGCCCCTCGGTGACTATCCCCGGGGTCCCCAAGCCCCATGGGTCGAGTTTTCTTGTGTCTCGGTTGCCCATAGGATGTTAAACACTTTTGGGAAAGTTTTATCCCGTAAATTTTTGTTCCGTTGTGTCCTTGCTTGTCTTGGTTTCCTTGTTTCCCATCACCCCATCCACAACGAAGTCTTCGACACGAACAACTACAGTATTGAGTACGGCACCATGACAATCATCTACTCCTACATTGGAGACGAGATGACCTTGGACGGCCGTCACTCTGACTTGCGCCATGTCCGTGCGGGTGTTACGAACATCGAGTCCATCACTTTTGGGGTCCTGAAGATCACCGCCCCGATGGTGCCGTAGTTGAAGGACAAGTTGAACGGTATCACCTTCCTTGTGCCTGTTTCGGGCGAGTTCAACCCTGACTTCGTCGTGAGTTCCGCCAAGAACACCTACAAGGACACTTCGGGTGCCGGTTTGAAAGCTTTTGTTGAGAGCCACTTGAACAACGTCCTGCACCACGGCATTGGCAGCACGCATGTGTTCCCTGGCATGAACTAATCGATTGTTCATTACGATGCATGGAAGGTCACGGAACATATGAAGACTACGAACCTGAGGACGACGCCCTTATCTCCTACGCTTCTTGCCTCGCGGACGGTGGAGCGTCGATTACAAGCCCAGCGCGCTGCACCAGACCAGCCGCGAAGAGGGGGATGCTTACAGGCAGATGACCCGCGCCCTCGCCGGTTTATCAAGGTCCTCGTGCCGAAGTGCGGAGGCCTTTTCATCGCCATGGTCGTGTTCGTTTTCATTCACGTGATCGTGGATCGCCAAGAAGACCGATGAGGACGCTGTGCACGCCGTAGCTCCGTGTGCCTACACCAAATGATCCCTTGGTGATTGGGCAGTTCCATCGTGTCGTGACTCCCAGGTGTCCCAAGGTTGAGAGAATCATTGGTATTGGGATTAGAGGGATTTTAACATAATGGGCAGATCTGCATTTTGCTTCGTTTCATGTTTTTGTACATACAGTTGGTACCGTTACTTTCATTCTCAGTTTCTCTCTGGAATTTGCTACCCTTCTGGGTAGTCGCCCTGGTTTGGGTTTGTTTACTCTCACAGAAAAGTTCAGTGCACTGCAAGTGTAGTGCAGGGGTGTTGGTTATTGGTGTAAAGACAAGGGAAATTGAAGCCGGTTCGGACCCCCGTGGCCATCTTGGGGTCACTTGGGGTGTGTATCTATGTGCCGGCAAGCCGCCATCGGCTGATATCATACTCTCCCATCCACCTGACCTAACCCGATGTGATAGTGTGATAGGTTTGGCCATTCCGGCTATGAGCGGCCATATTCAGTACCGAGGCGCCGCCAGCTGGAATTTATATATCAGAATATCAGGAATCAACAGGGTTTTATTATCATTATGTTCCCGTAATTTTTCAGCCTTTCGTTCTGATGGTCAATGTATCGGCGATCGTCAGTTGGCTCGCGATTTTGCGTTAACCGATTGGTTAACTGTTATTTCCAGATATTTTGGCGGAAACCCCGATGAAGGGTCAGATTTCATCAGTAAAGGGTTCGTTGCATCCGCAATTTTCTAAATATGCACTCGAAATTTTATTCTGAATTTTTCGCGATGTCGAAATCGGATTTTCGACTTCGACATCGCCACACTTGATTTGGTCTTCTTCGAGTGATCATACTCTTTTCCCTATGCCCGAATCAGGTTTCCCTTTTACTTGCCACCCATTTGACTTGGAGATATAAGGGAAACAAAAGCGAATCGTGGGACCACTTTGAAGGGCCATATCTACGCGCGAGTGTGAGGAAAGAGAATAGGGAAGGTTGGGTTGCAAACGCCTTGGTCTCAACTTAATTAAAGAGCCATCAAACGCCTTTGGTGTGTACACATGCCCGGTGTAGCAAGGGATAATGGGCAAGAGGGTATAAAGTGATATATAACTCTTGGACCGTGCAACTGAATATTTTAATGCGACTTTCGAGTGTACTGCATGAGTGTTGGGGTTGCATAGATACTTTATTTGGGTTCCTACGAATTTTTAACGTGAAGTTATGTCCATGGAGGGACATGGGATATCATGGTGGGAGCCACTTTTGAGGGTATGTTTTCTATGCATGGTATATGTCTTGATATGCTCACGCCCATGTTATATATCTTCGTGTGGCCGAAGAGATGGGGAGCCATACGTGACAAGGGTTTTGCCCATGTCTCAATTGGGGAATTCAAAGCGCTAGACCAAGTCTACCGCGTATGTATTGCTCATGGTATGTTTGGCAAAGAGATCCATGAGTGCACTCCCATAATCAACGGGCATGTAGATATGGGTGGCGAAGGTATCTCCATGCGCCCAATTGGGGATCCAAGTGGGGGAATCGTTCGCAAGTGGTTCGAATCATTTGTGTATTGAACCATCAGCGGATATCATGGGTGAGCATAGAGATATACTATCATGACAACTTTGTATTTGGACATATTTTCATGTTTTTGACCTCAATTTGTCCTCATTTTTGCGTTTTGTGTACTTACCTGGTCGGCGAACAGCAAGAAGCCTATGGGGAGTCGAACCATGGTACATTGTTTATATGTTGGCATATGCTTTGGAGTTGAACACCACCATATGCCGGATCGCGTACTCCATTTGGCTTGGCGCACGAAGGATTACAAGAATTGGTCTCAAGATCATGGGCTGACTTGGGCAGTGCGTGGCGCCCATATCAGAAGGGGTTTCGAGGGTAGAATGGGGATGTACATGGGCATTGGCCTTTGGTCTCTATCCTCCATGAATACTAGACTTCGATTCCATGCATGCTTTGAGCCTTCGGATAAGTGATAACCTCAATTTTGAGCATATATGTGATATATGGCCAATATGGTGTGAATTGGCAGTTTTTTGGCATGTTATGAGTTCAAACTCACGGAGCATATCTCCAAGCCCATTCGACTCCAAGTCCAACCAAGGTTATGTCAGGGTAGGTCATGGTCCTGAGTGCCACTCTAGGCCATGACACGCCACCTCCCCCATTGGGCTAGGATTTCGAGGCTTGGGAGTGAACACATTGTGTAGTGTAATGTGTAGTGACTTGTGACACATGGCATTTAGCCATCTCATTTGACCTGGTTCAGGGCAATATGTTGGTGAGTCAAGGGAAGGTCTTGAGTCCAGGGAATGGGGGGTTTATGATTGTGAATGTGTATGTTTACCTCTTTCCCCAACTTTGCTTTATTTGTGTTCATATGCCAATTTCAGGGCTTTCTTCCTTGGTGCAATTCCTGTACATGCCCGCCATCGTGAGACCATCGATGTGCTGAACGAAAGCCCGCCATTTGGATTGGATTGTGGATTGGGTTATTGCTGTATTTGTGGGATCTGGTTGCTGTTCAGGGTTGAAGGAGGATTTTACTTTCTATATTTTTGGATTTTGGACCCTGGATTTTGAGGAATGCAAGCATTGATCAGGAGCAAGTCAGCAGGGATTACAGGCGGAAGGGGCACAGCGGGGGCCGGTCCTGGTAGGGACCTTCTTTATGGTAGCAGAGGCGTACCTGCTGCCCCTACCCACCGCCGACCCGGGGACTTGGGCCCCTATGAGCCCTGCCCAAGTACGCCCCGGGTGCGTATTGTGGACTCGGTGGAGACCACGCCGGAGCTTGGAGCCATAGAAGAACCGAGACGTTCAAGAGCATGGCGAACTCCGGAAGTTGAAGCCCGAAGAGAAGTACGACATTCAGGAAGAGGAGGACGCGACATGGAGGACCTGGTCTCCATGTGTGAGCGTCGCTGCCGAAAGGCATGCAACCTCCGCTCCGCCGCGGAGGACTCTGCTGAGGCCTGCCATTCAGGCAGTAGTGGAGGACGGGCCTGGCGCTACCGGAAGCGCGGGTCACCCAAGTCCGCGGCAAGGGACGCCGGGGCTATGGACACGGACCCTAGCCGGGTCAGGCTGTGGGAATCCGAGGGGCACTCCGAGGGCTATCGGACAGCCTACGAGCCACCCTCGGAGTCGGAGATGTCCGCGCCGATCGCCAGGGCGCATACGGCCCCCGAGCCCGCCCTGAAGCACGACGCCGAGGGCTTGGAGAGGCCAGCCAGGGCCCGGACGGCACCTGTGCCCCGGCACACGGGACCAGAGACGGACGCCATAGGCGATACGCCCATGGGCGATGAGTCTGAGGCGCCGGGAACCGCGGGATGCGCTGGATCAGGCGGAAGGCACGCTGAGTGCCATTGCGAGCACGTGTCGTTCCTCATGGGCAAGTACCCGAAGATGGGGATGGACGCCATCGTGCATCGCCTTGACCGCCTGGACAACGCCAAGGACGGTCTAGAGGAGGACGTCGCGGGGATCCTGGACGACCAGTCGGCCGCGGAGAAAGACATGGAGGACCTGCGAGCGGAACGGGACCGGTAGCGGGAGAATCTGGAGCTGGCCCTGGAGAAGCAGCAGCGAGTGGTGGACAGCCTCCTCCACCTAGTGGAGGACATGTCGGGAAGCCTGAAAAGGCTAGAGGAGCTACAGCCCCTCGCCTCGGGTCCGGAGCTCCCGGCAAAGCCGGCCGCGGCAGAGCTGGTGGAGCGGGTTAAGACCCTCAGGAGCGCCATGGATAAACCCATGGGCGGCCCTGCAGAGGCACCCTACGCGCCTCCGCGTGTTGACCCGGGTGCGCTGCCTTTTGTTCCCATGTTCAGCGAATCCACAATGCTCGGGGAACAAACGGCGCCGGCTGGGTCCATGCGGGAAGGGCACGCAACCACGGACCCGAGGAGCCTGACGGTACAGATGTCCCATGCCACCCAGGGTGTACCGATCACGACGAATATGGTAGTTTATGCAGAAGAGGAGATCCAGAGCCAGACCATGCAGGGGCGAACCATGGGAAGCGCCGACGGACATGGTCGAGGTCATCCGAGCGGAAACCTGTGGGCGAAGGACCCCAACACGGGGATATGGACGACCGATGGAGCAAGTCCTTCCAGCATTCCAAACCCCATGGGATCAGGCCCAACTGGACCGCACTCCATGGAGGAGAGGGATGTACGGGGAGTGTACTCACACCCCCCGGCCACAGGTGGTATCCGTCTCGGTGGAGTGGTGGCTGGGGACGTCGGAGACGCCATCAGGATGGACGACCTCAGGGGAATCAAAATCCCCTACTACGATGGCAATCCATCCAACCCGGATGACTTCATCCTGGATTGGGAGCACTTCGCCGAGGAGGTCGTCGGTGAGATGCGGGGAGCGCCGCGGGACAAGTGGGTATGCCGGACATTCCCACACCGGCTGGCGCAGGACCTGAAGGAGGAGCTGCGGGATCAGATCCGGGAAGGACTGATCCGTACGGAGCAGGCGTGCCTCCAGTGGTATGAGGATGAGGAGCGGGTGGACGCTCCGAACCAGAAGCTGGAGGACCTGTGGTCCATCCCACTGCCGCTGGACCGCGGTGAGTTGCGGGTCCGGGAGTGGAACCGGTATCTGCGGAAGTACCGCAGATGCCTCAAGCTGGTGGAGGACTGCAACGAGTCCAGCGAGATCCGCCACCTCCTGAAGGACGTCCTCCCCGGCAACTGGAAGAGGAGAGTGGAGGACGAGGAGAAGAAGCGCGCCAAGAAGCGGGTGGCGGTGAGGATCATGGCAGCGGAGGATACCCATGCGGGTATCATGGAGTTCTTCAGGAGGAACCTGGGCGAACCCAACCGGATGTTGGGACTGAAGAACGCCGTGTACGTGGAGGTGTTTGGAGACTCCATGGGGCAAAGGTTGCTGCGCCTCAACAACGTGGAGTGGAGGCGCGGGGAGCCGCTGAGGATGCAAGTCATCTTCACCCGCATGAGCCTTGACGAGATCGTGAAGTACATCACGGTGGAGTTGAAGCTCAATGCGAAGAACGAGGCCCACGTGCAGGATCGACATGGTCATGGACAACGAGGCCACCGAGAAGACCGCCATCATCGGGAGATCCAAGAGGACACCGCCAACTCCGCGGAGGATGGTATTGGAAGTGGCCAAGACCACTGGTCCCGGGATGATCACGAGGAGGCCCATTTCTTAGCGTTTGTGGCGCACAACGTGAGGGACCATGGGCAGGATCGGTCCAGATGGAGCCGGGTGGGACCCAAGAAGGGCAACGCGCCAAGGAGGATCGGGAACCCACCGCTCTCGTTCCGGGATTACAGGTCTCAGCACGACGGGTGCTGGGTCAGTTATGGCAAGGGAAACAACCATGCACACGACCACCGTCAGTGCAAGGTGTATGAGGCGGACAGGAAGGCCTACTTCGCCGCCCACCCCGAGAAGAAGCCCAAGGAGCAGCGGATTTCCGATTGGAAGGCGAAGGGCGGAGACGGGGGAAAAGGCGAAGGCAAAGGCCAAGGAAAAGGCGGAGGAAGAGGCTATGGTGGTGGACCTGGCCAAGACCGACGAGTGAGGTCGATTGAGGAGGTTGCTGAGGACATGTTGAGGACGTTGGAGGAACTCAAAGCCCAGCAACGTGGTGGACAAAGTCCTGGCGGATCGCAGCCGGAAGGGGCTGCGGGAAGTCAAGTCTAGAGGAGCCCCCACGGGAGTGGGACCTCGGAGGTCTCTCCTCTGAAAATCAGTGGAATCCCTGAGAAAGCAAAGGCACATCGGGTGCCGAAAAAGGCTCCGGAAGAGCCAAAACCACTGAGTTTCGCCACTCCCAACCCCTGGAGCGCCCTGCCAAGGGAAGTACATGTGGGTACGGGACATGGCAAGAAGGAAGGAGCAACCATGGAGAGCCCCGTGGACGGGCAGGACCAACCCAAGATCTACACCATCCGTGACCATACCCTTGAAGTCCTGATGCACCCCGACGTGCTAGAGTTGCATGCCGTGAGAGTCGTCCATACACCTCATGGCGACGAGCGGCAGTTGCACTTGAAAGTGCGAGTACGGTGCGGACGAGAGGAGAAGGTGGTGGATGTGTTAGTGGATACGGGTGCCCAGGTGAGCCTGGTCCGGAGACGGTTGTTCAAGGAGGAACTCCTGCAGCCCAGCCGGAGACCGGTCTGCCTGAAGGTCGCCAACGGAGAGATTATGGGTGGTGGCACCCATGAGGCCACCATCAGTATGGAATTCTGGGAGCATGAGCGCTTGAACCGCCCTGATCAGGCGAAGAGAAGCACTCTATCCGGGAACTTCTATGTGGCCGACATTACTGATTGGGATATGATCATGGGGTATGACTTCATGGTGGCGAATGCCATTGGAGCCCTTCCCCATCGTGCAACGCTGGTCCGGGAGGATGATGAATGCCTCACATGGCTGTCCACGGACTATGCATGCGGATCATCCCAATGGATTGCCGAGGAAGAGGATCGGATCGTCCAAGCGGTGCAAGCTGTGGGTGCCAAGTCCGGAGGAGACCGTGGAGTTCAGCTCACGGAGTATGGAATGGCGCCGCAGGTGTATGCCAGGATGATCCAGAAGCTGGGAGCCGAAGCGCCCGAGATTGACGTCTTTGCTTCCCGGGATGCCCCACTTCTGCGGAAGTGTAGAAGGCATTGGCATCGAGGAGACTCAGCCTGGCACCGGCATTGGGGTTTGAAGGAGTGGAGACCCATGTATTGGCATGGCTCCCTGGACAATACCAGACGTACGGTGGAGAAGATCATCGCGGATAGGGCAAACGGGATCCTGGTCATAACCGGCATAGGATCCACCCCATGTCCGCTGGAGGGTCTCAAGTCGACGCTGGACTCCATCACCCTAAACGAGATGTCATTCGGGCCAGAGGAGGAGTTGTTCATCGACGCCAAGGGTGTATCAATGCCCCCCCCTGGGTCAAGCGTGGGGTACCAAGGCTTTCCTGGTGGATGGGGCGCAAGCCCAGCCCACGGGTGATGAAGCATTCATCCGTATGGTGGAGGCGGTGCCCATGAAGGTCATGTTTGAGCCCAAGGAGGGGACGGATCAGCCTATTGATGGCATTGACGTCCTGTCCGACGCCGAGATCGACGACGTCGTCAACTACATGCGGATGGGGATGCACGACCGTGTGGCAGCCAAGAAGAGGCGGACCATGGTCACATCTCCGCATTGGTGGGATGACAAGATGTTGGTCACCGGCAAGTACGAGAAGGACGAGTTCGTGGCGAGGGTCATGGATCACATCGCGGACCAATACGATGGTTCGGTTGGGTCGGACCCACCTACATTGGATTTTCCAAGAATGGGTGCCGATAGCGACAGTCACCAGCCCGAGGCCGCAAATTTCCGAAGATTATCGGTGGGAAGAGCTCCCCACGACGATGAAGACGGCATATCGGACGAGGAGAAGTCGGAATCGGACCCAGAAGACGCCTATACCGCAGTGCGGTCGGTTGTATCTATACCGAAGCAAGCGGCTGAAGAGGCCCAGGAGAACCCGAAGGTCGCCGAGCTGAAGGAGAGGCTGATCAAGGCCTATCCGCGGCTATTCAGTGGCGTCGCCAACAAGAACCCTCCAGATCGTGGGAGGTTTGGCACGCCGAGGATCAAGCTGAAGCCGAACCCGAAGATCTATCGTCATCGGGAGTACCAACTTCAGGGCGATCGGGCCGAGGCCATGAAGAAGTTGTTGGCCGAGTTCATTGAGCGGGGATGGATCGAACCCTCCGACAGTGAGTGGGCCAGCCCAGCCTTCATCGTGCCCAAGAAGGAGAAGGGGGAGTGGAGGTTGGTGGTGGATTACAGAGGTTTGAACGAGCAGACCGAGCACGACTCGTACTCGCTTCCCCTGATCGACTCCATCCTCCAAAAACAACAGAAAAAGCGGATCTTCACGGTGTTAGACCTGAAACACGGTTATCACCAGATGCCGCTACACCCGGACTCCAGGCCCTGCACAGCGATGTCGACGCCGCTGGGGCCCATGCAGTGGAAAGTGGTGCCCATGGGCGCCAAGAATGGCAACGCCGCTTTCCAGCGCATGATGGAGGACCTACTCGGTCCTGTCCGGGACTGTGCCGATCCCTTCGTGGATGAATTCATCATCGGGTCCGGCACGGAGAACATGACTGAGGACGAGCTCATCGACGCGCATGAGAAGGATCTGCGTCGAGTGCTCAGCGAGTTGGACAAGCACAACATGGTGTGCAAGCCCACAAAAGCCTCACTCTTCGTGAAGGAAGTGGAGTTCGCGGGTCACGTGGTTGGTCACGGGCAACGCCGTCCCATGCCTGGGAAGCTGGCGTCCCTGCATCACTGGGAGAAGCCCCAGACCATCAGCGAACTCCGGTCCTTCATGGGGTTCTGCAATTACTATTCAGGCTATGTCCGGATGTGTGCAGAACTGTCGGGGCCGCTGCACAAGATGCTGCAAGTGGGCAAGTTCGATGGCCGGAAGGGGAGCAAGAAGAAGCTTGCCTGGACCCCTGAGGCCGAAGATGCGTTCAGCCGCCTGAAGGAGCGACTCCTGGGGCAGCTGGGGCTGTTCCTGGTGGACCCGGATAAGGGATTCGTGCTACGTACGGACGCCTCGGACTATGCTGTAGGGGCAGTCCTCGAGCAGATCCGGGACGACGGGTCAGATGTACCCGTGGCGTTCTGGAGCCGGATCCTGGCCGAGGGCCAACGCCGTACCTGGACCACAAGGGAGAAGGAGACGTACGCCATTGTTTGTGCGCTCAAAAGTTGGGCTGGCCACATCGGATTGCAACCGGTAGTGGTATGTACGGACCATCAGTCCTTGCAGAGCTGGCACAAGGAGCACGTCGACACCATCTCGGGACCGGCGGCAAGGGAGGCCCGATGGCACGAGACGTTCGCCAAGTTCGACCTCAGCGTCGTATACGTCCCGGGGAAGGACAACACTGTGGCAGATTGCCTCAGTCGGCGGGCCTACCCCGCGGGTAAGGCTTGGATGGACATATCCAGCCATGGGGACGCCGAGGAGACCGAGGAGGCCAAGCGCATCATCGAGATTGAGAAGGCCATGGAGCAAGAGGGAGTCAAGTGCTTTGTGGTGATGGCAAATCGTACGGACCTGGCCAAGTTCCGGGGTGCCCGCGTCCAAGCTATTCGAGAGGAAACGCTCGAGCAATGGATGGTGGCCCCTGTAGAGCTAGTCAGGTCGGTGCTCACAGAGGACTGGCCGGATGACTACGCGGCATCCGAGCACTGGAGCAAGTACTGGAATGCCCTGAGCGCCCCGTCGGACGACGAGTGGCCCGAGGGCTTAACCGAGGATGGGGACAAGTTGTTCCTCAAGGACAAGCTGCTGGTGCCCGAGAACCGAGTGGAGGAGCTCATTGACCATTGGCACAACGCCCAGCTCATGCACCCTGGCCGAGACAAGATGCAGCAGGACCTGGAGTGGCGTTTCAAGTTCCCTCCGGGGTACTACGCCATCCTGGATCGGTACTGCAGCGACTGTGCCGTGTGTCGGGCCACGAAGAGCCCCAACCACTCCACAGCGGACAACTCGGTGTATACGGCTATACCGGAGGCCCCTATGCGGTCCGTGGCCATGGGTGTATTCGCCATGCCTGAGGTCACCGTGGCAGGAGAGACCTACGACTGTGTCATCGTGGCGGTGGATAGGCACAGTGGGTATATCGTGGCGGTCCCTGGCAAGAAGTCCAAGAAGAAGGACAAGAAGGACAAGCATGGAGTGGGGCTGCAGGCCAAGACCGTCACTAATGCCATGATCAGGCATTGACTGATGATTTTTCATGTCCCGGCTGTCATCTGCAGCGATCGGGGCAGTCAGTTTGTGGGGACGTGGTTCAAGACGATGTGCAAGCACATGGGTATTCGGCACGCCAAGACCGTGGCGTACCACAGCCGGTCGAATGGCCGAGCTGAGGTGGCCGGGCGACAGATGTTCGAGAAGTTCCGCCAGTTGCACATCGACGAACCAGGCCGGAACTGGTATAATTCGCTTTGGAGAGTACTCCAAGCGTATCACGACCTTCCGGGACCCACTGGACTGTCGCCCCATCGCATCCTGTTCCTACAGGATCGAGTGTCACGCACTCTCCCGTGGTTGAACCATGGCAAAGTGGCCCGGGATGCGAACGCTATGATGGCTGAGGCGGACGACACGGCGGCCAAGGTGTGCAAGGCACTTCAGGACGAGCATGACAAGAGGGCCAATACTTCAAGCAGGGAAAAGTCCAGAAGTATGCTCGCCCGCCATCGTGAGACCATCGATGTGCTGAACGAAAGCCCGCCATTTGGATTGGATTGTGGATTGGGTTATTGCTGTCTTTGTGGGATCTGGTTGCTGTTCAGGGTTGAAGGAGGATTTTATTTTCTATATCTTTGGATTTTGGACCCTGGATTTTGAGGAATGCAAGCATTGATCAGGAGCAAGTCAGCAGGGATTACAGGCGGAAGGGGCACAGCGGGGGCCGGTCCTGGTAGGGACCTTCTTTACACCGCCGTCGCCATACAACAACCATCATTTCTTGCTGTATATACCAGTTATTGGTGCGTGTTTGCGGAGCGTGCGCGCATGACAAATGGTTCTTGCGTTGCAGTAACCCCGTCTGTGCCTGACGCATTGTTGGCTGAAATGCCAGTGGCGAGTTCGCTGCGGCGTTTCCCACGGTGTCTGTGCATGGAGACAACCAGGAATCCAGAAATCCCTGTCCAGGAATTGACTCGAGGGATGTATTCGGTCAGATGTCCATTACCTTTTGTGGTCACCAAGTGTTGACAGTGTTCATTCTCTCACCATTCCTGGTTGATGCCTTGAGGACTTTGGGTTGACCGTCTGTCCCAGGATTGAGTCCATGGCCCTTAACCCCGAGGTCCAAATTTGAGGCCCAAAAAGGATACCAAGCCTGCGCCAGACCACTTACTCAGGTTGAACGAGGGTGTTTCACGTGTGACTGAATTGGAGCGATTGACATTGGGTAGTTCGGTTCTGATTGAAAGGCCATACATATACTAGATGTGCTTACGGGGCCTGGCGCCTCTGGCTGCACCAGCCGGGACCTGGATTCCCCTTTGCGCAGAACATGCACATGAATGAAAGTGCTGAGTGGATGCCTGTGGCAATCAAGATTGCTGGTGCAAATGTGACCTCCGGCTACCAGGGCTATTCTTTGTCTGACTGGGCTTGTTCTCGTTTAAGAGTGATTGACTGTACCGCTGGGATTCGGATGCGGTACTCAGGTGGTTGAATACGTGGGTTGCTAGGCCCCCTACTCCTGTGCCTGCTTGAGGGGCGGCTTTACCCCCCCCTACACACGCTGTACATGCCTGAGTGCTTCGCTCGGGCGCTATAAAGATTAGCGAGTGTGATTCGCTTTTCAATAGATTTCTTGTGAGTGCTTCGCATGGACGCGATACAGAATAGCACGTGTAGACAGGAATAGCTTGGGTGGGGCATTGTAAGCTTTTGAGCCGTTTGCCCCGAGTGCACTTCCCGAGCACCCAATGCTGCCTCCCTTCCTCTCTGAAGGTATGGCCTTCGTCCAGTTTGGTCTGTTTTCGTGCAATACAAAAAAAGTATGCCACTGTGTCCTGCACGATCCCGACAAGTCTGCTGAGTTGAAGGTGAATTGAGTTCAACAACAGACGCCTGGGGAGGTTCTCCATGTTTGGGTATTATGTACAGGCGATTGAGTTGGGCGAGGGTCCTGTTCAGAGTTGGGCAGCGCAAATAGCAGACCCCTTTTGCAGGGAATGGTCCGCACAACGCGTATGTGGCCCAGTATGCTTCATTGCCTGTGGCCATGTTTGCCGCCTTCATGCGGAAGGCTGTTCCTGCCAGGCCTGAGGTCCCTGAGAACACCATCCTGGCTTTGGTTTGCTCCTCACAGTCGCAAGTGGTCGGGCCCGTTCTCTGAACGCAGCACCCCAGACTACCTGACCGGCAGACTGCCTGGTGTCAAAGGTGGGGGACACTGCTGCGTGTACCAACCCCACGACTTCTTCGACAACATGGATGACCCCAGGGCACCGGTGGTGTCACCTGGACGTCCCTGAGGGTAAAGCATGACGTCTCCCTCGACTATGCGGATGATCCCAGGGAACCCGTGGCGTCACCCGGACACCCCTGAGGGTAACCCCTGGGTTCCCAAGCCCATTTTGGCCCAGTTTTTAGGGCAAGGCCGGAGAAGGGTGGTGGGGGATTAGAAATGAAATTTTCCCTTTTGTGCCTCACACACGCGTGACACACGCGTAGACTCACAAGTGTGACACCTGAGCTGAACCCTAGCTTCCCAACCTGCGCTAGCTGGCGTGTTATCCAGAAATTCCAGAGTGCTCTAACCCCAAAGATTCGAAGTACAAGGTGGGTATAATACACTCTCTGGAGTAAAGGATGCCTCGGGATGTCTGCGGGTTTCCCTGTGAATGCCTCAGTTTGATGAGCGCAACGCCAACATGGGGTATATGAGGGCGCCGTGCCGTTGCCCTCTCCTTTGCGTTTGGTTTAGTGTGCCGTTGCCCTCTCCGTCGCCCTTGGTTGAAGAAGACAGTTCTGATACCGGGAGAGGCGGGCTCCGTCCCGCGTTGTGACGAGACGTCAAAGAGCATGGATGTGACAGCGGATGAGATGACCGCGGCAAGTTTCGCCGTAATGACTGGGTAAGGCTCTGGTGAGAGCCCAAATGTCCAGATGTCCAAATGCCCAGAACTCCAGACGTCCAGATGTCCAAATGTCCAGATGTATGAATTTCTTTCCGGCGAGCCCACTCTTGGACCGCCAGCCGCTTCTCTGTGAGTGTGTGTGTGAGAACCTGCAGGAGTTGTGTACACACATGCGAATGGGAAACATGCCCGGTGAATCATGCCTATTTTCTGGCGAGAAACATTTTGGGGACACTTTGTTCCCCCATTTCTAAGGCGGCCAAATTCGGTTTGCCTGTGAAAGGGAGTTTCCTTTCCCGTAGGATAAAAAACACCAAGCAAAGGGGTGGGGGAGATAAGAAAATTTGCCTTGCACCTGCATTCTTTTTCTCTGCACGGTGGTAAGACCCCGCCCCTTACACACAACGCTTGCGTGGGCGCCTTCACTTGGGCGCCGATAAAATAGCAACAGTGCATATGCTAACCTTAGTCTGGCCGATCCGATCTCTGTCTATCTCTGTCGTCTGTTTATTGTTCGTTGTTCTGTGTCAGATAGTCTGCAGTGAATGCGCTTTTCCTGTGTGTGGCACAAATGTTACGTTTGTCTTGGTCCGGGTCGTTGACTTTTTCTTTTGTTTGTCAGACTTGTATAGCGTCGTTAAGTTGCAGTCTGCGCTAGCTGGCGCAATCCAGAAATCCAGCATACTCTTAACATTACCTGTCTATTCTTCCTGTGCCTTTCTCAGCGCCCCCTTTCGCCTGTTTCTCAGAGAGGCACCGACCTAAGGACCGGCGGACAGGAGGGTGATTGTTGCATAAGTCCTCAGTCCAAAATGAGGCACCGATCACAACCCTGAGTCTGAAGGTGACAGTCACGTCTCAGCCCGTGTGTTTGTTTAGTTATATTTCTGTATGGCTCCGTCCTAAGAACCGGCCAGCCTCCGCCTCACCACCCTCGGGCGTCTGGGTCCGAGCCCTGTAGATAGAGTGGACCGCGTCATTTGTCTCAACAACCATCATCGGGCGTCTTGGTCCCAGCCCTGTAGAGAGAGTGGACCGCGTCACCTGCCTCAACAACCACCATCAGCGCCATCATCAGGTGGACGTCAGTGCAGATCACCCTTGGCGCGCGACACCCGCGAAACCGAAGAGCCGTTGCTGTTTAGGTACAGTACCATACGAGGCTGCACTGTACGGTATTTCGGTGCTGAACTTTTCACTGACTGTGTAGTACTGAGGTGGGCTGGCTTTTTACTGTTGTTTCTGTAGAGTGTGCTGTGGTTCAGGACTGTGGTATGTACAAGGGACTGTTTAAGCCGCCAGCTTCTGCCGTCAGAGAAGCTTGGTCGCTGCTCCTGAGTACCAATCTCTTATCTTCTGGGTACCCATGGGTAAGGCCTGTATTGACAGCCCTGGATGACCTACAGTGATTAATGGGCGCTGGAGTATCAGTAGGGAGCACTGGAGTTGGAGCAAACCAGGGAATTCTCAGTGCTGTGGCTAGGCAATGTGGTTGTTTTGTGAGGCCTACATGTGCTGGAAATAATGTCCAGTTTCCTCCGAGGTGTATTTACCCGTATGTGTCCTTGAGGGTGAGGGTAGAGTCTACACGCGCCTCTCGCTTTGCGCTGAGTACCCCGTACACCCTACAGACCAGAATTTTGTTTTCCCCAGTGGAGGGGGAATACAGAACTAATTTATGCTTTGTGTGTTGAATTACCACTGAAGTGGAGGGTGTCAAGTTTTGTGCTGGCAAGGGGAGCCGTGGTGATATAGATGTAAGCGGAACGGGGGAAGCACCCTTTCAGAGGTCTGTCTTATTTCTGAACTCTCAGTGTTCCTATGAATAATTGGTTTTGGGCTTGTTAAACCATGATAGCGGGTACTGTTTCTTTATGACCCGTACGACCCCATCAAGCTCCCCTTCGCCAAGCACCCCGTATTGATACCCCAGTTTTTGGAGCGTTGCTCACTGTGGGTTTGTATTGATTCCCCACTGGAGAACGTGTGCTGAGTTTGTTGAGTGACTCATTATCACGCACTGTGCACCTTGTAAGGTGTTGACTGAGCTGTAGTTTGTTGATTTTAGTGTGACTGCTCGGCTCTCTCGAGATGTACCCTAGGCTGGCAAGGAAGGACTGGGAGCTGGTTCACAGCTGCCCCTGTATACCCCAGCTTACGGTAACCAGAGCGCCTTGGCATGCAGTACTATTTACCTCTGGGTAACACCTTGTTCCTGTTGTGTGATTGACTGTTTTGGTCTGTCGCGTACCTCTACTGCCTCCTGATGCCAGTCCCCTGTCCTTGCCTGATTCTGGTCGGGGACGGTTAGTTGATTTTGTCAAACGCGTCAAGGAAACAGAGCCCAGCCCTGGCTTATGGTCAGGTAATGTGAGGTTGTCTTAGATCACTGCTGCGGGGTTTCCGTGAACGGCCAAGTGGTCTGCTGTTGGCCCAGGGCCTCCAGCATGTACCCGCTCGGGGTAAGGCAACCCCTGGCAAGGGTTGAAGGGGTAACCACCCTTCCCGAATTTGCATGTAACCCCAGTCCCTTAATGGCCTGGTGATTCGTCATCTAAGTTTACTTGTTCGGTTCATTAGCCAAGAGGTCACCTTGAGTGTCTCTCGATGATTTTTCGTTTCTGAGGTTTTTCAGTCCTGTACGCCCGTTGTTTCCTTATGGCTGCCATCCTACTTTAGCTGTCTTCCTGATTTATTCTTGTTGGTTCAAATTGTTCTTTGCGAGTGAATGGCAGTGAACATGACTTTGGCTTTGCCCCCTTTCTTTAACATTACCAGGTAAAACCGGAAACCCGCAGTGGAGAAGGGACCTGTTTCGTCTGTTGGCTGACACTTTACAGGACACTTTTCGAAGTTAAATGATACCTCTGGTTACCTTAGTCCTACAAGGGGTCATGACAATCATCAATAAATGAGATGGTTTTTGACACCCTGATTTCTGACTCATTCGTGCATGACAATGTCATGAAAGCCATCAATGACTGAGATGGTGCGTGACTCGCTCTGCGAATGAATTATGGGGTTCCATGTTACAGCCAAGGCGTGCACCACCGAGTTCCCCTACGTCAGAATGAACCGGACTTGCTGCCAGCTCTGACCTGATGAGCAGGATCCCTGTTGTTAAACCCAGGTGATGACCCGAGTCCTTTGGAGCAAGCACGACCCAAGTCCTCTCCCTGGTGCATCCCCTACACACCGCCCAAGTCGCGTTGACCTCTGGGCGATGTAACCTGTTGCAGTATGCAGGTATTACTTCTGCAGGCAGAGAGAGGGCTAGCAGATTCTGGAGAGGAGAGTCGAGCCTGTCTGCCATGCTTTGACGCAGCAATCCCCGGGAGGGGGAAAATGTCATAGAAACCGCCTTGGCGAGTATCCCCGGGATGTTGGGTTAGCGTTGAAGCAGGTCACAACCCTACCCTGGCATTTTACCCCTAAGGGAGCATTATTTGGCCCTATATATGGGATAGATGTGGGATAGGGTATATCATATTCGATTTCCTTGTTAGGAACATAGGATGTGGGATAGATAAGGCAATCTTGGATGTTTAGTAGTTATATCAATTAGTGGATGATAGGGTGGATTTCTCATATGTGCATATCAGGTATTTCATTGGCTATGTGTACCATATCTGTTTGCAGGATAATACTAAGTCAACACTATCGTTATGTCTTATGTACCAAGCAATGTTGCTGCCCATGCCACTGCGACCTCTGCTCCTGACCACCTGGTCTGGTTTCATGGTAGCAGAGGCGAAACGTTTTGGTCTCTGTTGGGCGTTTGGCATCGCGGAAAGCGATCGGTCCAAGACATCGTGGACCAAATTCAAGTTAAAATCTCTTCCCCTGGAGGGATAGCTGAGGGTGTCCAGGTCCCCACTCTCAGGACCTCCTCGGCCCTGACCCCATCGACCGGGCAGGGGCCGCAAAAACGGGCCAAGCCCCAAGTGGCTACGAATCCTAAGTTTCCGAAATCCCCGAATGTTCCCATCGGGGCCCCCCATCCTCGAAGTCCAGCTGGTGTACCTGGAATGGTTGGGGGGGAAATAGACGGCCACCCTCAGGGAGCGATAAGAGGACCACAATCGCCTATTATGGGCTCGGGAACCGTTACTAGCGCCGAGAATCGGGCAGTGATCAACCAATCTACTGGGGTGATCGAGCGTACGAACGCTGCGCCCTCACGCGCTGCCGACTTGGGTACGATGGCTTCGCCAATGGGGCCTATCGTGGTCGACTCTGGCACTCCTCTGTCGCTAGGGGGGTTGCCAGAGCCTCAGGTCAGAAAAAACCTGTTTGCGGCAGGGCCCATCAGCCCCATTGTTGACCAACTCGACGCTGAAAACCGTCGAGTCCTCGCGCTCACGCCTGATCCCCATGGCCATCTGGGTCCGGCTCAAGAGGCCGTAGCGCTGATCCAGCAAGCCCTGTCGGGGACTAGGCAGAACCCCACTGTGCTGGAATCCTCGCCCACTCCAATGACTGGATCGCGGCGGTTTCCCTCCCTGGTGGAGGAATTTCCTGCCTTGGGAGCGTATCCCAATCCCCCGAGCGGATCCAGGCTAAATCCTACGATCATCGAGGAACCCCCACGCAGATCGAGGAGGATGAGTGTGACCAGTGGTTCCCCCTGGCGGTGGAGCAGTGGAACGACGATGAGGAGGAGGAGATTGGAGTGTTGGAACGTCATGAACTCCATCATTCCCCTATTTCCGTTGCCTCGTCGCCTGCACCTCCTGAACCTATTTCAGGGACCAGGGATCGCCCCATGCTTGTGGAAGAATCCCCGGCCCCCCACTACATCACGGTGGAGGACTCTCTGGCCCCTCAGTTCATTGCTGTGGAAGAGTCCCCTGTGCCTATGAGCGGCGTCACAAACCGCCCGTGTCTTGTCGTGGAATCTCCGGAGCCTACGGAGGATCGGGCTGGTACTACATCTCCAGTGCCTATGAGTGGCACAAAAGATCGTCCATCCCTAGTGGATGATTCTCCGGCAATGCCGAAGGTCAACAATCTGTGCTGGGGGGGAGGGAATCCGGTGGAGGGAGGTTCAGCAACCCTCCCAATAAATTTGGTCTCTCCCCCCACAAATACATCTCCTACGGAGGACCCCCAAACTGCCCAATTGGGGGGGGGATCCAGAGGTTGCAACGGGATCGGAGCCTGTTTTTGCTTCCCATCCGAGAACTCGATCACCTATGGTGGTTCATGAGTCACCACAGTATATTGTGGTGGACGATTCCCCACCCCCACCGCCGCGACCGAATACTGCTGGTCATGTTCCCCCTCCGCCGTCACCCCACCACCGCCAGGTGGCTCAGATCGAGCACGTGCAATGAATCCCGCACCTGGTTCGGCCATCTAGTGGTGGGGGTTCGGGGGGGGGGCATCCCTCTAGTGGGGGGGGCGCCAGCGCCTGTTGCTGCGCGCCCCACACCCCCGTCTCGCCCTGCGGGGGGGGCCTCTGGTCCCTCCGTGGCAGGGGGGGCTGCTGGGGGGGGCGCCGGTGGGTCATCTCCTCCTCGTGGAGGGGGGGGTCCATCCTTTCGACATTCTGAGGGCCCCACTCCTACACGGGGGGGGGACGACCTACAGCACACCTGTGGCTGTCCCCGGTGTGTGGTGCACTACAAAACGTGCATCCAATCTCTGATGGCACAGGTGAAGGACCTGCGAACTCAGAATCTAGAGTTGCAGCGATCCCATCAGGAACTTTCTCAGGCAGTAGCCTCTACTGTGGGCATCAGTCAGTCCTACGGGGACCGGATGACCCAAATCTTGTCTACATTGGCTAAATTTGGCGCGGCGGTTCAGGGCTACCGCCGGGATTCTAAAGTGGTGGAGGCTAGCGTGGCAGATCATCTTAAGATGTCCAACGGCAACACGGCTAAGTGCTTTAGCGCAGTGGAGTCGCTCGCTACACGTTACGCCGCCGCTGCATCTAGGATCGATGCGTGGGACCACTGGTACTCCACGTCTGCGGAACCCGTTACGGTGGTCATACCCCCGCCATCGGCGCCTCCACCCGTTGCTGATCCTACACCGGCGGCGCCTACGGCGCCGATGGGCGCGCCATCCGGTTCATCTGGTGGTGGGTGTGTCCATCCTTTCTCCGTCCACCCATCCCACGATTGCATCTACCATCCGAACGCTTGTCCGGATTCAGGGTGGCCGAGGGGGGGGGAAGAACACCACGAACACCCCCACCCCCAAGAACCTACATCGTGGAGGGGAATCGCCGAAAAGCAGAAGGAACGTGCTGTTCCCGAGTGGAGGGCGACGCCTAAGGGCGAAGAACACCCCACGGAGCCTACGGCCCCGTGGGCCAATGAAGAGGAGAACACCTCTTCGTTGGGGAACATTAATCCCCTCACGAAAAATGTTTTCACTTCCCCTGGGAAACCTTCGTACACGCCCTCTCATCCTACGGATACGTGTACAGTCTCTCCAGTGAAGGTTGCACCAAGTGCAAGTGGAGGTGCACCCCGAACCATGGCTCCCCCTGCTTACCACCCGTACCAAATGCCTATGGTGCAAAATAGTTACACCAAAGCGGTGGAGGATAGTGATATGCCTAAACCGCAATTTAATGGGCAGCTAGAGTGCTACGACGAGTGGGTGGAGAAGCTTCAACAATGGTTGGGGGTGTGTGATCCCATGTACCGAAAGGCCAACGAGGCAAAAATGATTTTGAGTACCTTGCCCCCATGGCTAATGGCGATCATCAACGCCCGGGTTGCCGAGGCCACCCACCACACATGCACGGCCCCCACCCTCAAAGAGTTGTGGGACTTTTTGGAACAACGTTTCCACGAGTATGACCCCTCAAGGGCTGATGAAAGGTGGCGAGCCCTCACCCCCAGGGTGGTTAGAGGGCAAGTGACCCTCATCGACCTTGAAGATTTCTATGCTCGTTGGCAACGTTTGTTGCCTCTGAGCAACGAGACCCGTCCTGACGTGATCCGGGAGCAGCTCCTAAGCAAGCTCCCGTGGATCAAGGAGAAGGTCGTCAAGCAAGAGGCTAAGAATAGCCCAGACAGCTAGGTGGTGGATTTTAGTGGCCTTGACCCTTCGCCGGGTCGCGCCCCGTTCGAAAAAGAAGGAAATATAGCGCTCAAGCTTGCACTACGGTTCCTGAGATTGTTTCCTATTCGGGGCCGGGGGTGATAGTTGACTGCAAAGACCCGGCTCTCCAGGAGTGGATCTTGAAACTCAACAACACACCTCACACACGCGGCTACACTATGAAAGTGGAGCAACGTAGGCCCCGTTTGAAGCCTGCGGAAATCTACGCCCTTGCCCATAAAAGCGTGTCGGAGAGGGAAGCTCTCGAACGCCTCAATAAAGGAGACAAGACGACGGTGACGTACACTCATCGCCCTTCTCACAATAAAACCGCGGTGAATGCGGTTAATGCGGAGGCTACGGCGGACCCTGACACCTCCGAACCCGCTGACACCTCCGTCAACGCCGTGGGTCACTCTAAACCTCCGGCGAAGAAACCCGTCGACCCCAGGGCTAAACCGCCACCTACCTTTTGGGTTTCGTGTTCCAAACATTGGAAAACACGTAAACAAACGGAGATGGACATGTCTTCGATTGATTGGGGTGCCACCAATACCACCCTTTGGACGTGTAGGCCTAATTCTCCGTGCAATGACACTCATTGGAACATTGCGGGTAAGTCTAAAGGTGGTAAGCCTAAGGGTGGGGATAAGGGTGGCGATGGTGATAAGGGTGGTGGTGGTTATAAAGGTGGCGGCGGCAAGGGTGATAAAGGAGGCAAGGGAGCGCCGAACGGGCGCGGACGTTGGTAGGAGTGCCCAGAGGCGCCCCCTCCGAAAGAGGAAAACCTCGGGCACCCCTGTGACACTACCGTGGCTCTCGTTCCATCGAGAGTCATGAAGGGGCATATAGTGACTAGTGAGATTGAAACCGAACTTTCCGTTCAGGTTGTTTTGCCCAAAGGAGAACGCAAGGCCCTCCGTCTTTTGGTGGATTTTGGGTGCCAAGCGGTCCCTTTGGCCAACCCCAATGTTTTTGGAGACCAATCCTCTGAAAGATATGAATCCCCCCAATGGAGGCGCCTACTCCAAGCCGATAATGAGACGCCTTTGCCGGGGGGGGGGACGAGCAAATAGACGTCAAAATTCAATTTACGGGGGTTGTGGATGGTAGTGTTTCACTTCCTCGTGTCGCCCAGTATGGCGTGTCCCCGTACCTTGTCCCGAATTTACCTTGGGATACGGTTTTGGGGCACCCATGGGGTTACGAACATTGTGTGAGCCATTTTGCCCGTTTCAATTGTTTGTACTCTCACCATCCAGTGCAACCCCGTTTTTGGATTGAGGACTTCCGTGAGGCTCCAAGAACCGGCAAACCATTTTTGGTGAAACCCATTCATGGTAAGGTGTCACGTCAGTCCGTGTGGGGCCTAACCGTTCCAGTCATTGGGGCGGTCACTCCTACGCACCCTGCCCCGGCCATTGTGGTTACGCCCCCTGGTGGCGAACCGCCTAACCGTGTTGAGGCCGAGAAACACATATCCTATGCCTTGACCGCTTCCTCCGTGGCCCCCGTACAGGACCGGGCTTGTGCTTTGGAGCTCGTTGAATTTGCTCCCGAAGCCCTTGCCCGTGATGTTCTACCTACGCGGCGTGATGGGTCCATGTGGACCCAGTCTGACTATGGCCTCACCCCATATTGGGCCGCACGTGTCAAAGAACAATTTGGCAAAAACCCCGACGTGGACGCCTTCAACAGGGTCCCGGGTATGGCCCAGGCTACCTGTTGGGTTTCGCCGCTTGAAGATTTCTTTTCCACTCCCGCGGACCCCTCCAAATTGTATTGAATGTGCCCTCCCCATCATCGGTTTTACGATTGTGTTCGGAAAATTCGGCAAGAAAAACTACGAGCCATCGTCGTAGGGCCGAAGTGGACGCATAGGGAGTGGTGGAAACCCCCTATGGAAATTACTTCGCAAGGGTACCACCTTCCTGGGCCAGAGACTAAAGCCTGTCTCTATCAGAATGACCACCTCACGCCCCTTCCTCAACGGGGTTGGTCCACGGTGGCGCTATACGTGGACGGTGGTATTGCGGAGGAAAATTTTGCGGCCACTAAATGTCATGTGGCCTCCGTTTTGGCACCGGCCGTCTCTAACCCCAACACGGATGGCGAGCCGGGCATGACCTCGGAGGAAGAGTCGGAGGATGAAAGGGTGCCTAACCATTTGGCTTCGGTGCGCACCCTCACGTATCAGGCGACCCATAAAGAACTCCTCGCACTCGTTACTCTTGATCCTACCCCCGAAGATTTGGAGGCACAAGAATGCGTGCGTTCACGCATTGCGAAAATTGAACGAGAGTTATTGGGTGGGAGGGCCACTACCGTTAAGCGTTACCGAAAACGTAAAGGCGCCACACGATTGTTGGCGGCTTCTCGTGTGGGTGGCGTTGTCACCACCCAAGAGCCTATTGTGTCTCCGGAGGTGGAGCTCATGAGGAGGCGCATCCTCGCGGACTATGAGCGGGATGTTTTTAGTGGGGAGGTTCGTCTCTGTCCGGGCCAGGAACACCCTAAGGTCCGTGGTACGGAGCGGTTGGGGTTTGCTAAACTTGACCTATACCCGAACGCCAAACCCAAGTCCCTGAAACCTATATGGTTGGTGGGGGAGCGTGCCGCGGCAGAGCAAGAAATAGTGGAGGACTTTTTGGCTCGTGGCTGGATTGAGCCGTGCCCTGCCTCCGAATGGGCGTCTAACGGTTTCGTTGTGCCCAAGAAAGAGAAGGGAAAATGGCGCCTCGTGGTGGACTACCGCCAACTTAATGAGGCTACCCTGCCCGACGCACACCCCCTCCCCCTCATAGAAAACATGTTGGAAAATCAATCCAAACACAAGATTTTCACTATTGTGGACTTGAGTAAAGGGTTTCATCAAATTCCCCTTCACCCTGAATCCCGGGCTAAAACTGCCATGAATTTGGCGGGTAAGCGATACCAATGGCGTGTTATGCCTATGGGTATCAAGAATAGGCCCGCTTTTTTTCAACAGGTCATGGACCATGTTTTGCAGGGTTTGGATTGTGCGGACGTATATATTGATGATATTATTATTGGTTCCTCCGGTGCGACGAAGGAGGAGCTATTGGCTAACCACGACCGCGACGTGCGTGCCGTGTTGGATAGGCTACGAAAAGAGGAGTTGGTTGCTTCGGTTAGCAAAACCGATTTCTTTGTTCGTTCGGTTGAGTTTTGTGGCCATGTGTTGGAAAATGGCACACGTCGGCCGGCGCCAGGGAAAATGTTGGCGCTTGAGCGTTGGGACAAACCGGATAATGTTCGGGAGCTCCGGGGGTTCTTGGGGCTCGCCAACTATTATTCGGGCTATGTCCAAAACTACGCCTCCATAGCTACCCCTTTGATTAATATGTTGAAGGATTTGCCTAAGCATAAGAATGGCAAAAAGATAGGTCTAACATGGATTGCTTCGGCTAACGGAGCCTTTTTGAAGGTCAAGCATGCTATTACGGATATTGTTCCCCTCCGACTAGCCGATTGGGATAAGGACTTTGTCCTCACCCCGGACGCTAGTAATTGGGCGCTGGGAGCGGCCCTACAGCAGGAGGGTCCCGATGGTGCCCTACGCCCCCTTGCCTTTTTCTCCCGCAAATTGTCAGGCAGCCAGTTGAATTTGAGCCCTCGGGAAAAAGAATGCTACGCCATAGTGGCGGCGCTTTTAAAATGGCATGGTTGGGTGGGGAACAAGCGCGTGGAGGTCCGTACGGACCACCGTAGCCTTGAAAACTGGGCTACGGAGGACCTCAAAACCGTGGGGGGTCCCTCTCCACGCCAAGCACGTTGGCATGAATTGTTCCCTAAATTCCACCTCCATGTGGTTTACACTCCGGGCCCAGTGAACCCCGTGGGTAATTCCTTGTCCCGTTGGGCTTACCCTGCTAACCCGGCGTTGGGTGATGTGTCCATACATGGGACCGCCCAAGCGGCCGGGGATGTGCGGGACATGATGGCGGCCGAGAAGGAGGAACTTCTCGCCTGTCCCCTTGTATTTAGGGCGGTTGTGGCGCCCGTTGTTACTAGGTCTAAAGCGGCGCCTCGGGCTCAAGGGGCACCCGCGTGTGATCCACCCCCTCTGGCTTCGCCTCCAGTGGGGGGGGGGGGACGAAGCAAAAGAGAAAGCTTCAGAGACTGGAGGGAATTGTCAAGAGAAAGAAATCTTGGAAGTCCCACAAGAAAGCAACTCCTATACATGGGGAGGATGCTCCCAATGTTTTTGAGATAAATTGGGCTAAACACTACCCAAATTGTCAACGCTAGAAACAAATGTGGCAAGATGCCTTGAATGGGAGCTTCCAAGATGGAGTGAAGTTGGTGGATAACAAGCTCGTCCGTAATTGACGGTGGTGTGTTCCTACGCCGCTAGTGCATCGTTTGGTAGCCGAATACCATGATGCATTTCACTTAACTACCTCCAGTGTGGAAAAACACTGGAAGGAAACTAACCATGGCGTGGAAGGTGAGGGGTTGTACAAAGCAGTGGAACTGCAATGTCAAACGTGTCCCTCATGTGCCATTCACACGCATGACACCAAGCGCAAGCAAGGGTACATGACCCCTATGCCTATACCTATGGAGCCCATGGACTCCATACCGCTTGATGTGTTTCACTACCCTTCCACCTCCCACGATGGAGAGGTGTATGACCGAATGCTCCTACGTGTATGCCGGCTCTCCGGCTACCTCATCGCGATCCCTATTCCTAAACCCCGTCATGAAGACAAGGATGAAGGGCTAACGGGGAGAAGAGCGGCCCATTTGGTAATGGAGCGCTGGGTGGATAGGTTCGGAGCCCCTCGTGAAATATGCTCCGACCGGGGGCCCCAATTTGTGACCCAATATTTCCAAACCCTTTGTTCTAAGATTGGTGCCCGCTCGACTATGTGTCTCGCGGGTAGGCACCAAGGTAATGGCAAGGCCGAAAATACTGGCAAGCAGCTAAGGCGTGCCGTTGCCAAAGCCATTACCTTGAAGAGAAAGAAAACTAATTGGGTACAGGTTTTGCCCGCCGTTGTACGAGCGTGGCATGAGACTACAGGTCCTTCAGGCTATACACCTAACGAGATTGTGTTCGGTAAACACAACCGTACTAAGGGGCCTCCTCTTGCTGAGCCTAAGGGGTTGGCCCAAGACGCCGCTCACTACTTCCAACGGCGTGAGGAGCTTATTGCTCTTGCACGGAGGGCTATGATTCAAGTGCAAGAGACAATGGCTCGTAAGTATAATAAGAGTAGGAGGATGTCCCCATCTTTCTCAAAAGGGGACCGCGTATGGGTCCGTCGCCAACGCAAAAATCTTGGCGATAAGACTTGTCCCTATTGGGATGGGCCCTATGAGGTTGTGGCCAAGAAGGCGCACGACCTCTATGTTATTCAAGTGGACCAACGGAGGTTAGTTGACGTCCACGTTGATTGTTTAATGAAAACGGTCAACTCCTCTTGCTCCCCCGTGCCTCTAAATTACACGGAGGAGGTTGCTAGAGTGCCCTCCCAGTTTGAGGAGGACACCTATAATATCAAGAAAATATTAAGTCATCGTACTTACCGCAAGAGACTTCTCTTCAAGGTGCCGTGGGAGGGTTATACCAAAGATTGGGATACCGGGGAACCCGTTGAAACCTTCTTACCATCCTACAACAAAGTTTGGAGAGATTACTTGCAGAAACAGAATCTCACCCAAACCGTTGACATCCTTGCCCACCTTGGTGGACCGCTCTCATGAGCGTGCCACGAAAAGAAAACCCTAACCAATATGGATATATTATTGTTTGGGGAAGCCAGGAGAGAGCGAGAAGCGGTGGGAGACAGCAAAGATGATGTGCATGCACGGCGCGCTCCTCGGTTACAAAAATCCCCACCGGAGCAGGGCGGTGGGTACCGCAGGTTTACCCCACCGTCTACCACTCTCACCGCTAAAGGCTGGAGAGTCCTTGGGCTGGGGTGGCGTGGCATATAGCCTGGGGCGGAAGTGGGACGTGTTCTTTCGGGGGTCTTAACGCCATTCAAACCCCTGTCCTTGGGTCTTACTGGAGCGCTCCTACCACCACCAGGACTACTGCCACAAGTCCTGCCCACGATGACGCCCCCTGTCAAGGGTGCTAACAACGTGGCAAGCACTTCCCGAAGACTCTACCGGGTTGTGCGCATGGTGGTGTTTGCAAGGTTTCGGAGTGTCGCCCCGTACCGAAACCACGACCCCACGACCGTCCCTGACCCGTGACCCAAGCCAACGAGCTAAATCATTTGCTCAAAATGGCGAAGGCTTGAAAACTTCGTTGGGTTGGCGGGTACAACCCATTTTCCCTTTTGTGTTGGGCGTGATGGTTTTCCACCGATTTGCCCTTGTCCACACGAGGGTAGGTATACAAGGTACGAAGTACTCGTGTGGCTCACATTACGTGGAAAAAATTTCGTGGCGTGTAAAATTGCAACTACATACGGCGAGGATTTAAGCCTAGAGGGAGGGGTCGTCCTCTACAATACAAGTATTCTAATATGAATTGCAATGGGTGCCTTTGCCCCGTCACCATATGAGTCGGTGGGGTCTTCAAAGGCAAAGAGTGGCGTTGCGGATTTGTGGCGTCTCCGCCGCCTGGGTATTTGTCCCCGGTCGCTATGCGTGCCCGGGTTGGGAGTGGGTACCCTCCATTGCCATTGCATGGGGCCGCATGCTGGCTGGGTGTGCTCTTCATGTCCTTGATGAATTTCGCGGGGGAATTCCTGCCTCCAACGAGAGGGAACAGACAATATGATGAAAAGGGCGAGTGTGCACATGCATATGTTTATGAGAGAATATGTATATTAATGTTTTCTCTAGAGTTCCCCACGAGTGGACTTGGATTTCCACAACACCCGAGGAATCCTCTATCCCAACACCCAACCAAACGGGTTGGGATATGGGCGTGGCATTTTTCTTTATAGAGACCCGTGCGTGGACTTGGATTTCCACAACACACACGAGTCTCTCTGTCCGAGACACACCAAAACCGGGTGTGCCCGTGGCCAATGGTAGCGTGTGTGTGCGCATGCCATTAATTTAGCTACGGGATTATATGGTTGCCTATTACGTTTGTTATCACCCGCCCCCCGAACAAGCAAGACCTAGGTTGACACCTACCTTTGGGGTTTTGTAGCCGTGTACACCGGCCCAAGTTTACACACGGAGGTGTAAACATGAACCGTCATACACGGTGTAGAGGGGTTGGGGGAGTAAAACTCCTTCGGGGCGTGTCATCGTGCCCCCGGGGAGCAGGGTGGGCTGATACACCAGCGGGACCGTACGGGCGACCTCCCCAATTTGTAACCTGGAGGTGACCCCCTGCGCTACGGCCCGCCGGTGGGACACCCACCGACAAAGGTAACACGCAAGCTAACCTAAGTCTTTTTACGCACGCCCCCAAGACACACACGAACACCAAGCAACAAGGTGGCGTATCTATACACGTGTTCTATTGTGGATATGCTTACTGTTTGTTGTGTGTACGTGAGTAGTTTGTGGAAGCTCTTGCATGTGCCGTATGTGTGGAGTGCCCCCATCACGTGCCCCAAGGCGGCCACCGCGAGACCCACACTCTGTGATGCCCTCCGGGCGAGTGTGTGCCCCCGGGCCCTGGCAATGGGTGTGCGCACACAAGTGTGTCTTGTGTTTGTCGGTGTGCATCGCTCTATTATGTGTATATATGATATATATACGTAGTATGGCTCCTAGGTGAGGGGTTAGCAGTGAGGTCAGGTTATTATTACATGGTTATGAGGTTTGTCTATTTAAGTGTGTCTACTCACACCCTCATCCCATCTCCATACCTCCTCCTTTACCCTCTATGGGGTGCATCACGTGTGACACACATGCTAAGTTAGACATCCACACTGACACGACCCTTGGCTGAGCCGTGCCCGTATCGTACAGTCACAACCGTGACGGGTTCATTCATCGTGGTCCGTTCCACTCGATCATTTTTCTTTTGTGTCTGGTCTGTTTGACAAGTGGGCCTTTGGCTAGGCCTTGTCTCGGTCTTTTACAAGCAAATAATCAAGCAAGTTTACATCTTACAAGCAAGAGCTCACTCATTACTACAAGCGTTACGGGCAAGCACATCAAGAACATCAAGCACATCAAGCCCTCATAAACGATCTAAAGCACATGGGTGCAAGGTGTGGGCATCGTACCCGTGTTTTGGTTTGTGCCTAAATGATCGTCGATCATTTACCCTGAGGCCATCGTGACCTCTTTCCTCTACTTAATGAGCTACCGCGCGCACTGTGGGGCCATCGTGGCCGTGTTTATTAGTGGGCCTAAGCATGCACAAGACAGAGGCAGGCACAAGACAGTGATGCATCGCAACGCAACAATATGGCAAGATCACGGTGTTCACCGTTCCAAAGTGTGAAAAAAGGGCTGTGGTGGCTGTAAGGACTGTTACCACGGTTGCCCCGCGTTGCACTGCGAGACAGGACCGTTAGCCCCCCGTGGTAACAGTCCCCTGGCCGAAGGCCATCAAGTTTTGTTGTGTCCCTTGTGAGTGTTTCCCTGGCCTCTATCTCTTTTATCCCTCGTGCCCCCTTGTGCAGGCACAGTCCTACGTTGCTGTATGACACTCCCGTCAATTCTCCTGGCAGTTTTTTCATAAAGTGAAATTTTTGCACTTTCGCGTCGCACCGCTTCGCATGTACCATTACCTTCAGTTTTGTTTAAAAGTGTGATTTCACTTTGCCTTTAGTTTTAATTCTTTGAAAAACTCCCTGCCCTTACCTGCTGGACCCCACATGCCTCATGCGACACGCAGGAACCAGACTCTACGCGCAACAGCTCGCGATTTCGCCTACTACTTATTGCGGGGCCTGCGGGATCCCGTTTGTCAATTTGTGTATTTTGGCGGTGGTTCGATTCCCACCGATCGGTGCTACTTCAGCGGTCGTGCGGCCGGCTCCGAGATTGCCTGCGTGGGTTCGATTCCCTATGGCGGGGACTCTGCTAAGATGTGATTTGCTGCTGTTTGTGACTGCTGCGTTCCTCTTGGGCATGTACTTCCTGCCCGTGGCAGTCGTTTTAAGTGGGGGGGTGAAGCAGATCACAACCCTATCCTGGCATTTTACCCCTAAGGGAGCATTATTTGGCCCTATATATGGGATATATGTGGGATAGGGTATATCATATTCCATTTCCTTGTTAGGAACATAGGATGTCGGATAGATAAGGCAATATTGGATGTTTAGTAGTTATATCAATTAGTGGATGATAGGGTGGATTTCTCATATGTGCATATCAGGTATTTCATTGGCTATGTGTACCATATCTGTTTGCAGGATACTATTCAGTCAACACTATCGTTATGTCTTCTGTGCTAAGCAATGTTGCTGCCCATGCCACTGCGACCTCTGCTCCTGACCACCCGGTCTGGTTTCAGCGTTAGTAAACCCGACAGCAAGTTTGCCGCATGGAACCTCCCCCGTCAGTTTGCCGTCAGTAAACCTTTGTTTATCTGGAGATGAGTTGTAGCGGTGTTCAGCTTCGGGTGTGTTTTTCTTTGCACGTAGGCTGAGGTACTTACTTCACCAGAGCTGTGTTGTCCTGATACTTTACTTTGAGGCCCTCAGGGTGATTCACCTGCTGTAGGGTGTATGGTAACGGACCTACCTCGGGTAGTCCATTCGTCTCTGGGATTAACGTGTATTGATTGTGTGCTGTGTGCCAGATGCCTACAGCTGGCTTACCCCCATGGGGCGGCCCGCTTACTCTTCCTGATGAGGATACTTGGCGCCCTACTGTTCGCTGGTAGGCTCGTCTTCTTTATTGGAGAGGAGATCAGGAGGTCAGGGGTTAAATGAGTACGAATCGGACCGCGACCGGCGGGAGAAAACATTCCTTTACCCGCAATGTGAAGAGCTCCACAAGGGGGAATAAGCTTGTCTTGTATCCATAAGCTGGTTCCGTACGGTCGTGTAGTATTCCACCCCTGTATACTGTCTTTGGTGCTGTCGTAGTTCTGATTTTCTGTGCTGCCCTGAACAGCAAAGATTGACTTTACTCGGTGTTGAAGGTAGAGATGATGGTAGGCAGGATAAGCCAGGATTCAGGGCTGCGACTGAAGTTTCTTGAGTGCTTTTGGATGGAACTGAATTTTTCCAGAGGTTAAGGTTATCCTTGGAGGTCCCCCTGGGGAGGGGTCTCCTACCTTGTCCTGAGCACCCCCTGAACTCCATACTGTTACTATTTTTTGGATCCAGCCTTGAGCAAGTTTGCCCTCCTGAGGGAGTGGGATACCTCAGGCGACACCCCCGCGATATGGGGTAGATAAATTCCTTTCTTGCTTCTGTCTAATTCTGTCTCCTGTGTTCTCCACTTAACCTGTGATGTAGTCGGTGTAACCCTTTCTCCTGGACATCCAGGAAAACTGTGAGTTTCTTTGACAGTACCTAGACGGTCCTGAGTTGGTGGATGTACACTACGTTCGCATTTGAGTGTAGCGAACAAAATTTTTGCAATTGGGTTGAATGTTAGGTGTCTGCACCAATTCTTGGTGTTCGCCTCCTCCCTTTTCCCACAGACAGAAGTCCTGAGCCCATATTCTGTCTCTGTACCTCTTTGTAGGTTATTTACTCTGCCGATATAGTGAGTTGCATTGACTTTGCGTTTGCCAGATTTTCCGGCCTTTTCAGGTGTTTCAGTCCAGAGACATATTTTCTGATTTTTCAGCTGACCTTGTGAGTCTGGCTGGACCTCTGCCTACCCTATCTGTCGCCCTCTGGGGCGGACTCCAGTGGTGTTCCTCTTCTTCTACAGTTTTGGACCTGCCAAGGATGTGCCTCTTCCTTGTATGTCCCGTATGCTGTGTACAGTACTGAGGGAAACCAGACGCGGCCACCCTCAGGTGTGAGTGTGGTCAGTACTCCTGGTGAATTGAGATTCAGATGTAACGCCCTGTCAGGTTGTTGTTTGGCTGTAACTGCACGGTAACACCAGGTGGGACCAGGTGCAATTTCTGTGGTGACGTCCTGACAGGTTGAGTTTGCAGTCCGTAGGAAGTGGGAGGGGTCATTCAACCCCCCCGGCAAATGATGCCTTGCTTGTTCCTTACTGCTACGTATAACCAGAGGGTGTTGTCACCAGGGACTTCTGCCAGACCTGGTGACCTGGCGTGTCAGACCTGCCTGCTGTGTCTGCCGACCATGTGCGGTTTGGTCCTCTGGAAGTTTTCCGTCTTTGGCGAATTTATTCCAAGTGTCATGTTGTTTTCTAGTTTGCCGTGGTGTTTGCCCGGGCACAGTGCTTAGGGCTTGCACCCCCCTGTGCCCCTGACCAGAGCGCCCCCTAAGCCATCCTTACCTTTGTTGCGCTGTCTGGGAGGGAGTTATAAAAACTGCAGGTACAGTGTTTGGGGCACTCTGCTTACATCTGCGATGCCGCCTGTTAATTCTTGTCTGTAGATAATGATGGTGGTCTGTTATCGTTGGGATGGCTGGCCTGTCGCCGTCGCCATCGCCGAAGTCTCAGTTCTTCAAGAGACATTTAATGCTGATGCGAGTTTGTGGAATTATCGTCCTGATTTATCAATTTCCAAATGTCATTTTATCAATAGAATTATCTGGTGCCCGAAGGTAGATTTTCAGGGCGGTATTTCAGAGCTGTGCGCATCTCATTCATGTACATTCATTCAATGCGCATTTTTAGCAATGTTCCGTGTCATGTGTGCTGAGTTTGGTGATTGGTTAAGCATACGAGTGGAATGGTTTGAGTATTGTGGTGCGCATGCATTTATTGCATTCATGCATGCATTCACATGTACCATGTGAGCAAGTAGCATAAAGGATATGGTGTGTGTAGAGTTGAAGCATAGCATTGATAGCCTCGTGATAAACACGCACTTGCATGCATTCATTGCATTCTCCCATGCATTCGTACATACCATATGCATTGCACTATGCCTCCTTACCTTCTTCTTTGTTGATACACCTTGCCATGCTTCTCAGCTTCGCATGGCAGGATGATCCGTCAACCTTGGTTACCCGGGACGAGGTTCAACCAGGTATGGCATGGAGAATGAAGATGCACTCATGCCATACTGTGGAGTGCATTCCCTCATTTGCATTTTGCTTTGTGCTTTGCTTCACTTGTGTGTAGTTGTGTATGCTTTGTCTGGTTGTTTTTGGGGAATATGACCCTAGGAATATTTTTGCATTGAAAATAACTAGGGAGAACAATCACATGAGATGATTAGATAAATTGTTGCTCGTGTTGCACCCCTCTCAAAAATTGTGTGAGTTTTCCTTTGGGATTTTCTAACATAGGTAAATATGTTTGATTAGTTTTAAGGTCGTTTTTGCATCAAAGCTTTTTGAATCCTAAAGGAGTCGAGCCCACGTTTTTATAACGTTTTCTCTTTGTCTAATGTTTCCTGAGCTCGAATCTGCCACGGGTGCAATGAGGGCTACGTGTTCAGGCACGTTAGGAACATCGACAGGTGCAATGGCGGCTACCTGTTCGGGCACATGAGGAACATCCAGAGGTGCAATGGGTGCTACCTGTTTGGGCACATGAGAAACATCTTGAGCAGGGCATGCCACTACAGCAGCAACAACCTGAGCATTATTCTCAGGGATGCCGAGCGAGGTGCTTTCCAAAAGAAAGTCCCCGCCTAAGAGGCTATGCGCCGCGGGCTTAGAGGCTGGGGCATGTTCACTCACCATGCCTTCCACTTTCTGAGCAATGTCCCCCTTGCATCCCCCTGGCGCTAAAAACAGGTCACAAGCCCATTGTTTTTGGTAAAAAACAGGCAGTCAAGAGACAACCCGTTTTTTTTGGCAAAAAAATGGGTGGTGTGGCTGGGGACAGACAACTCGTTTTTCTTCCCAAAAAGAACGGGCTGTTAACCCATTTTTAACCAAAAGAAAACCGTTTTGTGCGTGATGATCACATGACTTGGTGACATCATAACATGGGGGAGCCCACCGTCTGCGACCGTGCGACCTTCGGACCCTGGAGAAAAGTTTTGTACACGTCTAGCCCTATCATAACCCATACCATCCCTCCCTCACTCCCGCGGGCCCGCCTCCCCTCTCTCTTGCCACGCTCCCTCCTTCCCCACAAGGTTGCAACACATGAACCCATTGATGGAAACACATATCACAAATGCCTCTTGCACTAAACAATAGCATTGGCAATCGGTTGTTGCCTCCTTGTGAGCACAAGTGGTTGGACGCAAGGAGCCTTGGCCCTTCGCCGCTTGGCACGTTCAACGTGCACCTTGTTAGCTTCCACTGGATTTGAGGTATAGTTACTATCACCACTTACCTCACCATCCGATCTGTTTTCCGTACTTGGGAGAGCCGCAATGGCAGCTGCCTTATACTCTTCGCGCCCTTGGTCCACACCACTGTCTACAGCTCATGTACATGTGACCCGTCTTGGTGTTTGCACTCGTCCTGCCCCTCTTGGCCCTCGAGCGACCCTAGGTCAAGGGTCGCTCGTCATAATCCCATTCTGAGTTAGAAGACGCACTCTTACAATGAACAAGCGAGTCCACCGAGCAAGCTGATGGTTGCGAGGAGGTCACACTAACCTTTCCTAGGCTCGAATCCGCCCCAGGTGGAATGGGGGCTACCTGTTCGGGCACATGCAACCCCCCGGTGCTTAAAACAGGTCGAAACCCTTTTATTTTTGGTAAAAAAACAGGTTGTCAAGCGATAACCCTTTTTTTAGGTAAAAAGCCGGGTTGTGGCCGGGGACGGCTTTTTTTCGCCAAAAAAACAACGTGTTATTAACCCATTTTTCGGTAGGTAAACAATTTTTTTGGTTAAAAATGAAATGGTGCCAAAAGTACTTTCGGGTCAAAGAGCACACAAAATATGTACGTAGAGAGGTCACAACCCATAGTCTTCTCATGTAGAACCCTTAAAGAGGGGTTTTCGGTAAAAAACGGGCATCTCAGGCGACCGCAACCCTAGCTGTCCCCATCATTACATTATCTTGTGTATGGATGATTGATACATTGAATGATGCCTTTTTAAAAAACGGGTCAATAGCCCGTTTTATTTGGCTGAAAAACAGGTTGACTTGTCCACATGTTTGGCAGGGGTTAACCTATTTTGTTCAATCAAAACAAGCTATTAACCCGTTTTTCTGGAAAGAATTTTTATCGGCTTATGGGTGGAGGCGCCTCCTCACCCTGATCCCATGACCGATTCGAGCCCCGAACCCGTGGAGGCTCCTCCTCACCCTGCTCCCCAACGTTGCCAATTCGAGCCCTGCAAAGGTTAGTGTGACGTCCTCCCAATGAGGTGGTTGTGTTGACTTGCTTGCTGATGGCAGAAGTGAGTCTAATGACTCGCTGTGGGACTATGATGAGCGGCCCTTGACATAGGTGTCCCTGAAGCGCTCTTTGAAGCATAGTCGCCCAAAGTATAGAGGATGAGTCTTGCAACGAACACACAGGCAATGCTCTTCAATGGATTATTGCATTCCAGAAAGCTAAGTGCAACACAAGCATGATCAATGTGATTGTCTTCCTTCCATGCCCACGTGGGTGCACATGTGTATGAATACATGCTTTTTGGTCACTCCAAGCCGGTGCTTTTTCGCTTTGCGTGTGAGATCCATATGTAGTCACATACGTTCAAGAATCACTCATGATATTGATATGGTGGACTACGAGGGCAGGGTGTCCGGGGTTCTCCCCGCCCTCGTGGCATTAAATATTCGCAGTAGCTGTCCGGGGTGTGTCCGGTACGGCGTGTTCCTGGTGTGGTGCAGCAAGTGCAATTTAAGCTTGTTTTCCCATCACGAACGTGGGTATCTCTTTGCAGTGAGTTCTGTGTGTACTGTGGTGGCGTTGCTTCCAAAGAGGTCACCTGTGCTCGAGTACTGTACACACTTCTTTGCAAGGGCAGGGACAAGGGACTGTAGGTTCGCTCTGGCATTTGGTGAGTGTGCATCTGGGTACCTGATGAGTTGTTGGCCTGGGCTGAGGGTATGTTGGTCCTGCAGTTTATTTTTCATTGAGATGTCTTTGTGTCCTGAGAGTGGGTGCGTGTGCAGCATGGCCTCGAGGGCGGGCAGTTGAGTGCCAGCGCCTTCTTCTTGTAATTTCAGGGTATATTCCTTTATCTGAGGAGACACCGTTTTTTGGCCCAGCCTCGAGGCTACGCCTTTTTATGTCTGTTAACTACATTGAGAAACCGACATTTTTCTGCTTTTGGCGAGGATACAGTTCAGTATTCGGGGTGTAACCTCGGCCGTAGCCGCAGACACTTTTATGTAACCTCGGGCACCAAATTTTGTAAACTCAACCGTATCCGCAGACAACATGTTGTAACCCCAGGATCACCAATTGCCCTCATTTTGTGTATCCCCAACCGAAGCCGCAGACAACAATGCGGGGCTCACAACATTATTGGTTCAAATGCCACTGTGCGAAGCATCGTACATGCAGATTTTGTCGGCACGCGGCACACTGTGTGGCACAACGTTTCCCACAATGAACACAGGCTACTGGATTCGCTTCCACGGGGACATGTACAGACTGGGGGGTTTCAGGAACTTCAATTCCAATCAATGTGGTCAGGAGGTCCCATTGGAACTCCCACATGGTTGTCCCCGGCTTGACTAGTTTAGAACACTTCGCCATCGTAAAAATGTTCACCATAGCATAGCGCATGAGGAATGAGCGCACAGCAGCGCTCCATTTCCGACATCTACCTGTTTCACGGTGCTGTGAAGCAAGTTGATTTGCGGTATGGACCCCCCCTTTCAAGGCACGGTAACAACTGATAATCGCTGGCATTTCATACCCAGGTTTTTTGTGTACCACCACCTCTTGCGGAAACCCATGATTTGACAGTAGTAGCACAACCCGAGGCGGATTGTGGCCGACCTGGGGATTTTTATAGACCCGCAATGTGTAGTTGGCAATGGAGACTTTGGCGGTGGCCAAGCCACCCTCCTCAACCACTTTTCCCGCCTCACTTGCACCGCGCTCATCGCGTTTGCATAAGAAGGGGGTGCCTCGGGTAGCCAAACCCTTGGCAGCTTCGTGACTGCCAAAAAAACTATCGGCAACCAAAATGGTGCCTTCCAGCAGGACATCGGCCCGGTAATTTACGATCTGGCGCGCGTTCATGTTGCCTTGGACAGTGGAAGCACGCCGTAGTTGACCACGTGCACCAACGTATAGATAGACGTTGGTAACGTATGGCTCAACCGCAACAGCCAAAACGTAAAGTGTGACTCCGGTCGAGTGGGGCTTTCGCGGTATAGATTGCCGCAAAGGCCCCGCTCGAACCCCCTTATGGGGGACTACGGTTTCGTCGCCACTCGCGACAGCCCCCAGCCTCCGTAGGCTGCCCCGATCCTCATTACAACTCTCAATAAGAAGCGTCACATCAGGCCGTAGTATGAAATGCAGCGTTCTAGGGCGTGGTGCGGAACCCCCCCAATTTTGGGTGTTGTTAATATGGTTGGAACCCGGAGGTTCACATGTTACATGGGTGCACTATGATGCAACAATGTGCCTTGCATGTTTCATTTGCTCGATACTGCCCGTTTTGCATTTTTCGCGATTTGATCTTTGTGTGCTCTAACTAGTTAGAATGGGGTTAGAACGGGGTTAGAGCACTAGTTATCGCAGGAGTTATCGCGCAATAACCTAGTTATCGCGGGGGCTATCACGGGGGTTATCGCGAGATAACTAGTTATCGCGCGAGTTACCGCGTAGGTTATCGCGCTTCATTTTATGTTTCCTCTTTTCGCTTTAGCTCTCAAAGCTTTCATATTGTTCGTAATGGCCCTTGCTGCTGCCCATGCTTGGTGCGAGCACCATCAGAAGCTCCTTGGGGTCCGTCGCCTTGGCGGTCCTGAGGGGTTTACGATGGGTGACGCAAACGTGAGGCGCCCCGTGGCGACTTGCTTTGAACATGGTGTGGAGTTTGGACCCCTTGTCCATAAGTCCCCTTTCATGGCCGACAAGAGAGACCCCCTGGTTCTCAGCAACTACCTCTTCGAGTTGCTAGAGGTAAATCCAGGGGTTGCTGGATTCCTCATCGGGCTGCATCCCGAGGATGTGGACGCGGTGGTGGAGTCCGTCACCGACCATGCCGAGAGGGGTGCGGGGACGAAGACGACCCTTTATGTGGGTCAGGAGGAAGAGGAGGAAGTGGAGGTGGAAGTGGAGGAGGTGGAGGAGGTGGCTGCTGGGAAGGGGAAGCCCCACAACCCCCTCATGATTAGTACCCAGAAGGTAAGGATCCGACTGGGTAAGGGGAAGGGGAAGTTGGATGGTTGGTTCCCCCAACCCCTCACGCACAACACTCGCCGGGTCCGCACTGACGCCCCCGAAACCAAGCTCCCCATGCACTCCCTTTGCCGCACAAGGGAGTGGAAGCGTGACTGGTATGGGGTCACCACTCCGAACATTTTTTCGGGGCTGGGGGTGATTCTTTTTAGATTTGGGGCAACACCCCCCCTTCTTGGGGAGGCGGAGGAGGTGGTTGCCGCCAAGCCCTTGGGGGTTTTTAATAGGGACCCCAATGAACCTATGCTCATCGTGGGGGGAAGGCTGGTGGTCAACCACCTCTTGGAACACGATTTTTTGAGTGAAGTTCAGCTGCAAAGTCTTTTGGATGCTTTGGATAGGGTGCCTCTCTCAGAGAAGGCACCCGCTTTCAATGAGAACCCCCCCATTGTTGGCAGGCCCCAAGATTCTGGGACCCGACGCACATTGTATGGCACCAATGGGGGTGCCAACCACCACAAGCTCCATGATCGGCCAGTCCTCAAAGGGGTGGCAGATCGTGTGCTTGAGACGGCGAAGAAGACTGTGGTGGGGGGTGTTGGATGGAGCTGCACCATCCTTGACATGGCCAAAATTGCGAGCTATGACCACACCCCCCAACACCTTCGGCGCGAGGCCCCCCCCTACACCACTCCTGAAGGCACATTGATTGTCAATTGCCTTGTTATGCTAACCCATAATCATGAGGAGGAGGATGGGTCACATTTTCTTTTTGTGCCCTCTAGTAGTTCGGGGTTCCCTGACCCTTGGGTGGAGAGGGCTGTGCCATTCAAGAGGGGCACTGCCTTTTTTTTTAATGCCCTTGATGTCCACCGGGGGTCGAGGATTCCCAAGGCCTCCCCGACGGGTATGAGGGACCCCCGCCTCATGGCATTTTCTGCCATTGAGCTAACCCAAGGGTGGAATCTTCGATTCCCCAACATGCACGTGACCCAGTCCATTAGGAGGCCCCAGCTGGGAGCACCTGGTGGCCGCGTGGCCAAGACAGTCCAGTGCGATGGGGCGGTTAGGTGTTAGGGAAGGTCGTAGCCAATTGCTAAGGCTGCAATCAGATGATTTGGTGCATCGCCCACAAAGATTGCCTTTGTGTGCCGTGCCAGGAGGGGGAGGAGGTGGAGGGGGGGGGGAGAGGGTGGTGGTGGAGGACCCCAATGGGGTCAGCATTGAGCAATGTGCTCAGTGCTTACTCCCGGTGGGAACAACAGCCGGGTATTTTTTGTTGTCGGGTCGGGGGGATGGGAGGGAGGTGATTGCCCCCCTCACTAATTAGGAGGTAAGGGGAGTGGCAGGCCACCCCGATCAGTGCTCCTTGGCCATGGTGTGCCATGGGGAGCCACTGCCCTGGCCCTCCCTGCAAGGGCATGTTGGGGTTAGGGTGCCGCCGGGGTGCATTTTGGTCGTGAGGAGGGGATTGTATGGAGGAGTGGCGAGGGTGGCCCCGGAGGTAGAGGGGGTGGCCCTGGTGGTGGAGTGGAGGCAAGTGGGGGAGTATGCGGCCGTCAGGACTTCGTGTGGCTGCGGAGGATGAACCTGGTGCTGGACGACGCCAATAAGGAGGGCAAAGGCATGTACCCATGTCACCAGGTTTTGAAACCTTCCCACAACACCCTGCACTAACCCCTGCTCTAACTAGTTATCACGCTAGGTTATCGCATTCTAACTAGGTGCTCTAACTAGTTATCGCGCTAGGTTATCCCGTTCTAATTAGTTATCGCGGTGTTATCGCAGGGGTTACCGCGGGGGTTATCGCGTTCTAACTAGGTTATCGCGTGAGTCATCGTGGTAGTTATCGCGTGTTTTTTTTCTTGTTTCTTTTGTTTTTTTCAGGCTACCATCATGAGTTGCCCCGTCTCTTTGTCAGGGACGAAGCCCAGGCAGCCAGAGCAGCAGGCGGAGCAGCAGAAGCAGCAGGGGCACGGCCCGCCAAGTGGATGGCGGCCCGTGTGGAGCTGGAGGGGAGGAAGAGGCTGCCGCAGGGGGCGTCGTGGCGGTGGGGGGAGCCTGGGGATGAGGCCTGCAGGATTGGGGGGACGGGATGGTACCGGCAGGTCACTATCACGGAGAAGGAGGGGGGGGTGGAGAGGAAGACCAACCTCACCCTCCCCTCCTATCTGTGCATTTGGGGAGAAACGGCCAAGTGGCCGAATGCCGCTGAGGGGGAAACGGTTGCGGCTTTTTTGTGTTTGTTTGGGATGAGCGACCCCCCCCAAAGGAAAAATTATTCGCTTTTGAGGGTGCGTTCTTTTTTTGAGACATGGCCACGAGGGCCAAAAACATTCACAAATGCGGCCAACGGTCCGAAGTTCAGCCCTACTTAGACATATCTACATGCTCATATATCGGGCCTAGGTGTTTCCACTACCTTAAGGTACCAATGGCTAGGCGACCTCAATTATGGCACTTCCCATATGTAAAAAAGGAAAACAGAACGTCAAACTGGTCCTGCGCTGCAGTGCAGCGTTCTCCAAGTGGGCCACCATTCTTTTATGCATAGGTGTATTGGTGCAGTGGTTTTGGAATACAAAAATGAGAAAACAGAATGAAAACAACAAGGGCGCACACAGGCAAGGGCAACAGCTTCGTAAAGATAAACTCAAACCAGTTAGTTAACCCAGTCCAATGTAGATCCACTTGCTCCAGCGAGTGATTATTTAATCAAACCTGGTTCTTTTCGGCGAATGTTTTCAAATTCATTGATCCATTTTATGGCTGCTTGGGCATTGAGCTGTGTTGTTGACTTGATGTTGAAGTCAGAGGCTGTTCTTGACCATGCCTTCGCCATTGCTCGTTGATAGCGTGGACGATCGTTGAGCAGTGTCTTGAGGCGTAGAAGTACTTTTGGATCTTTCATATCGAATTGATGAGGTGTTGGGAGGTTGGTGGAGTCGATGGACGCTTTGGGGTGGTTCGTAGTTTTTGATGGAAATTGAGTGCTCGAGTTGGTACTTGTTGAGCTGTCTTGGAGACTGGGCAATGAGGCATTTTCCGAATCGTTCCTTGAATCTTCCTTGCCATTTCTCTCATCTTCCGAGCTGGAACACGAGTCGTTTCCCTCCTGAGCATCACTTCGTGAGCCTTCACTCGAGCGTTCTTCGTGACCTCCATAAACATTAAGCGGTTCGGTGAATTCATCGTCCTCCTCGTCTTCTGTGAGTGTTCTGGCTTTTGATCTCTGGTGGCTTTTGTGAAGAGACTGAGAGACAGTTTGGGTAGTGTCTTTTGGCTCAATGCGTCGGAATTTCTCGTATTCAATAATCAACGGTTTGGGAGGACCTTCTAGTTTGCGCCTTTGCCGGCAGTTTATACACCGTAGTGGTTGGTGCAAACCTTTCCGCTCAAACCATTCGGCGCTGTCTTGCGGTGTTACGAAAACATCTCCGCAGGTCTTGCACTTGATCGGTTGGTTTTCCTCTGATGCCGAACTTTCTTTCTTTGGGTGCGGTGATTTTCGGCGGCGTTGTTTCGGAACCATTCGCCAGGCTTCTTCTTCATCATAATCAGTAGATTGTGATTCTGATTCATTAGCGTCATCGATATCTCTGGCCCGAAGGGTCTGCAAAGCATCAAATTGATTTTGACTTGCAAACTTAGATATATTAGAAGCTGTTGCCCTTACCTGCCCTTTGAAGCTTGTACCTGTTGGAGGCATCAAATTGTCAAAGTTTTTGTTGTTCGAGGCACGTGGTTTTTCCGGTGCTGGTTCTGCGACAGAGAGAGAATATGGGCTGTGGGTAATCTGTGGACGTTGCTCTGTTGTTTCTGAGCTTCGTGTTGAAAGCGAATGTCTAGAGGAGCGTGAAGAAGAATGCTTGTACCAGCATTTGTGCCCGAATTTACAGCTTTCTTGGAAGAGACATTCAATTGAGGATGCTTTACGGCGAAACGAAATATAGAAACTTACCAGAGTTAAGTAGTTCGGTATTTCTTCGGAGAAGTCTGCGCACAAGATGCAGCTGCGCAAATCTGGCATTTCGATCTGCAATACTTCAGCTTTGGTCCCACCAGCATTTCGATCTGAAGGTTTTTTGAAAAGACTTCTTTGTTGGATTCATTGCGCAAGCGCGCGCGATTTGGGCGTACCTTTGAGGGTGTGTTCTTTGTGGGAGGGGGAGTATACGGGGAGGGAAGTGTGGCAGAAGCTGCACAGGGGGGAGGGCATCCACCAGGTTGGTGGGTATGATCCCTGCCCGTCTGTGATGGAGGCCACTGCCGAATGGGTTCGGAAGTATGCACCCAAGAGGGGATGGCCGGGAAAGCAGACGAAGCGGGGGCCTCTGGTGATGGTTGTTGAGCAGGATGCCCCCCCCCCATAGGGGGCCCCACCCCCTCCACCAAGCCCTCCCCCAAGCCTTCGAAGGTGCCGAAGGTGGCGGCCGAGCCGCCCCCTCAGGCTCTGGATGTGGAGGTCTTGGGGGACAGTGTGGCCACCCACGTGACAGACCCTTGCCGGGCTTCGGTGGAGCAGGCGGCCGCCAAGGGGTCGAGGCCGCACTGGCCAAGGGTCGGTCCGCCGACCACAAGTCGGCCTTGGCGAAGGCCGAAAAGGTCCAGGACAACACCCAGTGTGCCCTGGACCAGACCCTCAACCTGGCCTCCAAGAGGGGGGAGGAGGTGGAGGCGATGAGGGGGACCCTGAGGGAGGCCGAATATGGGAGGCGGAAGGCGGAGGTGGAGGCGGCCCAGCTGGGGGTGGAGTCGGAGGCGCAGCAGAGGAGGGGGGATGACCTCCAGCAGTGCCTGGGGGTGGCTGAGGCGCAGGTGCGCACCCTCTCCTGCACCCTCACAGCCTCCTCCACCGCCCAGCAGGGCCGCAAGGGATGCAGAGTGAGGGTAGCGGGAGTGGGAGTGGGAGTCAATGACTCGTGGGATTGCTAAGGGGGTTGCCGAAGGGCATCTGTAATGGAAAGGAGCGATATGCGGCCCAAGTGGACATGTGCCACTTCGGCCTCGTGGGAAGCGGAAACTCCAACCCCTCTGATTTGTTAGGGCGACCCACATGGCCACTGCTACCCTGAGGCCTGCCCTCACCCCCTTGGTCGCAGACCCCAATGCGTATTGAACCTCCGATGCTCAACCATGGTTCACATGGTGTAGCATCCAAGGCGAAGGACCAACCATGGCACACACCAACCACACCCACACCCACACCAGCACCAAGCCCCAGCCGGCCCCAGCCACACACCCACACACGCACACACACACACCAACACACACGGAAGGCACACCCACACCCACGCCACCATAAACGCACGACACACACACCAACACAGACACCACGCGCGCACGCACCGCGCCACAAACACATACACCGTCGGCGAACCACAACCAGGGGAGGTGGGCACACGCACACAAGCAGCACGGCCAGGAAAAGCCAAAAGCGGCCCCCACCACCACCATCCCACCCGGGAGAGACGGGAAACCCACCACCGCAAACCACACAGCAAGAAGGGGGGCGGGACGAGAAGGGCCCACAGGAGACGCAGGCGAGGGACCCAACCTCAGGGGTTTGGGCCCCCCCCCGGTGACTGTATCGGCCCCACCTGAGCACATGCAATAAAGTGGGATACGCCCGGGACCGTTGGTCAGCGGCCCGCGGTGGCACCAGCCTGGGGGGCTGACCAATGGGCCTGACCAAGAGCACTCCCCAAGACACGTACTGCGGTTCGGGCCCAGCGAGGGGCTGCAGGTAGGGCACACCGTTCATCGGGGCAGGCAAGAGACACGCCTATCCCGCAAGGACTCCCCTGCGACCCACAGTGTTCCCGACCCCGGTGTGTAAAACGGCTGGAGCACTTTGCTACGGAGCAGGTCCATTTGTACGGAGCGGGTACAAATTGACGGCCGGTACAACAGAGTTACACCCTGACGGGGAGTGCAAGCATCGCCCCCCCAAGGGGAAACACCAGGGGGAGGTACCCGAGCCGACGACAAGGACCCCCTGCCACCCACCACAGCCGGGAAGGCCCGGGCACGGCACCAGGGGAACACCGCCCCAAGGCGACGCGGAAAAGAGACAGAGGGGGGAGGGCACGCAAAGGGGGCGGCTGGGGGAACACACCACCAACAGACCCCAGCCAGGGGGGGCGGGGAACCACACAGCCGAGACGGGAGAGGGGCCACGACACACAGCCCCCACACCCACACAGAGCCGCCAAACGAAGCCCAGAAAGGCGAGGACAGGCATCCAAACGCACCACCAACACAAGGCACACACACCCGCGCATGCACACAACACACGCCAGCCCAACCGCCACCGACACGAGCCCCACAAACGCAGACCACACACCAAAGCGCAAGCACCACCCGCACCACAAACACACGCCATACAGGAAAACCCAAAGAACAAGAACCCAGCAACCCCACCCCAGGGGAGCTGCAGGGCCGCCAGAAACACCGCTAGGACACAAAGGTGGACCCACCAAGCCCTCAGCCAGGAGTGGCGAGCGCCCACACCCAGCAACACCCAACCAACCACGCCCAAACCCAGGACCAGGCACTACGACACCCACACCAGCACCGCCACCAACACCAGAACCGGACACCACAACACCCTCACCAGCGGAAACACCCGGAACAAACGGAGACACCGTCAGCAACACCAGCGACCCCAGCACCCAGCACAACACCTAACACACCCTCACCAACAACAAACCAACACAAGAAGCCACCGGACACTGACCAACGACCACACCCGCGCCCCCCACGGACCCGCACCCAGAACCACCGCCACCAGCATCCACACCATCGGAAACACCAACACCACCAACAATCAAGCCAGCGCAACACCCTCACCAACACCATCACTGCCAGCACCATCGCCTACAAAAGCTACGCACACCAACACCGGTTACAGCACCTACATCATCCAAGTCAACGGCATCAAACACACCATCGCCAGCATCACCCCACCATCAGCGTCGCCACCGGCAACCTCCGCCACATGAGGAAGCCAAAGCCACCACAACCGGTGAACAAACAAACCACCAAGCCCCGGCCAGGGGACGCGAGGGCACACGCCCAGAACCATCAACAACAACACCCTCGCCACCAAAGCAACCACAAGGCGCCATCCACCACGCAGTCACCAGCGGCACCCACACCACTGGCGCCACCAACACCACCCTCACCCACGACACCACCCCGGGCTTCGCCTGCACCACCCTCACCAACAGCATCACCGGCAGCCCACACGACCTACTGCACACCCTCCCAGACAGAGCCACAGAAACCAGCGAGCGCCCATCCCCGAACACAGGCCACTGACCACCCACGCACAGACCCACACCAACCACCAGCAGCATCCGCAACATCAGAGACGCTGTAAACCATAGCAACGCCCGCAACCACCTCACCACCGGCATCACCGACACCGCCATCGACAGTGCAACCTCAGCAACAACAACCCAGAACACCGACAGCCGCCACGGCGACACCACCCGATACAACACCATCGACATCAACGACACCAAGGGGGCCAACACGCCGGCCAGCGACGCCCATGGGAACCTCCGCCTGGAGTGGCGGGGTCCCACCCCCGCCGTCAGAACATCACCGTCCACCAGGGCATCACTTACAGCGCCCTCGCCTTCGACATCACCCACAGCTCCACCGGCGGCGCCCTCACCAACACCGTCACCAGCACCACCAACAGCGGCAACACAGCGCCACCGCCAACCACCCACAGCACCAACCTCCCCAACACCGGAAACAACCGGCACCACCCCACCAGGACCACAAACCGACCAACCACCAGCCACGAGTGGCACGCCCGGAACCGCCGACCACCCAAACGCAGGCCGCGCCCAGCACCAACACCAACAACACCCAAGCCATCAGACCACCACGGGACACGCCAACCACCAATTATCACCTCTGACACCCTCACCATCGGCAACACCAGCGCCGCCAACACCCACGGCACTATCCACACCACCACCAACCCCAGCAACGACGGGCCAAGTTGCCGTCACCTACAACAACCCTACCACCACCACCACGACCCCGGCACCGAGTAACACCTACGGCACCCCCACCATCGGCGTCACCAGGACGCCAGCACGGCTGGCAAACAAACGCCACCAAGCCCTCAGCCAGGATTGGCGAGCGCCCACACCCAGCAACACCCAACCAACCACGCCTGAACCCAGGACCAGTAACTGCGACACCCACACCTGCACCGCCACCAACACCCAAACCGAACGCCACAACACCCTCACCAGCAGAAACACCCGGAACCAACGGAGACGCCGTCGGCAACACCAGCAACCCCAGCACCATACACCACACCTGAGACACCCTCGCCAACATCGAACCAACACAAGAAACCACCCAACGACCATGTTACACCCAAGGCGTTACAACCGCGCCACCCACCGACCCGCACCCAGAACCACAACCAACAGCATCCACACCGTCAGAGACACCAACACCACCAACAATCAAGCTAACACAACACCCTCACCATCACCATCACCGGCTGCACCGCCGTCCTCACCATCGCCTACAATACCTACGCACGCCAGCACCAGATACAACGCCTACATCACCAAAGCCAACGGCATCAAACACACCATCGCCAGCATCACCTCACCATCAGCGTCACCACCGGCAACCTCCACCACCAGAGGAAACCAAAGCGACCACAACCGGTGAACCAGCAAACCACCAACCCCCGGCCAGAGGAGGCGAAGACACACGCCCAGAACCATCAACAACAACACCCTCGCCACCAAACCAAACACAGGGCGCCATCAACCACGCATTCACCAGCGGCACCCACACCACCGGCGGCACCACCCTCACCAACAGCATCACCAGCAGCCCACGCCACCTACTGCACACCCTCCCAGACAGAGCCAAAGGAACCAGCAAACGCCTGCCCCCGAACACAGGCCACTGACAACCCACACACAGACCCACAACAACCACCAGCAGCATCAACAACATCAGAGACCCCGTAAACCATAGCAACGCGCGCAACGACCTCACCACCGGCATCACCGACGGCCCCACCGACAGTGCGACCTCACCAACCGCAACCCAGAGCGTCAACGACAGCCACCACGGCGACACCACCAGGTACGACACCATCGGCAACAACGACACCAAGGGGGCCAGGGCCAACACACCCCTACGTGCTCATTTGGATCAGGTACTTCACACAGTGGTTTTACCTGGTTTAACCCGGTTGAACTCGGAAGGGGCAGTTGAACCGCTGAACCGCGGTTGAACCGCGGTTGAACCACCGCCAGCGCTGGCGGCGGCGCCTGCGCCAGCGGCTCGCGGTTTTTTGAACGAAAAATTTGCATAACCGCCTGAAACTGACGCGTGACAAACTTTTTTTAAAAAATGTCCCACCACTGGCTGCAAGTGGTGAACGACCACTACAGCAGGTGGGCAGACCAACAGCTGGTGGAAGACTTGTTCACCTTTTTTTGCACAAACGGCACGACAAAACACCTATGGAAACAACTTGCTGACCGAATTGGTAACACACAGAGGGCTTCCAAACAGACAAAAAGGGGTACAAAAAAAGCTTTCACAGGATCTGACGCTGTGCGCCTCATTTTGGACCTTGGGATGCCAAAGCGAAGGTATGTGGCATAATGCACACATACCTACAAGTGGTTCAACGTGGTTCACCGGTGCGGTTGAACCCTTATCACAAATGAACAATTGTGATTGTGCTTCATGACAACGTTTGCACGGCAAAATAATCGCTTAATGTTGCCCAAAGCATGAACATATGAGTTGCAACGTGTTGCCCATGTCACAAATGTGAATACTTTGTGGTTTGTACCATTGGACGCTTTTTGGTGCCATGACAGCAACCCATTCAACCGCACCTTCAACTGCGCACTTTATCCCAATTTCTCGGTTCAACCGTCCCTAGGTACAAGAAGCTTATGTCGGGGGCCGATGCCAAAGAGAAGAAAACCTGTGCAATCACTGTCCCATGAACACATTGCTTTCAGTCGTATGCAACGATGCATAAAGCTTGGTCCATGTTAAGTGAGAGACAAGTACTAAAAACGACCATAAAGGAGGGAAGAGTTGGTGTTCGTTGGGATGTGGATGATTGGATACAATATATAAGTGATCAAAGGGATGTGCTAGAAGAAATGCACTTCCCAAGATTTAGGGATGATCACTCCTATGTATTTATAGTGCCTGGTGATGGGCTTCCATGTGGAGAAAGGTCATGGTGTCAGGTTGCATGTGGTTTTGCAAACCACATGCAAAAAGCACGAAGTTTGCTCTACAATTGGACCCTTGACCTTGCTCTCGTAAGTGAGCATGAAACGGATCTTGCGCGTGTCCTCTTTGGAGAGACACTTAAAGAAATACAACAAATTATTGACCGTGGCTACATGTTGCTCGACGGTTTCGGGTGCGGACGGTTGTCATTATTGGAGGCGATAGCCCTTGGCTTCGTCATATACTTGGCCTATCAACATTTTATGAAATTGGTTCAATTTATTCTCTTGCGACATGGTCTAGGGAGAAAGAAAGATGGGTAGGGTGTGAATGGCGACGAACTACAAGACTTGAAGCAAAATTCCTAAAGTATAGGAAACAAGGAGTTAGTTGTGTTGGTGCAAAAGGGTGCATCGAAAGTCCATTATTGAAAGTGGATGACCGTATAGGGTGTGTCATCATGTGTGTTCTTCATCTTGTGATACGATGTGGTGAATACTTCAAAGCCTCCTAAAGGACGCTAAGACCAATGTTTCTTTGAAAAGCCGGTCCTTTCCAGATGGGGAAGAGACATGGCACTTGTTTGCCAATTGGTTGCCCATTGCAAAGAGGTTGCGTCTAACACCACATGTCACCACTACCGTTGAGGACATGGGGAAATTGCTAACCGCTATCTATCGGTGGACATATGATCCATTCGTCCAATGGTGTGCACAAATTGCAAAGAGGTCTCAAAACACTATATGTCCCCATAAACGATCACCCTACCTGCTTTGGCTCCGCAACGAGGGGGCCATCGTATTGGGTAATTTGCAACCTTTTGGGGGGGCCATGTTTTGTGGCGACATTGTTGAGTCGCTTAACTATGTCTTTAAAGACAACTTTCTAACCACACGTTCCCGGGGTGGTGGTCGTAAGGCTACCAAGGAGGAAGAGGATGAGGCGATGCTCCGACATGCGCACAAGCGCACCTTCCACTACAAGGAGATGCCTCGATGGGACGGGCGGCGGCGACGGGGAGATGAGCACGTAGTGCACGCTCAATTGGAAGTTGGCAACTAGGAGGTGTGTGTGTAGTTCAACCGTGGTTCAGGGGGTTCACCCGTGCGGTTGAACCGGCTTCCCCACGGTTTCATCCCTGCTTCTCTCAGGTGCCTTTGCGCCATGGACCCCGAGTCTTTTGGGGAAGGCCTTGCAGGACTGCCTGCGGGCACTAGGTACGGGACAAGGCGCCGATCGACCTGCCGCGCCAGCGCCACAAGCAGCGGCATCAACGACACCAAAGGGGCCGACACGCCGGCCAGCAACGCCCATGGGAACCTCCGCCAAAAGTGGCAAGGTCCCGCCTCCACCGTCAGAACACCACCAGGGCATCACCTACAACGCCCTACAACGCCAACACTCACAGCTCCCCTGGCGGCGCCCTCACCAACACCATCACCAGCACCACCGACAGCGACAGCACGGCAACCGCGCCACCCGCCCGCAGCATCGACAACCTCGACCACAACCGATGCAACACCTGCCACTACAGACCCACGGACAGCCGAAAAAAATAACCCAACACCAGAGACAACCGGCACCACCAGGACCACAAGCCGGCCAAACACCAGCCACGAGTGGCACACCCGGAACCGCCGACCACCCAAACGCAGGCGGCGCCCAGCACCAACACCAACAAAACCCATGCCATCAGACCACCACGGAACACGCCAACCACCACCGTGACACCCTCACCGTCGGCAACACCAATGCCGCCAATACCCACTGCAATATCCACACCACCACCAACCCCACCAACAAGGTGCCGAGGTACCGTCACCTACAACACCCCTACCACCACCACGACGCCCCCGGCACAGAGTTACACCTAGGGCGCTCCCACCCACGGCATCACCAACGACGCCAGCACGGCTGGCGAACAAACGCCACCAGCGCCACCCACGGGCCCCCAGCCAAGGGTAGAAACAGCAACAGCACACACCGTCACACCAACCGCATCGACATCACCTGGAGCATCGTCAACATCATCCAGTCGTCCCCACCACCCAAGCAGCACAAAAAACCGCAGCAACACCACCACGTCCACCACCCTCACCATCAGCGACACCAGCGGCACCCTCTGCTAGGAACGGCGAGGAGAAAACCCAACAACGCGGAGCCACCCAGCGTCCCAGGCACCCTCACCATCGGAGGGCCACCACCAGCACGAACCCCCAACGCACCACCGTCACCGTCACCAACGCCACCGACCCCTGACGCAACAACCACACAGCCCGCACAAACGGCACCAGCCGAACAGTCACCGACACCACTTGCACCACCCTCACCAGCGACAAAACCCGGTTAACCACCTACGACCACGAACCGCAGGCACTAAAAACCAGAGCATCGCCGACAACACTCCCGGCCAACACCCGCACCGCCCTCAAGAACACCACCAAAAGCAGCACCGTCGACCGATAGCCACGACACCCTCACAAACCACCAGGATACGGGTCCCCCTTCCCACCCCCCACCATCTGCACAACCAGCGACACCATCACCAGCACCAACCGAAAAACCGACGACGGCAGCCTCACCAACAACCGACACCCCCACTACCGCTGCGACCCACCAGTCAGCCCACCCTCCGTTGGCGCCAGCCACCAACGCCGTACCCTAAACCACACCTACACCCAAAACCTGCAGCAGCACCAGCGGACACCCCACCAGCGACATCACCCTCCGCCAGAAGACGATGAACAGCACCAGCAGGAAAGCCAGCCCATAGCGCCCAAAACAACCCAAAGACCTCCCACACCCGGACCCACACCCACCAGCAGCGCCTACGCCGACCCACCATCAGTGTCACCGACACCCGGAAAGACACAAACCTCGGTGAACTAACGACGGCAACACTGCCGCCACCGTACCCACACCGTCAGCATCACTGCCAGAACACCCGGCAGGGCCGTCAATGGCACCGCCGCCCATGGCACCACCTACACTCACCAGCGCCACCACCACCCCGCGCGAGGCCAGGTACCCCTGGCATCGCCAACGGCCTCAACGAACATCAACACCACCAACACCACCACCGCCGGACGGGGACTTCCCACAAACCAAGAACAGCTCCACCACCAACAACTAATACACCACCCGCGGCACCCCACCGTCGCCAACACCAACCTCACCACCACGGCACCTATCACACCTCCAACACCGGAGGCGACGTGGGCCACACCACCCGTCATCTACAGCACCCTCGCCACCACCACAACGTCGGGCCCACAAAGGTTACGCCCCAACGGCAAGAAACAACACCCTCACCATCGACACCACCGGCAACACCACATACGCCCCATACGTCACCCTCGCCATGCTCACCAACCATCACCCTCGCCATCAGTGTCAACGACATCAGAGGCACCAACACCACCGGCGACCACGACAGCGACAACAGCTGACCCACCAACTAACCACCATCAACTAGCCCAGCACCAACCTCATCTACGCTAACGCCCATACCACCCTCGCCAACAACACCGCCAGCGGCACAATCATCCACTCTGGCACCCACACCACCCTCACCACCAACATCACCACCTGCGCCCAAGGATCAGGGCTCGCGGGGAACGGAATCGCAGAGCGAGCACGCCACCAACCGCACGCGTCGCCCATCCTATCGTACCCCGCTCCGCAACACACCTCCCTGCTTCCCCCAACAGGACGTGCGCTGCAGCCCACTGCTGGGACGAGGACTATTACGTCCTCCCAGCCATCCGACACCTACTGGCAGCCACGGCCCCGCGCCCACAAGCTGGCCAGCAACCCACAGAACCGCAGGAGCCCGACCACCCCATGCCACCACGCTCCATATCCCCCGCGTCCACCGCAGACCAGAACGCGGAACACCAGCAAGAGGAGCCCGACCCCGAACGCGCTGCCACGCCCCCACCGCCCCCCCCCCCCCCCAAAGGACATCTACGCCACACTGGCCAGCACCCTAGCCCCCATGGACGCCGAGCAGTACTACCAGTCCATCCAACGAGACCTCCCTGAGGACCACGCGACCCTCCAGGGGTGGAAGCAGGAGAAAAAGAACGACAACGAGTGGGGCACAGAGGAAGAGCTTCTCTGGGAAGACACCTGGAAAGGCACCACGGACGCCTTCCTGGAAGCAGCAGCCGAAACCTACCCCCGCCCGCCCGGGGACACTAGCCACGGCTTCGACGCCCTCCTAGCGTTCCACAGCCGGAAACACCGCCACACCATCACCCTCAACCCCCTCGACCACAATCCACACCGATGGACACCTGAAGACGACGCCAGCGCCGCCATCACCGTACAGCAAAGCCCCGAGAACCCGGAGGAATACCACATCACCTGGAACGATCCAGCACCCCACCCCCCCGCCTCCCCCGACCTCCCAGAGGTCTTCGCCGGCATCAGCGCAGAACTCCAGGAGGCGAAAGCCCCACAACAACTGACGAAGAGATGCCCCAGGCACCATCACCACGAACCACACAAGAAAAACCCCGCAAAGAGACCCTCACCCACCCCATCACCACAATGGAGCTCCCTCCACAACACCGCACCACCCCGGACCGCAACGGGTGTCGAGACCTGCCACGGGAATGGGCGGTCCACAACGGCACACTCCGATGGGACGAAATCACACCGGGGCTCCAGGCCATCCGCCTCCACTCGATCTGTGAGCCCACCACCACCTGGGCACTACCGACGGGCCGCCACCACCTCCTCCTCACCGTCCAAGGCGATGCCACAATCACACCCACGGAGGGAGACCCCGTAACAGCAGCCCCCGCCCACGCCGTCCACATACACCCGCAAGCATCGTCGGCACCTATGGCGGTACATCCAGGCCCCACCCCATGGCAAGCCATCGTCATCACCTACGCTGCCCCCAACGACCACACACACACCTGGCAGCAACGCCGGGAGGACATCCGAGGGGACCTCCTCCAAGAACACCTAGGGCTCACACGCACCCACCACACCCTACACATGATACGAGGAGTAGGCCAAGCACCACAGGGCATACACACCCCGGGATTATGGGGGTATGCCACACCCATAAACCCACAAGCAGCGGAGGACATCAAGACCGCCCTATCCATCCAGCAAGCCCAGACCCAAACCCCGCACCGCAACACCCAACGAGGCTACATGATTTGGAGGGCATACCAAGACCACGACACCCTCACCCCCCAACCAGGGCCCCCCCCTCTAGACACCAACACAACCGCCCTCCTCCAAGCCGCAGCAGCGGCAGCTACACAGGTAGGGGCCCCAGAAACCTGGGGCCCACAATACCTGGTCGAAACCAAAGCGGCACCCCGAGAACCCGGAGGAATACCACATCACCTGGAACGGCCCAGCACCCCACCCCCCCGCCTCCCCCGACCTCCCAGAGGTCTTCGCCACCATCAGCGCAGAACTCCAGGAGGCGAAATACCCACAACAACTGACGAAGAGATGCTTCAGGCACCATCACCACGAACCACACAAGAAAAACCCCGCAAAGAGACCCTCACCCACCCCATCACCACAACGGAGCTCCCTCCACAACACCGCACCACCCCGGACCGCAACGGGTGTCGAGACCTGCCACGGGAATGGGCGGTCCACAACGGCACACTCCGATGGGACGAAATCAAACCAGGGCTCCAGGCCATCCGCCTCCACTCGATCAGTGAGCCCACCACCACCTGGGCACTACCGACAGGCCGCCACCACCTCCTCCTCACCGTCCAAGGCGATGCCACAATCACACCCACGGAGGGAGACCCCGTAACAGCAGCCCCCGCCCACGCCGTCCACATACACCCGCAAGCATCGTCGGCACCTATGGCGGTACATCCAGGCCCCACCCCATGGCAAGCCATCGTCATCATCTACGCCGCCCCCAACGACCACACACACACCTGGCAGCAACGCCGGGAGGACATCCGAGGGGACCTCCTCCAAGAACACCTAGGGCTCACGCGCACCCACCACACCCTACACATGATACGAGGAGTAGGCCAAGCACCACAGGGCATACACACCCCGGGATTATGGGGGTATGCCACACCCATAAACCCACAAGCAGCGGAGGACATCAAGACCGCCCTATCCATCCAGCAAGCCCAGACCCAAACCCCGCACCGCAACACCCAACGAGGCTACATGATTTGGAGGGCATACCAAGACCACGACACCCTCACCCCCCAACCAGGGGCCCCCCCTCTAGACACCAACACAACCGCCCTCCTCCAAGCCGCAGCAGCGGCAGCCACACAGGTAGGGGCCCCAGAAACCTGGGGCCAACAATACCTGGTCGAAACTAAAGTGGCGCCCCACGCAAAGGCCCAAGAAAAGCCCCCAACACCAAAGCCGCTCCACCCCCCACTCAAGCTGGACACGACAGAACACATCCCCCAGGACGAATGGGCGACCCACTACATCATCCCCCACACCACCACCCGCAAGAACGACGCCGCCAAGATCACCGTCAACCGTCACCTCCCCCACACCACGCAGGTGTATGAGCTGACGGCCCCCAACGTCCTCGTCACTCGTCGCTGACACCACGAGCGATACACCATACAGGCGGAAGGGGCCACCGCGGCCACCCTGTACACATAGGCAACACGGGGGGACCTCCCACACCCCACCCTCAACCACGCCCCCTCCTGGCCCACCCCCTTCCACACAGCAGACCGCCCCAACAAGAAGCCCAAACACACAGGTATGCACACCCCCGCCCAGGAGGCCCAGCACCGACACGATGCGAGGCGCAAGGCCCGCACCCTCCACAACGACCACACCATCCCCCGCATCAGCGCCCCCCCCGCCAGAGTGTCAGATGCCACCCACAACCGCACGATCACAGGCATCACCACGGACTGCCTCAACCCAGCGGCGGGCGGGCAGACGCCGTGTGGATCAGCGAAGGGCGCTCCCACACACGGGCGGTGGCGCGCCTCCACAATATCCAACCCCACAAACTCCAGCGCGCAGTCGGACCCTTCACCTTACACGTCACCCCGTACGGCATCGACCACCCCCGGTGTGAGCACCATGACCCGCCCTGCTCCACCCCATGCACCTTGCCCGTGCGCCAACAGCTGCCGGCCCCCACCATCACGGGCAACATGTACCTGGGCACCGTACCGGGAGACCCGGGCATATACATCCTGCCCAACAGGTCCAGAAACACGCCATCCCCCTCCACGGTGTAGAATCCCTCGCCCTGGGACCGCCCCCACCAAAACACCAACACCAGCACATCCCGGGGGACAAACGGACACAGGCACCAGACGGGGGAAAAATGGCCGACCAACGCGCCCTAGCCCACATCACCGTCCACCCCGCAGCATACCTACCAAAGGACTTCGGCACGGAGCGCCACATCGTCCGGGAGGGGCAAGCCCACCACATCATCACCGCCGCCCTATACACCCTCGCCGCCCACGAACGCCACTGGGACCCCACAACCATCCCAGCGATGCCCCCACCACCGCAGGGCCCCAAGATCCCGTCACCCCCTTCCACATCGATCAACTTCTAAGCCGCAGGGCCACCCCACACCTCCACCCCTCCAGGATAGAACTAGCCATCGCATCGCGGGACACCCTGGACACGCCCCCCCAACAACCCGCCAACCACATCCTCAAAGCGGACGCCCAATGGTGGGTCCTCCACTGGGCACACGGAGTGCTCATGGCGGCCCAGGCCTATACCCCGGAAAAAGACCCGGAAGACCCCCGGCGGGGCCAGCAGTGACTCTTCCAGGCCACCACCCTCACAGGCCGCGAAGGCGCCCCCTGGGAAGCCCTCCACACAGCACTCTACTGGGCTCAAGGCTCCCCCAACGGCCATGGACACACCGGAACCCACGGAGGCCTGGGTCATGCAGGCCAAGGCCATGAGGAACTACCACCTTCACCACCCCTTCGACGACAGCTCGGCTGCACTGCCATGGCCATCAGACCCCCCGGAGACCGTGCGCAAGCTCGCCGACCTCATGCGCAGCCACGGGAAAGCGAACATGCAAACGCCGGCAAACCCCCAATGAGGGATCCAGGCCAGCAAGCAACGCACCCCTTCTTCAAACCCCACGCCCCCCTAGCTCCGCTACCTCCAGTCCCACCCAAGCGAGCGAGACGAAAAAGGGGCGCACCCGCCCCCCACCAAGCCGGAAAAGCAGCGACCTCCCGACCCCCCGCACCCTACCCGACCCACCCGGCGAACCCAGACCAAGCATCCTCGTCATCCTCCCTCCCATCATTACCACCGCCCCAGCCGGACCAGGCATCCTCATCATCCCCCCTCCCGCCACCAGCACCGCCCCCGCCCGAGGCGTACCAAGGGTTCGAAAACGGCGCGAAGGTCCAGCAGCCCTTCTGCAACGACCACACGGGCGACTGGATCTGGTGTGAGGGCACGATCCCGTACCGCCTCGGCGACCCGGGGGACAACGGGGGGCCACAGATCTGGGTGGTCTGGCACCGCCAAAAGGAGCTAGACCAAGGCAGCAGCGCCCCGGACAGGCCAGAAGGCCACACCCCGCAGCTCACCAGCGCCCACCCCATCCAACTCCGCACCGAAGAGAACAAGGCCCACAGAGGCACCAAATACACTGGGGAGCTTCACCCGGAGTGGAGCCAACGCCTCCCCCCGCCGCGCCTACCCAAGCACCGACCAACCGGCAAAAAGTCCCCGAGCCCCAGTCCCCCTCCCTGACGGGGCAAGGGCCGAGGGCACAAGACTCCACAGCCCCGGTCCGCCCCCACTGAGGCCACCGTCAACCTCCTCGACCTCAACCACCCGGCCGTCACATACTCCAAGGACGCCACAACCTTAGGCGGCTCAAGTTGCATGGTCAAAAACGAAGGAAAAGGTAGGAAAACGACAGGTTTCCAAATGCATCGAAAAATAGTTGTTTTGCTGTATATTAGAAAACCGTCGCAGACAAGTATGGCGGATTAAATATTTCTATAAGAATGATGTGTCCCATGGGCGAGACAGGGAAAAGTATTGTTTGGTTGCCATTCTTTGCGCGAGGCCTCGCGCAAAGACGTTCATTTGTGTCAGATTAATGTACTACAGCACGATGCATTAGGCAGGTTGTCGAAAAATGGAACGCTGTCGTATTTATACACGTAACTTAGTACCATTATCAGGATTGCGTGATAGAGGTAGATCTATTAACGAATAAACTGCAACAATGGTGTACCCAAGAATCTTGAAAAGTATAAATGTTCCGGAACAAACTGCAGTTTCAAGCGCGAGGCCTCGCGCATGGAACGGCGCATGAAAAAGATTAAAGTTTCGGTGATCATTGCGCGAGGCCTCGCGCAATGGAGGTCACAAGCGTTCATAAAAACCAAAATTGGACAGATCCACCAGCTACACAGTATGTACGTTCCCTTGATGCGGCGCTGCTGCATGGGCGCCCATACAGGTCCCGCCGGCATCTCCGGTTTTCATACTGTGGTCACCACTGACTTCACTGCCCAACAGCGATGGTAGCGCGCCGCAACTGGGTACCACAATCAGGACTCACTAGTGAAATGTGGGACCACCAGACAGTTACAGGTAACCGAAAATGGTGCATGCGACAAGCGAATCACAGAATAATCGGTCGCGCGAAAACCGAGTGACAGGTTGATGTTTGAAATCAAGAAAGTTTTTCAAACAGCGATTTTTACGCAGATACAGTTACGCAATTATTCTTTACAGCAACAATGCCCCTGCGAAAAGAGGTGGAACTCGAGAAGACAGTGGCCGCAGCATCCGGAGTTTTCCGCGATGTGTGCTCAGAGGAACCGCCGTACCACACGGCAGAAGAACTGTGGGAAGGGCTAAAACAGGGGGACGAGGGCGCGCGATTGTTGTTTGTGTTTTTACTGCGTCTGCGCAAAAATGAACGGACGCGTTGCAGCGTTGAAAAGGCGATTGCGGCAGAAGGGAAGAGATGGGTTGGTGTTTTTTTGCCTGGCGCCTCTATTTGCTGATGCGCCACCGCGCAGTTTCATACCAGGGAAAACCAAAGTCGGTTGTTGCGGTAGAGGGAAGTAGGGCGCAGCGTCGCATTCGTTCGCTGGTTGCTGATGGCGTCACCGGATAGCTGGTCGAGAAAGGTATAATTCCCTCATTACGTCCGCTCTTTGCGCGAGGCCTCGCGCAATAACTTCTCCCTCATTGCAGATTTCGAATTATCTGACGTTTGGACCTCCCCAAGTAGAGGAGATGGATCCTGCTGAATTTGGCGGTCACCTTCCGATAACGAGGGTTATGTGGTATTTTGACACTCACCTCTTTCACTTGAAGCAGGATAAGACCTTCAAGCCTGCGTTCGTGTTCATTGATCATCAGCCGGATCTGGTGTGCAAGATCGCGTCCGTCGAGCTGGATTCTCGCATGTACCTTCTTGGTGTTACCTCCGACAATCTCTCTGATTGGGTCAACAGGGTGCAGACTCAGTTGATCCATGTATTGACACAAGAGTCGAAACTGCACGCGTCTGGTGATTGGGACCAGCAAGCCAACTGGGCAAACCGTGGTATTCACCTATGGGTTTGCGATGACAAGGTGGGTTATGAGGCGTTGTCGCTGAAGGAGGAAGAGACTGTTGAGGAAGGTCAAGCTGCAGAAGGACTGGCCCCTGCAAAGCGGAAGTCTACTGGTGGGGAACCAGCCCCCAAGAAGAAGAAGCCTGCCTCCAAGCCTCAGGCAGCGAAGTCGGTTACCGGTGCAGAATCCGACGAGAGCGATGGGGATGAAGAGGAGGAGAGCGAGGAAGAAGAGGAGGAGGAAGCGCAGGTCTCCCAGGGCAAGGCAGCGAAGAAAGTCGCAGCGAAGCCGAGGTCTGAGGAAACCGGGGCCCGAGCTCCATTCAAGCAGCCAGCCCGTCAGTCCCAACCAAGAAGCGCGCCCGCAAAGCCACCTCCTAAGGGTAACACGTCCGTTGCTAAGGCTATGGGTTCTAAGATGCAAACTGTTCCGAAGAAAAAGTAATTTCTTCGCTTGTTCTGATATATTATGCGCGAGGGCTCTCGCTATGCATTCCTCTTCGACGACGTTTATGCTGTCACCTTGTGCGGCACTCTTTTCTCTGTGATGCATTTTATTGCGCTGTTGTGTTGGTGTTTGCGCGAGGCCTCGCGCAAAGAAGTGGTACCAAAAAATGCTTCTTGTGGTGCTGCGTGCAACATGGTTTTCAAAAAATGGTTTTCCAAAAGATTGAAAGCTCACGGGTGTTTTTATTGCAAAGCATAAATGGTAGAAGAAACAAAAAGTCGTGGTTTTCCCAAAAAAGAAGTTCATTTTGGTGGAAAGAAATGATTTTCCCGGGCAGTCGGTTTTGTTGATAATAAAGGAAAATGGACCGGTTAATTGCTTTTCACGGGATTTTTGGTTCTTGCGTTTTACGTCCCCCCCAAAAGGACTATTCTTTCGCAGTGCCGTAGAGAGGCAGTCTTGGGCGCATTTTGACCATGCAACTTGAGCCGCCTAAGACAACCGCCCTCCAGAAGCTCCTGATGGCACAGGGGCGGGGGTGGGTTCCCCACCTCCCCGGCTTCCAGGAACAAGGCCTACAACGCGACGACCTCCCAGAAATCACCCCCATATATACCCCGGACCGGAAAGCGTACAAATGCTACTGGCACAAGGGGACCCCCCTATACGCCCGAACCGGCATCCACGTCCACCTCGTCCACCACCTCAGCGTCCCAGGGAGGCTAGGTGTCTATGAGGTCGTCGGGGACGGATGGCAACTCAACGTCATCAACGCCCACGTCCCCTTCGGCGACGCCACGAAACCCTTCCTCCAAGCCCTGGCCCAGGCATACCGCCAGATGGCCATGCTCGCCCCCACAATCATCATCGGCGACATGAACGCCGCCCCCAGCCCGGCGAACCGAGGGGGACAGGCCACAGCCCAGGACCATGCAGTCCGCGACACCATTGACATGCTGGGGCTCGTGGACCTGAGGGCAAACCTCAAAGGCCAACCATCCCACTTCCCCCACCAAACAGATGCCGCCCCATCCCGCATCGACGTATGCTATGGGGACCCCACCACCATCATCCGGGCGGAGGCCCGATATGGACCCCTCCTGCTGGGACCCACAGGCCATAGCCCCCTGTACATCTGCCTCACCATCCCCAACCTTCCACCCAGCCCCCAAAGAGGATGCAGACCAAGGCCTACCACCCCCCTGAAGATGCCCCCACTGTATGACAAGCATGCCTGGTCTTAATATCACAGGGCCAAAGATCGCGCCTGGCGCATCCAACCAGACCCCACCGACCTACTCACAGCCATGCGCACGGCCGCCGTGGCCTGCGGCTTCCAGCAACACCCCCACACAGACAACGACCAACCACCCACGTCCCTAGCGGACATGCTCCCTGACCTCTGGCATGCGAACCAACAACTGGCGAAACTCCTCCACACCAACACCCCCCACACCCGCCGCCAGATACACCACTGCAGGACGCAGATGGCCCACATCAGGGCAGGCCTGCAGCGGTGGCACATCCACAGGCAACAGCGCATCGCCCAGGAACACGAACAGTACGCGCAACATGAACTCCCCCACAAGGTAATCGGGCACCTCAACGACGCCATGACCGATACCAGCCACCGCACCATCACCACGGTCCGGCAAGAGGACGGCTCCCTCACCAACGACCCAGCCACAGTGCTACCAGCCAACCAAGACAGCTTCCTCTGGCAACACACGCCCACCCAAGACACACTGGACCCAGACACCCAGGCCAAAATCGGCTGCCTCTCTCGGGTCTTCAACCACGCCCCGAGGAAGCAACTGGAAAAGCGCCCCTCCACCATCCACGAAGTCCGGAAGGCCATCCACAGTCTCTGGCAACACAAAACCCCAGGCTACGACGGCCTCCCTGCGGAGACATACTACCACCTCCCCGCCAACCTCCTCCGCATCCTCGCCCATCGCCTCTGGGACATCGTCACGGGGCAGACCCCCCTGCCACCAGACTGGGCAAACGTTGTCCGCCCCCTCTACAAAAGAGGAGACTGGGCCAACCCAGACAACTGCCGCCCCATAGTCTGTGCGGTGACGGAGGTCAAAATCGTCTGGACCATCCTCCTACCCCGCATCCGCCCCCACCTGGACCCCTACATACAAGCCAGTCTCTGGGGGGCCCAGCCCAGGCCGGTCCCCACACGAGGCCATCTTCCTCCAGGACACCATCGCCGACATTGACCCGGTGGACCTCATCATCGCCTTCCTCGACGTCAAAGAAGCCTTCCCGAACACCCCCTGGCTCCTTCTAGAAGCGATGTGGAAACGCCTAGGCCTCCCCTTCTACAACTTCGCCTCCGGCTACATCCGCACCCGCAAAAACAGGGTCCGCACTGGAGCAGGCCCCAACCCCTTCCTGGAGCCAGGCAGCGGGGTCCCCCAAATAGGAGCAGAGGGCCCCTTCCTGTACCCTCCCCCGACGCTCCCCGTGGCCCTCGCAATCGAGCAGGATTACCCGGCCTACGCACCCTAGCCCCTTCTCTCCCCCCTGCTGGGCTTCGCGAACGACACCAACCTCACGGTCGCGCACACCCCACACGAACCCCATGCCCCGGACCCCGGGCCAACGGTCACCCAACAGGCCAATGACTTACTGGACGTGACCGTCTCCTACCTCTCCCACAACAACCTCATTGTCCACCCCACAAAGTCAGTGGCCATGATCAAGGGGTCTGCCACAACCCCCACCCTAGGGCCACAAGGGCCCCCCATGCAAGTCGTGACAACCACCACCCACCTGGGGGTAATCCAGGCTGCCAACCCTGAGGACGCCACCCTCCCTCCCAAGTTGCAATCACACCTCGCCCATCTCCCTAGATATGCGTCCCCGACCACCAAGGCCCTCTCCCTGTCCCACCAGAGCCTGGCGTACTACCTCACCGGGGTCTTGAGCGCCTCCATAGGCTTCCAAGCAATCCACCTGACACACCCCACCACTGCCCTCCAGCCGGCCACACGCGCCGTGATCAAGGCATGGGCAGCACACGGGGGCTGGCCCACCTCCATACCCACCTGCGCCAACCGAGCGGCATGGCCCGACTATGGGGACGCCATAGGGGACGTGGTGAAAGCGGCCTACACCAGACACACAGCCCTCCTCCTTCACCGCATGACCCACAACCACCCACCGGAGGTCCGCGAGGTCACCATAATCCGCCTCCAAGCCGCACAACGGGCCCCCAACACATGCCCGCGCTTGGTAGTCCACCAGACGGGCATGCCCACCGACATGAAGACGCGCCTGTGGAACCACCTGCAGCTTCTTCTCCCATCCCCACACCACGCCATACTCACCAACCACACGTGCGCAGAGGAAGGGCCTCTAGCGGTCCTCTGCGGGGACCTCCACCATCATCCCAAAGGCACCATCCACACCATAGACCTTGTCGGGGCGTCCATCACCGTAGTATACATGAACCTCCCCCAAAATGCGGGTCCTGCACCACAGCGGGGCACACCACACACCCTTTCTACAGCTTCCCGAATTACCTCAATACCGCCTCTTCCACCAGTACCTCACTCAAACGGCACGAGCAGCGGGACACACTCTGCTGGGAAGCAATGACATGCAAGCAGCCTACCGAGAGTTCAAAAAGCAACACCCCCGACCCATCCCAGTGACACCGCTCTACGCACCCACTAGATCGAAACACGAACCCGTCCCCCGGGTGACGGGCCCAGTCCCACCACTAACCCTACTACTGGCCCCAAAAGAAGCCAAACCCACGCAGACTAACGTTATCCACCACGGGGCAAAATGGCGCATACCGAAACACCGCATGACCGCCCGAGACCTACCACGGGTCCCCCATGACTTCCAGAGCATGCCACGCACATGTTGGGCCTGTGACCCCGAGGCACCAACCACAACATGGCCCGTACTACACCTCATAGCACGCCACCACACCCACCCCACAACCCACCTACCACCACAGGCCTACGCATGGGTAGCCCAATGGTTCCACCGCACCGACACTAACGCCACGGTGGCGTGGAACCCCGACCACGCGCCGAAATGGCTCTTCACCACTACACCCACATGCCCCCGCCCCCGACCCGGCAGGGGTCGCCATCTGTTACAGCATGTACGAGCCAGGCAGAACGAGCAAGCACGAGGACCCCTACTATCCGCTCCACCACTCCTGCCACACACCGGAGCACCGAACACAGACCCTCAGGTGCCACGACCTAAACCCAGACACAGCCTACATTCTCCCCTACATCTACTCCTACCTCACACAAGGACAGCCAGAGCAGGCACTCATAGCCCTGTCCCCCCAAGCGAAACACATCATCGCCAAAGGAATAGGGGTGTATGCCACCCCCATCCTGCAGCCCACAACCCCAGTAGCCCACCTCGCCACGGGCCTCGCAATATACGCCTACCTGCCCATGAACCCATGCCGCCTCCGAAAACCATCACCGGCGGACCGGCTCTTCTTCAGGGACACCTCAGGCGAATCTGCCCTCACGCCCATCACCGGGGGGGCCACCCTGCAGCTAACCCACACCGAGGGACACTACCACATGGACCACCACACGGGCCACACCACCTATGGGGACTCCTCCCACGAGGAGCTAGGGGCCATGGCCGACGCCATCGCTGAGATCGCGGCCCACCTACCCGCCCACTTCCCGCACATCGTCCGGGTCCCGTTCGTGGTAGACGCCACTGTCGACACACACCTGCTCCTCCGCATAGCAAGGCAACCACTTCACAAAGCCACCGCGACGAGCCTCGGCACCCAGGCACTGTTGCTCTGGAAAGCCCTTCGCAGCCTTCCCCCCTACGTCCAACTCCACATCGTGAAACAAGAGTCCCACAGACACCAATACGGAAATGGTAAAGTCGACAACCAGGCAGTACACAAGCGCACAACGCACCTACCAGCCCTCCAGATCCCTGACCTCGGCCGAAACCACACACACCTCCAACACATACCCCCCGTACCCGAGCCCCATCAGACCCCAGACTGGGTACCAGAGGACGCCCCCTATTCCTCCCACGAAAGAGCATACCACTACCCCAACCCCATCCAACATCTCGCCCCTGTGCTCGGCGACGCAGACAGCCGGGCGCACATCCAGGAGCTCCAGGACAGACTGCAAATCCCCCTCTACCACTCAGCGCTGCGCCCAGCAAACGTCCGGGCCAAACTCCAAAAACGACGCATCCAGCTCCTCAGGGAGCAACTACCATTCCTCACCAGGGTCGCCAGATGGCTCGCCCGCAAACACATCCACGTCCCTGAAGAACACACCCGTTGCCCGTGCGACCAGACCACCCCGTAGGACTGGGAACACTTCGAGAAATGCTCCCTCCATACAGGCAGGGACATGCTAGTGGGCTGGTCCCCGCCGGAAGCCCTACGACAACACGAAGGATGTCCAACTCACAGCCACGCACACCAGGCCACGGAACACCTCTTCCAGGATCCCCTTGTCAAAGAAGCCACCATGAGAGGGGCAGTGACACAGGCCCTGCACCGACACCTCATCGAACACACGGAAAGCCCCATGGAGGCAGCAGCGCACCTCCAGCTAGAGGCAGTCCGCAGAGCAGCGGCCCAAATGGTACACCGCAAACACCTCCTGTTAACACACGCGGAGCAACTCACCAACCCCACTGCCAGGGAACACATGCAGCGTCTCATCCATTACCATGCCGTGCATTACCCAGACGTCCACTAACCCACTCCGCGCCCCGCACGCGCCCCCCATCTCCATCCGCAGGCCTCCAAGACACCACCACAGCGCTCCGAGGCCCATCTCTCACCCAGGAAGACACCTGGCACCGCCCAGCCCGGCCCAGCCCAACCAGGGCCAACCATACGTCGACGTAGACGCGCAAGACCCCGGCAACCCATCCAGCCCACCCCCCCCCGGACCCGGGGTACCCCCCCCTCACACCGGCCACCATCCGCGACCCCGACCTCCTCCGAGCAACCCTCCAAGGCAGGGCCCCGACCACCCCCCTGGGCTGGTACCGCCTACAAGAGGACTGGCTCAAGCTCACCGTCAAAGCCCTCCGGGACCTGACCACCCCAGGCAACGGCCTCCACGAGACCATCGTAGACCTCGTACTCTGGCGAGCCCGCAAACTCACCCAGGGCCAGCACGTCTGGATCCCCCCCATCGAGTGGGGCCAGGCCCTGACACACGACACCGACATCAACGTCACGCGTCGAGGGACCGTACGCCTACGACGGGCCCCGGCGGAGAAGGACCACCCAGCAGACCCGATCCGCCCGGAGCAGTGGGAACAGGCCACTGCACCAACCCGCGACACCTCCCTCCGCGCCGCCGGCCTCCGCACCCCAGAGGATGACCTCCCCCCCCCACCTACAGACAGTGACCACCCCCGCCGGAGGTCTGGGTTACAGTCCTCGAGTGCGGGCACTACTACGTGATAGCCGCTACGGCTACGTCCCCCGGCCCGCAATGGCTCGACAAAGGGACAGACACCATGCTCGCCCCAGGGACCGCCCCACCAGGGGCAGTAGGGGACCCCGGCAACCAGCACAGGGTCCTCGGGGGCGTCCTCCAGCCAGGGGAAAAGCCCCCAGCCCGCGCCCTGGCCCAAATCACGTCAGGGAAGGCGGGCTACCACCTGGGATTGGCCATGCTCTGCCTGACCCACTGTTCCAGCGCCGCTAGCCACCCACGGGGACCCTGCCCTGGATTCAGGCCGTCCCCACCGCCCACACACAAGTTGAGGCGGGCCCGGTCACGCGGCCCAACCCCGCCCCGAAACCGCAGCAATCCCTCACCCGCGGGTACTACGCCATCCACAGGGTCCTCAGCCGCGTGGGTCTTAGCCCAAAGCTAGCATACCCCCTTCCCACCACTGACCAAGAGGTCCACCAGTGAAGCCGGTTCGGACCCCCGTGGCCATCTTGGGGTCACTTGGGGTGTGTATCTATGTGCCGGCAAGCTGCCATTGGCTGATATCATACTCTCCCATCCACCTGACCTAACCCGATGTGATAGTGTGATAGGTTTGGCCATTCCGGCTATGAGCGGCCATATTCAGTACCGAGGCGCCGCCAGCTGAAATTTATATATCAGAATATCAGGAATCAACAGGGTTTTTTTATCATAATGTTTCCGTAATTTTTCCGCTTTTCGTTCTGATTGTCAATGTATCGGTGACTGTCAGTTGGCTCGCGCTTTTGCGGTAACCGAATGGTTAACTGTTATTTACAGATATTTTGGCGGAAACCCTGATGAAGGGTCAGATTTCATCAGTAAAGGGTTCGTTGCTTCCGCAATTTTCATATTATACACTCGCAAAACTAATCCGATTTTTTCAGACTTTCAGAATCGGATTTTCGACTTCCACATCGCCGCACGCGATATGATGAAAGCCGAGTGGTCATACATTTTTCCTCGATCACGAATCAACCTTCCTTTTGTTATGCCCTCCATTGTGCTTGAAGTTATAGTCGAAACAAAAGTGATTCCTGAGACCACTTTGAAGAATCATATCTCCGGCTCACGGCGAGAAATATCAATATCGAGAATTGGGTTGGAAACAGCCTTGGTCCCAACTTAATTTAGGAAGCATCAAACGCCTTTGGTGTGTACACATGCCCGGTAAAGCAAGGGATAATGGTCAAGAGGGTAGAAAGTGATATATAACTCTTGGACCGTGCAACCGAATATTTTATTGCGACTTTCGACTGTACTGCATGAGTGTTGGGGTTGCATAGCAACTTTTCATTGGGTTCCTAAGTATTTTTAACGTGAAGTTATGTCCATGGAGGGACATGGCATATCATGGTGCGAGCCACTTTTTGAGGGTATGTGTTATATGCATGGTATGTGCTTCGATATGCTCACGCCCATATTCTATATCTCCGTTTGTAGGAAGATGTACGGAGTCATACGTGGCAAGAGTTTCGTCCATGTCCCAATGGTGAACTCCATAGCGCTAGACTAAGTCTACCGCTCATATAGTACATGTGGGAGGGTTTACAGAGCGACCCACAAGCGCCGATATCAATTTTCCCATTTTCGTGGTGCGTGTTGGGAGGAGGTCCGAAGGTGTCCCTATGCGTCCATGTGGGGATCCAAGTGGGAGGATTGTTTGCGAATGGTCCCAAGCATATGTGTTTCGAATCATAGGTTGATACCATGGGTGAGCGAAGTTATATACTATTGTAATTATCTTGAATTTGGCATTATTTGCATGTTTTTGACCTCATTTTATGCTCATTTTTGTATTTTATATGCTCAACTGGTCGGCTAACAGTAAAGTGCCTAGAGATCTGTGAACTATGGTATGTTGCTTATATGTTGGCATATGCTTCAATGTTGTACCTCACCATATGCCGGATCACATGGTCACTTTGGCTTGGCACACGAGGCCTGACAAAATTAGGTCTCAAATTCATGAGTTGACTTGTGAAGCATGTCATGTACATAACCGGAAGGGTTTCGGAGCCAATGATGAGTTATTCTTGGGCATCAATCTTTGTTCTATAGCACCCTTGCAAATTACTTTCCGGTTTGACACATGCATGGAGCATTTGGGTAATTGCCGTATGCATTTTTGAGTATATTATTGAATATTGAGCACTATGGTGTGTTATGCCTGATTTTGTTAGGTTGTGAGGTCATCTTCATGGGGCAGTTCTCCAAGCCCATTTGACTCCAAGTTCAACCGAGGTTATGTCAGGGTAGGGCATGGTCCTGAGTGCCACTCTAAGCCATGACACGCCACCCTCCGCATTGGGCTAGGATTGAGAGGCTTGGGAGTGAACACATTTTTGGGGTTTATGAAGTGACTTTTGACACATGGCATTTAGCCATCATATTTGACTGGGTTCAGGGCATCATGTTGGTGAGTCAAGGGAAGGTCTTGAGTCCAGGGAATGAGGGGTCTATGGCCGTGATTGGGTACGTTCCCATCTTTCCTCAGCTTTGCTTGATATGTGTTGATATGCCAATTTCAGGGCTTTCTTCCTTGGTGCAATTCTTGTACATGCCCACCACCGTGAGACGACCGGTGTGCTGAACGAAAGCCCGCAGGATTGTGGATTGGGTTATTGCTGTATTTGGGGGTTCGGGTTGCTATTCAGGGTTGAAGGAGGATTGTATTTTCTTTTTTTTTGTATTTTGGACCCTGGAATTTGAGGAATGCAATCCTTGATCCGGAGTAAATCAGCAGGGGTAACAGGCGGAAGGGGCACGGCGGGGGCCGGTCCTGGTAGGGACCTTCTTTATGGTAGCAGAGGCGTACCTGCTGCCCCTACCTACCGCCGACCCGGGGACTTGGGCCCCTATGAGCCCTGCCCAAGTACGCCCCGGGTGCGTATTGTGGACTCGGTGGAGACCACGCCGGGGATTGGAGCCATAGAAGAGCCGAGACGTTCAAGAGCATGGCAAACTCCGGAAGTTGAAGCCCGAAGAGAAGTACGACATTAGGTAAGAGGAGGACTTGACATGGAGGATCTGGCCTCCATGTGTGAGCGTCGCTGCCGAAAGGCATGCAACCTCCGCTCAGCTGCGGAGGACTCTGAGGAGGCCTGCCATTCAGGCAGCAGTGGAAGACGGGCCCGGCGCTACCGGAAGCGCGGGTCACCAAAGTCCGCGGTAAGGGACGCCGGGGCTATGGATACAGACGCTAGCCCGGTCAGGCTGTCGGACTCCGAGGGGCACTCCGAGTGCTATCGGACAGCCTATGAGCAACCTTCGGAGTCGGAGAAGACAGCCAGACCGCCCACAAGGGCGAACACGGCCCCAGAACCCAGCCTGGAGCATGACGCCGAGGCGTTGGAGAGGCCCGCCAGAGCCAGGACGGCGCCTGTGGCCCGGCACACGGAGCCACCGCGGGATAGCATGGGCGACACATCCATGGCGGAGGAGTCCGAGGCGCTGGGAACCGCGGAACGCGCCGGACCAGGTGGAAGGCACACTGAGTGCCACTGCGAACACGTGTCCTTCCTCATGGGCAAGTACCCAAAGAGGGGGATGGACGCCATCGTGCATCGTCTCGACCGCCTGCACAACGCGAAGGACGGTCTAGAGGAGGCCGTCGCCAGGATCCTGGATGACCAGTCGGCCGCAGAGGAAGACATGGAGGAGCTGCGAGCGGATCAGGCCCGGTACCGGGAGAATCTGGTGCTGGCCCTGCAGAAGCAGCAGCAAGTGGTGGACAGCCTCCTCCACTTAGTGGAGGACATGTCGGGACGCCTGAAAAGGCTAGAGGAGGGACAGCCCCTCACCTCGGGTCCGGAGCTCCCGGCAAAGCCAGCTGCGGCAGAGCTGGTGGAGCGGGTTAAGACCCTCCGGAGCGCCATGGATAAACCCACGGGCGGCCCGGCAAAGGCACCCTACACGCCTCCGCGTGTTGACCCGGGTGCGCTGCCGTTTGTTCCCATGTTCAGCGAATCCACAATGCTCGGGGAACACACGGCACCGGCTGGGTCCATGCGGGAAGGGTACGTAACCACGGACCCGAGGAGCTTGACGGTACAGATGTCCCATGCCGCCCAGGATCTACCGATCACGAAGAATATGGTAGTTTATGCGGAAGAGGAGATCCAGAGCCAGACCATGCAGGGGCGAACCATGGGAAGCGCCGACGGACATGGTCGAGGTCATCCAGGCGGAAACCTGTGGGCGAAGGACCCCAATACGGGGATATGGACGGCCGGTGGAGCAAGTCCTTCCTGCATTCCAAACCCCATGGGTTCAGGCCCAACTGGACCGCACTCCATGGAGGAGAGGGATGTACGGGGAGTGTACTCACACCCCCCGGCCACAGGTGGTATCCGTTTCGGCAAAGTGGTGGCTGGGGACGTCGGAGACGCCATCCGGATTGACGACCTCAGGGGAATCAAAATCCCCTACTATGATGGCAACCCCTCCAACCTGGACGACTTCATCCTCGATTGGGAGGACTTCGCCGAGGAGGTTGTCGGCGATATGCGGGGAGCGCCGCGGGACAAGTTGGTATGTCGGACATTCCCACACCGGCTGGCGCAGGACCTGAAGAAGGAGCTGCGGGATCAGATCCGGGAAGGATTGATCCGTACGGAGCAGGCCTGCCTCCAGTGGTTGGAGGATGAGGAGCGGGTGGACGCTCCGAACCAGAAGCTGGAGGACTTGTGGTCCATTCCGCTGCAGCTGGACCGCGGTGAGTTGCGGGTCCGGGAGTGGAACCGGTACCTGCGGAAGTACCGACGGAGCCTCAAGCTGGTTGAGGACTGCAACGAGTCCAGCGAGATCCGCCACTTGCTGAAGGACGTCCTCCCCGGCCACTGGAAGAGGAGAGTGGAGGACGAGGAAAAGAAGAGGGCGAAGAAGCGCGTGGCGGTGAGGATCATGGCGGCGGAGGATACCCATGCGGGTATCATGGAGTTCTTCAGGAGGAACCTGGGCGAGCCCAACCGGATGTTGGGACTGAAGAACGCCGTGTACGTGGAGGTATTTTGGGCCTCCATGGGGCAAAGGTTGCTGCGCCTCAACAACGTGGAGTGGAGGCGCGGGGAGCGGCTGAGGATGCAAGTCATCTTCGCCCGCATGAGCCTTGACGAGATCGTGAAGTACATCACGGTGCAGTTGAAGCTCAATGCGAAGAAGGAGGCCCACGTGCAGGATCGACATGGTCATGGACAACGAGGCCACCGGGAAGACCGCCATCATCAAGAGATCCAGGATGACACGGCCAACTCTGCGGAGGATGGTAGTGGAAGTGGCCAAGACCACTGGTCCCAGGAGGATCACGAGGAGGCCCATTTCTTCGCGTTTGTGGCGCACAACGTGAGGGACCATGGACAGGATCGGTCAAGATGGAGCCGGGTGGGACCCAAGAAGGGCAAAGAGCCAAGGAGGATCGGGAACCCACCGCTCTCGTTCCAGGAGTACAGGTCTCAGCACGACGGGTGCTGGGTCTGTTATGGCAATGAAAACAACCATGCACACGACCACCGTCAGTGCAAGGTGTATGAGGCGGACAAGAAGGCCTACTTCGCCGCCCACTCCGACAAGAAGACCAAGGAGCAGCGGATTTCCGATTGGAAGGCGAAGGGCGGAGACGGGGGAAAAGGCCAAGGCAAAGGCCAAGGAAAAGGCAGAAGAAGAGGCTATGGTGTGGACCTGGCCAAGACCGACGAGTGAGGTCGATCGAGGAGGTTCCTGAGGACATGTTGAGGACGTTGGAGGAACTCAAAGCTCAGCAACGTGGTGGCCAAAGTCCTGGCGGATCGCAGCCGGAAGGGGCTGCGGGAAGTCAAGTCTAGAGGAGCCCCCACGGGAGTGGGACCTCGGAGGTCTCTCCTCCGAAAATCAGTGGAATCCCTGAGGAATCCGAGGCACATCAGGTGCCGAAGAAGGCTACGGAAGAGCCAAAACCACTGAGTTTCGCCACTCCCAACCCCTGAAGCGCCCTGCCAAGGGAAGTACATGTGGGTACGGGACATGGCAAGAAGGAAGGAGCGACCACGGAGAGCCCCGTGGACGGGCAGGACCAACCAAAGATCTACACCATCCGTGACCATACCCTTGAAGTCCTGATGCACCCCGACGTGCTAGAGTTGCATGCCGTGAGAGTCGTCCATACACCTCATGGCGACGAGCGGCAGTTGCACTTGAAAGTGCGAGTACGGTGTGGACGAGAGGAGAAGGGGGTGGATGTTTTGGTGGATACGGGTGCCCAGGTGAGCCTGGTCCGGAGAGGGTTGTTCAAGGAGGAACTCCTGCAGCCCAGCCGGAGACCGGTCCGCCTGAAGGTCGCCAACGGAGAGATCATGGGTGGGGGCACCCATGAGGCCACTATCAGTATGGAATTCTGGGAACATGAGCGCTTGAACCGCCCTGATCTGGCGAAGAGAAGCACTCTACCCGGGAACTTCTATGTGGCCCACATTACAGATTGGGATATGATCATGGGGTATGACTTCATGGTGGCAAACGCCATTGGAGCCCTTCCCCATAGTCCAACGCTGGTCCGGGAGGATGATGAATGCCTCACATGGCTGTCCACGGACTATGCATGCGGATCATCCCAATGGAATGCTGAGGAAGAGGATCGGATCGTCCAAGCGGTGCAAGCTGTGGGTGCCAAGTCCAGAGGAGACCGCGGAGTTCAGCTCACGGAGTATGGTATGGCGCCGCAGGTGTATGCCAGGATGATCCAGACGCTGGGAGCCGAAGCGCCCGAGACGGACGTCTTCGCTTCCCGGGATGCCCCACTTTTGCGGAAGTGTAGGAGGCATTGGCATCGAGGAGACTCAGCCTGGCACAGGCATTGGGGCTTGAAGGAGTGGGGACCCATGTATTGGCATGGCTCCCCGGACAATACCAGACGTACGGTGGAGAAGATCATCGCGGATAGGGCGAAGGGGATCCTGGTCATAACCGGCATAGGATCCACCCCATGTCCGCTGGAGAGTCTCAAGTCGACGCTGGATTCCATCACCCTGAAGGAGATGTCATTCGGGCCAGAGGAGGGGTTGTTCATCGACGCCAAGGGCGTATTAATGCCCTCCCTGGGTCAAGCGTGGGGTACCAAGGCTTTCCTGGTGGATGGGGCGCAAGCCCAGCCCACGGGTGATGAAGCATTCATCCATAGGGTGGAGGCGGTGCCCATGAAGGTCATGTTCGAGCCCAAGGAGGGGACGGATCAGCCAATTGATGGTATTGACGTCCTGTCCCACGGTGAGATCGACGACGTCGTCAACTACATGCGGATGGGGATGCACGACCGTGTGGCAGCCAAGAAGAGGCGGGCCATGGTCACATCTCCGCATTGGTGGGATGACAAGATGTTGGTCACCGGCAAGTACGAGAAGGATGAGTTCGTGGCGAGGGTCATGGATCATATCGCGGACCAATATGATGGTCCGGTTGGGTCGGACCCGCCGACATGGGTATTTCCAGGAATGGGTGCCGATAGCGACCAGAACCAGCCTGATGCCGCAAATTTTCGAAGATTATCGGTGGGAAGCGCGCCCCACGACGATGAAGACGGCATATCGGACGAGGAGAAGTCGGACTCAGACCCGGAAGAGGCCTATACCGCAGTGCGGTCGGTTGTATCGATACCGAAGCAAGCGGCTGAAGAGGCCCAGGAGAACCCGAAGGTCGCCGAGCTTAAGGAGAGGCTGATCAATGCCTACCCGCGGCTATTCAGTGGCGTCGCCAACAAGAACCCTCCAGGTCGTGGGAGGTTTGGTACAGCGAAGATCAAGCTGAAGCCGAACCCCAAGATCTATCGTCATCGGGAGTACCAACTTCAGGGCGATCGGGCCGAGGTAATGAAGAAGTTGTTGGCCGAGTTCATTGAGCGGGGATGGATCGAACCCTCCGACAGTGAGTGGGCCAGCCCAGCCTTTATCGTGCCCAAGAAGGAGAAGGGCGAGTGGAGGTTGGTGGTTGATTACAGAGGTTTGAACGAGCAGACCAAGCACGACTCGTACTCGCTTCCCCTGATCGACTCCATCCTCCAAAAACAACAGAAAAAGCGGATCTTCACGGTGTTAGACCTGAAACACAGCTATCACCAGATGCCGCTACACCCGGACTCCAGGCCCTGCAAAGCGATGTCGACGCAGCTGGGGCCCATGCATTCGAAGGTGGTGCCTATGGGCGCCAAGAATAACAACGCCGCTTTCCAGCGCATGATGGAGGACCTACTCGGTCCTGTCCGGGACTGTGCCGACCCCTTCGTGGATGACATCATCATCGGGGCCGGCACGGAGAACATGACTGAGGATGAGCTCATCGACGCGCACGAGAAGGATCTGCGCCGAGTGCTCAGCGAGTTGGACAAGCACAACATGGTGTGCAAGCCCACCAAAGCCTCACTCTTTGTGAAAGAAGTGGAGTTCGCGGGTCACGTGGTTGGTCACGGGCAGCGCCGTCCCATGCCGGTGAAGCTGGCGTCCCTGCACCACTGGGATAAGCCCCAGACAATCAGCGAACTCCGGTCCTTCATGGGGTTCTGCAATTACTATTCGGGCTATGTCGGATGTATGCAGAACTCTCGGGGCCGCTGCACAAGATGCTGCAGGTGGGCAAGTTCGATGGCCAGAAGGGGAGCAAGAAGAAGCTTGCCTGGACCCCTGAGGCTGAGGATGCGTTCAACCGCCCGAAGGAACGACTCCTGGGGCAGTTGGGGCTGTTCCTGGTGGACCCAGACAAGGAATTCGTGCTACGGACAGACGCCTCGGACTATGCCGTGGGGGCAGTCCTCGAGCAAGTCCGGGACGACAGGACTCATGTTCCCGTGGCGTTTTGGAGCCAGATCCTGGCCGAGGGCCAACGCCGCACCTGGACCGCGAGGGAGAAGGAGACGTACGCCATTGTTTGTGCGCTCAGAAAGTGGTCGGGCCACATCGGATTGCAACCGGTGGTGGTTTGTACGGACCATCAGTCCTTGCGGGGCTGGCACAAGGAGCACGTCGACACCCCCTCGGGACCGGCGGCAAGGAGGGCCCGATGGCATGAGACGTTCGCCAAGTTCGACCTCAGCGTCGTGTATGTCCCAGTGAAGGACAACACTGTGGCAGATTGCCTCAGTCGATGGGCCTACCCCGCGGGCAAGGCGTGGATGGACATATCCAGCCATGGGGACGCCGAGGAGACCGAGGAGGCCAAGCGCATCATCGAGATGGAGAAGGCCATGGAGCAAGAAGGGGTCAAGTGCTTTGTGGTGATGGCAAACCGTACCGACCTGGCCAAGTTCCGGGGCGCCCGCGTCCAAGCTTTTCGAGAGGAAACCCTCGAGCAATGGATGGTGGCCCCTGTAGAGCTAGTCAGATCGGTGCTCACAGAGGACTGGTCCGATGACTATGCGGCATCCGAGCACTGGAGCAAGTACTGGAACGCCGTGAGCGCCCCGTCAGACGACGAATGGCCGGAGGGCTTGACCGAGGATGGGGACAAGTTGTTCCTCAAGGACAAGCTGCTGGTGCCCGAGAACCGAGTGGAGGAGCTCATTGACCATTGGCACAACGCCCAGCTCGGGCACCGTGGCAGAGACAAGATGCAGCAGGACCTGGAGTGGCGTTTCAAGTTCCCTCCGGGGTACTACGCCATCCTGGATAGGTACTGCAGTGACTGTGCCGTGTGTCGGGCCACGAAGAGCGCCAACCACTCCACAGCTGGCAATCCGGTGTACACGGCTATACCGGAAGCCCCTATGCGGTCTGTGGCCATGGATGTATTCGCCATGCCTGAGGTCACCGTGGACGGAGAGACCTACGACTGTGTCATCCTGGCGGTGGACAGGCACAGCGGGTATATCGTGGCTGTTCCTGGCAAGAAGTCCAAGAAGAAGGACAAGAAGGACAAGCACGGAGTGGGACTGCAGGCCAAGACCGTCCCTTATGCCATGATCAGGCATTGGCTGACGATTTTTGATGTCCCGGCTGTCATCTGCAGCGATCGGTGCAGTCAGTTTGTGGGGACGTGGTTGAAGACGATACGCAAGCACATGGGTATTCGGCACGCCAAGACCGTGGCGTACCACAGCCGGTCGAATGGCCGAGCTGAGGTGGCCGGGCGGCAGATGTTCGAGAAGTTCCGCCAGCTGCACATCAACGAACTGGGCCGGAATTGGTATAATTCGCTGTGGAGAGTACACCAAGCGTATCACGACCTTCCGGGACCAACTGGACTGTCGCCCCATCGCATCCTGTTCCTACGGGATCGAGTGTCACGCACTCTCCCGTGGTTGAACCATGGCAAAGTGGCCCGGGATGCGAACGCTATGATGGCTGAGGCGGACGATACGGCGGCCAAGGTGTGCAAGGCACTTCAGGACGAGCATGACAAGAGGGCCAAGTACTTCAAGCAGGGAAAGGTCCAGAAGTATGCTATCCAAGACACCGTGTGGGTGGAGCGGCACCACAAGGATGTCCTGTCCAGGCATCGGCAGGCGTCTTGGTATGTGCCGGCGGTATTCGTGCGGAGGGTCGGGCAGGACGTGTACGCCGTTCGTGTGGGGGATAAGAAGATCCTGGACCGCATCCATACCCAGATTCGTCCCCGAGCACCAGACCCCAGCGGACGTCCCGTCACCTTCGAGTTCACAACCGGCGATGTGGACTCGGACGACGAGGGTGAGGACGACGACTTCACCGCCGAGAGGATCCTGGCGGACAAGCCGGACCCGGGGACGCCTGGGAGGAGGCTTTATAAAGTCCGTTGGAAGGGATTCGCCGCGTCCAGGGATTCGTGGGAGCCTCCTAGCAGTTTTGTGCCGAGGTACACCGCGGTCTGGATGGACTACCTGAAGAAAAAGAATATTTCTTTGGATGTTAAGGACGTGTTGGTCCATTTGGTGGCTGCAGTAGCACCGTAATGGATTCCCCTTGGCATTTATGTTTGTTTCTGTGCTTGGGAGACGGGTGAGGGCGTTCATCCGGGGATTTTTGGGCCTTGATTGGCCATCTACCCCCTTCACTCGATCTCCACATATATATTTCATTGTGGTATACTTATTTAGGTCGACCGACGACGTTTCTCTATCTTTGATCCCCTTGGTCCATGTTGTAGATCAAGAGGAGACCGAATATGGCGTAGGGCACTGATTATCAGTGTCCTCACCCCTCCATTGGGGCATGGGGGACGCCTACGACGTGTGTGGGGCCTCCATGTGTCCTTGGGACAGGGGGGGGGTCAGAGCCCATTGGGGTCCTCCCGTCCTCTCTTCAATGACTTCCGAGCGGTAACAACGCTCTGAGAAGGGGGGTGAAGCCGGTTCGGACCCCCGTGGCCATCTTTGGGTCACTTGGGGTGTGTATCTATGTGCCGGCAAGCCGCCATTGGCTGATATCATACTCTCCCATCCACCTGACCTAACCCGATATGATAGTGTGATAGGTTTGGCCATTCCGGCTATGAGCGGCCATATTCAGTACCGAGGCGCCGCCAGCTGAAATTTATGTATCAGAATATCAGGAATCAACAGGGTTTTTTTATCATAATGTTTCCGTAATTTTTCCGCTTTTCGTTCTGATTGTCAATGTATCGGTGACTGTCAGTTGGCTCGCGCTTTTGCGGTAACCGAATGGTTAACTGTTATTTACAGATATTTTGGCGGAAACCCCGATGAAGGGTCAGATTTCATCAGTAAAGGGTTCGTTGCTTCCGCAATTTTCATGTTATACACTCGCAAAATTAATCCGATTTTTTCAGACTCTCAGAATCGGATTTTCGACTTGGACATCGCCGCACGCGATATGATGAATCCCGAGTGGTCATACATTTTTCCTCGATCACGAATCAACCTTCCTTTTGTTATGCCCTTCATTGTGCTTGGAGTTATAGTCGAAACAAAAGTGATTCCCGAGACCACTTTGAAGAATCATATCTCCGACTCACGGCGAGAAATATCAATATCGAGAATTGGGTTAGAACTGCCTCGGTCTCAACTTAATTTAGGAAGCATCAAACGCCTTTGGTGTGTACACATGCCCGGTAAAGCAAGGGATAATGGTCAAGAGGGTAGAAAGTGATATATAACTCTTGGACCGTGCAACTGAATATTTTATTGCGACTTTCGAGTGTACCGCATGAGTGTTGGGGCTGCATAGCAACTTTTCATTGGGTCCCTACGTATTTTTAACGTGAGGTTATGTCCATGGAGGGACATGGCATATCATGGTGGGAGCCACCTTTTGAGGGTATGTGTTATATGCATGGTATGTGCTTCGATATGCTCACGCCCATATCATATATCTCCGTTTGTAGGAAGATGTATGGAGTCATACGTGGCAAGAGCTTCGCTCATGTCCCAACTCCATAGCGCTAGACTAAGTCTACCGCTCATATAGTGCATGTGGGAGGGTTTACGAAGCGACCCACAAGCGTCAATATCAATTTTCCCATTTTCGTGGTGCGTGTTGGGAGGAGGTCCAAAGGTGTCCCTATGCGTCCATGTGGGGATCCAAGGGGGATTGTTTGCAAATGGTCCCGAGCAGGTGTGTTTTGAATCATAGGTTGATACCATGGGTGAGCGAAGTTATATACTATTGTAATTATCCTGAATTTGGCATTATTTGCATGTTTTTGACCTCATTTTATGCTCATTTTTGTATTTTATGTGCTCAACTGGTCGGCTAACAGTAAGGTGCCTAGAGATCTGTGAACTATGGTATGTTGCTTATATGTTGGCATATGCTTCGGTGTTGTACCTCACCATATGCCGGATCACATGGTCACTTTGGCGTGGCACACGAGGCCTGACAAAATTAGGTCTCAAATTCATGAGTTGACTTGTGAAGCATGTCATGTACATAACCGGAAGGGTTTCGGAGCCAATGATGAGTTATTCTTGGGCATCAACTTTTGGTCTATAGCACCCTTGCATATTACTCTCCGGTTTGACACATGCATGGAGCATTTGGGTAATTGCCGTATGCATTTTTGAGTATATTATTGAATATTGAGCACTATGGTGTATTTTGCCTGATTTTGTTAGGTTGTGAGGTCATCTTCATGGGGCAGTTCTCCAAGCCCATTTGACTCCAAGTCCAACTGAGGTTATGTCAGGATAGGGCATGGTCCTGAGTGCCACTCTAAGCCATGACACGTCACCTCCCCTATTGGGCTAGGATTTGGAGGCTTGGGAGTGAACACATTTTTGGGGTTTATGAAGTGACTTTTGACACATGGCATTTAGCCATCATATTTGACTGGGTTCAGGGCATCATGTTGGTGAGTCAAGGGAAGGTTTTGAGTCCAGGGAATGAGGGGTCTATGGCCGTGATTGGGTATGTTTCCATCTTTCCCCAGCTTTGCTTGATATGTGTTCATATGCCAATTTCAGGGCTTTCTTCCTTGGTGCAATTCTTGTACATGCCCGCCACCGTGAGACGACCAGTGTGCTGAACGAAAGCCCGCAGGATTGTGGATTGGGTTATTGCTGTATTTGTGGGATCGGGTTGCTATTCAGGGTTGAAGGAGGATTGTATTTTCCACATTTTTGGATTTTGGACCCTGGATTTTGAGGAATGCAATCGTTGATCCGGAGTAAATCAGCAGGGGTAACAGGCGGAAGGGGCACAGCGGGGGCCGGTCCTGGTAGGGACCTTCTTTACCAGATACGCAAGCTCGTCTGCGAAATCTTTGCCGCGGCAGCAGAAGACGGCAAGCTTCTCCTCCAAACCGCCCGGCCTACAACTGGCCACGCAAGCGCGCCGCGGCGAGCGGACACTTACACCGACACAACACACCCCACCACACAATCCCCGCCGATGCCCCTCCCCTCTCGCTGCTCAGCCGGAGACCCACACACGCCCACCATCGCGCGCAGCCCCGGGCCCCGCGACACGGGCCTGCCCCACCCGCCCGAACACCAGCACACGCCCGCCACACACCCACCCGCCGGACACCCCTCACCAGGCCCCGGACTCGACAACCCGCACACACCCGCCGAGAGGAGCCCGCGGCACGCCCAACCCCCCCAGTGGCCCGCCCACGCCCCCCGCACACACCCCAGAAGACCCAGGCCCACCCCCCCGGCCCCTGAATGCAGTCCATGCGAACTGTTCCCCCCCGCGGACGCCAACCCACACAACCTCAGACATTGCAGGACCCCGGCCCAGCCAAGCCCAGAAGGAGAAGACCACAGCCCCGTGCCTCCTTCCCCCGCCGCTGCCGACCAGATCGGCCCGCCGGGCCGCCAGGTCACGACTGGGCCCCCCCCGCCGCCCGCCCCCAACCTACAGCCCGAGGACATGCCCTCCATCCTCCTCGCCGTGGCCGCAGCAGAAGCCGCCGCCCACAAGCCCGCCCGCATCACAGCCCAACCCGCGTCCACCACCTCCTCCCCAATCCTCAGCCTCATCCACCTCCTCCACCTCATCCTCATACCCCCCCCTCCCCGCCGCCCTCATCCTCAAGGCCACGGCAAAAGCCAAAGCCGCGGCTGCACGCACCGACCCCCTGACCCCGACACAGGCGACTCAGGCACCCCGGCAACGCACCGGGAAGACCCCCGACCCAACATCGGCGCCCTCACACCTCCGGACAGAGGTCCTCCTCAACCTGGAACCGGACCCCAACCCGAAACCCAACCCCAAACCCAAGCTGACGCCCAAGCAAGCACACACAACACCACAAACGCAACGACACAAACCCAACCGACACCGCCCTAACCCAAACCCTCACCAAAGCCAGGACACCCGAACCCACCACAACCCACGCCCCTGTCCCACCGGCAGCCCCCACCACCGCAGAGGCGGCCACCCAACACGACCCCGTCCAAACACTCGTCCACATCCCCGTCACCAAGCGCCCCGTCATCCATCCCCCACAAACCACCACCACCGCCGGTCAAACCGAACCAGGGATGAGGGACCCCTGGGCCACCGTCACCGTCAAGCCCGGCCCCCGGCCCGCCCCCCCAGCCCACCACATAGTGCAGCCCCAGGGGCTGCGCACGATGCCCAACCCCACACCCCCACAAGGGGGACCGGAAAAACCACAAGGGGTCCAAGGGCCATACCCGCAACACCAACCCCACCACTACCAACACCACCAACACCAGCTGCCCCACCACCACCACCACCAACACCACCCCCACCACTACCACTGCACACCACCCTACCCCAACGGGCCACAACCCCCCGTGCACGAACAGCACCAGCAAATGGGATGGCAGCCACCGAGCACTCCACCCGCATACCCAACCTACCACCAGGGGCCACCCCCCCCGTACCAGCCACCCCCCTCGTACCAGGAACCGTATCCCCCCGGCCACCACGTCCACGCCGAAGGGGCCCCCCGGGCCCAACCCCGCCAAGGACAGTCACTCGACCCATACCACCAGCCGCTGCTGCCACCACACCCCTACGTGGCGGATCCATGGACAACGGGGGACCTCTCCCCCCCCCCCCCAGTACCAGGCGGCACCACGCGAAGCCAGCGAGGACCCGCCGACGCCTCCTAACTGGCCCGACTCGAGCGCTGAGGCCGGGTCCCGCAAACGGCGGCGCTCCCGCCCCCCCCCCTGCACGGCACACTCGCCCCCATGGCCCACACTCCCCAAACCACCACCGCGCCTGAACCACCCACTCGCGCCGCTCCTGCTCCCCGAGGTGCCACCACGACCCCCGAGGACCCTGCTCCCGCCGCTCCCGCTCCCCCGGGCGCCACCACGAGCGCCACTGCCGCCCCATGTCCACTTCCCCCTCCCCCCTCCGGCCATACAAGACCCCCACCCCCAGCCCCCGCCACCACCGCCCCCTTGCCCCCGGCGCCACCAGGCACGCCACCGCCGCCCCACGTCCGTCTCCTTCTCCCCCCACAGGCCCCGCCAGGCTCCCTGTTCCCCCCGCCGCCCAAACCCATCATCCACCCCCAGACCCTGCCACCACCACTCCCGCTCCCCCGGACGCCACCAAGCGCGCCACCGCCGCCCCATGTCCACCTCCCCCTCCCGTTCCCCCCTCGGCCCGTACCCGTCCTCCACCCCCAGCCCCCGCCACCCCCTCTCCCGCTCCCCCAGGCACCGCCACCTTCACCACCACCACAGGTCCACGTCCTCCCCCTGCTGCTCCAGGACCCAGAGCAAGGACCCCTCCCCCCCCAGGTCCCCGCCCACCACGCCTGGTGGTCTGCCCCTGCTTTGCAGGAGCTCCGCCGCTGGGTGAAGTGCGCCGGGGGAGCGGGAAGCCAAGATGGGGTGCACATGGTGCATACCTTCAAGGAGATGCAGACCCGCACCCCCGCCGACCCCAACGAGGCCGCCCCGGAGGCCATCATGCCGCAAGCGGCATGGGAGGCCCTCCTCCGCGATGCGGTCCAGGGCCTCCGCCCCCCCTACACCCCCCAAGCCCTCCGCCAATGGCTCCAGGCCACCCACCCCCAGGCCTGGGCCATCGGCGCCCCCTCCCCACCCCGCCCCTCCCGCCACCACCACACCAGGAAGGGGAAGGACAAGGGCAAGGGGAGGGCAAGGGACACCAAATGGCACTCAGGCAAGAGGGCACGGAGGGGCCCCAAGTGAGGGCAGGCACCCATAGGGACAGGGCGCCGGAAGAGACACCAGAAGGGGGCAGGAAACCAACCAACAACCAGGAAGGGGCAGGAGCGGGGACCAAGCCGCGGAGGAAAAGGGCACCACGGGGGACGCCACGACCCACACCCAAGAAGGGCATACCACGACAGGGGGGACCAGCGCCGCCCCACCCCCACCGAACGCCGCACGACTCCCGGGGGCGCACCCCCCAACACGCACCGCCAAAGCAAGCATCGGACGCCGTACAGATCACACCAGCGCACACCCACCAGCCACCGGAAACCACAAGGGGAATGGAGGGCACACCTACATGGGGAGAACAGGCCACACCCACAGAGGAAGCCGCAGGGAACGCCGCCACAGGGCGCACCACCACGCCCTCATCGCCAGACGACGACCCCGGCCGCCACAAGGGCCACCTCACAGGGACCGGAAGAGGACGAAGGCACAGCCCCAGCGACCAGGGGTAGGGACCGGAACCCCCAGAGGACACGGGACCAAGGCACAGGCCCCCAGGGAGGGCAACCCCACGGACGCCTACCCGACCCACCAGCCCGGGCGGCATGCCCAGGCCCCCACAGCACGGACCCAGTGAGACACCCACACCTAACCGCACCCCCCAGCCACCAGCCAGCCACACTCTGGCTCGCACTCAGCACCACGACACAGGCCAGGCTGACCTCCACTGACCCACCACGGCACAACGCAAGACAACGGCACACCGCACCACAAGGCGCCACAGTGCAACGCGCCACAGCACGACGCGACGCGACGCGGCACAGAGCGGCACAACACGGCACGACTGACCCTAACCTGAAGGATAACCGGAAGCAAGCCACCACACACCCCGGAAGGCGCCGCACCAGCACGCTACACACCGGCACCACAGACCACACACGGGGCCACCCCGCGCCCGGCAACCACAGTGGCGGACCACCAAGAATGTTAAAACCGGCACCGCAGAGGGGAAAGGATACGAACAACCCCAGCCCCCTAACCCAGAGCCACACGCAGCCGCCTGGCGCAGCCGCCCAGCCGGCAGCCAAGACCTAACCCGGCAGGAAGGGGCGCTGAGCCCAACGTGTACATAGCCCGCCCGACCCATGGGGCCGGAACACGGCCAAGCAGAACGCAACCGCCAACAGCAGCCCGGAAGAGCACACTGAATGCGGGCCAGTGCGTGCGCCAGCCCAGGGAAGGCAGAGGGAGGAACAGGCAGGCCCCCCCCCCCAAATAAAACAGAGGGGGGAGGGGGGGGGGGGCGCGAAAACAGCCCACAGCCACCAGACCGCCCACCAACACCACCAGAGGCGGCCAAACACCCCACTCAGAAGGCACCGAAGACAGGACCCCAAGAGAGACACAGGGGGACCACCCAGGCAAAACCGGCAACACCAAGCCAGGAACAGCGGCCAACCAGGAAAAGGGATACCGAAACATGCAGACACACACCACAAAAAAAAAAAAAAAAGACCCAGCAGCCCAGCTCGAAAGAAAGGGGATGGGGGGACAGGGAGCACAAGGCCCGGGACAGGGACACCCAGCAACCAACACCACAAAAAACAAACGCGCAAAAAACACACCCCGACAACCCAGCCAAGAAGGGCGGGGCACAGCCGAGACCCGGGCCCAGCACGCACGCCCAAGCCGCACACCAGAACCGGAAACAGCGGGGGACAAGCAGAGCGCGCACGAAACCACACACGTCCCAGGAGCAGGCCGAAACCTAAGCCCAACAACAAACACCACAAACAGCCGGCAAAAGAGCGACAACACCACAAACCGTGGCCAAACACACCCACCCAAGTCCCCGGCCAGGACTGGCGGGGTTAACAAAACCCACACCCAAACGCAAACCGGACCCAAACACAAACGCCACACAACAGTAGGAAACCCAGTGCCCACAGCCCGGGCCCAGGGGCAGCCCGTGCCATGCAGGTGACCCGGCCAAACGAGATCCGGAGACCGGGGGTAAGGCTGCATCCTAAGGCCTGCGCTTCTTTGGGACTCGAGGCGGAGCGTGCGACAATCAAGCGCCTCGGACCCTAGTACCAAGAACGTGCATGCATGCCTTGGGAACGGGATACGCCAGGAAGTCCGGTGAACCTCTAGGGTTCCCCCCAAAGGAGGGGACGTGCGCAAGCACGGGGGCACACCCTCCTGGCGAGACAAGCACGTCACGCCAGCGGCCATCAGCCCTCCCGGTGACGCCCTGGGCCGCTTTGTTGGGGGCCAACAGTCAGGTCCAGCGGGATGTAAGCCGCCTCCCCTCTTCACACTCGGAGCCTCTTCCTGTTCGTCACAGGGGCGACACCAGGGGGAACCAAGGGGCACCTCTCCACGACCGAGTGCACCCACCTACTTACCTACCTCTGGTGGTGGTTGTTGAGCCGGATGCCCCCCCCCCATAGGGGGACCCACCCCCTCCCCCAAGCCCTCCCCCAAGCCGTCGAAGGGGCCGAAGGTGGCGGCCCAGCTGCCCCCTCAGGCCCTGGATGTGGAGGTCTTGGGGGACAGTGTGGCCACCCACGTGACAGACCCTTGCCGGGTTTTGGTGCAGCAGGCAGCCGCCACGGGGCTCGAGGCCGCACTGGCCAAGGGTCGGTCGGCCGACCACAAGTCGTCCTTGGCGAAGGCCGAAAAGGTCCAGGGCAACACCCAGCGTGCCCTGGACCAGGCCCTCAACCTGGCCTCCAAGAGGGGGGAGGAGGTGGAGGCGATGAGGGAGACCCTGAGGGAGGCTGAATATAGGAGGCGGAAGGCGGAGGTGGAGGTGGCCCAGCACGGGGTGGAGGTGGAGGCGCAGCGGAGGAGGGGGGATGACCTCCAGCAGCGCCTGGGGGTCGCTGAGGCGCAGGTGCGCACCCTCACCTGCATCCTCACAGCCTCCTTCACCGCCCAGCAGGGCCGCAAGGGATGCAGAGTCAGGGTAGCGGGAGTGGGAGTGGGAGTCAATGACTCGTGGGATTGCTAAGGGGGTTGCCGAAGGGCAATTGTCATGGGGAGGAGCGATATGCGGCCCAAGTGGACATGTGCCACTTCGGCCTCGTGGGAAGCGGAAACCCCAACCCCTCTGATTTGTTAGGGCGACCCACATGGCCGCTGCTACCCTGAGGCCTGCCCTCACCCCCTTGGTCGCGGACCTCAATGCGTATTGCACCTCCAATGCTCAACCATGGTTCACATGGTGTAGCATCCAAGTTGTTCGCCCCCAAGGGACGGACACAATGGGCCTTCAGGCCCATTTGCGGGATGGGGCGCCCATGGCGCTTATTGTGTGTGAGGGGTCTTTCACGGGGGGTGATTTTTGGGTGGAGAGTGGTGGCCTGCTGAATCCCTCCCTGAGGGAAAAAAAGCGGCACACCCGTGTGTGCAAGCGTAGGGCGGTGGAGGGTTGCGCATGCACCGCCACCCCCCAAGCCCCGGTGGTGTTCAACACCCGGGCACTACACGCTCCATTGCCATGGGAGGGCGAGCGATGGAGCGTAATTTTTTACAGTGCGGGGGGGGTGCTGCACTGCACGCCTCCGTGGCGGCAGCAGCTGGTGGTCATGGGTTATATGGTGCCCAATGCTTGCTTTAACCCCTTCAGTTAGTGCGCACTAACCAGTGTTCTAGCTAGTTATCGCGGTAGTTATCGCGCTCTAACTGGGTGTTCCAACTAGTTAGAACGGGGGTTTATCACTCTCTGACTAGTTATCGCGGGGGGTTATCGCGGGGCTTATTGCGCGATAACCTAGTTATCGCGGGGGTTATCGCGTGGGTTGTCGCGTTTGTTTTTTGGGCCCTTGCTTCAAAGCCCTCCCTCATTTCCTGCCCAGGCCCTCTTATTCTTCATGGATAATGCTGTCAATGAGGCCCTCAGGGCTCTCAACACAGCTAACCTCCAGCGATACACCGATCTGCAGTGCCCCAAGGCTGGGCGGCGGCGTTTGAAGGCGGTTCAGCGGGTGGTGCGAGTTCTATTGGGGGATCCCAACATCGTGTCTGGCAGCAACACCAAAGGAGAAGTTTGTTTAAGTGGTGGGGCGTGCACTGCCCTGCCTGGCCCACTTGGTGGCCATCTTGAATTCACAGGTCAGGAGCATGAGGCCCTGAGCATGCTACGCATGGTATGCAGTATGCATCTCTCCCAACGGGCCCTTTTGCGAATGCTGCGCAGCTGCACACAACTGGAGCTAAGGACCGTTTGGCAACGGATCATGCCCTACCTTCCTTAAACAACCATTGTGAAGTCTACCACAGCTCGCAACGGGGCAGCTGCCCATGTGCCTTTGTTCATGTTGCGTTGGACAGTGGAAGCACGCCGTAGTTGACCACAAGCACCAACGTATAGATAGACGTTGGTAACGTATGGCTCAACCGCATCAGCCAAAACGTAAAGTTTGACTCCGGTCAAGTGGGGCCTTCGCGGTATAAATTGCCGCAAAGGCCCCGCTCGAACCTTCCTATGGGGGACTACGGTTTCGTCGCCACTGGCAACAGCCCCCAGCCTCCATAGGCTGCCCCAAACCTCATTACAACGCTCAATAAGAAGCGTCACATCAGGCCGTAGTACTCGAATCAGGCGGTAATACTCGCGGCGTGTGAGGAGCTGGCTAAGCCTCGCGTTGTACGACAACGCCTTGGGTACCCAGACATCATCGATTCGGCGTGGTGGGATCATGCGCAGGAGGACTCTGAATAGTAAGAAGCTGACCACGGTTCCCTTCACTCCATGGGTAATCCCAGCCACCCTTGCCTTCTTGCTAAGGAGGTGGATGAAGGGGGACATGACATCAAACCAGATCTCCTGCAGGGTGTTGTAGTCCTTCCGCGGGTATCCACCTTCATAGTTTGAGAAGATGTCTGCCGCCTTCTCCGAGTCTAAGAGCTCCCGAGGTTCGAGTTCCATAGTGGGGTACCTATTCAAACCATGAATTGTACATGTGGCCCTGATGACTAGGCAGGAACCCTGCTAGCAATCGTAACCTGGCGCGTATCCGCAGACGGTTCTACGTAACCTCGGACATTGCCTATCGTATCATCTACCATATCCGCAGACGGGTCTATGTAACCTTGGACAATGCCCATCGTATCCTCACCCGTAGGCGCAGACGGTTTGATGTAACCCCGGGTCACAAATGGAGGAGAAGGCCAGCAAGGACTCATTGCAAAGCACATGCACAGTCAAATCCTGCTCCCAAACAATTTGAATTAGTCCACCGCTCAGTCAGAGGCACTGCTAACGTTCTGGCATGGAACACAGGCCTCCCTGTAGAAACTTATGCACAGGGAAACATCCCGTCAGGGGCAAATCCAGCGAGCCCCGTGGCCAAAAAACAGTGGACGGTGGACTGTGTGTGAACTGCTGTGCATGAAAAGTGGGAATGGGCAGAGTGGACAGAACGATTCAGTCGTCGCGACTGCTAAAATACGTCAAAGAAGCACAATCCTCCCCACTGTCAGAGAACGCTGCTCCTGGGAAGTCATGTGCATGTACAAAGAATGGGGCAGGCACATCCAGGGACCCCCGCCGCCAATACCGCCGGACAATGTCCATAGTATAAAAATACTGTCCACCTTGGAAAATTGTGGACCATCCAAGCATGTGGGAACGTCCACCACAGGCAAATGTTACGGCTTGGCCTCCCACTGGTGGTCGTCACCTCTCGTCCAGGTCATGCATGGTCTGAGAGACAAGCATGAGACGCTGTAATGGCATTCAACGCAAACAGGTTTGCGCAACCTCGGAACAGCACTACCGTATGCCCTGCCGTATCCGCAGACAACTATCTGTATCCCCAGAAACTCCCGGATGCAATGCATCATATCCTGGACCGTAGCCGTAGACAAGTTGATGTAACCTCGGAGCAACACTACCGTATCCCCTGCGGAATCCGCAGACAACTATCCGTATCCCCGATAACCGTAAGCATAACCTCACCCATAGCCGCAGGCAGAATGTGCGTAGCCCCGGACCCTGAGCCATGACATACCGTGTGGAACAGCTCATCTTCAGCGACATCAGCACCTTGGAAGAGCTGGGGTGTGGGCTCCTCCTGCGTCCCGCCTGGCACCGCCGGGTCCTGGCGCATCTCCGGCACCTCTGCGTGCCCCACTGGCGCTGCTGCGGCCTCGGCTTCCCAATCTGCCTCCTCCGGAGCCACTGCTTCCACCGGTGCGGCCAACCCCAGTGCGGCCACCTCCGGTGCGACGTCCGTCGTTGCTGCATGCTCGGCGCCACCTGCTGCTGGCACTGCCACCCTCTCCTTCTCAAACTCCTTGAGCTTCCGCTGCAGCTCCTGAATCTTCTCCCGCTTGGCTTCGTCCTTCATAGCCTGCTCTGTGGCAAGAAGCTGCCTTTTGGCTTTGCTCCTCTCCCTGCAGCGCTAACGGCCTTCACTTGCCATCCTCTCCCTGGAGCTTGTTGTTGAGCACTGTTCTTCCTCCAGATCCTGCCCCAGTTGCGCGCGCAGTGTCCGCACATTGCGCTCCGCCATTTTCTACGATCGGCATCGTCGATCCCAATCCGCCTCCGACACCAAGGGGTAACTCCCTGCCACGGGCAACTCGTCGACATCGTGGATGCCGGTAAGCATACTGGCCATCACCTGCAGGTGCTTCATGGCCTGGAGGTACTTGTCGCTCAGCTCGTCCACTGGCAGATCGACCAGTGCCTGCGTCCTCAGATGCAATGAATGGGGCCGGCAGCGTCCAGCCCAAATTGCTGACAAGTCCGAGAAGCCCTTGTACAACTCCAACTCTCCCTTCTGCACCACCGGCTCCACCGCCGCAGCGGCTCCTGATGCCCGAAGAGGTTCCAACCGCGGTGCTGGTGGGATACCCTCTCCAATGAACGAAGCAGGCAGCTTGCCCTCGTCATCCTCCGGGACATCCATGCACGTAGGACAGCCGGCAATCTCCCTCACTTTGTCATCTGTGGATACAAATGCGGTGAGATTAAGCGGGGATACAATAAAGTGCTTGCGGCTACGGCCGAGGATACGGTAGAATTCAGCGAGGATACGACAAACTATTTGCTGCTACGGCCGAGGATACCGTGGAATTCAGCGAGGATACGACAGAGTGTCTACGGATACCGTCGAGGATACGTGAGGATACGGTCGCAAAGCAGAAATACCTGCCAATGCATCTGCCTCAGCGGCGGTGAGCCGATATCTCTGCACCAGCTTGGTCCTTGCCGTCCCCACCTCTAAAGAAGGTCCCTACCAGGACCGGCCCCCGCTGTGCCCCTTCCGCCTGTTACCCCTGCTGATTTACTCCGGATCAACGATTGCATCCCTCAAATTCCAAGGTCCAAAATCCAAAAATATAGAAAATAAAATCCTCCTTCAACCCTGAATAGCAACCAGATCCCACAAATACAGCAATAACCCGATTCACAATCCAATGCACACTGCGGGGTTCCTTTCAGCACACCGGTCGTCTCACAGGGGCGGGCATGTACAAGAATTGCACCAAGGAAGAAAGCCCGAAAAAAATAGACACTCAGAAAGTCGCAATAAAACGGTCCAATAGTTATATATCTCTTTCTACCCTCCTAACTAATATCCCTTGCTACACCGGGCATGTGTACACACCAAAGGCGTTTGATGCTTCCTAAATCAAGTTGAGACCAAGGCAGTTCTAACCCAATTCTCGATATTGATATTCCTCGCCGTGAGCCGGAGATATTCTTCAAAGTGGTCTCACGAATCACTTTTGTTTCGACTATAACTCCAAGCAAATTGAAGGGCACAACAAAAGGAAGGTTGATTCGTGATCGGGGAAAAATGTATGACCACTCGAGATTCATCATATCGCGTGCGGCGATGTCGAAGTCGAAAATCCGATTCTGAAAGTCTGAAAAAATCGGAATAATTTTGCGAGTGTATAATATGAAAATTGCGGAAGCAACGAACCCTTTACTGATGAAATCTGACCCTTCTTCGGAGTTTCCGCCAAAATATCTGTAAAAAACAGTTGACCATTCGGTTACCGCTAAATCGCGAGCCAACTGACAGTCGCCGATACATTGATAATCAGAACGAAAGGCGGAAAAATTACGGAAACATTATGATAAAAAAACCCTGTTGATTCCTGATATTCTGATATATAAATCTCCGCTGGCGGCGCTTCAGTACTGAATATGGCCGCTCATAGCCGGAATGGCCAAACCTATCACACTATCACATTGGGTTAGGTCAGGTGGATGGGAGAGTATGATATCACCCAATGGCGGCTTGCCGGCACATAGATACACACCCCAAGTGACCCAAAGATGGCCACGGGGGTCCGAACCGGCTTCACCCCCCTTCTCAGAGCGTTGTTACCGCTCGGAAGTCATTGAAGAGAGGACGGGAGGACCCCAATGGGCTCCAACCCCCCCCACCCCCATGTCTGAAGGACACATGGAGGCCCCACACACGTCGTAGGCGTCCCCCAGGCCCCAAGGGAGGGGTGAGGACACTGATAATCGGTGCCCTACGCCATATCCGATCTCCTCTTGATCTACAACATGGACCAAGGGGATCAAAGATAGACAAAATTCGTCGATCGATCTAAATACGTATACCACGATGAAATATATACTTGGAGATCGCGTGAAGGGGGTATATGGCCAATCAAGGCCCAAATATCCCCAGATGAACGCCCTCACCCGTCTCCCAAGCACAGAAACAAACAGAGATGCCAAGGAAAATCCATTACGGTGCTACTGCAGCCACCAAATGGACCAACACGTCCTTGACATCCAAAGAAATGCTCTTTTTCTTCAGATAGTCCATCCAGACCGTGGTGTACCTCGGCAGGAAACTGCTCGGAGGCTCCCACGAATCCCTGAATGCGGCGAATCCCTTCCAACGGACCTTATAAAGCCTACCCCCAGGCGTCCCCGGGTCTGGCTTGTCCGCCAGGATCCTCTCGGCGGTGAAGTCGTCGTCCTCACCCTCATCGTCCGAGTCCACATCGCCGGCCGTGAACTCGAAGGTGACGGGACGTCCGCTGGGGTCTGGTGCTCGGGGACGAAGCTGGGTATGGTCGCGGTCCAGGATCTTGTTATCCCCCACACGAACCGCATATACATCCTGCCAGACCTTCCGCACGATTATCCCCGGCACATACCAAGACGCCTGCTGATGCCTGGACAGGACATCCTTGTGGTGCCGCTCCACCCACACGGTGTCTTGGAGAGCAGACTTCTGGCCCTTCCCTTGCTTGAAATACTTGGCCCTCTTGTCATGCTCGTCCTGAAGTGCCTTGCACACCTTGGCCGCCGTGTCGTCCGCCTCAGCCATCATGGCGTTCGCATCCCGGGCCACTTTGCCATAGTTCAACCACCGGAGAGTGCGTGACACTCGATCCCGTAGGAACAGGATGCGATAGGGCGACAGTCCAGTGGGCCCCGGAAGGTCGTGATACGCTTGGAGTACCCTCCACAGCGAATTGTACCAATTCCGGCCCGGTTCGTCGATGTGCAGCTGGCGGAACTTCTCGAACATCTGCCGCCCGGCCACCTCAGCCCGGCCATTTGACCGGCTGTGGTATGCCACTGTCTTGGCGTGTCGAATCCCCATGTGCTTGCACATCGTTTTGAACCACGTTCCCACGAATTGACTGCACCGATCGCTGCAGATGACAGCTGGGACATCGAAAATCGTCAGCCAATGCCTGATCATGGCATTAGCGACGTTCTTGGCCTGCAGTCCCACTCCATGCTTGTCCTTCTTGTCCTTCTTCTTGGACTTCTTGCCCGGGACTGCCACGATATACCCGCTGTGCCTATCCACCGCCAGGATGACACAGTCGTAGGTCTCTCCGTCCACGGTGACCTCAGGCATGGCGAACACATCCATGGCCACGGACCGCATAGGGGCCCCCGGTATAGCCGTATACACCGCGTTGCCCGCTGTGGAGTGGTTGGGGCTCTTCGTGGCCCGGCACATGGCACAATCGCTGCAGTACTTGTCCACGATGGCGTAGTACCCGGGTGGGAACTTGAAGCGCCACTCCAGGTCCTGCTGCATCTTGTCTCGGCCAGGGTGCATGAGCTGGGCGTTGTGCCAATGGTCAATGAGCTCCTCCACCTGGTTCTCGGGCACCAGCAGCTTGTCCTTGAGGAACAACTTGTCTCTATCCTCGGTCAAGCCCTCAGGCCACTCGTCATCCGACGGGGCGCTCACGGCGTTCCAGTACTTGCTCCAGTGCTCGGATGCCGCGTAGTCATCCGACCAGTCCTCTGTGAGCACCGACCTGACTAGCTCTACAGGAGCCACCATCCATTGCTCGAGGGTTTCCTCTCGAATAGCTTGGACGCGGGCACCCCGGAACTTGGCCACGTCCGTACGGTTTGCCATCACCACAAAGCACTTGACCCCCTCTTGCTCCATGGCCTTCTCCATCTCGATAATGCGCTTGGCCTCCTCGGTTTCCTCGGCGTCCCCATGGCTGGATATGTCCATCCAAGCCTTGCCCGCGGGGTAGGCCCATCGACTGAGGCAATCTGCCACAGTGTTGTCCTTCCCCGGGACGTATACGACGCTGAGGTCGAACTTGGCGAACGTCTCATGCCATCAGGCCCTCATTGCTGCCGGCCCCGAGGGGGTGTCGACGTGCTCCTTGTGCCAGCTCTGCAAGGACTGATGGTGCGTGCAAACCACCACCGGTTGCAATCCGATGTGGCCAGACCACTTCCTGAGCGCACATACAATGGCGTACGTCTCCTTCTCCCTCGCGGTCCAGGTGCGGCGTTGGCCTTCGGCCAGGATCCGACTCCAAAACGCCACGGGTACGTGTGACCCGTCGTCCCGGATCTGCTCGAGGACTGCCCCTACACCATAGTCCGAGGCGTCCGTCCGTAGCACGAATCTGTTGTCCGGGTCCACCAACAATAGTCCCAGCTGCCCCAGGAGTCGGTCCTTCAGGCGGCTGAACGCATCTTCGGCCTCAGGGGTCCGGGCAAGCTTCTACTTGCTCCCCTTCCGGCCATCGAACTTGCCCACTTGCAGCATCTTGTGCAGCGGCCCCAACAGTTCTGCATACATTCGGACATAGCCCGAATAGTAGTGAAGCGGTACCCAGAACCCCATGGCTAGGGTAGGGCATACAACGGGTCTCCGGTCCACTAACCCCATGTACGGAAGGGAAGACCGGTCTCCGGTCCACCAACCCCATGTACGGAAGGGAAGACGCCCGTTGACGCCCGGTGCGAGCCCGCCGGGAGCGTGTTCCGTGCCGTAAAGCCCCGCATCGGCAACCGATGCACCGTCAGCGGAGATTTATATATCAGAATATCAGGAATCAACAGGGTTTTTTTTTATATTGTTTCCGTCAATTTTTACGCTTCCGTTCTGATATTCACTGTTTTGACAGCTGGCGGTTAGCTCGCGACTTTAGCGTAACCGCCTGTTTAACTGTTATATACAGATATTCTAGCGCAAATCGTGACGAAGACTCTAAAGTCTTCAGGAATTGCATTGATGCATCCGCAATTTTCACATCTTACACTCGCAACCTTAATCCGAATTTTTCAGGATGTCTAAATTGGATTTTCGACCTCGACATCCCCGCACTTGATTTGACCTCTTTCGAGTGGACCTACGTGCTTCCCTATGCACGAATCAAGTTTCCTTTTATCTTGCCCTCTATTTGTCTTAGAGATATGGCCAAAACAAAGTTGATTCGTGAGGCCACTTGTGAGGGTCATATCTCGCGCCGCTTGCGAGGAATGACAATAAGGAAACGTGGGATGTATTCGCAATACTCCCGACGTAATTTAGGAAGCTTCATATGCCTTGCGTCTCCACACGTGCGCGCTAGTGTAATGGATCATGGTCAAGAGGGTAGAGTTTGCGTTATAACTCTTTGGCCATGATATTGCGTGCGTTAAGATAACTCTCGAGTGTAGCGCGCGAGTGTTGGTGTTGCATAGGAACTCTCTTTGAGTTCCTATGAGCGATTGACACAAAGTTATGCCCTTGGAGGGGCATGACATATGGTGGGGGGAGCTACCTTTTTGGGCAATATGTGGTATGTGCCATGTGTTGTATTGCGTGCCCATTTGGCGGGTCCATCGCTCCAAGCCAAACCCGCCAATGGACCTCATATTGCGCAAGCTGCTTCTCCATACTCCCAATGATCAATTGCAAGCCTAACCTTCGTGGAGGTAAGCTTGTGTGGCGATCCCAAAGCGATGCGTTGGGAGCAAGGTGTGTGTTTTGCAATTTTCCATATTTTCATGTGCCCACTTGGGAAGTAGCGCTCGTAACCTTTCAAAGCGCCCCAAGTGGAGCACATATGTCGAATCGAAGGTCATTGGTGTCAAGTCATTGTATTTAGAAGGATTAGTTGATTGCACGATCCAAGCCGAAGATATTATAATATTAATGTGCACCTCTCAAGGCACTTTTGTGTGTCTTTGTGTCAATTTTGCCGTTTTTGGCCCGTCATGATGTCAAGTGGCGACCATGTATCTCAACGTTGCGCTCAATTGACATCATGACTCAAGTATGTTTTGAGGGTGCATACTTCGGTGCCCAACATATCTTGGACCCTGTGAATAACTCCACTTGGGCTTGGCATACCGTGGCCGCCATGTTGGCGATTTGGGACTATCCCAAATCATGGGCTCACTTGGCGACCCTGCCATTCCCAAAACCAGAGGAGTTGGGCGACCCCGAAAAGATATGTTGGACACATATGACTTGATACCAATCCTATGGTACACTCCGATCCAAGTTGGGCATGTGCCTCATTTGCCCCAACCAAGAGTGTGCGCGTTTTTGGCCATTTTGAGCAATTTTCCACTTTTGCTGCTCGGCGTGCACTATGTTGAGCCCACCCGTGCACGCCGGACGCATGGACCAATGGACCATCTATGACATGGGTGTTATGTATATTGGTCCCCATGGTTCACACACCAGGTGGGCGAATCGGAGCAACCTTCGTTAGGGTGCTAGCCCAAAGTGACTGTGGGCAATTTTGCCATTTTGGCATTTGTGGACCCAATTGGGATCGTCAAGACGCCGAGTGGCATGGAGATCTTCGGCAGCCAAGGGCATGGGAGTCTCTGTCGGAACCCCGGTGGATTGCGTATGGAATGGCGGATCCGATCTCCAAGCCGGCGTGGAGATATACTATTGGGAGCACCCCGAATTTTGGCTCATTTCAGGCAGCCAAAATGACCCCCTTTTGGGACCCCAATTTCAACCCCCCGTGTGGTCAATTGGCGGCCCCATATCTGTATGCCCACAGGGTGCCCTAATTCCAGGTTGTACACTCAGATAGAAGTCCTAGGTCCTGCCTCCTAAACCTGTGAGCCATTGGCCTTGCCCTGGCCGGGCGAGCCACGCGTGGGAATGACGCCAATTTTGGTGATTTTGGCATCATGACCCCACTTGACGAATCCGTGTTGCCCTGATGCCAAAACCTCAGAGGGAACCAGGTTGGGTGAGGGCTCCAGGGAGTTCATACTCGAAAGGCATAGGGTCAGTTGCCTCGTCCTTACCTCTGGCGGGTCCGGACGAGGGGTCAATTTTGGCGATTTTTGAGCTGATTTCAGTTTGGGCTGAAACAGCCCATTTTCAGCTACCAACTCCTAGGGGATAATGGCGGGGCCATATCTCTCGCTCAGGGGGGGGTTCGGACCTGCCGTTAAGGGAGCATAGGGAGTCATGGTCGGTTGCCCTATGGGGCCCCTGGGTTACCAGGAACTCGCCTATGGCTAGGCGGGACAACTTTCCTATTGGCAGGGTTTCAGGGTCCGGACTGAGCAGGGCATGGGTTGTGTTTGAGCCCCCGCCCCCATCAGCCACTGGGAGGGTCGGACTCGGGATTGGGATATGAGTTGGGATTCAGTGTCTATTGTCCGCTGATGCCCTTATCCCACTCCAGTCTCAACCCTATGTGTACATATCCTGATGTGTTTCTGCACATACTTTCGTTCCCTTGTTGCAGAGTGGCAAGGATCCTGAAACGCTTTGTCACATGACACGAGCGTATTGATGCCCTTATGAGCGTAGTGCCTTGCCTGCCTGCTCACCTGTGCGTGTCACCGCAGCGTCCCGTGGCCGGCTTCCCACGGGAACGCGTCAAAAGCGTTTCACCGCCGCGGGGTTACCCATCCCTGGCGTGCCACTCGGGGCCACCAACCCCGAGCAGCGCGGCGCAGCAGCTCGCAGCTCGCAGCTCGCAGCGCAGCGCAGCAGCTCGCAGCGCAGCGCAGCGGCTCGCAGCGCCGCCCAGCGACAGCGCTGAGTTCGTCACGGAGCCGGCAAGCTGTCCAGAGCATCGCCCTGACCGCGCCGCGACCGTCAAGGAGGTGCACCGACCAGTACTCCTGCATCAGCGAGTCCCATCGGCCGACCAGCAAGGCCGCGTCAACCACCTCCACAACTACCGGCTGACCAGCACCAGCCGCACACCCAGTCCAGTGCTGCATCACCCGCCTCAACAAACACCACCAGGACCAGTTCGTTGAGCGGAACGAGTGACCACCAAGGACCTCAAGACCAACTACGCCCCCGCTGCCATGGAAAACTGGCAAGAAGCGGGTAGGATGTGGCCGCGGCCCCACCCCCATGCAGCGCACCTACTGCGTGGGTTGGTTTAGGACCAGCACTACCGCCACAGCCACCCCCAGTGCGAAGGCGGCATGCCCGGGAGTTTCGAACTCTGCACGGACATGGCCCCCGACCGCCTGCAGGCCGTGGAGGACTGGCTGCGGGCAGAAGGGTTTGCCTTCCGCTTCCAGCAGAGGCGCTGGAGGACCTGGACCCGGCCGGACAGGCCCGGCGAAGGGCTGCGCCCCGACTGGATTGAGGAGGAAGAGAACTCCAACGAGTACCCGTCGGGCGCCTCGATCAATGTCTCCATGTGGGACATGATCGAAAAGAACTTCCCGGAACCGGGGAGCGAGCGCAGGCTGCAGGGCAGCAGCAGCGCGTCTCCGGGGAAGGAGAAGCGGTCCGCCGGGGACAGGAAGCGGGACCGGAAGTGGCGGGAGTACCAGGAGTCCCTGGTCGCCGAAGCCGCCCAAGGCGCCAAGGGCGGAACCCCAGCCCCCAGTCCCCAACAGGCCAATGGTGGTCACCACCCCGGCCACGCCACCCTTGGCGACTTCATCCAAGTCGCCAAGCAGACCCAGGCCAAGCCCCGTCCGCTGCTCCTGAGGAAGTCAGGCCCCAGCAGCGACGTGGAGTCGGCCCACCGCGGGAGGATGCCGGCCGACCAGGCCAGCTCCAGCAGTAGCGTCGCTCCCGACCATAGGGACGTGGCGCGCGCCTGTGAGCGCGCCTGTGGGGTGCCCTGCAACCTTCGGGTTGCCCGGCAACGGGCCAAGCAGCACAGCGCTGCCGTGGTGGGCGCCGTCGGCATCCTCCAGGAGGAGGCTGCGGAGTAGGCGCATGGCATGGCCATCCACGCCAAGACTGTGGCGGCCATGCGGCCGGACTCACGGCCGTAGCCGCCCATGGGGCAGCGACTGCCCAGGTCAACGGTGAGTTGGCGGCAGCCGACGAGGAAGCCCGCCTGACGCAGGAGGCCATTGCCTGCAAGGAGGCCGAGGTGAGGGCGCTGGAAGAGGCGCTTGCCCATGAGAGGGCAAGGAAGGAGGCGGAGGAAAGGGCCCACGCCGAGGCAACGGCTAAGGCCCAGGCAGACGCCGCCAAGAAGGACGCCATCGCGGCCGCGCGACGGAAGGTCGCTGAGGAGAGGGCCAAGACGGAGGCGGAGTTGGCGGCGTTGGAAGCGCAGAAGGCTCAACTGCAGCAGGCCCTGGAAGCCGAAGCGGCTCGTGCCCGGGAGGAAGCCGAAGGGCGAGCTGCCGCAGCCAATGCCGTCGCAATGGAGGAGGCAGAGGTCAAACTCCGCCGGGAGACTCCCCCGGGAGGATCACGAGTTGAGACCCTTCGAAAGCTTTTCGAAGGGGACGCCTCCTCCAAGATGACGCTGGACGAGGCCGACACGGGCAGCAGTGGGAACAGTGGCCCCACCGCCCACCGACGGAGGAAGGGTAAGGGGAAGACCCCCGAGAGGCCACGGAGGCCTGTGGGCGGACACCCCCACGACAGTGACCCCTTCTTCACCGCCAGCGACGGGGATGAACGAGGCCGCCGACATCGCCAAGTGGTGGCTTGGACGGGCGGAGGAAGCGGACACGTCCCCATGGAACCAGAAGGTGAGGATGAGGATCTCCCTACTCCCTACCGGAGCTCGGAGTCTTCCGAGACCGAGACGCCCAGGTGGGGCGACATGGACGAGGATGACGAAATGGACTTCGGCATCACGAAAAAGCGCCCATCCTCGGACCCACCTAGGGGAGCCCGCGGAGACCAACCGGGACCCCCTGGAGGAGGACCATCAGGACCCACTGGAGGACGCCCACCAAGTGGACCCCCTGGAGGCGGACCAACGGGCGGGGGAGGACCCCCTGGACCGGGCGGACCCGGCGCAGGCCCTCCTGGAGGACCCCCTGGGGACCCCGACGACCCACCAGGGAACGGCGACCCGGATACCACCTGGCGGTGGATTGTCTACCTCCGCAGGAGGATCCAGTTCCTCGAGCGCGAGGTAGACACGGGCAAGGGCGAGATGACTCGCATCACCAGGGTCGCTGCGCGCGCGCAGAGAGAGCTGGACATTGCCAGGGGAAGGACCAAGTCCCTGAACAAGGTCATCAGCGGGCTGCAGCAGAGGCTGGCCGCGCTGGAAGCCCGTGGGAGCGTCGGCAGCGACCGACGCAGGAACCTGGAGTCTGGCTCGTCGGACGACAGCAGGGGACCCGGACCAGGTCCAGGCAGACCCCACGCCCCCGGCAGAGCCCCCAGGAGTCGCCCCAGCGCGGCAGTGGCAGTGAGGATTGGCGTGATGAGTGGCTCAGTTCGGACTACCACAACCGCCGTGCTCCACCGCGGACGCCTGTGCGCTCCCGACGCCCGGCACCAGCCCCGGAGTCAGTCCCAATGGCTGGAGGACGTTATGGTGGACTCAGGGATGAGGTCACCGGAGGAGACGTGGAGTGGGACGTCGGCAGAGGTGAGGACCTGGATCTCGACCTGGAGGAGTTCAACATTAGCCCGCCGCGTGGTGTACGACGGGAGGCCGCTGAACGCAGTAGCCGGCGCCGTGATGAGGAGGCATACATGGAAGGAGTACGGCGTGAACATCTGGGTTCAGCGTGCATGGAGGAACCGCGGCGTAGCCACAGGGATTCCATGGAGGAGATGGACGTGGCGGCCGTGGGAGTCCGTGGGAGAGGCCGATGGGAACCTCGGTCGACCTCGCGGCCGACGTTCATGGTCTCTAAGGCCGCGGATGCCGCCGTGTGGGAAGACCTGAAGGACATCAAGCCCCCCATGTACGACGGCAACCCCCTCAACCTCGACCGCTTCTTGGAGAAGCTGGACAATTGGGGGGTAACCGTTACTGAGGACATGCATCCCGCTGATGCGGAGAAGTATGTCTTCAGACGGTTCAGGTACTGCCTGCCGGAAGTGCTCAGTAACGGCTTCGTGGCGACCAAGGAGGGGAAAATCAAGACCCTCAAGGAAGCCAAGAAGTGGCTCAACGAGCAGGAGCGGGTGGACGCTCCGCAGGTGGCAGCCAAGCGGTGGAAGTCCATCAAGCTTCAGCATGATGGACGGGAGATTCGCCTACGGGACTGGCGAGACTTCCGAGGGCATTACACCCTCTTCCGCCGCAACGTGGAGGACTGGAACGAGGGTGACGAGCAGGCTCGCCTGCTCTCCATGCTGCCGGAAGCATGGATCAAGAGGGTCACCAAGGAGGAAGCCAAGAGGGCCAAGTCCAACCACACGGTCAAGATGATGCTCCCCAAAGAGCATCATACGAACGTGGTGGCTTGGACGAGGAAGAACGTGGCCCGGGATGTCAAACGGCACTCCCTGCGGAACGCTCTCCTCATCACCGTCTCGGGCGATCGCGAGAAGACCGCGATGTGGCGCCTTGACGAGTGTGAGTTGAGCGGCCAGACCATCCGTCTGCAGGCCATCCCGGCGCGGATGAGCTGCGACGAGATCCTGGAGTGGGTTCGAGAGGAGGTGCTCAAGGAGTACCGGAACCTCCACCACACCGGCGGGTTGAGGCCCGGCGACCGCGACGTCAACTACGTTGGCGAGGGACCTGGCGGGAAAGCTGCCATGGACCCAGCGGGAGCCCACGGCGATGAGACTCTCGTTGACGATGACGACAACGATGAGCCCGACGAGATGGCCGTTTGCGCCTTCGTGGCCAACAACCTGAGCGCGGGGAACGACCGGGGAAGCTGGAAGCCCCTGCAGCCGGGTTGGAAGAAGAAGGAGAAGAGGGACCCTCGCCGCATTGGCGACCCTCCGCTGTCCTTTGGGGAGTTCATACGAGCTCACCCGCAGGGCTGTTTCGTGTGTTATGGGAGGAAGAAAGGCTTCAACCATGACCACCGAACATGCCCCACCCACAAGGCCGACACGGAGGCTTACAAGAAGGCGGACGGGTCGAAGAAGCGTGTGCCCGCGGGTATCCGGGAAGCCAAGGTGGAGGTGGACAGGGACGAGCTCTCCAAGCTGGTGTCGCAGGGGACCGAGTTGGCCAAGGAGATCCAGGAGATCAAGAGGAACTGGGTCCCCAGGTCGGACAACAAGAACAAGGAGAACAACCAGAACGACCAGAACAAGGACAAGGACAAGAAGCCTACTCGTAAGGGAAGGAAGAAGGGCGTCAACGGGGTTGATGCGGAGGGGAACACCCCTTCTTCCACAACTGACGCCCCCTAGCGGAGCCCCTGCAGCCAGGGGCCCCAGCTAGGGCGGTCGCAGGATGGTGACGTGAGAAGCGCCGAACCATCCCAGTCGGGACTCGATAAGCACAAAGGGACTGCCGCGGGGGGAAGGCCCGGTCCGGCACCCAGTCGCGGAGGCGGGGTGAGGGCAAGTGAAGGCACGAATGCTTGCACCCGTCCGTCCTTCGTGACCAAGAATGTGTTTGATGTACTTCAACATCTATCCGAGAGTATCGGAGGATCACCTGGACCGCAGCTGGATGCTGCAGATTGGCAGCCTGAGCCCATTGTCCACGACCTGCACCAGTCGCTTGTTGAGCTTCTGGAACGGCCGGAGATCCTGAGTTTGCACGCCATGCGCCGTGTCGGTCGCGAGCGGCAGTTGCATCTTAAGGTCCGTGCCTTATGCGGGGAAGTGGAAAAGGTTTTCGACGTGTTGGTCGACACGGGAGCTCAAGTCAGCTTGGTCAAGGCTGGCCTACTTCCACCAGAGTGTCTGACTGACAGTCGGAAACCTGTCAGGCTGAAGGTGGCGAACGGCCAGTACATGGTGGGAGGCACGAAGGAAGCGGCCATTGGGCTGCAGTTCGTGAACCATCGTGAGCTCAGCCGCCCAGACCTCGGCAAGGAAATCCTCCTGCACGGTCGCTTCTACAGGGCCGAGATGGACTGGGACATGATCGTTGGATACGACTTCATGATGGAGACGGACTCCAGCGTTCTCCCGGCCCAGGCCTGGATGACCCTGTACCAGGACGACCAGCTCTCGTGGCTATCGTCACCTGAGCATCATGTGGAATGCCTATGGATCCGGCCAGAACGCAATCAGCTCGAAGTGGCCGCGCTGGACACTGAGCCAACTGGTCCTGCAAACCAGGAGTACGGCGTAATGCCGGAAGTGGCGAGCCGAGTTGTTGCGGACCTGGGAGCTTCGGATCCGGCCCTGGATGCGTTCTCTTCAGGAACCTCCGCCCATCTGCGGGTTTGTGAGAAGTACTGGAGCGCACAGGACTCCGTGTGGAAGAAGCACTGGGGTCCGCATCAGGGATTGATGTGGATCCATTGCCCCTGTTGGGACATTCCAAGAGCGATAGCGAAGATTCGCAAGGACCGCTCCAAGGCAGTGCTGGTTGTTCCTATGGGATGCACCGAGGAGGAAAGTACCCGACATTAAGTAGCCTCATTGACCAACATGACCTTAAACGAGGTCGTCCTACCGGCTGGAGAGAGTGTCTATCAGGACGCTAAGGGACAGCCCATGCCACCCCAGAGATGGCCAACGGAATTCCACTATGTGGATGGGGGCCTTGATCAGGCCGACACCACGGACTTCGTCTGTGTCAACCGCATCATAGCAGAGCCATGGCGGCAATGTATTGCGGTTCCCCCTGTTGACATCAGAGAATCGAAGGACCCCCTCACAGAAGAGGAGCTAAATCTGGTTCAGGGGTATATGGATCAGCCCTCTCACGACTGGGGAAACCAGCGTGAGGGCAAAGGCCAGGACAAAGCCTGGTGGGAAGTGGACTCAATCGTTTCCGGTTCCTATGATGGGAATACCTTCGTTCAGAGGGTGCTGGATCACATGTCCAGCCAGGACGAGCCGCCTGCCGGTAACCCACCCACCTACGGCGATCTGTTCCGAGGCAAGAGCAGAGATGGCCCTTTGGGCCACCTGGGAAGACCACCTGAGCCGAAACCGAGCGGGGTCGCTACCCCTCAAGTAAGCTCCGTGGTTCAAGTGCCCGGAAAAGCCAAGGCGGAGTCCGATGACTGCCCCAAGATCCAGGCATTGAGGGCCAGGCTGAAGCAGAATCATGGTGATACCTTCTTCAGCGGTAAGCCTGTGTTTCCCCCACCGGTGCGTGGACCGTATGGCGAGGCCAAGATACGACTGAAGCAGGACCCCCGTGTGTATCGTCACCGGGAGTTTGCCCTGAGGGGCGAGAGGAAAGAGGCCATGGAGAAAATCCTCCGTGACTTCATCCAGAGAGGCTGGCCCGAGCCGTGCCACTCCGAATGGGCCTCTCCGTGCTTCGTCGTCCCCAAGAAGGTTGCCGGTGAGTGGCGGCTCGTGGTCGACTACCGCGGCCTGAACGCCCAAACGCAGCACGACAGCTATACGCTGCCCCTCATTGAGGACATGCTGCAAAAACAACTGCGGCGGAGGATCTTCACGGTGATTGACCTGAAACATGGTTATCATCAGATGCCTCTCGCCGAGGAGTCCCGTGCCTGCACAGCCATGAGCACCCCACTTGGACCTCTCCAGTGGAAGGTGATGCCCATGGGCGTTACCAACGGCAATGCGGCTTTTCAGCGGATGCTAGAGAACCTGCTTGAGCCGGTGCGTGACTGTGCGGACCCCCTCGTGGACGACGTGATCATCGCGTCCGGGGACCCCAGTATGAGCTACGAGGAGCTCCTGGAGGCACACGAGAAGGACGTCACTCGAGTGCTGGACCTTTTGGTTCGGCACAAACTCACGGGCAGCAGTGACAAGGCCACCATTGCGGTAAGCGAGGTGGTCTTCGCTGGCCACGTAGTCGGGAACGGGCAGCGAAAGCCCATACCTGGCAAGGTGGCTGCGATCGAGCACTGGGAAAAGCCCAAAACGGTCTCTGAGCTACGGGCGTATCTGGGGTTCTGCAACTACTACTCGGGGTATATCAAGATGTATGCCGAGTATGCAGCCCCCATGACGACCATGCTCAAGGGCAACCGAGAGGAGACCAAGAAGGGGTCCAAGAAGGCTCTGATCTGGGATGCTGATTCCGACCGTGCCTTTGAGGGGATGAAGCAGGCGCTGCTATCCGCAGTGGGTCTGCACCTCGTGGATCCCGACCGAGGCTTCGTCCTGCGCACCGACGCTTCGGACTACGCCGTTGGCGCTGTGTTGGAGCAAGTGCTTGACGATGGGAGGCACGTGCCGGTGGCCTTCTGGAGCCGAGTCCTGGCGGAAGGCCAGAGACGGACGTGGACGCCCCGAGAAAGGGAGGCGTATGCCATCGTCATGGCTCTCAGGAAATGGGCTGGGTACATAGCCCTCCATCCCGTCACTGTCTGCACCGACCATCAGAGACTGCAATCGTGGCACAAGGAGCACGTGGACACCCCCTCAGGTCCCGCCTCCCGACGGGCAAGATCGCATGAGACCTTGGCCAAGTTCGACCTTACGGTTGTGTATGTTCCTGGAAAGGATAACACCGTGGCGGACTGTCTCAGCAGGTGGGCCTATCCCGCCAGCAAGGGCATGACTGATATCTCTGCCCATGGCGATGAGGCTGAGACCGCTGAAGCCAAGAAGATCATCGAAATGGAGCGCCTGATGGAGGAGGAGGGTGTTAAATGCTTCGTCGTCATGGCTGCGGATGCCCGTCGAGGGTGAGCAGAGCGGTCAGAGTACTCGCCCCTGAGGGAGCTGAGTCCGACAAGCACCTTTTCTTGGAGTCTTGCCTCCAGGACGACTGGACCGACGATTACGCCAAGTCTGAGGCCTTTGCGGCCGAGTATAGGGCTGTGACCGACCCTGACGACGGGCAGAAGTGGCCAAAGGGGCTGACCGAGGAAGATGGCAAGCTCTACCGTAATGGTAAGCTGCTAGTACCGGAGTCCCGGGTGCTCGAGCTTTGCGAAGCTTGGCACCACCACATGCTGCACCCAGGGGTCAAGAAGCAAGCCCTTGACATGCAGCGTCGGTTCGAGATCGACCATATCGTTCTCTACACCGTCATCAAGAAGGTCAGGAAGGGTTGCTCGGTCTGTCAGGCCTGCAATCCCGATAACCGGAACGTCAAGGGGGAAGCCCAATGGACCCCGGTTTCTGACTAGCCCATAGAGAGCGTGGGCATTGACGTCTTCTCCATGCCCGAAGTGCACATTGGCAAGGAGACCTTTGACTGTGTGGTTCTTTGCGTGGATCGCCACAGTGGCTACGTAGTAGCCGTTCCAGCACGCAAAAAGGGGTTGCTTGCCAAGGAAGTGGCAGTCATGATGATTCGTCATTGGCTGACCGTCTTTGACATCCCCCGCACCATTTGCAGTGACCGAGGGCCCCAGTTTACTGGTGGCTGGTTCAAGGCTATGTGTTCCCTCATTGGGAATACGTCATGCCAAGAGCGTCGCCTATCTCAGCCGGTCTAACGGCCGTGCTGAAGTGGCTGGACGGCAGCTGTTTGAGAAGCTGCGGAAGATTCACATCACCAATCCACGTCGGAACTGGTTTGAGGAGATGTGCCCTGCTCTGAAGGCCCATCATGACACCCCCACGCCGGGTGTTTTGTCCCCTCACCAGATTCTGTTCGGCAGGGACCCCCTTGGTCGGGGACTTCCCTTGTCTGGTGATGGCATGGCTATGGACGCCAAAGAATTCTTCGCGCGGCAAGAGCAAACGGCGCGGGACATCCACCAGCAGCTCGAGAAGGAGCATGCTGAGCGTCAGAAGTCCGCCCAGAGCTCGACAGCGCAGAAGTTCAGGGTGGGAGACCCGGTGTGGGTGATCAGACCCCGCCCTATGGGCACCCACCGCACCAAAACCTGGTTCACACCCGGCGAGGTGGTCCGCAGGATTAGTGAGGACACCTACCGCATCAAGCTGGGTCACGGACAGTTCCGGGAGCGCCACGAGAGTCAACTCCGTGTGCGGGAACCCGACCTCCGTGGCCAGCATGTGTCCCTGAGCTACGCCGCACATGAGGCCGATTCGGACGACGACTATGCTGAGCAGGACGACTATACAGTCGAGAAGATCCTTGCTCAGCGTCTGAAAGCCTCGGCACCCGGAGGTCTGGAGTTCAAGGTTCGTTGGCGAGGCTATGGGCCGTCCCAGGATACCTGGGAACCCGTCTCCTCGTTTGTGCCGCGGGTCAATACTCCCTTCATGGAGTACATCCGCAAGCAAAAGACCAAGATCCATGTCTCGGAGTTGGCAGCACTCACCCGGGCGATTGCAGCCAGGGGTGCCTGATCAGCGCCCTGAGCTCTCCCCTGATGTGTTTTGAGGCGCTTGTGAGGCTGACGGATCGTCCCTCACTTGCTTGCTCTCTTACATCTTCCGGTGACCTGCCATCAGAGTGGCCATATACCCCCCCCTGCTGAATCCAGAGGAGGATGGCCCCTCTTTTCCACTTCTTTCTGTCACTCCCCACCTGCTGAATCCTTGGGAAACCAGGTAGGGCGACTGACCTTCATATTTCTGAGCTCTTTGGGCCTTGAAGCCCATACGACGTTGCGCAACGGATGCCGCTGTCATCGGCATTGCCCCTTTTTGGTGTGTGGTCTGGTCCCATGGAACTTGCGGGAGACTATATATGGCCTGAACTCAGGCGTTTTCCTGTCCACCCTCCTGCATTTGCCTTATCCTGACCGTGGCGTGGTTTGGCGCTCTGTTCAGAGTGTGTTTACACGCCTATTTACCCCGCTTGTTGCTTATTCTTCTGTTCCCCAGGATATGTGCATCTGTATGTCAGCCCATCACTGAAGTGTGGACTGTTTTTCCCCCCGACGGGATGCGAATCGACTACGAAGGCGCCCTGAGTCGCCGTCTACATGTTTTTACATGAGGTCCAGCTTGAACCAGTACCTAAGTACAGATTCTTCTGTGTGAGTGCCCGTGCTACCGTGTGCCCTATTCGCTGTGATGTGGAGATCCTGATGGCGCCAGGCGGGAGGCCAAGTTGCCTGAATACACTCCCAGCAGTCCGCCACTGTCAGTCCAAGTGTGAGCCTACCGGCTCGCAGACGCACTTGCAGTCGGATGGCGGCCTCCGGTGCTCCTGACCTCGGTCAGTCTGCCTGGGAAACTGGTGTTTTGAGGAGTCGACGCCTCCGCCCACACTGCATGAGGACTCCCTCATGTATGGCCTTCGTGGTAATAGGGCGAGGGAAAAGACGGCCTTGATGCCCGATCCCCTAAGGAGGAGCTCGTTCGGCTGTACCACTCTGGACTCGCGTCGTATGGATATGGACATGGTGCGCCCGAGGAAGGACCCGTGGGGACTGTCCCCCAGCCGGCGGGCCTTGGGAAGCTTCGGGTAGCCTGATGGATCTTTGTGGTCGCTCTCGACCTGTGGGACCACCTCGGTCGTCGTGTGACGCCTATGTTGGCCGTGTATGCCACTGCCACTGTGGTGGTGACCGTAGCAGCCGGCACCCGGTACGCCTGGTATGGGTTAACGGGTCCTTTGGATACCGAACAATCGCCGCCAGGACCGGGGACTTGATACTTGATACTATACTTGCAGTTACTAACAGCTACAGCACCGTACCTGTCTTACTGTGGGATTTGAGCAGCCTGACCTGCGAATCAGCCTGAAGTGAGGACGTGACACCCCCCCCCCCTTCAGGACCCGGTCCTGGGTACCCGCTGCCATGCGTGGGTGTTATCCAGCCCCCCCCAGGATTTGCTCTAAGGAGGGGGGTGAAGCGGTACCCAGAACCCCATGGCTAGGGTAGGGCATACAACCGGTCTCCGGTCCACTAACCCCATGTACGGAAGGGAAGACCGGTCTCCGGTCCACCAACCCCATGTACAGAAGGGAAGACACCCGTTGACGCCCGGTGCGAGCCCGGCGGGAGCGTGTTCCGTGCCGTAAAGCCCCGCATCGGCAACCGATGCACCGCCAGCGGAGATTTATATATCAGAATATCAGGAATCAACAGGGTTTTTTTTTCATATTGTTTCCGTCAATTTTTACGCTTCCGTTCGGATATTCACTGTTTTGAAGGGTGGCGGTTAGCTCGCGACTTTAGCGTAACCGCCTGTTTAACTGTTATATACAGATATTTTAGCGCAAATCGTGACGAAGACTCTAAAGTCTTCAGGAATTGCATGGATGCATCCACAATTTTCACATCTTACACTCACAACCTTAATCCGAAAATTTCAGGATGTCGAAATCGGATTTTCAACTTCGACATCCCCGCACTTGATTTGACCTCTTTCGAGTGGACCTACGTGCTTCCCTATGCACGAATCAACTTTCCTTTTATCCTGCCCTCCATTTGTCTTAGAGATATGGGCAAAACAAAGTTGATTCCTGAGGCCACTTGTGAGGGTCATATGTCGTGCCGCTTGCGAGGAATGACAATAAGGAAACGTGGGATGTATTCGCAATACTCCCGACGTAATTTAGGAAGCTTCATATGCCTTGGGTCTCCACACGTGCGCGCTAGTGTAATGGATCATGGTCAAGAGGGTAGAGTTTGCGTTATAACTCTTTGGCCATGATATTGCGTGCGTTAAGATAACTCTCGAGTGTAGCGCGCGATTGTTGGTGTTGCAGAAAAACTCTCCTTGAGTTCCTATGAGCGATTGACACAAAGTTATGCCCTTGGAGGGGCATGACATATCGTGGGGGGAGCTACCTTTTTGGGCAATATGTGGTATGTGCCATGTGTTGTATTGCGTGCCCATTTGGCGGGTCCATCGCTCCAAGCCAAACCCGCCAATGGACCTCATTTTGCGCAAGCTGCTTCTCCATACTCCCAATGATGAATTGCGAGCCTAACCTCTGTGGAGGGAAGCTTGTGTCGCGATCTGAGAGCGATGCGTTGGGAGCAAGGTGTGTGTTTTGCAATTTTCCATATTTTCATGTGCCCACTTGGGAAGTAGCGCTCGTAGCCTTTCAAAGCGCCCCAAGTGGAGCACATATGTTGAATCGAAGGTCATTGGTGTCAAGTCATTGTATTTAGAAGGATTAGTTGATTGCACGATCCAAGCCGAAGATATTATAATTCAAGGCACTTTTGTGTGTCTTTGTGTCAATTTTGCCGTTTTTGGCCGGTCATGATGTCAAGTGGCGACCATGTAACTCAACGTTGCGCTCAATTGACATCATGACCCAGGTATGTTTTGGGGGTACATACTTCGCCGCCCAACATATCTTAGACCCAATGAATAACTCCTCTTGGGCTTGGCATACCGTGGCCGCCATGTTGGCGATTTTGGACTATCCCAAATCATGGGCTCACTTGGCGACCCTGCCATTCCCAAAACCGGAGGAGTTGGGCGACGCCCAAAAGATATGTTGGACACATATGACTTGATACCAATCATATGGCACACTCCAGTCCAAGTCGGGGATGTGCCTCATTTGCCCCAACCATGAGTGTGCACATTTTTGGCCATTTTGAGCAATTTTCCACTTTTGCTGCTCGCCGTGCACTATGTTGAGCCCACCCGTGCACGCCGGACGCATGGACCAATGGACCATATATGACATGCGTGTTATGTATATTGGTCCCCATGGTTCACACACCACGTGGGCGAAGCGGAGCAACCTTCGTTAGGGTGCTAGCCCAAAGTGAGTGTGGGAAATTTTGCCATTTTGGCATTTGTGGACCCTATTGGCATCGTCACCACGCCAAGTGGCATGGAGATTTTTGAGAGCCAAGTGCATCGGAGTGTCTGTTGGCCTCCTGGTGGATCGCGTATGGAATGGCGGATCCGATCTCCAAGCCGGCTTGGAGATATACTAATTCCAAGTTGTACACTCAGATAGAAGTCCTAGGTCCTGCCTCCTAACCTGTGAGCCATTGGCCTTGCCCTGGCCGGGCCAGCCAGGCGTGGGCATGACGCCAATTTTTGTGATTTTGGCATCATGACCCCACTTGACGAATCCGTGTTGCCCTGATGCCGAGACTTCAGAGGGAACCAGGTTGCGTGAGGGCTCCAAAGAGTTCATACTCGAAAGGCATAGGGTCAGTTGCCTCGTCCCTACCTCTGGCGGGTCCGGACGAGGGGTCAATTTGGGAGATTTTTGAGCTGATTTCAGTTTGGGCTGAAACAGCCCATTTTCAGCTACCAACTCCTAGGGGATAATGGCGGGGCCATATCTCTGGCTCAGAGAGGAGTTAGAACCTGCAGTTAGGGGAGCAGGGGGAACTACTGTCAATTGCCCTTGGAGCGCCTTTGTTTCTTAGGAACTCGCCTGTGGCTAGGCGAGACAACTCCCCTATTGGCACGGTTTCAGGGTCCGGACTGAGCAGGGCATGGGTTGTGTTTGAGCCCCCGCCCCCATCAGCCACTGAGAGGGTCGGATCTGGGATTGGGATATGAATTGGGATTGAGGGTCCATTGTCCTGTGATGCCCTTACCCCAGTCCAGTCTTAACCCCATGTGTACATATCCTGATGTGTTGCTGCACATACGTTCGTTTCTTTGTTGCAGAGTGGCAAGGATCCTGATGCGCTTTGTCACATGACACGAGCGTATTGATGCCCTTGTGAGCGTAGTGCCTTGCCTGCTCACCTGTGCGTGTCACCGCAGCGTCCCGTGGCCGGCCCCCACGGGAACGCGTCAGTAGTTGCAGAACCCCATGAAGGATCGGAGTTCGCTGATGGTCTGGGGCTTTTCCCAGTGGTGCAGGGACGCCAGCTTCCCAGGCATGGGAAGGCGTTGCCCATGACCAACCACGTGACCCGCGAAGTCCACTTCCTTCACGAAGAGTGAGGCTTTGGTGGGCTTGCACACCATGTTGTGCTTGTCCAACTCGCTGAGCACTCGGCGCAGATCCTTCTCATGCACGTCGATGAGCTCGTCCTCAGTCATGTTCTCCGTGCCGGACCCGATGATGATGTCATCCACGAAGGGGTCGGCACAGTCCCGGACAGGACCGAGTAGTTCCTCCATCATGCGCTGGAAAGCGGCGTTGCCATTCTTGGCGCCCATAGGCACCACTTTCCACTGCATGGGCCCCAGCGGCGTCGACATCGCTGTGCAGGGCCTGGAGTCCGGGTGTAGCGGCATCTGGTGATAACCGTGTTTCAGGTCCAACACCGTGAAGATCGGCTTTTTCTGTTGTTTTTGGAGGATGGAGTCGATCAGGGGAAGCGAGTACGAGTCGTGCTCGGTTTGCTCGTTCAAACCCCTGTAATTCACCACCAACCTCCACTCGCCCTTCTCCTTCTTGGGCACGATGAAGGCTGGGCTGGCCCACTCACTGTCGGAGGGTTCGATCCATCCTCGTTCAATGAACTCGGCCAACAACTTCTTCATGGCCTCGTCCCGATCGCCCTGAAGTTGGTACTCCCGATGACGATAGATCTTGGGGTTCGGCTTCAGCTTGATCCTCGCTGTGCCAAACCTCCCACGATCTGGAGGGTTCTTGTTGGCGACGCCACTGAATAGCCGTGGATAGGCATTGATCAGCCTCTCCTTCAGCTCGGCGACCTTCGGGTTCTCCTGGGCCTCTTCAGCCGCTTGCTTCGGTATCGATACCACCGACCGCACTGCGGTGTAGGCCTCTTCCGGGTCCGAGTCCGACTTCTCCTCGTCCGATATGCCGTCTTCATCGTCGTGAGGCATGCTTCCAACCGATAATCTTCGGAAATTTGCGGCGTCGGGCTGGTGACTGTCGCTATCGGCACCCATTCTTGGAAAATCCCATGTCGGTGGGTCCGACCCAACCGGACCATCGTATTGGTCCGCGATGTGATCCATGACCCTCGCCACGAACTCGTCCCTCTCGTACTTGCCGGTGACCAACATCTTGTCATCCCACCAATGCGGAGATGTGACCATGGCCCGCCTCTTCTTGGCTGCCACACGGTCGTGCATCCCCATCCGCATGTAGTTGACGACGTTGTCGATCTCAGCGTGGGACAGGACGTCAATGCCATCGATTGGCTGATCCGTCCCCTCCTTGGGCTCAAACATGACCTTCATGGGCACCGCCTCCACCCTACGGATGAATGCTTCATCACCCGTGAGCTGGGCTTGCGCCCCATCCACCAGGAAAGCCTTGGTACCCCACGCTTGACCCGGGGAGGGCATTGATACACCCTTGGCGTCGATGAACAACTCCTCCTCTGGCCCGAATGACATCTCGTTCAGGGTGATGGAGTCCAGCGTCCACTTGAGACCCTCCACCGGACAAGGGGTGGATCCTATGCCGGTTATGACCAGGATCCCCTTCGCCTTATCCGCGACGATCTTCTCCACCGTACGTCTGGTATTGTCCAAGGAGCCATGCCAATACATGGGTCCCCACTCCTTCAAACCCCAATGCCTATGCCAGGCTGAGTCTCCTCGATGCCAATGCCTCCTACACTTCCGCAGAAGTGGGGCATCCCGGGAAGCGAAGAAGTCCGTCTCGGGCGCTTCGGCTCCCAGCGTCTGGATTATCCTGTCGTACACCTGTGGCGCCATTCCATATTCCGTGAGCTGAAATCCGCGGTCTCCTCTGGACTTGGCTCCCACAGCTTGCACCGCTCGGACGATCCGGTCCTCTTCCTCAGCATTCCATTGGGATGATCCGCATACATAGTCTGTGGACAGCCATGTGAGGCATTCATCATCCTCCCGGACCAGCGCTGCACGATGGGGAAGGCCTCCAATGGCATTTGCCAACATGAAATCATACCCCATGATCATATCCCAATCTGTAATGTCGGCCACATAGAAGTTCCCGGATAGAGTGCTTCTCTTCGCCAGATCAGGGCGGTTCAAGCGCTCATGTTCCCGGAATTCCATACTGATAGTGGCCTGATGAGTGCCACCACCCATAACCTCTCCATTGGCCACCTTCAGGCGTACCGGTCTACGGCTGGGCTGCAGGGATTCCTCCTTGAACAACCCTCTCCGGATCAGGCTCACCTGGGCACCCGTATCCACCAAAACATCCACCACCAACTCCTTTGTCCGCACCGTACACGCACCTTCAAGTGCAACTGCCGTTCGTCACCATGCGGTGTATGGACGACTCTCACGGCATGCAACTCTAGCACGTCTGGGTGCATCAGGACTTCGAGGGTATGATCACGGATGCTGTAGATCTTTGGTTGGTCTTGCCCGTCCACAGGGCTCTCCGTGGTCGCTCCTTCCTTCTTGCCACGTCCCTTGCCGACATACACTTCCCTTGACAGGGCGCTCCAGGGGTTGGGAGTGGCGAAACTCAGTGGTTTTGGCTCTTCTGGAGCCTTCTTCGGCACCCGATGTGCCTTCGCTTTCTCTGGGATTCCACTGATTTTCGGAGGAGAGACCTCCGAGGTCCCACTCCCGTGGGGGCTCCTTCAGACTTGGCTTCCCGCAGCCCCTTCCGGCTGCGATCCGCCAGGACTTTGTCCAACACGTTGCTGGGCTTTGAGTTCCTCCAACGTCCTCAAAATGTCCTCAACAACCTCCTCGATCGACCTCACTCGTCGGTCTTGGCCAGGTCGACCACCGTAGCCTCTTCCTCCGCCTTTTCCTTGGTCTTTGCCTTGGCCTTTTTCCCCGTCTCCGCCCTTCGCCTTCCAATCGGAAATCCGCTGCTCCTTGGGCTTCTTCTCGGGGTGGGCGGCGAAGTAGGCCTTCTTGTCCGCCTCATACACCTTGCACTGACGGTGGTCGTGTGCATGGTTGTTCCCCTTGCCATAACAGACCCAGCACCCGTTGTGCTGAGACCTGTACTCCCGGAACGAGAGCGGTGGGTTCCCGATCCTCCTTGGCTCTTTGCCCTTCTTGGGTCCCACCCGGCTCCATCTGGACCGATCCTGCCCATGGTCCCTCACGTTGTGCGCCACAAACGCGAAGAGATGGGTCTCCTCGTGATCCTCCCGGGACCAGTGGTCTTGGCCACTTCCACTACCATCCTCCGCGGAGTTGGCCGTGTCCTCCTGGATCTCCCGATGATGGCGGTCTTCTCAATGGCCTCGTTGTCCATGACCATGTCGGGCCTGCACGTGGGCCTCGTTCTTCGCATTGAGCTTCAACTCCACCGTGATGTACTTCACGATCTCGTCCAGGCTCATGCGGGCGAAGATGACCTGCATCCTCAGCGGCTCCCCGCGCCTCCACTCCACGTTGTTGAGGCGCAGCAACCTTTGCCCCATGGAGTCTCCAAATACCTCCACGTACACGGCGTTCTTCAGTCCCAACATCCGGTTGGGCTCGCCCAGGTTCCTCCTGAAGAACTCCATGATACCCGCATTAGTATCCTCCGCCGCCATGATCCTCACCGCCACCCGCTTCTTGGCTCGCTTCTTCTCCTCGTCCTCCACTCCCCTCTTCCAGTTGCCGGGGAGGACGTCCTTCAGCAGGTGGCGGATCTTGCTGGCCTCATTCCAGTCCTCCACCAGCTTGAGGCATCTGCGGTACTTCCGCAGATACCGGTTCCACTCCCGGACCCGCAACTCACCGCGGTCCAGCGGCAGCGGGATGGACCACAAGTCATCCAGCTTCTGGTTCGGAGCGTCCACCCGCTCCTCATCCTCCAACCACTGGAGGCAGGCCTGCTCCGTACGGATCAATCCTTCCCGGATCTGATCCCGCAGCTCCTCCTTCAGGTCCTGCGCCAGCCGGTGTGGAAATGTACGGCATACCCACTTGTCCCGCGGCGCTCCCAGCATCTCACCGACGACCTCCTCGGCAAAGTCCTCCCAATCCAGGATGAAGTCATCCAGGTTGGAGGGGTTGCCATCGTAGTAGGGGATTTTGATTCCCCTGAGGTCGTCAATCCTGATGGCGTCTCTGACGTCCCCAGCCACCACTCCACCGAGACGGATACCACCTGTGGCCGGGGGGTGTGAGTACACTCCCCGTACATCCCTCTCCTCCATGGAGTGCGGTCCAGTTGGGCCTGAACCCATAGGGTTTGGAATGCGGGAAGGACTTGCTCCATCGGCCGTCCATATCCCCGTATTGGGGTCCTTCGCCCACAGGTTTCCGCCTGGGTGGCCTCGACCATGTCCGTCGGCGCTTCCCATGGTTCGCCCCTGCATGGTCTGGCTCTGGATCTCCTCTTCCGCATAAACTGCATGCGTATTCGTAGTTGGCGGTAGATCCTGGGCGGCGTGGGACATCTGTACCGTCAGGCTCCTCGGGTCCGTGGTTACGTGCCCTTCCCGCATGGACCCAGCCAGTGCCACGTGTTCCCCGAGCATTGTGGATTCGCTGAACATGGAAACAAACGGCAGCGCACCCGGGTCAACACGCGGAGGCGCGTACGGTGCCTCTGCAGGGCCGCCCATGGGTTTATCCATGGCGCTCCTGAGGGTCTTAACCCGCTCCACCAGCTCTGCCGCGGCCGGCTTTGCCGGGAGCTCGGGACCCGAGGCGAGGGGCTGTAGCTCCTCTAGCCTTTTCAGGCGTCCTGACATGTCCTCCACCAGGTGGAGGAGGCTGTCCACCACTCGCTGCTGCTTCTCCAGGGCCAGCTCCAGATTCTCCCGGTACCTGTCCCGTTCCGTTCGCAGCTCCTCCATGCCTTTCTCCGCGGCCGACTGGTCATCCAGGATCCCGGCGACGTCCTCCCCTAGGCCGTCCTTCGCGTTGTCCAGGCTGTCGAGGCGGTGTACGATGACGTCCATCCCCATCTTTGGGTACTTGCCCATGAGGAAGGACACGTGCTCGCAGTGGCACTCAGCTTGCTTTCCACCTGATCCGGCGCATCCCGCGGTTCCTGGCGCCTCAGACTCATCGCCCATGGGCGTATCGCCCACGGCGTCCATCTCCGGTCCCGTGTGCCGGGGAACAGGTGCCGTCCTGGCCCTGGCTGGCCTCTCCAAGCCCTCGGCGTCGTGCTTCAGGGCGGCCTCGGGGGCCGTATGCGCCTGGCGGTCGGCGCGGACATCTCCTCCGCCTCCGAGAGGAAGCAGGTCCGATAGCCATCGGAGTGCCCCTCGGATTCCCACAGCCTGACCGGGCTGGGGTCCGTATCCATAACCCCGGCGTCCCTTGCCGCGGACTCGGGTGACCCGCGCTTCCGGTAGCGCCGGGCCCGTCCTCCACTGCTGCCTGAATGGCAGGCCTCCTCAGAGTCCTCCGCGGCGGAGCGGAGGTTGCATGCTATTCGGCAGCGACGCTCACACATGGAGACCAGATCCTCAATGTCAAGTCCTCCTCTTCCCGAATGTCGTACTTCTCTTCGGGCTTCAACTTCCGGAGTTCGCCATGCTCTTGAACGTCTCGGCTCTTCTATGGCTCCAATCTCCGGCGTGGTCTCCACCGAGTCCACAATACGTACCCGGGGCGTACTTGGGCAGGGCTCATAGGGGCCCAAGTCCCCGGGTCGGCGGTAGGTAGGGGCAGCAGGTAAGCCTCTGCTACCATAAAGAAGGTCCCTACCAGGACCGGCCCCCGCTGTGCCCCTTCCGCCTGTTACCCCTGCTGATTTACTCCGGATCAACGATTACATCCCTCAAATTCCAAGGTCCAAGATCCATAAATATAGAAAATAAAATCTTCCTTCAACCCTGAATAGCAACCAGATCCCACAAATACAGCAATAACCCGATTCATAATCCAATCCACACTGCGGGCTTCCGTTCAGCACACCTGTCGTCTCACGGTGGCGGGCATGTACAAGAATTGCACCAAGGAAGAAAGCCCGAAAAAAAAAGACACTCAGAAAGTCGCAATAAAATATTCGGTTGCACGGTCCGAGAGTTATATATCTCTTTCTACCCCCTTGACCCCTATCTCCTGCTACACCGGGCATGTGTACACACCGAAGGCGTTTGATGCTTCCCAAATTAAGTTGAGACCAAGGCAGTTCCAACCCAATTCTCGATATTGATATTCCTCGCCGTGAGCCGGAGATATGATTCTTCAAAGTGGCCTCACGAATCACTTTTGTTTCGACTATAACTCCAAGCAAAATGAAGGGCACAACAAAAGGAAGGTTGATTCGTGATCGGGGAAAGATGTATGACCACCCGAGATTCATCACATCGCATGCGGGGATGTCGAAGTCGAAAATCCGATTCTGAAAGTCTGAAAAAATCGGATTAATTTTGCGAGTGTATAATATGAAAATTGCGGAAGCAACGAACCCTTTACTGATGAATTCTGACCCTTCATCGGGGTTTCCGCCAAAATATCTGGGAATAACAGTTAACCATTCGGTTACCGCAAAATCCCGAGCCAACTGACAGTCGCCAATACATTGATAATCAGAACGAAAGGCGGAAGTATTACGGAAACATTATGATAAAAAAACCCTGTTGATTCCTGATATTCTGATATATAGATCTCCGCTGGCGGCGCCTCAGTACTGAATATGGCCGCTCATAGCCGGAATGGCCAAACCTATCACACTATCACATCGGGTTAGGTCAGGTGGATGGGAGAGTATGATATCAGCCAATGGCGGCTTGCCGGCACATAGATACACACCCCAAGTGACCCAAAGATGGCCACGGGGGTCCGAACCGGCTTCAGTGCATACTGCGCGCGGACTCCGAGGTAATCCATGGCGACGGGTTGCGAACACTTCACGACACAGCACAGAACTTAACAGAGGGTCTCCCGCAAATCCCTTGCCTCCGTCTGGCCAGCCTCGCCTTTCTTCTTGACGATTGGTCAACCCATCTCCAAACAATTCCGGTAATGGTACCGTACCCTTGCGGTGTGAAGGTATACATGTCCTCGAGGGTCTGCTGCGTGGCAACCAAATTGTTTTAGATACGCAGCACCCCTGCGGTTCGCCTCGGTCCTCGTTTTTTTTGCGCTGATCGTCTTCACACCGCCTCTCGCGGGCCCCGCCACCGCAAAACGTGGTGGACCCTTGAGCGCCTTGGGCTTCGATTGGACGTCTTCGCCGGGGTCGTCTCCGGAGGAGATTTTCTCAGGGTTGTGCTGCTCCGACCCCTCCGGATCCTCGTCTGCCTGGTGTGCCATGAACTTCAAGTGCTGCTCCTGTGTCTTCAACCGCTTCGCTTCTTGCAACTGCTTCAGCCTGGCCTCCTTCTCCTCCTTTTTCTTCTTCTCCTTCTCCTTCTCCTTCTGCTCGGCTTCAGCGGCGGCAGCGGCGGCGGCAGCAACCCTTGCGTCGGACTGCTGCTGGACCTTGGCCTTCTGGCACGCTGCTTCAGCGGACGTGAGCCTTCGGGCCAGTACCTTCCCGGGCTTCTGCGAGCCTGCTTGGCTAGGACCTCCTTGGGTAGGGGAGCGCTGCTGGTGGCTTGGCTCTTCTTCTTCTCCTTCTCCGGAAGCCGTGGAAACCAGCTCCAAATGTTGAGGACCTGCGTGTTCAAGAACTTGCGGTAAGCCAGCTCATCCAGTGACTGCACGTCGATCTCTTTGGCGCCGGTGAGCTTGTAGGAGCAGGCCAGCTCCAAATGTAGGACCGTCTTGCCGAGCGACTTAATCCATCCCGCGACGAAGATGTTGCTATGCTTCTTGGTCTGCAAAGAAAGAGCCAAGACCCGTAACCCCTCACGTAGCCGCAGACAGCGTTCCGTAACCCCAGACGTGCCGAAGGGTAACCTTAGGCGTAGCCGCAGACAGGTTTCTGTAACCCCGGTGCAACACCCATTAGGCAAGCAAGGGGTACCTGCAGCACCACGGAGCTCCCATATTCCATGTCCGACAACTTGCGGGTCATCAGCTCGGCGCCTTCCAGGTGGTAATCGACGGAGCAGGGCGGTGCCGGCATGTCCATGACAAAAAATGGAACTGTCGGAGGAAAGTGGCAGAGGATACGGAAAAAAGCAAACCGTAGCCGCAGACAACTATGCGTATCCCCGAGGACCCATGATGACCATGGAGGCAATGTCCTCTGAGGCTACAGATGAGGTTACACTTTACACAAAAATGCACAAAGACACTCAACATCAATAAATGCATGTTGAATTGAAAAAACAAATAAGTAGCCCAGATCCGCCACCTCAAAAAACTCCCATAGGTGTTGAGAAAAAAAAAGGCACCCGTAGCCTCCGAACCCCCCCCGTATCCTGGTAGATAAAGGAATATAGCTTCTCCAAGAAAGACTGGACTGCGCTTAGGTGCTGTAGTGCAAAGCCCTGTCCGACCAGGTTGTCTCTGAAGCGGAATGGTCGGGGGGGCACCAGATTCCTTTATCTGAGGAGACACCGTTTTTTGGCCCAGCCTCGAGGCTACGCCTTTTTTGCCTGTTAACTACATTGAGAAACGGACATTTTTCTGTTTTTTGCCAGGAGAGGATTCAGTATTTGGGGTGTAACCTCGGCCGTAGCCGCAGACACTTTTATGTACCCTCGGGCACCAAATGTTGTAACCTCAACCGTATCCGCAGACAACATGTTGTGTCCCCGGGATCACCGATTGCCGTCATTTTGTGTATCCCTAACGGAAGCTGCAGACAACAATGCGTAGCCCACAACATTATTGGTTCAAATGCCACTGTGCGAAGCATCGTACATGCAGATTTTGTCGGCACGCGGCACACTGTGTGGCACAACGTTTCTCACAATGAACACAGGCTGCTCGATTTGCTTTCACGGGGACATGTACAGCCTGGGGGATTTCAGGAACTTCAATGTCAATCAATGTGGTCAGGAGGTCCCAATGTAATTCCCACATGGCTGTCCCCGGCTTGACTAGTTTAAAACACGTCGCCATCGTAAAAATATTCACCATAGCATAGCGCATGACAACTGAGCGCACAGCAGCGCTCGATTTCCAGAATCTACCTGTTTCACGGTGCTGTAAAGCAAGTTGATTTGCGGTATCGACTCCACCTGCCAAGGCACGGTATCAACCAATGTTTGCTGGCATTTCATACCCGGGTTTTTTGTGTACCACCACCTCTTGCGGAAATACACAATTTGACAGTAGTGGCACAACCCGATGCGGTATGTGGCCGACCTGGGGATTTTCTTAGACCTGCAATGTGTAGTTGCAAGTGGAGACTTTGGCGGTGGCCAAGCCACCCGCCTCAAGTACTTCCCCCGCCTCACTTACACCGCGCTCATCGCGTTTGCATAACATTAAGAAGGGGGTGCCTCGGGCATCCAAACCCTTGGCAGCTTCATGACTCCCCAAAAAACTATCGGCAACCAAAATGGTTCCTTCGAGCAGGACATTGGCCCAGTAAATTACGATCTGGCGCGCCTTCATGTTGCCTTGGACAGTGGAAGCACGCCGTAGTTGACCACGCGCACCAACGTATAGAGAGACGTCCGTAACGTATAACTCAACCGCATCAGCCAAAACGTAAAGTTTGACTCCGGTCGACTGGGGCTTTCGCGGTATAAATTGCCGCAAAGGCCCCGCTCGAACCCCCTTATGGGGGACTACGGTTTCGTCGCCACTGGCGACAGCCCCCAGCCTCCATGGGCTGCCTGAAACCTCATTACAACGCTAAATAAGAAGCGTCACATCAGGCCGTAGTACTCGATTCAGGCGGTAATACTCGCGGCGTGTGAGGAGCTGGCTAACCCACGCGTTGTACCACAACGCTTTGGGTACCCAGACATCATCGATTCGGCGTGGTTGGATCATGCCCGGGAGGACTCTGAATAGTAAGAAGCGAACCACGGTTCCCTTCACTCCATGGGTAATCCCGGCCACCCTTGCCTTCTTGCTAAGGAGGTTGATGAAGGGGGACATGACATCGGACCAGATATCCTGCAGGGTGTTGTAGTCCTTCCGCGGGTATCCACCTTCGTAGTCTGATAAGATGTTTGCCGCCTTCTCCGAGTCTAAGAGCTCCCGAGGTTCGAGTTCCATAGTGGGGTACCTATTCAAACCATGAAACATACATGTGGCCCTGGTGACTAGGCTGGAACCCTGCTAGCAATTGTAACCTGGCCCGTATCCGCAGACGGTTCTACGTAACCTCGAACATTGCCTATCATATCCTCTACCGTATCCACAGAGGGGTGTATGTAACCTTGGAAACTGCCTATCGTTTCCTCAACCGTAGCCGTGTAACTACGAAGCCAAGAGACATTCGCAAACTTGGTTCGGGATGCAGCCAAATCATGGCGGGTGTCTATTATGTTTTTACACTAGCTACCTAGGGATTTTTTCCTCCTTTTTGGTGTAAATGGAACCTTTCTACCCAGCTAAACCCAGGTTTTCATGCCCCTCCCGTGCTGGAAACACTCCTACACGGTAAAGAAGTCCCAAAGTTGGCTTCCCGGGCCTTGGCTCGCGCAAATTCACAAGTTGGCGCGCGAAGTCGCAAGTTGGCGCGTGCCAACTCCGGAGTTGGCGCGTCAAGTCCGGAAATGGCGCGCGCCAAGTGTCTCCCCACCGATCCAACCATCGACTTGCACACTATTGTTGACACTGGAAATTCTGTCCCTCACCTGCCCTTGCACACTTGGCACGAAGAAAGCATTGTTCCATCTTTTGTTGTGGAACGTGCAAAAGAATGTGTAAAACAATGTGCAAGAGATGTGCTTCCCGATGATGAAAGTAGTATACATTGTGGAGCCATAGCTGAAAATTGCCTTGCTGGGGGCCATGGAGGCATAGCAATCATATAAAGAGGTGAGATGCCTTGCTGTGGTCCCAGGGTCATCTGTCGGTTGGATTGCCGGGAGAATGCCGGGCGGCACTGAATGGGTCATTAGGTTAAGACCCCTGTTTGTCCTGGACGAAGACCCCCTTATTCTCTATGTACCCCCTTTGCTTTGTCTACGCCGACTCCCAATCAGAATAATTTTTCTTATACAACCCCGAGTCTAGATTAACTGAGCGGATCACTTCCCCCCACCCCTTCCGCGTGCGATCCCGCCTGCCCCCCTTCACCCGAACTCTGGCCCCCCGCAGTCTGGACGACCGGCCGCCTTTACTTCCACCTCGAAAGCTGCGCTTGGAAATTTCACATTTCAGGGCTTTGTGGCGCCCCTCTCCGTTGAAGGCGGCAAAAATGCCAATGTGCCCCCACCTGCGGTCCCATCCCGACAGGTGGTCAATCCACAGATCGGCCCACAGGGTGACGTTCATTTCACAGACCTTATGGGCCTCCCCCAGAAGTTTCATGTTGGGCACCTGCAATGGTCCCGATTTCCAGACGACATCGTATGTTGCCAACATGGATTTTCCCCATTGCCGGAAGGCGTCCGTCGGGGACACCTGGACCCCCCCCATGTCAACGACATGCTGCAGGAGGCCTTCCCTCTCCAGATGGTCATACATGGTGTCCCATCCTTCACTCTTCACCCACTCTGCAGCCGCCGTCTGCTCGATTTTCAGGGGCACATTCTTCTTGTCCTTCCTCTTGTCTTCCAACGCCACACTGGTGGCAGTCCGTGCCTGGATCCGAATGGGATCCAAGAACCATTGCACTCACCTCACGGCCTTTCCCTTCTTCCACCGATGCACTGTGTGGAAGCTGGTCACGAGGGCTGAAAGCCCATTGTGCACTTGCCGGTGCACGCCATGCAGCCCATAATCGGGGGGCCGCTGGGGGGGGGGGCGCACGATCGGGCATATCATCCCCGCCCAGAGCCACTCCTCGACAATCACCCCCATCCAGCAACCAAATTCGTGCAGGATGGTTGCCCTGGAGGGATTTGGACGGGTGGAGGTGGTGAGGGGGATGAACACGACCATGCACTGCACTGACTGTTTCACTGACAGTGCAAAATCGCGGTGGGGGACCTGGAAGCCCTTCGAGGGTTCTGCCTCCCACCGCTTGATGATCTTGGGGCACAAGAGACAAGGCCTCAAGTCCCTCCAGCGGTGGGAGGGAGTACCCCAGCAATGCGAGAACTGCCTGCCAAAGGTCCTCTGGGAGCCATCGGGGGACGCTGGAGACCGTCGTCTGATAGCGCCCCCCACCTTCCCCGGGGGCCTGGAGGTCCACCTCCTCGAGCATCGACAGGTTGAGTTTCACCGTGGCGAGCTCCGCCAGTCTGGCCCACAGATCCTCAGCCATGACGTGGTCATACTGGCGGTAGCCCGCCGCGGCAAAACCCTCCTCCGTGACGATGGGGGGGTTTAGGATGTTGTGGGTGGCGACGGGGTAGGAGTTGTGGAAGCAAGGGGTGGGGGTAACCCAAGCCAAGCATGGTGAAGGGTGCATTGGTGCTGTAGAGGGTGGGGTGGATGATGTCAGGGATGTGGGTGCGCAGGCGACGGTTGGTGGAGAGCTCCGTGGGAGCTACTGCATCCCACGCGTGCACCTTCACCGTCAGGTACCCCACGACGGGGTCAGTGGCCGTGGCGTGCTTCCAGCCACTTTTTTTGACTGGATCCACCCACAGCCACTGCTCCTCTGGGTCGAGACCCTGAGGCGGCTCCTCTTGCAGCGCGAGAACGCTGACCAACACTTTTGACGCTGCAGCAGTGCACTGCTTCAGGGTCTTGTTGAGGCCCGCGAGGGTGACTTGCGACAGCTTCAACTCAACGGGGAGCGTCGTGGGATTCCGCCCCATCACGGCACGGCAGAACCTGCTGACAACCCCCCTGGTCAGGGCGAAGTTGACGCGGGTGGCGTCAATTCGCCAGACCAAGTAGGGATTTCCCGGCTGGTCCCACTTGCCGAAGAGGGCGGCCTCCAGGCGCTGGCAGAGAGGGGGGGAGCTGGGAGAAGAATTCGGCGTCCGGGGGGGTGAGGGTGTAGGGGATGTGAAAAAAGCCCGCAGAGAAGTGCTCGGAGCCGACGTTGCCGATGTGGGCGTCAAGCGACGCCTGCACCTGGGGGTTAGGTGCTGCAGCGGGGGCTGGGGGTGGGGCAGGCGTTGGGTCAGGGACGACTGTCACCTTCTTCGCCTTGCCCTTCTTGGGTTGCTTTGCAGGCATCAGAAGAAAAAAGTGGTGAGATGCCTAGAAGGGAATGCATGAAGGGTGTAAGGGGCACGGGGTGCAAACAAACAGGAAGAATGGGGCAGTCTTCGCGCGCCAAAACAGGACTTGGCGCGCGCCACAACCGGACTTGGCGCGCGCCAAAACCGGAATTGGCACGCGCCAACTCAAGAGTTGGCGCGCCAACTTGGCACGCCAACTTTGCAGTTGGTGCGCGCCAGGTGCCACGTTGGCGCGCCAACGTTGACTTGGCTTCCAAAAAGCTGGCTTCAAGGCAAAGAACCAACATATTGCAACATAACAACAAAGCAACGGAACCATAAGCTGTAAAATATAGATAGTTCCTCACCTTTCATGAACAACTCTGCGGGCGCGCTACAGGGTGTTGCCGCGCGATGGGTCAGTGCGCACTACAAAGATCATAGCGCGCCCTATGGCTCGGGGTCTTGGATTTGTAACCCCATGTCCTAATAAGCAGGGCAAAGACGCCTATTTCTCTACAGTTTCAGATGCTTCCGGCACCGCAAGTGACGTTTTGGATGTCAGGAAAGATTGCAAACATTTTGAGCCCCCACTATGGGTGGTCCTTGTGGAAGAACGAGGACCTTTTGCCGGACCTAGTTGAGTTTTTTCGGTCAGGGTCTGCCGTCCAACGGTCTTTGCGGGCAAAGTTGGAAAAAAGGGTCCCCGTGTCTTAAGCCGAGAAGAAGCGTCGCAGGACCAAGGCTGCCAACGCCGTCACACCCCTGTCGGTGGTGGACTTGGTCCTCCTCCTGAAGATTCCCAGAAGAAGGTATTATTGCGCGCGCTTTGCATGTGGCATTGCGCGCACTTCCGCTCATAGCACGCGCTTCGTTGACTTCTGCGCGCGCTACGTTCTCATGGTGCTGAAGGACATTTGGTCCTCCCTTTGTCATAGAGGTGGGGAGGCATGAAGCCTAGTGTCGCGCCGCATTAAGATGCTGAGGCAGGTTAATGAGCGTCTGTTCCTGTACTTTGAAGTACCAGGGTGGAACGGGACCTCCAGAAGCAACCTGTGCAACGCACAAAAATTGGCAGACGACGTTAGCGCATATTTTGCGGATGAGGAACTGTGGTAGCGCGCGCTATTTGATGTATAGCGCGCGCTACATGTTCTCTAGTGCGCCCAATGCCACCATTGCGCGCGCTATGCCGTTTACAAGCGCTGGAACCCTTGAAATTGCGATATACAATCAGAAGTAGCGTGCTATGACTACGCACTTCAGATTTGGCTCCAATTGCGAATGCATTGGCAGACACAGAGATTTGTTGCTTTTCTGTCCGTTTTTTTTGTCAGTTTCTTTTTTTTTGTTACTGCGTTTTCCTTTTTGTATTACTGCTGGCCCAGGGGTACTTTAATGTAACCCTCTTGCCCGTGCAACCCGTGGGCTGCGAGTATCCGCCTCCTGCAGCACCGCCAAGAACTGCTGGGGCGGCAACACCACCTTTTGCGGCGCCGCCACCACCGCCACATGCAGCGCTACAATCAGGACTGCAGCAGCTGTCGACGACGCTGTGGAGCATGCAGCCACAGGTTTCTTGCCGTGCGCACTACTGTTTCCGTTGCAGGTGCTACGCCCTTGTTGTGTGTGCTATCCATTTCGTTGTGCGCACTACGCAAGTCCTCGTTGCGCGTCCTTGTTAACGGAGTTTGTCTTGTCTTCCATCAGACGCTGTCCCACCAGCTGACCCAGTTCTCCCAAACGCAGCCTTTGTGGCCCGCGCCGCTATCCTCGTTACGAGCTGCCTCGCAGCAGTTGTCTCCCATGCTGTTCCCCGATTGGTCGCCGACGTTGGGCTCCCCGGTGCGCTGCAGTCTTCCAGTGGGGCACGTGCCACGTGCGGGGTTCGCCTTCAGCAGCCACTTCAAGAACCGAATCTGGCCCAAGAAAGACAGCACTATCTGCGCCCAAGGCCCCGACTGGGCATGGCTGAAGGATGTCACACCGGCCTACCTCTTCGAGGTCGCCTTCTACATGTTCTGGCGCCAAAGGGCCACGGCGATTGCCAGGATCCCCGACGGAGCTGTGAAACCCTGCTGGCATGACGAGACCATTACTGGCAACTGGTGCGGTCTGGCGACCCTGTTGAACCCCTACGTGCCAACCCAAGAAGGACAAGCTGCCTGTGGACATTGCAAGGTGGAGGAGTACGAGCTGCTGCTTTCGTGCTGGGGAAGTTACGGGTGGGGTCAGGTTTGGACTCACCTCCGGGGTCAGCTGCAAAGACCGTCCACCACTTCTACTTGGACAAGGACCCACCGAGCTTTATGAATGTGACGGACGCGGAGGGAATAGCCTCCAAGAACGAGTGTCTCACGGTGAGAAGTGCGGGGGCCAGTTTGCTGCCGGGGTCAGCCAAGAAAGGAGCCAGTGCAGCAAGGGCACTTGCAACCGGCGCCAAAGTCAAAACCACGGCGGTCAAGGACGAGGAGCAGCCGCAGCAGCAGCAAGTGCAGCAACACTGCACTGGCACCAGCAGCAGCAGCGGGAGCAGATGGGCCAGCACCAGCAGATGGTCCAACAGCAACTGCAAAGACCACAACAACAACAATAACAAGTGCGCGCTATGTTTGCCACTGCGCGCGCTGTCAACATTGTTGCGCGCGCTTCATTTTCCGTAGCACACGCGATTCGACCGCGCGCGCCACGGCCCCACCGTCTGTCCTTTTTTCACGTAGGTGGGCACCTTCGTGCAGCTCCTAAGCCTTGGATCCCACAGAGGGCCGTTGATGATCAGCGTGCCCGCGCACATTGTCGGGCAGTCCAAGCATGCGGCCGACTGGCTTGACAGACGGAAGGAGCAAGGCCCCTCACTGGTGGCGGTCCGGGCTAAGCGGCAGATGGAGGAGCTGGAGGTGGACTGGGCCAACGCCTTTGCCATGCCGGAGACGGAACCCGTGACAGCCCCAAGGCAGAAGAAGAAGCGTACCGAGGAGCCACCAGCCACCAGCCACCTACCACCGGCCATTTCCGCCCCCCGATCCGCTAAGCCCCCCAACCCGCCTGGCAAGGTCCTTGCCCAAAAGACCGCCGACCAGCAGCTGATGGCAGCAGGGGAACAGAGAGTCCAACGTCAAGCGGAACAGAACAAGAAGAAAGAGGACGAAGAAAAGAAGAAGAAGAAGGAAGAGGAGGAAAAGAGGAAGAGGAAGGAGAAGGAAGAGGAAGAGAAGAGGAAGAAGAAGGAGGAGGAAGAGGAGGAGAAGAGACGGAAGAAAGCAGAGGAGGAGAAAGCAGAAATGGTAATGCTACAGCGGGCGCTATCGGTGCAATTGCTTGTGCTATGCATTTTGTCGCGCTTGCTATGCCCTGTACTGCGCGTGCTATGCCTCTGCGCTTCTCTTTCCAGGCAAGCAAGACCGGCCCCAACGTGACCGTCGTCATCCCCAACAATCAGTGGAGCCCCAGCCAACAAGGGAGCCAACAAGGGGAGGGGGAGGAGGAAGAGGACGACTGGTCGGAGTTCATGCCCACCTGCCATGCCCCACCACAAGAAGAGGAGGCACCAGCGGCCGCGCCACAAGGGGGAGAGACAACAGAAGGAGAAGGAGCAGCACCGTAAGAAGAAAAGGCACCAGAAGGAGCAACCGCAGAAGGCGACTCAAGTGCACAAAAAGAAGGGGACACAGCCCCAGCTGCAGCCGGGGCAGAAGACCAAAGAGCAGCATGGGAGAAGCAGTGGGAGTCCGAAGTGGTGGTCACAAACAGTGGGGAGACCACTGGATGATAGTGCGCGCTATACCTGATATAGCGCGCGCCGTAAGATCCATGGACCGCGCTGTAAATATTTTACCCGCGCTACACTATTGTTGCCCATGAGGATCTGTAGTGTTGCACACTTCTCAGACCTTTCAGAAAGTGTTTTTGCATTTGTCTTGGGATGGGTGAGGAACAGGTAATGTGTTTGAAAAGCAAGGGATTTTTGAGGAACACAGGACACTGGAAAAAGCATGGTTTTGAAACATTTTCACATTTTGAAAAACAGGACAATATAGCGCGGTGGGGCGCGCGCAATAGGCGCGCTACAAAGGTCATATTTTCCAGAATTTGCGTGCCTCATGGATAAAAAGGAACATTGCGCGCACACAGGGAAGGCGTAGCAACAACACAGTGCACAAGTACAAGCAAGTTGAATGCTCTCGACATGGAGTTGACCAGGAGTTGGCGAATGTACAGTATCTGGGGTTGGCGTCTGTAGTTACACCGGTGCATTGTTCCAGTGCAACACCCATTATGCAAGCAAGGGGTACCTGCAGCACCACGGAGCTCCCATATTCCAGGTCCGAGGACTTGCAGGTCATGAGCTCGGCGCCTTCCAGGTGGTAATCGACGGGGCAAGGCGGTGCCGGCATGTCCATGAGAAAAAATGGAACTGTCGGAGCAAAGTGGCAGAGGATACGGAAAAAAGCAAGCCGTGGTCGCGGACAACTATGCGTATCCCCGAGGACCCATGATGACCGTGGAAGCTATGTCCTCCGAGGCTACGGACGAGGTTACACTTTACACAAAAATGCAAAAATACTCTCAAAATCAACAAATGCGTTTTGAATTGAAAAGAAGGAATAAGTAGCCCAGATCCGCCACCTCGAAAAACCCCCATAGGTGTTGAGAAAACAAAAGGCACCCGTAGCCTCCAAACCTCCCCCGTATCCTGGTAGATAAAGGAATATGTACAGGGAAATGCTGGCTGATCAAGGATTTCTGCGCTGACCAGGGTTTGGAGTAAATGCTGTGCTCCTGTACCATCGTGAATATACTGGCCAAGTGTGCAGAACACGTCCCACCTATTGCTACACCTCTGATCTGTTCTCTGACCCTGTTTACCACACAGAATAGTGCATTGTGGTGGAGCCCGTATTCCAGGAACTCCCTCAGTGCAGCCTATGGTACATTGTGGAATTGCTGCTTGGATCCTCTCCCCACCCTGTCCAGTTTCTTGTGCTCCTTGTGCAGTGCGAACTACATACCCTTCTGTTTTTTCACTCGTTCGTTGAGCTTTTCGACCAGGAGTGTGTGCAGTGCATCTACAACTTTCAGTGTGGATGACCTGTCCAGTGAGGGGAAGAAATCTTTTATGTCCAACTCCCACATAGTGTACAGGGGGTCGCTGTGTGTGGTGTGTGGTGTGCCTGCCGCATGTTATGTGTATGCCTGTGTTTCCCATGGTGTGCCGTTGGGTGTATGTTGTAGCCGTCTGTTCGCGCGCTGTGCCCATGATACAACGCCATCCAGGCGTGTCATTTCCAGTGTTTGGAGTGTGCGTGGCCCTGCTCTACCATAATCACGAGTCCTTCCCCCATGAGTCGTGAGTAGGCCTTTAATGGATGTTCAGCGTAGCTGAAGATCACCCGCTGCTTCCGCTCGCTGTCGGTGCGGTCCGCCATCTTGTTTTTCGAGATGATGTACGCGTGCGGGCTCGTCTTGCCCGCACCCCACTGCCATTGCTCCCAGTCCGAATCGTCGTGCGGCCCGGTACTTACGCTGGAGGCATGCTGTCTTGGCTTTCTCCGTGGTGGTACTCGTGTGCACGTGGCGGACTTGGTTCCTGTCCTGGAATGTCGCCAGTAGTTTCTGGCAGTACAGGTAGCGGCATACCGTGGCAATTTTGCCTGCGTTCTTGTCCACGGCAGTGAACATGAGTCCCTTGCGGTGTGTGTTGTTGGTGAACTCTTGTAGGAGGCCGACATGGAGTTGTGGTGGGGTCTGCTGTTTTGTCAGGCGCCAAATGTTGGTTAGGTCCTCCATGAAGGTGATGTATGCTCTCTCATGATATTTATATGGTGGACTACTATAGGGATGCTGCCTGGGCTGCACCTCCCACCGCAGCTAATGCTTTCATCTCCCAAGATATCTCGGATATGCCAATGCCTTTTCAAAAGATGCGGCGACCTAAGTGTCCGCCGACACTTAGGCAAGCGGCATCCGGGTTCATTTGTCATAAGTGCTCCCGAGAGATCAATGTGTGGCGTCCTTTGCGACGCCAGCATCGTGTCTTTTGTGTGATGTGTAATGCTCCCTACCATGAAGCTTGCATGGGGGACGGTGCCAACGATGGCTCCATGCGTGGCCCTTGTTGCCCCAAGGAGTAGATCATAATTTTTGTACACTATTATTAATAATGTACAGTCGGATTGGAAGGACAAATCAAAACAAACTAACATTACACTATGTTATTATAAATAGTAAATCAAAGGTGACCACTCGAAACTATCCTGTACTCATCGTAGCTTGTAAAAACTGCGAATCGATATTACTGCGACCATTCAAAATAATTTTTGAATTAAATTGTTCGAATCCCCGAGCCTGCTGCAGCCGATTTCATTATTATGGCCCAGTTCTGCAACAAGTTGTCATCGCGCGCTGCGGCGTTCCGCTGAAAAGGCGCCTCTGCAGCACAAGACGGGCTTGGAGTGTGTCTCTTGTTGCCGGCACTGTTTTTTGTCGCTGCCAGTTGGCGGATTGTCCTGCCTCACAAATCTCAGAAGAAAATTTATTTCGATTTATTTACAAATGGCAGCGATGAACCCCATCCCTTTCAATTCCTGGCAAGATGTATTTTCTGGTGATCAGGGCACGTTGGACCACGCCTTGAAATTATTTATGGAAGATTTGGTTCCGCTGGTTGCTAGAGCCCCCGAGGGTTTACAAGACAATATTATCCAGGGTGGTGGTCACTGGTCTGGAGCCGGATATGGACAAGGAAATTTCTCCCGGCTAATATTTGACATGTCCAAGGTGGGAGTTTTATCAACAAGATTTGATCTGTATCAAGATGTTATCTTGGTTGCGCTTGCTTTACATTGGCGATTAAGTTCCCTACCAAAAGTATTGGAAGGGGATGGCAAGCAAGCAGCATTTGCCTTGTGTGATGCCCTTGGTGCCAATATCCCTACTCCTACGTTACCTTGGTCCGTTGAGGAAATTGAATTTTCGGAAAGTTTCCAACACATTTGGGATAATATGAAAGTTCAATTGGACTTTGAAGACCGCAAACGTCTTTTAAAGGACATACCATTTTTTAAAGGGATTCTGCATGATGCAGCATGTAACAATCATAGGCGAGATGGCAACGTTGCCGTGGATAAAGTGCATAAAGGTTGGGAGTATTCCACTCTTCACATTTTGCGCATGTTGGCCGTGATTGATGCCAGGCTTGTTGACCCCCAAGTTATTCCGTCCGGCGTTGTCTTAGACACCATTGTTGATAGGGCCTTTGCTGCCACTACCGATCTTTTACTTCGAATACAAGAATACCGCAGACAAAAAGCCATCCTCGACGCTATGTCTTTTAAGAACCCATTGTTTTCCAAAGAAGACCTTGCATTGGCCGCACATAACCAAAACGTAAGCAAGTCTTCTTCTTATTCTTCAGCCTTTCGCAACATGCCTCAAAACAATCAAGCATCCCAGGGGCGCTACAACAACAACGCCTGGCAAAATTATCGTCCCGGAGGCAGAGGCCGAGGCAAATGAGGCAAAAGATATCGCCAATTGGGTTATAGCTCCCGAAGCGCCGGCTCCGGTCAAGCCAACAAACCAAGCAGCAGTAGCTCATGAATACTCCAGCGTCCCCATCCCCGCCCGACTTCGCCAACGCCGAACTTGCCAACGCTGCCAACGCATTCTCGATATTTTGGACAACAGGCTGCCTTACCAGGTACATTTACCTCACTGTGTGTCTAGGGCGCCACCTCTTTGTCCCTATGATAGAACGTCGCTTGAATATTTCCATGCACGGAAACTGATATATGAATATGAAGAACCCAGTGCCATCCAGCGGTGGGCATGACGAGATGTAGATTATTTGCTTCCGTGGTTTGTGGTTGTCAAGGAAGAAACCACCGCTTTTGGTGCAAACATCAAGGCCCGTTTCATATCTAATCTTCGCAGTCCCAATACAGGAATTCCTGTTTCCCATTTTTGCACCGATCACTGGGGACATGTGTTCCCAGCCCCTCGCAAAGGGCAATGGGGTGCAAAGGTGGACCTCAAACATGCATACTTTCACATCCCCTTGAGTGAACATTTTGCGCGCTACACCAGATTTTCCTTCGATGACACCATTTTTAGATTTGAGGCGACGCCCTTCGGCGTTAATGTAGCGCCACAAGATTTTTACCGATTTCGTACAAGTGTTGCTTAAGCATTGGCGTTCGCAAAGTATCACGGTGTATGGCTATTTAGATGATTTGTTAATTGTTGCTCCTTCGCACGATGAGTGCATTGCACATTGGAACATTGTACACCAAACTTTGAATGATGCTGGTTTTTTGGTGAATGAACCAAAGTGTGTGCCGCCAACACAACACTTAGAATTTCTAGGCATCAATGTCAATTTCGAGCAAGGCCTCGTTTCCGTCCCCGAGAAAAAGAGAAAAGGCTATCGTAAAGAGTTAGGAAAGTTACTCACCAAAACATCCATCTCCTTGCGGCCCGCCGCTTCCATTGTAGGCAAGGTGAGATCCTTGCTTGTGTGTTTTCCTGGTTTACGGTTGTTGACCGATGCAGTAGTTGAGTTCGTTCAGCTTAGTCGCTTTCACGGTTACGACAAGCATTTACCCGTCCCTTCCACCGTGCAGGAACAAGTTAAACTGTGTAAAATACACTTGAGTTCTTGGGAAGGGTGCCCCATGCGTGGTGCACCCTCCAATTAGCGCTTGGCCGCCGACGCGTCTGACACGCAATTGGACGCTATTGATTTGCACACACAACACACGGCTCACCGCTACGTGCCTAAGCACATCCATATCAATTTGAAAGAATGACACGCTAGCGCGTTGGCGCTTCAATCCCTTGCCCAACCTGGTGATATTGTGCATTTGTTGGTTGACAACTCCACTGCCTCTGCATATTTGCAGCGTCAAGGCGGACGCCTCCGACTTCTGAACGACGCGATTCGCGAGATGCTCACGTGCTGTTGGGCACGCATCGTGCAGATCAGGCCTGAGTGGGTACCATCAGTGGCAAATCCAGCCTATATAGCATCCCGAAGGACTATTGACGTGCGCGAAGTCGTCTTCTCGGACAAAACGTTTCATCAAGTCACACGGGCGCTCGGAATGCCACATCTAGACCTTTTTGCCACGCCGAAGAGCGCCAAATGCAAGACTTTTGCTTGCCGGTGGCCAACGTCACACCCTCACCAAGTGTTCACGGACACGCTTCAAGCATCTCTCCATGGGATCTGCTTTGCCTACACCCACCCCCCTTGGAAAATCATCCACCCCTTCCTCAACCGCAATAGTACTGCCTTTTTGGCGGGCTGCCCCGTGGTGGCCCCTACTAATACGGCTCTTCGAGCCGAATTGCCCGATATTTTTCAAAAAGCGGTGCCCGGGCATATTCGAGACACCATCGCGCGCGCCGTTGCCCGCCCCGCGATGGGATGTTATTTTCGCCTTGGTCTCAGGGAGCAACTGCTCGTAGCCGACTAGGCGTCAGCAGCGGCTGACCAATTTTTTTCGCAACGTTACAAGTCTCTGAGGCGCTACAATAGCGCATTTATTCTCTTTTTTAAGCTAGGGTGTGAACTCGGTTTCCTCTTTCCTGGCATCGGCAAAACACAAGTGGTTTCGGTTTTAAGCATGCTCTTCAGCACTCTATGTCTCAAGCACGCTCCGCGTACGCTGCAATTGTTATGTTTCCTGTCATGACATCTTTGAGGTTTGACCCAGCCGTTTGCGCCATGAAGCAGCATTGGAACGCTTCGTCTCCACAGTACGCTGCATATTGGTGTGGAACCATGGTTTAGTGGTCCCTCATGTTGCAGCCCGTTAATTTTCGGTGTAGAATACAGGTCCGCAATAGATTAATCATTGTTTGGAGATTACTCCATCTCTATCGCAGCGTCGACTTGGCGCATTTGCGTCGTCTTTGGGCCAGGGGGCCAGACGGAGAGCTGTACATTGCAGCTCAGCGCAAGGGCTGGTTGTCGTACAGCTGGAAACGCGTGATGGTGTTACCAAACCATTCCAATGTGTGCCTGTTACACCTCATTGTACGTTACATGCATGTCACACCCGAGGGCACCCCACGTGGACCTTTGCTCATTTTTGAGCGCCAGCCGCGCAGCATAGGCGCTTTGGTAGGCCTAGGCCTTGCTTTGGGTGGGGGGGTGGGTCCAACCCCGTCTTGTGCTGCTCCGTTGCCTTTCCTCCTTCCCCGGGCTTGTTCACTAGGGTGAGTATGCAAAGGCGCCTCAGCAGCACAAGACGGGCTTGGAGTTGTGTGCACCGCCAAATGTGCATTGAGCGCTGCCGCGGGTGTGTCCACGTCCCCAAGCCGGTTGTAATGTTTGCAATACGCCTGGTAATTGGCCCACGACCCGAATTCGCAAGAAATATCGGGTGGCAAATTCATTTGCATGTGAATGAGTTTTCCAGGGCCACGTGTGGTGTGTGGTTTGTAGTGTGTGACATCTACACCGTGTATCTGCAAAATGTGTTTCGTTAGCGCGCCGACGTGATCGTCAGACAGCGCATCGCCGCGCCTTGGAGCAGCCGCTGTATTGCAGTCTTTGAAGACGGTGAGGGATGGGGATGAGGGTCCAGAACGCAAGACGGCGCGCACCACGTCGGGGCGCTGTTGCACAGCGTTTGTGCCTGAAGATGAGTGATTTATGCGTAGCACTCTGCACCAACTGCCTGCTACAAAAAACAGTGCCGGCGACAAGAGACACACTCCAGCCCCATCTTGTGCTGCTCCGTTGCCTTTGCTCCTTCCCCCGGCTTGTTCACTAGGGGGAGTATGCGATTTGGGTTGTTGGGGCAAGACATTTCATATTTTTTCTGGCGGATATGAATGCGTTTTTTGCATCAATGTAAATGGTTTTGCATGTTCTTTAGTATCCAACCGTCAAAAGTCCAGCGTTGTATCATGCGCACACTTGGGCCACTCCTATACCAGCGACTTCAACCCGAGTTCCTCAGGTCTGTTTCGTGCTTCATCCAATCTAAATTGTGATTTACATGGTTTGTAATCTGGCATGTTGGTGTTAAATGCCCCAATCTCCTCGTTTCATTGCCTAACCTGTGTTACAATGTGCCTTGCATCGTTGCCTGCGTATTTGTTCGATCAGTTTGGACATGCCTAAGATTTGGAGACACAAATCACAAGGGCAACGTTGCGCGCGGTTATGGGTACTGGGTTCCAAAGCAATGCTATTTGCTTTCTTCGTGTGTCCTTTGCCATATGCCGCGTTTGTACTATTCGTAGGAAGAAAACATAGAAACCATGGCACACGGCACCGAAGTTGCCGGAAATTGCTTTTTTCCTATCAGGACATAGTGGAGGCGATTGAGGCAAAAACAATTTAGCAGATAAATTGCCTCAAACTATCCGCTAATCCGCGGTGCAGTGGAATGACTTTTATTTCTTTTCCGCTAAACAGCGGCTAGGCCCTGGAAATAAATAAATAGCTGGTCTTACAACCTACGAGGAGTATAGTGTATGTACAGTGGAGGTGTTTTTCCCCATGCCGGTGGTAGGGCTTTTTATGACATCACTCCAACATTTCACATGCGGTACTTTCTTTTCCCTCGTCTCTCCTCCATGTGTCAATTGGAACCTGCACCAGTCGCCGGGAGGTTTGCAGAAGTGTCCCAAGAACCTAACGTCGGTCTGGTTAACCCGTTTTTTCAGCTAAAAAGAACAGGCTATAATAACCCGTTTTTAGGAAAAACAGGATATTAACCCGTTTTCCTGGATGAAAACGGGCTAAGGTGCTTCACACCTTTTACAGCTCGTTATCATTGAAGAAAACGGGTTAATAACCCGTTTTCATAATAAAAAAAATGAAGAGTGCTTAATCTTTAAATGTTAATTGAGTTTTTTCCTCGAATTTTTAATATGTCATTACCGGGGTTACTAAGTGATTTACAGCAACAGTGCCAGATTTCGGCTGCATTATTATTTTGTGAATTTACATTTACGGTATGCGGTCCGGAGCATTATTATTTACTTTACATTTACATTTTACTGTATTTACGACCGGGCACTGAGTTCATTGTGGTAGGGGAGTATCCATGGTAGGAAAATACTTCGAAGTGCCGCAGAACAGTCTGCGCAGATTCTAAACAGCAGCCCGATTCCAGGAGGGTTAGCTCGCCGCCACTTAGATAGGGCTCGGTTCCTGGCAGCGAGTTAACCTTCCTGGAATCTGGCTGTTTTTAGGATCTGCAGACAATATTCGTTGTGCCAGGGTTGGCGAGTTATGGTCAGTAACCCACACCCTCACGTGCTTCAACGAACCCCCTCAGGGTCCGGAAACGCGCAACCAAAGGGCACTGTTTTGTTTCGAGAAAAAGGGCCCGAATACAGCTCTCCCGGGGACCATTCGGGTCTCTTTGGGTCTAGAATGGTTGTACCGGGTAGGTGGGGGGCCTATTTGTGGACCAAAGCTTGGAGCCCGGGGCGGGTCAAGTAGGGTTGTCTGAGGTGCAAAAACAGGGCCGAAACAGGCCTGAAAATGGGTCACACGGTGAGCAAAGCCACATGGGAGGTGTCCTTCATTGTCCATATAGTTCCTCAAATTGCCTCATCAAGGCGTGCATCGTCCCATTGCGGCGTAGAAGGTCAGAAATGTGAGGGTTAGATGGTTGCCATGTCACCAACGCGCTGGTGAGAACCTCCATACTCAACTTCCCTACTGAACCAGAAACCAAGTCATCACATTGCAAGAAAGCAAGGGTACTCCCCGTAGTATTTCCCTCTCTAACCCTTTTCTCCTGTGACCATGGCTTTTACCCTCCTTTTCAAAAGTTCAATCCGTTTGTACTTCGCAAAGGACTTGTCTTTCCAACTCAACTGTTCACCTCCACAACACACGTTTTACACGAGTCACACATGGGGCCCTTTGAAGGTGAGGTCCTTGGTGAAGGTGATTGGGAACGTTTGGCCTTCTTGTGAGGCGTGGTTTCAAACACAATGTTCTTTGGGGTTGAACTGCGTGTTTTGATGGGTGTGGTGTTTGTGTTCTCCGTGTGCCATGTCGCCCGATCGGGTGTATGTGGTGCAGGCACACCACCCCAAAACCACAAAAGCCACAAATCGGAACAACACAAATAGACATGTTTGGCCTTGCAAATAAGGTGGTGTTGATGAAGAATAGGCACATACCTCACAGAAAGAGTATTTTGAGGCACAAAGACATGCTGCATAGAACGAAAGAGGTCAGGACAGTCGAAATTCGGAGATCTCGTAAATGGCATTACAAAAGTATATGACACATAGTAGAACTGTTGTACTTTTGTAAAGGTGTAAAAAACCAATTCTCAAACGATCAGAAAGGTCTTGAAAAATATTCCAAAAAGGAGGTGCATTCTCCCGACACACGCGACCATTGAAGCACCTGAGCCCTAACCCTATTCCCTTCGATAATGGGGTAAATCCTAGGCAGTCATGCCGTAAAGTACTTCGAAGTACTTTCCTACCACAGTCAACGGCTTACTTGCAGGCGCCGCGGCATTGCCAGGAAAGGTTTCTGGTTTGCTCACACTTGTGCTTGTTCCTTGTATTTGTTTCAGATAACCCTTGCTGATTTTCCACAACTCAGAATGAAGTCCACACAAAGGTAATGTAGAGCAAGTCCAGGCATCGGATCAATCAACTCAGGATAAGTCCTTCCACAATCAAAACATGTGTAACAAAGAGGGGCTGCAGATAAACAAAAGTAGACCTAAATACAATGCTTCAATGGCTGATGAACAAAAGAGATATTTTTTCCGAAAGCTGGCAAGAGTCAAGCATCCAAGATAGCAGCAAGCACTTCATGTGCACTCCTTTGGATGAAATGGAGTTGGTTAGGAAGCTGGGGCATAGAAGTTAGCCCAGACACAGAATGTGGCTTGGCCAATCAACTGAATTCAGAAAAAGTTATAAAATAGAACCACAATAAGTGGTAGAATCAATTGAGTATAGGGGTCCTGAGGTTGGGGACCACTAGGCTTAACCAGCAAGGCCTTAGGCATGAAGTGCCTACTTCATTTTGGTATTACCTCCACGAAGGAAGATACCTCCGGTCAGTTGAGTGGTAGGGGTGAACTTCATGGGAGGCCAGGGTTATAACCCTGGTTACGTTGAGATAGTGTACTTTCAACTTCAAAAGAAAGATGAAAATGATTAAGTTAGTCTCAACATCAATAAAAGGCTTTTAGGGGGGGCTTGGCCTGGATCAAGTCCCCTAAGAAAGACATGGCAGTGACTTTTTCTTACTCCCCCCTGAAGTACTAGTTGATGAAGCTAGTAGAACCAAGGAAAAAGGATCAAACTTCCCCAAAATTACCTTAGAAAATGCATTAAACCAGCCAAAGACACTCTCAGCAGTTCATAGAAGCCTATCACACTGTAGGTACCCTTGAAAGGCAGTGTAATGTACCATGAATGATGTCCCTTCGATGGGGCATTCAAAAGTCGCCGGGGTGAGGCGAAAACGTTCGGTAAAACTTTGGGGTAGTGGGGTTTGGACCCAGGACTCCCTCCCTAGAGCACACATGCTTGCCTACTAGGGTACGGTCGAACGCTCTAATGAGGACGGCGATCGCTGTATAAACAGCGTCTTAGTAAACGTCCTGACCAAGGGCCAGGGCGGAGCAAGAATCCCGAATCGAGGGCACAACACTCCAGGACCTGAAGAAAATAGAAAATAAAACCGGAAGGGAGTGAATCCTGTGGTTTGGCGAAAGGGGTAACGATTTAAGAAGTCAAATCGCTAAAAATTGACGAAAACACGTTAGAAAACGTCATTGTTAGGCAAAAACCTAAAGTCGCAGACAAGCGCAACAGGAGCGCACTCCCAGAAAGGGTTGCCCAAGCGTAAACGGCTCAAGAAAGAGAAGGTATGAGCCGTGGTTTTGAAAGCTTGTAAAAGAATTTTTTGCACAGTTGCATCACAAATTTCATAAACTTTAGGAGAAAGTATTGAACAGAAACCCACACAACAGAGCAGGTGGACAACCCACCTCTCAGGTATGTTAGTCTCATGTCACACCCATGCATTGCATTCGTGGTGGTAGTTTCGTTAAAACGCTAGGGTTGTCACCGTTGCGCTCGTTGGGAGTTCCTGTGTTCACTTCCCTTGCTCTGCACAGGTCCAGATGGAAATGAAAGGTATGTGAAACGAATTGAGCACGCAGCGCGCACATAGGGTTACAGAATGCGCTGTGCTCGTGATACATGTCCCCAATCTAGGCATTCACATGTTGTTGCACTTTCCAAGAGCACCCGTTCACCCATCTCTTCTCTTCACAGGTCAGAAAGGAGAGTGCTTGCTCGTGCTCGTGTTGCCGTAGCGCTGAAATAGGGTTGTTTAAAACGCTTAGGCTTGTTTTGCGTTGTGCAGTGCGCCATTCCTTCTCCTCCTTCTGCAGGAAACAAGGTAAGAACGGCATGCACGACACACGATGCATTAATTGTTTACGGTTGTTTACCACTCGCCGTAGGGTTGTTTAGACGCTTAGGGTTGCTTTGCGTTCGTGTTCCCTTCGGCATTCAGATGGTGCGTGGTGGGCATGGTAGGTAAGCCCAGGAGGAGCTCACGTCCTGGTTGAGTCACACGATGATTGGATGTTGTGGGTTAATGATAGGAAAAGGAGTGTTTTCAATCGTCTCACTTCTCTGCATAGACACGATGCATTAAAGGGATGTAGGCCAGGCGCTGTGCAGAGGGTATAATCCTTGTTTAGGCTACCCAGGGCTCCGCCCTACGTTCTATAAGAGAACAGGCGGAGTCCTTAATTTTGCTTGCTTGCAGCCTGGTTAGAGGACAGCGTATTATTTTCCAGCCTAAGAAGCATATAATACGTGGAGGCTGGTTAGTTTCCTCAGCCGCTAACCAGGTCTCATCCGCCTTTGTTCTCAGGTGCACAAGGTCAGGGTGATTGGTGCAGCAGCAGTTGCCTTCGGCGACTTTCCATTTTTCTGCCCAAGCTAAAAAGGGCGCAGATCACACAAACGCCAAACTGTGCCTCAGCCAGGAGTGGCGGGGACAGTCCGACATCATCATCATCCACGCTGTGCACACTGATAGAGCACTCCTTCCCTCCAAGCCTGACAGAGAAACGTGTGGTGATGTCACTGTTAGGCCACAGTCGCTTAGTAGCGCTGTGTTCTCTTGCAATTTCACAGGGGAGCCAATAGAGCTCGAGACTTCTTCTTCCTGGACACCCAGTGGGGTGTGTAGGGGTTAGGGTCATCAAGCCTGGTAGGGACTGAGTGCGGTCGTGCTCACCCTGCCTTCGAAGGCTGGTGCTGGCATTAGTGAGTCTAGTGTAGTGGTGTCTCCTGTCCCGCGTGCTTTTCTTCGTGGGCAGGGGAGTTTGTTAGTTTTTGGCCCTTAGAAAAAATGAACGTTTTGTATGCCCTTAGCACACTTGGCCACCCCTCCCCTCTAGTAGGTACGGCTTTTGCCGTCTTCCCCGCAGGATAGGTGCCAGCACAGAAATTCGGCGCCATAGGAGTGGTAACAGTACCTGATTAAGACCTTCGGTCCAAGGTCAGCAAGGCCCGGTCTCCGGGAGCCACGCCGGGAAGTGAAGTGAGACACATACAGACATACGTAGCACAGTTAGGGGTATGGTAACCCTGTAGGGAAGGGTAGAACCCCATGGGTCTGTACCATTCGGGGGTCCTAACTGTGGGCACGTCTGTCCGGAAGGAGGGTGGACACACCTTGCTTCACAGCACCTTGCTTGTCATTCCCCCCTGGAGTAGAAAGCCACCGCTCTTCGTTGGCTCCCCAAGGTCATAACATCAGGGCAGTTCCCATGCAGCACATGGTCAACAAGGCACACACTCGCTGGGTGGCCACAAACCTGATAAGCGGCTATCTGACTCACGCTGGTAACCATAAGCATGGGACTGCAGGGCACAGCCAGGGCAGGTGCAGTACTCCGCAAGCAGCGGATGTGTAGGTATCTGCAGTGCCGAACCCGATTGAGGGTGGGAGTAAGTGCATTGACCGAAACTGGAGCTCTACAGGAGTCGTGAACGTGTTCTGCCACACACTGAGTAGGCCTAGTTTTTCAGCACGAGAGTGCTCCGCGCCCCTGGGAGGTGAGAGAGCAGTAAAGAGATAGGCACAAGGAGATTCGTTTTTCTTCTTCCGCTGGGAAAGAGTCTCAGCAAGGGTTAGTAGCTGTCCCTCGTGATTCCCAACGGAGTAGAAGCGAAAGATGGGGTTGATACTCCCATCTGGCTGTATAATGGCGAACATGGGTTCCCAGTTGGCCTCAGATAGCCCATAGCCGTCCGACGGGGTAAGAAATTTCCTGCTCTGTTTATACTCGTCGCTGGCAATAGCTGCAACCACGTAGTAGCCATCGACTGGCATCTCATCGGCAGTCATCTCTTCGAGTTGGTGTGCCTCCTCAAGGTTGGCAGCGTTCTCTAGGTGGATGCGCTGGACGTCTCTATCAGACAGACGACACTCGTCCCAGGTTAGTTTGTCAGGCGAGTGGTAATGTCTCAGCTGCTTGGGTGCACACAGCAACTCTCCACCTAGGCGGGGACCGCACCTCACATGGATCCTGGATCCATCTATCTTTATAATACGGTAAGGCCCAAAGTAGGGGTCCAGCAGACAGTTGCGGGGCCGCGTGGGCAATCGGGAATGGTGTGCCAGCACAAGGTCCCCTACCTTCAAGGTAGCAAGACGTCTCGTGTGGCTACGGCTAGTCAACTCACGTTCGCGAATGTGTTTCAGGTTAGCTCTAGCCAGGTTAGCCAGGTCCTGTCTATGCTCCAGCCACTCCCCTACGAGGCTCTTGTAGTCCTCAGGAAAAGGGGTTTTGAAGAACCACACAGGACGCCCCCCATGGTACAGTTCGTGGGGCATGTAGCCAGTTGAAGAACTCTCCTCAGAGTTCATGGTTAGGACAGCCCAGGGTAACAGACATACCCAATCTTTGGTACCCCCCTGTTTCATCAGAACTCTCAGGTTGTACTCCAACACACGGTTCTGTCTCTCGCACAGAGGGTTAGAAGTGTGAGTGCAGGGCACACCTGTGGTCACATGGACGTTCAGAGCGTCCAATACTCGCTTGTACCATCCGGTATCACTCCGGATACGTACGTCCTCGTCAGGGTGCACCTCTTTAGGTGCCACATGGTGCTCGAACTATTGTTTAACCAAAACGTTCACAGTCTGTTCCCCTGTGATCTTTTTGTTGCAGGGGGAACGCACGGGTGAAATGAGTTAGGCCACAGGTGACAACCAAACAGCTGTCAGAACCAGACTATGGATGAAATCCACGTACAACGAAGAAGTTGCACAGTATGGGATGGGCAGACTTGGGACCAGTCCCCGGTAACGTGAGTCGCTTTAATTGCTGGCGTGACAGCCACAGGAATCCACCATGGACTGCATACGAGCACGTAACTCAGCACAGGTTAGTTGGGAGTAGAAACGCTCCCTGAAAAAGTCAACAGACCGGTTGCACCCTGTGTGCCCGGAGCTGAGATGGGCCCACTGTAGGCAACCATCAAGTCGTGCCTCAGGCACGACTATACGATCCTCATAGTACAGATATTGGTTATCTTTATACCAACGGTCGCCGTCTATCAGGCGTGCCTCTAGGCCATCACTGAGGGAGCTGAGTACGCATTTGTACTCAGCATGGTAGTCTCTCAGACTCCAGCCTTCCAGTACACCTGCAGTGAAATGGATAGGTCCAGCCGGACATCGATGCGTTGAAACGCCTCTTTGGCCAACGCCTCCGAGTTCTCAGTTAGGAGGGCGTTGAAGTTGTTACGAGATATATAGTCAGCCATCTCGTTCTTTATACCCTGGATATGGTGGACAGTCATCCTGAACTGACTGAGGTAGGTCCACCATTGCTTTAGTTTCGCTTTTTCAGGAGGGGAACCCTTCTGAAACGTTTTCATTGGCTCCTGGTCACAGAGCCAGACGATAGGGTTAGTACCAAGTAGACGAGACTGGGAAGAAAGCACGAGCATCCCAGCCAGGAGTTCCTGGTCGTAGGTACTGTAGTTGAATCGTGCTTGATTCCACTCCAGTTCCAGTGATCAAGAGGTACCAGACGCCATTCATTGGCAGGGTTGTCATGATTCAGGGTTCCATCGCGTTTCACACCTGAAGTTTGACACTGGCAGTGGGACAACTCAGCGGGGTTAAGCTCCTGCCGCTGGTATAGGGTACCACCCCCCCCTACATCACAAGCATCTGTGACAAGTATTATCTTCTCCTTAGGGCGGGGTATCCCCAGGCAGTTGGTAGAGGAAATTTTCTTCTTCAACTGCTTGAAGCAGGCCTCTTCCTTGTCGGTCCATCGCCAATGATTGGTCTTGTTCATAAGGTCAGTCAAGGGGGGCTGATGAATACATAAAATTGTAGATATGGGGCCCGTAAATATTGCAGGCGCCAATGAAACTTCGCACATCCTGCAGACCCTTCTTAGGCCCGTCAAGTATCTGCATGTCTTGCAGGGGTTGCATCTTAGATGCGGCTGGTTTCCAACAGCCATACCCAACATCAAAACCTACATATTCCATCTCTTCACGCATGAACTCACATTTCTCGAGTTTGTTGCGGAGATGGTTTTCCTGACAGACAGTGAAAAGCTCTTGTAGGGGGAGGATGTGATCCTCCTGGGTATTAGTACTCAGGCTCACGTCATCGATCTGTGCCTCCATCTCAGCCCCGCGGGAAACCAGTTCCTGTACAAGGGGTCTGCGTCTCAGGATATATAGGATTTTATCCATCAGCTCCTGAAAGAGAGCAGGGGCATTTGCGACACCGAAGGGCATGAACTTCCAGCGGAAGACACGAGCCTTAGGGGTTACAAAGGCGAGCACTTCCTGGGCTGCTCGGGTTAGGTCTACCTGCCAAAAGTCACTGCGCTTGTCCATCTTAGTTTTGAATTAGCACTTAGCGATTCTCTCCAGGGTCTTCTCCGCGTTTGGGATACTCGGGGTCTTTTTGTTGACCTCACCGTAGTCAACGACCAACCGCATGGTAGTTGAGCCAGGTTTAGCAACTAGAAAACAAGGGCTACACAGGCGGGGGTAGTCCCCGTGTTTATATTCCTCGACAAGGCCAGCATCTATACATTCCTGGATCTGGCGTTTGATCTCATCGATCTGGTCTTGTGGGGCGGGGTATGGACGGCCTCTTACCACAGACCCTTCAAACTCTGATTTGAGTTTGAGGTCCACCTGAAGAATTTTTTTGCAAGACAGGGGTGGGCGCAATGCTCCAAAAACCCCCTGGTATTTCTGGATGAGCTTACTGAGACAAGGGTCTAGGATCATGCTCTCCAGTTTCTCACTAAAAACCTCCTCAGCATGGAGGTTCCTCTTCCCTTTTTCCTGTTTCTTCATACGCCCCATTGTTTCAGGGGGTAGTTCATCCCCCCACTCCTGGCAACCCTGCTGGGCAGAGTGAAGGGAGTACACCAGAGGTACATCAGGATTGGGAACAGTCATCTCTTCATCATCCTCCTCGGACCATACAGACGTTTTCCAGGTCCTCTTGAGGAGGTCCAGGCGGGTCCGTCGCTTGATATCCTCAGCCTTAGCCCATGGAACCTGTTTGAGATCCTGTATATCGTACCAAGAGACGGGCATATTGTTAGGTGAGGGATTAGCGCCAGGTACCTGACCTGTAGGGCCATCTGTGGCCTGCATGGAGAAAGAAGCGTGGTCGTGGGACCTGCCATGAGTGAACTCACCAGGGTCCACCTCATCCATAAGCAGCTGCACTAGGAAAGCGCGTGCTTCAGTGTCACCATCTCCGGATCAACCGGGGGTATAGCACTGGCGATATCGCTGAGGCGGTAGGGATGCAGATTCGCAGCGATTTCAATTTGAATTCGCCGAATTCGCTGCGAATTCGTTCGCAGCGCGAATTCGCTGCGAATTCGGCTTGAAATTCACAATACTGCGAATTCGGGGCAAATTCACGCTACAAATTTGCAGGCGACTGCAAAATCACGCGTGCGCCGTCTTTTCCCCAGATGAAAACCTAACTTCGAACTGTGCTATGCAATAATTTCTTTGACTTTATACAATGAAAACTATGATGATTCCACTTTGATCGACCTATTCAGTTTGTTCTGTGGTGCCTGCGTTCCCGTTTTTGAAAAAAATATTTGATTTTGAGTTTTGAACACACGGCTGTGTCTGCCTCGCTTCACTGAACACGGCGATACCCTCCATTCTCCCCAAAACCCCACCAGTTTGGAGAAAAATCTGTCCCGAACTTTTCATTTTCGACTTTTTTTTTCCACTTTGGACAGTCAAAACGTGTTCTCCCTTGCCTACCCTTCAAACTGGTACCCTCCTTACCCTTCACGGTGCCCTGCACGCAGAGAAATCCTGATGACGAGGTTTGAAAAAGTCCAGATTCGACTGTCCTGCAGTGCCACAATGACTGGCAGTGGAATGATGAACCAGAAAAATCATAAATATGAACCAGGTGTGAAATTACACTCCAGAGGCCGCAGCGATCGCAGCTGCAGCGAGGACGCTCACCGCCAGAGCGCTGGCAGCCACTTCCCACCGCCTGTCCTCCTTTGTGACTTTCATGCGTGCCAGGATGCGAACATTATGATAAGTAAAGGCAAGTTTGCGCAGGCGTTCGGGTTTCAATCTGTTTCTGTTCCTAGTGTGCAGCTGTCCAAATTCATTCCAGTTCCGTTCTGTTGCACCCGTAGTGGCTGGAAGAGCCCCCAGGGCAATAGCACCATTCTGCAGAGGGCCGAAGTCGGTGTATGCTTTCCACCAGCGATATGAGGACAGTGAATCAACGACCAGCAGGAGGAATAAATTTGAACCAACATCAAATGGCGGCTCCCGAGCACGGAACTTACCACACTCTTGCAGTGCTTGTGCACGCTGCTTCTTAGGAGCCATTTCCTTAAGGGCATTAAGGGCTGCCTTTCTTTTGTACTCGTTGAGGTCCGGCACACCATTCTTGGGATTCAAGCATTCGGGCAGGACATGTGCGTTGTCATGCATCTAGTCTCATCAGTCCGTGTACAGCTACTCGACCCGTTTCTTCACGCTTTCTTCATTTGCGCTCCATGGCTTCTCTCTTCCCGCTCCCGTCTTGCTCTTCAGATTTCCTCGAACTGCGCTGAGGACCTTTTCGCGCAAGGACTTCATCCTGGGCAAAACTTCTTGGAGCAGCGGCTGATCTCCCTCAAAGTACGAAATATCAGGTTGAATCCGACTCGTAATGGCCACGACAGTTTCGAGCAGTGCAAAGGTTGTAGCAGAATTCAGCAGCACTTTCATGTGTTGTGCCTGTTGCGTCACATGTGCCTGCTTCAGAATTTCATCCCCCCACGCATCTTCAAGCTGAATTGCGCGCAGTGCATGGTGATTGAACGCGACCCTCTCCACCACAGTGACCTGGTTGCCCCCGCGCGTAGGAGAAGCGGTGACCAGGGGCATCACCCCTTTTTGGCGCGTAATGTAGGTAGGATCTTTGCGAAGTCATTCAAACACAGTGTGCACCAGGGTGTGTTGCTTGTGAAAGTGTACACCTTTTTTCGCCAAGTCCAAGGCATCATAGAAATAGGCGATCTGCTCCAAAAAGTCTCCCAGCAGCAAACTCAGGACGTGTGCAGTGCAGAAGAAACACAGCAAACAGTGTAGAGTCTCCGGAGTTAATTCTTGATACAACTCCTTGTGCACGGCCTTCATTTTATTTTCAGTGTCGCTGATAAAACTGAGGACCTTTTTCTCGAAAGCCTTCAAGCAACTGATCAGTTTTTCAGCTTCATTGGTGGCAGTGTTTCGCCGTTCATCCGACATCCAAGAGTCCAGGAAGAAGGGTTTCGGTGTGAGAAGCATCAGGTTGGTGACAGATTTTCCCATGACGTCGTTCCAAGTGTCCGATGCCCCAATCAGAACTGGTGCCCTCTCGTAGTATCCCTTGACCTCGGCCTCCACACGGTCGTAGCATGAATCCAAAAGCAACTCACCCACTTTCAATCATGATGGAGGTGCATACGTTGTGCGCAGCGCAGCCACGAAGTCCTGAAAATAGCCTTTGTCCGCCATATCTAGATCTTGACCCGTTGCATAAGTCCAAGTGGCCAGTATTTGATCAACAAGTATTTGTCGTGGTTGTGGTAGAAGAGCATCGAAACAACCCTTCTCGGTGAACTCAGAAATGGCGTTTTGTTTTTGGGAGTGGTAGGCCTTCTTGCTCTTCACCATCACCAGATCAGAAGTGGGAGTCTCTGGTTTTGCCTCATCTTCCCAAGTGGATGGTCGAACTCGCTTTTTGTAGGAGCCTTCCCGCAACTCAGTTTTCATGGATTCTTTTAATTCGGAATTCGTCTTTTGACACTTGGTGAGATGTTCTTTCATGTCGGTGGAAAAGGACGGGAACTCCAACCACAATGTTTACAATCCCACTTGACTTTGGTAAAAATGACTTTACCTTCATCATTCAAAGTCTCCTCCTTCCTTGCATTGTGGTGTTCCGATTTCACAAACATTTTCTAAAAAAATGAAAGACTTTTGATGCATGGGATATTTTCTAAAAACATTTGTGCTTTTGCAAAGGTTGTAAATGCTTTCACTCTTAGTCATGATCATCATTGATGACGTCACAGTTAAGACCAAACTCCAATTACGTCATGCCATTGTCACAATGAAGAACAAACTCCGATGATGTCATGCCATTGTCTGATTGTGGCCACCTCGAAGGGTGATACCTCCGCCTGCCGGACCATCGGGGTTGAAGGGGTTAAATTCCTGGTGGTTTCACAAGAATTTCTTATTCTCAGAATTTCTTCGGCCCTTTGTGGCCACCGCGAAGGATGAGGTTTGAGGTTTGAGGTTTGATTTTGCGGGTACTAGACGACTCTCGGCCCCGGGAGGGCCACCTGGTCGGGCCAGGTGATATCCACCCCACCGGGTCCTAGTGGGGGGCACTCCCAGACGCACCTCCTGCCTGGTGGCGGAGTCCCCCGGGTTCACAGGGCTTGGAGCCCCGTCCCTCCCCGGCTTACCCGTTTCGCCACTCCCCGGTCAGTGCATCATTTCGCAGCCGTGGCTACGGGCGCTTACCCACCGCGTCGCCTCCCTAATGCGTGGTCGCCCGGGGCGCCGGTGTCGCCGGCCCGTGCTACTGGCTTGTCGCCAGTGGGACCCCCTTAGGCTGGCGCGGAGGCTGCCTAGCCTAGGGGTTGGGGAGTGGCGCAGTGCGCCACTACTGCCTTGGCGGGTGCAGTGCCCTGTCCGTGTGTGCGCAGCGCTCGCGGCTGGTTCGGGGGGCTCGGGCCGGTACCTGGTGTTGTGTCCCTCCCGTTTCCCCCTTCCCGCCCCGCGTGTCCCGCGCTGCGTGTGGCGGGCCGTCCTGTCCGGGTGTCCCTTACCCTCACTCGCTGGTACGCCATTCCACGTGGTCTGTGCGTTCCGCGAGCTCGGTCTGGTTGCCCTTCTGCTATTCCCCGCGTGCCCTTTGCGTGTGTGTGCGCTCGCGCTCCCGCGGCGTCCGCTCCGCCCCCCCCTGGGTGATGTGGCGTGCGCACTTCGCGCGGTCCCGGCACTGGGCGCTGGTAGGGCCGTTCCACGTGGTCAGTGCCCCTCCGCGTGTCCTGCCCAGGTCCCTTGCTCCGTCTGGCGTGCTTGGGGGGGGGCAGTCCGGTCCCGGTTCCCCCCTACCTGGCTTCGGGCTGTGCGCCCCCCGTGGGGCGGGTCTGTGGCGTTTGTGTGCCGGGGGGCGGGTTGGGGGGGGGGAAGGGGGCGGCCCGTGCGCCTCTTGCTGTGGGCGCGGGTGTGCGGCTGTGGGGTCCCGGCGCTGTCCCCTCGGCTTGCATGCCCTGTGGGGGCCGCGCTCCGCGGGAATGGTGGGGGCCGTCCCCGGGGGGGTGGCTCGCCACCGTTGCGAGGGGCGTCTGGTGTCAGGCGCTGTCCCTCCCCCGGTCGCCCGCCCTCTGGGCGGGCCGTCGGGGTCCGCCACCCACATGCTGTGGGCGCGGGTGTGCGGATGTGGGGGCCCGGCACTGTCCCCTCAGCCTGCATGCCCTGTGGGAGCTGCGTGCTGCGAAGGTCGTGGGGGGCCGCCCCCGAGGGGGGTGGCCTGCTACCGTTGTGGGGGGCGTCTGGTGTCAGACGCCGTCCCTCCCCCAGCCGCCCGCCCTCTCGGGCAGGTAGCCGGGGTTCTGCGACCCGTGTGTCCCAGGCGCGGTCGGTGCGGGCGTGGGGACCCAGCACCGGGCCCACAGCGTGCGCCCTTGCTGGCCGGCGTTGCTCGCCGTGGGGGTGGCGGAAGGGTGTCCCCGGGGGGGTGCCTTTCACTGTTGCGAGGGGCGTCTGATGTCAGGCGCTCCCCCTCCCCCGACTGCCCGCCCACTGGGCGGGCTGTTGGGGTCCACTACCCACGCGCTGTGGGCGCGGGCGCGTGGGTGTGGGGGCCCAACGCTGTCCCCTTGGCCTGCATGCCCTGTGGGGGCTGCGTGCCGCGGGGGTGGCGGGGGGCCGTCTCCGGGGGGGGTGGCCTGCCGCTGTTGTGAGGGGCGTCTGGTGTCAGGCGCTGTCCCTCCCGCGGCTGCCCATCATCTGGGGCGGGCGGCTGGGTTTCCGCGACCCGTGTGTTCCGGTTGCGGTCGGTGCGGGCGTGGGGACCCAGCACTGGTTCCACAGCGTGCGCCCTTGCGGGCCGGCATTGCTCGCTGTGGGGGTGGTGGAAGGGCATCCCCGGGGGGGGTGCCTTCCACCGTTGTGAGGGGCATCTGAAGTCAGGCGCTCCCCCTCCCCAGACTGCCCACCCACTGGGCGGGCTAATGGGGTCCGCCACCCACGTGCTGCAGGGGCGGGTGTGTGGGTGTGGGGGCCCAACACTGTCCCCTTGGCCTGCATGCCCTGTGGGGGCTGCGTGCCGTGGGGGTGGTGGGGGGGCGTTCCCGGGGGGGTTGGCCTGCCACCGTTGTGAGGGGCGTCTGGTGTCAGGCGCCGTCCCTCCCCCGGCCGCCCGTCCTCTGGGGCGGGCAGCCGTGTTCTGCGACCCGTGTGTCCCGGATGTGGTCGGTGTGGGCGTGGGGACCCAGCACTGGCCCCACAGGGTGCGCCCTTGCGGGCCGGCGTTGCTCGCTGTGGGGGTGGCGGAAGGGCGTCCCCGGGGGGCCGCCTTCCACCGTTGTGAGGGGCGTCTGAGGTCAGGCGCTCCCCCTCCCCCGACTGCCGGCCCGCTGGGCCGGCTGTTGGGGTCCGCCACCCACGTGCTGTGGGCGCGGGTGTGTGGGTGTGGGGGCCCAACACTGTCCTCTTGGCCTGCATGCCCTGTTGGGGCTGCTTGCCGTGGGGGTGGTGGGGGGCCGTCCCCGGGGGGGGTGGCCTGCCACCGTTGTGAGGGGCGTCTGGTATCAGGCGCTGTCCCTCCCCCGGCCGCTCGTCCTCTGGTGCAGGCAGCCAGGGTACCGTGACCCGTTTGTCCCAGGTGCGGTCCGTGCGGGCGTGGGACCCAGCACCGGCCCCACGGCGCGCGCCCTTGCGGGCCGGCGTTGCTCGCCGTGGGCGTGGCGGTAGGGTGTCCCCGGGGGGGATGCCGTCCGCCGTTGTGAGGGGCGTCTGGGGTCAGGCGCTCCCCCTCCCCCGGCTGCCCGCCCTCTGGGCGGGCTGCCGGGGCTCGCTGGCCACGTGCTGTGGGCACGGGTGTGGGTGTGTGCGGTGTCTGGTGCTCCCCTCTCTGGTGCTTCGGTGCGGTGTGGTGCCCGCCGTGTGCGGTGTGCCTGCCGTGCCCCCCTCCCTGCGCGCGTCCCTTGCTTGACTGCTGGCTACCCCTTGTTTCGTTCGTGTCTTCATCGCTCTCTTCCCTTTCCTCTGCTCGCCCTTCTCCCTGGCATGCACTTTTTCCCTGCCTCCGCCCTGGTATGTGTCTCTGTCTTTCTCCTCGCCGGCTTTCTCTCCCGTTGCGCCCTGTGGGACAAAAGGAAGGGTGGGGGTATGTGGGCCTTCGTCGTGCATCATTGGCACCATTTTCGTTGCGGCGTCGCGGCGTATAACATACCTGCCTTCGCACTTGTGTTTACGTGTGTGCGCACGCTCCTCCCCCTTCGTGCCATACCATGGTGTGCTTATGTCTCTCTTCCGGTACCCACCCCCTTTCGTGTGTTGTTTGTTGTGGTGCCGTTGTACTCCCTATGCAAAAGAGATGTGCGTGGGTGGGGGCCCTCTTTCCGTTTCCTCTCCCTGCTCCCTGGTTGGTCCCACACCTTCGTTGGTCTCGGTTGGTGGCGCGGGCCGGGCGCTCGTTGCTCCTCTCGTGTGCGCGGCGTGGCACGACATGGTAACATACTTGCGTGGCTCCCTCCTTTCCCTCCTTATCTTTTCGTGTGATGCGTGTCTTGTCGCCATTATGCTCCTTGCGTGTGTGTAACATACTTATCTCACCCACATCTTTGCGTGTTTCGTGTGTCGCGGCGTTGTTGTGCTCCCTATGCAAACGGGCGTGCGGCAGCGGGGGTTTTGTCATCTCCATGGCATCTTGCCATTGTCATCCTCGGTTGGTCTCATACTCCTGCGGTGGTGTGGTATGATACCTACTTCTGCCTCGTACGTGTTCTCCCGTCTCCTATTTTTTACCGCGTTGTGCTTGTTACGGCGTATTTTAGCGTGCGTTGTTTGGCGTAGGTTTATATCCTACTTGCACTCGACACGGCTCCACACACCTCTTTGGCCACCTTTGTTCGTTGTCCTTCCCGCGTGCACGGCGTGACATGTAACATACTTGCGTGGCTCTTTCTTTACCCACCTCTTTTCATGTTTGGCGTGTTCCGGCACCGTCGTACCCCCTATGCGAGTGGGCGTGCTGGGGCGGGGCTTTTGCATGCATGTTTGCATACTTGCGGTATGCCTCCACCATGGCGCGGTTTGTAACGTACACTTGCCTACTTGCCATCTTATTGTGTATTGTGTTTGTTACGGCGTTATGTAGCGTTTCGTGGCAGATAACATACTTGTTTTTCGGCGGCCGGTGGCGTTGTTGTTGCTTGTGTGTGTTATTCTTGCACCCGGCTCCTCTTTGGTTACCTTTGTTCTTGTCCTTCCCGCGTGCGCGGCATGACATGTAACATACTTGCGTGGCTCCCTTTTTACCCACATCCTTTCGTGTTTCGCGTGTTACGGCGCCGTTGTACTCCCTATGCAAGTGGGCTTGCAATGCACGGTCTCATACTTGCGGTACGTCTCCACCGTGGCGCGGTTTGTAACATATTTGCTCTCTCCTTGCCTACTGTAAAATTGTCCTTGTTAACCCGTGGAGCAATTCAGTTGCGGGGTTAACACCTACATCTTACCGTGTTGTGCTTGATACGTCGTTGCTTAGCGTTGCGCGGCATATAACATACTTGTTTTTCGGCGGCCGGTGGCGTTGTTGTTGTTTATGTGTGTTTTGTTTTGGGGCGCGCACAAGTCCCTAGCGCCTAGGGAACGCATTTTGCTAGGTGTTTTGGGGCAAGCAACGCTCAGCTTCTTCGCCGTCGCGACTCTATTGTTCTCCTTTTTTTTTGTGAGTGTCCTAAATTTTGCGACCTCGCGAAACAGCGGCGTAAAATTTTTTGGGGGGTTTCTGAGGTCGGAAAAGACGATTTTTTGCTTTATTTTTTTCCCGCTGTGCGTCTTTTTCCTTGTTCTTTTTTCTTCTGCTGCGAGCGCGCGACTTTGAGGAAGATGCATGTGGTCCACCATATTTAGATCTTGACTCGTTGCATAAGTCCAAGTGGCCAGTATTCGATCAACAAGTATTTGTCGTGGTTGTGGTAGAGGAACATCGAAACAACCCTTCTCGGTGAACTCAGAAATGGCGTTTTGTTTTTGGGAGTGGTAGGCCTTCTTGCTCTTCACCATCACCAAAGCTGGATTCAAATCAGAAGTGGGAGCCTCTGGTTTTGCCTCATCTTCCCAAGCGGATGGTCGAACTCGCTTTTTGTAGGAGCCTTCCCGCAACTCAGTTTTCATGGATTCTTTTAATTCGGAATTCGTCTTTTGACGTTTGGTGAGATGTTCTTTCATGTCGGTGGCATTGGACGGGCACTCCAACCACAACGTTTACAATCCCACTTGACCTTAGTAGAAAGGACTTTACCTTCATCATTCAAAGTCTCCTCCTTCCTTGCATTGTGGTGTTCCGATTTCACAAACAGTTTCTAAAACAATGAAAGACTTTTGAGGCATGGGATATTTGCTAAAAACATTTGTGCTTTTGCAAAGGTTGTAAATGCTTTCACTCTTAGTCATGAATATCATTGATGATGTCACACTTAAGACCAAACTCCAATGACATCATGCCATTGTCACAATTAAGAACAAACTCCGATGATGTCATGGCATTGTCTGATTGTGGCCACCTCAGGGGATGTTACCTCCGCCTACCGGACAATCGGGGTTGAAGGGGTGAACTTCCTGGTGGTTTCACAAGAATCTCTTCTTCTCAGAATTTCTTCGGCCCTTTGTGGCCACCGCAAAGGATGGTACCTCCGCCTACCAGACCACCGGGGTGGAAGGGGTGAACTTCTGGGTGGTTTCACAAAATTTTCAAACTTTTAGGCTCGAATTGGAATTTGAGGGGGTGCACGAATTCGTGCGAATTCGGGGCGAATTCGAATTGGATTGATTTCGTGCGAATTCGAACCTGCATCAACCAGGACCCCGAGCACACCGCCCCGGAGGCCGCCATGCTGCAGAGCGCAGGGGAAACTGTCCTCTGGGACGCGGTTCAGGACCTCCACCCCCTCTACATCCCTGAAGCCCTCTGCCGGTGGCTCCAACCCGCCCACTTCCCAGCATTGGCCATCCGAGCCCCCCAACCCCTACCACGAGCCCACCACCAGGGCACCGGGCACGGAGGGAGCAAAGGGAAGGCCCGCGGCAAAGGGGCAAAGAAGGGCACAAAGTGAGGGGAGGACATCCATGGGAAAAGGGACGCCGGGGGCACCAGAAGACATCAGCCTTAGAAGCACCAGAACCAGGAGGGAGCCAGCAAAGGGGCCACAACGCTAGGGTTGAGGCACACTACAGGGGCAAGAACCGAGGGAAGGGGAGGCGCGCCAGCTGCAAGTCCTTGCAGCCAGCGAGAACGACACGCCCCACCCCTGCACATCGAATCAGCGCAACCCGCGACGCCAGCACCTGGGGGTGCACCACGCCCGGGAGAGGAAGGACCCCCACAGGACGCCGTTGCACCAGGGCACGGGTCGAAAAGGGAAACAACCCCAGGGACAGACGCCCCCCATGCCACGCAGGCCGGCCCACCCAGATCCGACACTGCAAGAGCGGCATCCAGCACACCCAGTCGCACCTAGCAACCACGAGCCCCCGCACGGGGTGAGAGGGTATACAACCAGGAAGGGAGACACGGCAAAAGGCACGCCGCCAGAACCGAAACAACCACGCCCCAGGGGAGGACCCAGGCCGCCGACAAAGGGATACTATCACCGGAGGAGGGAAGGGGAAAGGGCCACAACACTGGGGACGGGGAACATCACAGGGACAGGATGAAGGACGAACACCCACGGGAGGGAAGCACACCAAGCCTAGGGGGCCGGCACCACCCAGTCTCACCACCCTCCATGGGCACAAGACCCCCCAAAAGACACGGAACACCTCCACACAAAATCAGAGGCCCCAAGGGAAGTCTACCCCACGAACACGCGCCTGGCGTGCCCGGCTGACCGGCCCAGCCGGGACAGCCGCGCAACCAAGCACATGGTCTACATCCACCACGCCGAATCACACCCACCTGCCGGCAGCGAACCGGAAAACCCGACCCGCCACGGAGGCCGGGCACGAGGGTCCTGCAGCCAGGCTGCTAGCCTGACCCTCGCTGCCACCACCACACGCCAGACCAGGGGGAATAGAACGAACTAACACGCAGAAAGCTAACCGACACCCTAACCCCATCACACCGCATCTCAGCCCGTTAGTGGGGGAAAAACGGCCACCGGCACGAAACACCGCAACACAGCAAGCCGCCACACACTAACTCTAAGCTTAACCCACGGCAGCACACAGCACGAGCCAAGAGGCAGTAACGACCGCACACCCAGCGGATCAACCCCCCCCCCCCGCCCCCCCCCCCTGGCAAGGGCACCGGTCGCAACGCCGCCAGAGTCCGACACAGCCCCCTTCCCCACGCTCAGAAGGGCCCGGCCGCGCAAACCGCGGCGGGCCAAAGGAAAGTTAAACCCCCCGAATACCAACACGTGGCACTGGGACAAGGGGAAACACCGGGCAAGTCCAGCCCCCTGACTTGGTGTGTGCCCGAGATTCGGCTGGCACAACCGCCTGGCCGGAAACGCCAGAGACTAACCACAACTCAGCGGGACAGACCACAAGCGTACATAAACCACATATGGCACAGAGCCGGGGGATGGCCCGTGGCCACAGCAACATACCGCGACACCGCCCTCCGCGCCACGAGCCTCAGCGCCCCGGATGACGACCTCCCACCTCCACCTACGGACAGCGGCCAGCCCCCGCCGGACGTCTGGTGTACAGTCCTAGAGCGCGGGCACTAGTACGTAGTGTCCGCAGCAGCGTCCGCCGGCCCACAATGAGTCATCAGGGGGACCGACACCATGCTCGCCCTAGGAGCCAGGCCTCCGGGGCCGTAAGGGAGCCCACCACCCAACACAGGGTCCTCAGGGGCGTCCTTGGGCTGGGGGACGAAGCCCCAGCCTGCGCCCTTTCCCAAATCACCTCGGGGCAGGCAGGCTACCACCTGGGACTAGCCATGCTCTGCCTGTCCCAGTGGATCAAGCGGCGCTGGCCGTCCGCAGGGGTGAAGCCCTGGATCTGGGCCATCCCAACCATCCACACACAAGTCCAGGCGGGCGCCGACACGCGAAAGACCCTCCCCCGCGAGACCACAGTCCCCCCTAATCTGCGGGTAACACGCCGTCCACAGGCTCCATAGGGCACATGGGCCTTAGGACAGCCCTCAAGTACCCTCTTCCCACCACCAAGAGGTACACCAAATACGCACACGCATCTGCGAAATCCTCGCCGCGGCCGTGAAAGACGGCAAGCTCCTCCTCCAGACCTCTCAGCCTACACGAAACCACACAAGCGCACCACTGCAAGCGGACACGTATGCCGACACACGTCACACGAACGCAGCCCCACACTCCCTGCCCCTCCCTCCCCACTCCCCAACCAGTGGCCGACACACACTCAGCAACGCACACAGCTCCGGGCCCTGCGTCACGGGCCTCCCCCCCCCGCCCGAGCACCCACACACACCCGCCACAGACGCCCCCGCCAAGCGAGCCACAGCGCCCCACGCCCCACGGCACACCAACCCCGCACAGTGACCCCCCCCCCCCGCCCGCAGACAGCCCTGCAACCCCAGCCCCCACCCCCCCGACGCCCTAATGCAGCCCACGCGAACTGTTCTCCCCCGCGGACGCTAACGCACACGCATTTCCACATGGCAGGAGCCTAGCCCAGCCGAACCCAGAAGGCAGAGACCAAAAGCCCCACGCCTCCACCACACACCGCAGCCAACCAGATCGGCCCGAGGGGCCGCCGTGTTGCTGCCGGGCCCCTCCAGCCACCTGCCCCAGACCCGCAGCCCGAAAAGAGACCCTCCATCCTCCCCGCGGTAGCAGCAGCAGAGGCAACCACAGCCCGCAAAGCTGCCCCCGCCCGCATGGCGGCACAACCCGCATCCCCCAAAACCACCACTTCCTCCTTGTCCGCATCATCCTCAACCTCCTCCACCCCCTCCTAGCGCCTCCCTGCCGAACTCATTTACAAGGCCACGGCCAAAGTCAAAGCCGCAGCCGCCAACCTGCCTGCCAGAGCCCCCTGGCCGCTACATGGGCGACCTCAGCGCCCCAGCAACAAGCCGGGAAACCCTTTCGCCAGACACCGCTCCCCTCACATCACCGGGACGAGGTCCTCCTCTGCCTGCAGCCGGTGCCAAAGCCCAAGGGCGATCCAAAAACACAGCCCGAACCCCAACGTCAACAGCAGCATCGCCCACAACAAGACCACCAGCAGCACCAGCACCACCAACACCACCACGCGCAGCCCCAGCGCTCACAAAAGGAGCAACAGCACGAGAAACGCTCCCACCACCAGGGCCCCACACCCACCACATCGCGCGCCCCCCTGCCCGGAACACGAGCCGCCACCAGGGAGGCAGCCACACAACACGACCCCGTCCAAACCCTCATCCACATACCCATCACCAAGCGCCCCACGATCCAACCCAACAAACTGCCACCACCGCTGGCCAGACCGACCCGGGGATGTGGGACCCCTCGACCACGGTCTCCGTCAAGCCCGGCCACAAACCCATCCCCACTATCCACCAAGCTTTGCAGCCCCAAGGGCTGCAAATGATGCCCGACCCCCACGCCTGACCGGAACCCCAGGGGGTCCCGGGGGCGTACCCACAGCACCACCACCACCACCACCACCAAGCCCCACCACCACCACCACCTCCAACAACGCCCCGACCACACGACCACCAGCACCACCACCACCATTCCCAACACTACCGCTACCAACACCACCACCACCAACACCAGCTCCATCACCAGCACCACTGCCCACCACCCTACCCCACCGGACAACAACCCCCGGTGCCCAAGCAGCACCATCACCTGGGATGGCCGCACCACCCGGCGGGCGCTCAGCCCCACTACCCAACCTACCACCAGGGATCCCCCGCCCTACCAGGAGCCGTATCCGCCCGGCCACCACGTCCATGCCAAAGGAGCCCAGCACCCCCACCCTACCCCACCGCGGGGCAAACCCCCCTACAACCACTGGATCCGTACCACTTGCCGCCACCGCCGCCACACCAACCTCACCCGGCATAAAAGGCACGGTCGGATCCTAACCAGTTTCTCAGGCGCCTGGGCAGGCGTCTTTCTGCTGGGGGTTTTCCCCCGACTTTTCCCCCAGCGGAACTACCTCCAACCAGTACATGGACAACCTGAAAACTGACATGCAGACATGCCACAGGCCCGCTGCAACGTCGCCTGTACAACCCCAGAGGCGCTTATGCTAAACGTTGCGCATCTGACCTCTCTGCTGTTGCTACAATTCCAACAACAACACCTGAACCACTTGAATACCCAAGCCCACTTATTCCCGCGTCTTCCACAGGACCCGACACCTTACTACACCTATTACAGTCTGTCGCCAGGTCCAGCGTCCTGGCCTCAGCATCCATGGACGCCGTCATACACCGACAATCTCCGTTCTGTGAATCCTTATTGGAGCCACGTTGCTTCGGCCAGCACAGCGGGAGCTTGCTATTTGACTACGGCGCACCCTAACACCTCTGAGTACACGTAGTGCGAGACTACGGATTTGCAGCCCGTCCACCAGCAATGCGACACTCCGCCCTGTGAACATCTCAGCTCTTGGCTACAACCTCCTTTAAGCTACTCGCCGGCGGTTCGTGCAGCAGAACAACAGGTAACACCATTACCTAGCCTACCGGTTTATGAAGAGGCTGACTAAGAGCCACCAACTACCTGGCACGGTGATCCAGGACAACACGATGCAGAAAATGCCACCGCTGCTCCACCTTCCACCGAAAGTATGACCCCTTGTGTTCTGGAGATGTTTCCGCTGGCCATAGATGCTCGCCTGGCGTGGGTGCACATGCCTAAAGAACGTCCGTGTGTAGTCTTGCGTTGCACACCTCCACCATGGTCCAGTGTTCACAATGGAACCACCACTGCGCCTTTCGTTCCTATGCCAAAAGAACCTCCGCGCGTAGTCTTGCGCTACAGACCTCCGCCAGGGTCCTGTGTCCACAATGGAACCGCTACTGCGCCTTTTGTTGCGCCGATTGACCATGTACACCGCCAACCAACTCCTGGGAGCTCAAAATCCACTCACAGCGAGGAACCGCCGCCGGTGCTAAGTATGTCAAAGAATACGAGAAGGAGTCCCATACAGATTTCCCTTGCAATTCACCCTATGCAAAAGCAAACGTGTTTGACATGCTCCAGTCCTTCACACGCCCCGTCGTCCTTCGAGCATCAGAGCTACCTGTGACCACGTGAACGCCTCAACGGCCAAAGAGAACACAATTCCGGCGGGCTTCACAACAATCGTCCACCGCCCTCACCGCAGTCGCCAGTCGCCTGTGCCACAGCCTTCTGTCCCTGCTGTCCGCCGCCGCCGTCGACGTCTCAGAACCTGCAAACGTGCTCCGATGTATGGCCGTAACAAGGGATCCCAATTCAGCCGCTCACAGCCCGCGTCGACACATGAAATTCCTCAGTACAATAACATCCCGCCGCCAACATTCATTTTGAGCTCTCCTTCTTTGAGCATGAACAACCTGTGCCTCTCCACTACATCTACTGACTCCGCAGGCAATACCACAACCTCGAGATCCTTTGCAAGTCGCAACGATCGCCTACCAAGTAGGTTCTGGATCACCAGCGCCTCCTCCAGCGAGAGTGAAAGTCCACACCCCCTGACGCACAACCTCCATCCTTCTCGTACCACGGTGAGCGACAACTTGGACTGGTTTGAAGATGACCGCGTACCAGTGAACCTGGAAGCCGACCTATATCATCCCACCAAGCCCTGCTACTACCATCCATCTGTCACCGTAAGCCTCCCCTATTCCTACATGTCTCCACAACAAGTGGCCCCAGGAATCTGGAAGGTTTATGATCCGACCCACGGCCGCTTGTACTACTACCATCAGATGATTGGGGAAACCCCCTGGAGTCCACTGCACAACCCTGGAGCGACGCTGCAAGCGCCGGCCTTCCTAATTATCGTTTGCCTGGGTCATCCCTGGCATCATTTTCAAACCTTTTTCCCATCTTTCAAGCGGCAGCAGCTGCAGGAACTCTATCAGTGCGCACACAGGGGCAACACCGCCGGCCAGGACAGCCACCAGCGTGCAGCCACAGACCACAACCACGCCAAACGTCGCGCCTCCCCCGGCGCACGACCCCGCACCGGCCGCCGCACGTGCCCCGAACACCAGCATCACACGCCCACCGTGCCATGAAGCAGCACCCCAGCACGTGAACACGCACGATGACCCCATGGCCCTGGACATCGACAGCCTGCTAGAACTGGAACTCCAACACACGGAGGACACGGAGCATCATATGGACCTCACCCCGCCGGAGCTCCAGCCCACAGCAAGCAGCCCCGCGGACCCCAACCCGCAAAATGCCCCCCCGCGACCCCCCCCCCGCGAGAGGGCGCCCTGGACGCACCTGTCCAACGCCCTGCGGCGCCACCACCCCACCCACGAAGCCAGCAACGGGCCCGCCGAGTACCGGGCGTCACTCGAGCACGACCTGCCCGACGTCACGGGGCCGGGACTCCACGGGTACACCACCGCCCCCCCCCCTCCAGGCACCCCCACACAAGAATGGGAGGACGAATACGCCGTCGACGTCACCGACATGACGGCATACATGGAAAGCGTGGAGGACCCGGAGCAAGACACCATCCTCAGCCTCCTCGCCTACCACAGCTGGAGATGGGGCCACCAGGTCACCCTCCATCGACCGCAGGACGGGCCCCACCAGTGGTCCCCAGAGCAAACGGTGAAGTGGGACATCGTCCTCCAACTCACCCCCGAGGGCTTCTACACCCTCACGCACAGCGGATTATTCGACGCCGCACCCAATGCACAGGCGCTGCCGCTGGCCCAGCCCCAGGAGGACGACGCAGGCGCACCCCCACCGGAGGAATGTAATTGGGACCCCCCTCGCAGCCGGCACCGAACGCATGCCGGATCGGCTCACCAAACGTCACCTCCCCCACGACTACCATGCCACCAACGACTCACGGGGACGCCGCACACTGCCCCTGCAGTGGGCATCACCCGAAGGTACCTTCACGTGGGGGGAAATCCTCCCCGGAGCCGTGGCGCTCACGTACCTGTGGCTCCGGGACGCAGAGACGCACGCGCAGCCCCCCGGCACGCACCTCCTCCTCACCCTGGAGGGAGAGGCCGCCGTCGAAAACGTCCACAGAGCGGAAGGAGAGGACTACGTGACGGCGAACGCAGACACCGCAGTATGGCTACACGCTCACGAGCACACCACACCCCCCACCGTAGTACCGGGGTCACACCCCTGGCACGTGGTCATCGTGCGACTGCCCACAGGAGCAGACACAGGAAGCGCCCAACAGGGATGGGCGGACAGGTGGGCACACGTGTGCGCCTCCCTACACGAAGGGCTGCACAGACCCTCCCTCACCAGTCACACCCTCGAGCCGGCCCCCACCACGGCCGAATCCCACACCGGGGCGGCCCCCCCAACCGGAGTCTGGGCCTACACGCGCACCCTCCACCGCGAGGCAGCGGAAGCCCTCAAGACCGCCATCTCCAACCACCAGGGCCTCGTGCACACCCCCCACGATAACACACAAAAGGGCTACACCCTATGGTGGCACCACTCCGCACCAGAAGGGGGCCTGCAACCACCGGCAGACCAGCCTGGCATCGGCCCAGACCTCACGGCGATCGCCCGCGCCGTCGCCGCCATGGCCCAGCAAGTTGGGGCGCCACCCCAGTGGGCATCGTCCATCATCAAGAAAACAGCAGCACGCCACAACCCAGCTTTCGCACACTTTCGGGGACGCCCCATTCATCCCACCCTACCGGACCTCGACCTCCCCGCCAACGATGCGTGGGCAGTCCACATCCTCGTGCCCCACGACACCGCGCCCAAAACAGGGGACGCGACCGCACTCCACTACGAACATACCAACGCCCAACGTCATCGTCAGCCACAACACGGGTCGCGACAACTACTACCTCCAGGCCACGCATGAGCGCTCCCCCATCACCGTATACACCTTCACCACCTACCCTGGCCTCCAGCCACCGCAACACCACCCGCGCCCGGCATGGAAGCATCCCCTACACGTCGCCCCGACCCCACGCAAAAGGCCCACCCACCACGCGCCCCCTCCCGCCGACAGCACCGCCCTCCACACCGCCCGCAGACCGGCCGCGGCACACCACCAAAGCCACCTGCTCCCACGCATTAATGCTGGACCCGGCACCATCACCGAGGCCACCCACAAAAGCACCTTGAACCTACTGGCTCGCAAGCTACGCCCCAATCTGGCACTGGAGGACACGCTCTGGATATACTATGGCGAAGGCCGCACGGCACGGGTGGCGGACCTCCACAACATCATCCCCCGCCACATCCAGCGAGCGGTGGGGCCCTTCACCGTGTACGCGGTACCGCACCCCATAACAGCCCCATGCACCCACTGCAACCCTCGGTGCGCGCTACCATGCGCAGGCGCTCTGCAGCAACCCCTGCCCACCCCTACCTACAGGGGGGGCATATACCTCGGCACGGTACCCGGGGACCCACACCCCTACCTCCTGCCCGCAGCGGACCGCCACCACGCCATACCACTACACCTTGTCGAGCACCTCGCAGTGGGACCATCCCCCTTCCAGAAGCGCCCCCCCCACACCCGATCCGACGGACGCCCGCCAGATGAGCCGACACACGCCACACCTGGACCCAAACGCGCCATCGCACTCCTCACCCTAAAGGCGGAAGCCGCCATCCCCCAGGACCTGGAGGGGGAAAACCACCTCATGGTGGAAGGGCTGACGGAACACGTCCTGATCGCAGCCATGTACGCCACGGCGTCCGCATCCCGCCTCTGGGAGGACCGCCCCTCCCCGCCTCTAGCCCAAGCAGCGCAGGACCCCCCGACACGGGCCCCACCGCCGAGGACATCCACCAAATCCTCAACATGCGAGCACCCCCGAAGACCCACCCTGCGGTCCGCCCCATCCAGCTCGTCAGCTGGGACGCCATGGACGCCCCCCCGACCACCACGGAGGTCCACATCCTCAAACACCGGGACACCTGGTGGACGGTGGAATGGGACGACCACGGCAAGGTCAGACGGGCAACGGCATACGCCCCCAACGGCGAAGTCCCGCCCCCACCACGCGGAGGAGACCGCTTGCGACTCGCCGCACGCATCCCCCACGCCCCAGAGGCAGCCTGGGAAGCGCTGCACTACGCCCTCTACTGGGCGCAGGGGGCGCCAGAAGGCCCCCTCCCCCCGGAACGCACCCCAGCGTGGACACGCCACGCCACCAGCTACACGGCCCACATCCGCCGCCACGGGGCAGGCACCGGACACCGGCTCCTCACCTGGCCCACGGACCCGCCCGACGCCCTGCAGGAGGCCGAGGAAGTGCTTGGCCTCATGACCAAGCAAGTGTTCCAGCTGACGGATCCCGTCCCCACGTCCAAGCCCGACGTCCCAGCTGCCCGCGAACACCCCGTGTTTGCACCGGGCCACGCACCCGTACAGCGGCCCCAGGGCGCACCTCCCCAACGGGGACAGCCCGCTGCCCGGCGCCGCCAAGGTGCGCAGAAGCGCAAGGCCCCCACACAGGCCAAACCCGCGCCAAAGCCAAGGGCCAAGCCGAAGAGCTGGACCAAAGAGGAAGCCGCTGCCCTGTATCCCGAATACGCCATCAACACCCGGGTGCAGCTGCCCTTCGAGTACCCCACGGCCGCGGGCCCCTCCAAGTGGATATGGGCCGCAGGGGAGGTCAAGCACCGGTACCTCGTCACCGGGGACCACCAGGGGTTCAAGATCCACGTCAAGTGGGACCCGGCCACCCCCAACGACAAGAAGCTGGGGCGCACCATCGAGCTCTGGCGAGACCAAGCCGGTCGTGAGATGGTCCCCATGCAGCTGTGCACCCCCGACACGGAGCACCTCACCGGCACCGAGTACACGGGCGAAGTCAACAATGCATGGGCCCTATCCCAGCCCCAGAAGCGGAACCGCAGGGCACCCGCAGCTCAGGGCGTCATCGACCTCCTCGACGCCTGACGGGGCCAGGGCCGGACGCGGCCCGCCCCCCGAACTACCGGTCCCAAGAAACCGGCGCCTGCGGAAGCCGACGCCTGCATCAACATCCTCAACGAGCCCGCGGTCACCTACGACCCCACCAAGGCCGCCACACTGCAAGCCATGCCCGGGCCGCACCCCCAAGGCGCGGACCTCCTGGGGTTCCTGGAGCAAGCCCTCCGCAGAGCGGACCAACTCGAACCAGCACCGATCCTGGACCCGGAGGGGAACAAATATCACGCCCACTGGGAACGGAGGGTACCCCTCTACCACAAGACGTCAGTCACGGTACACGCCCACCCCGACCTCGGAGTGGATGGTCGCCTCGGGGCGTACGAGTGCGTGGGGCCCGGATGGCAGCTAAACGTGCTACTCACGCACGTCCCGTTCGGGGAGGAGACCAAGGACTTCCTGGACACCCTGAGCCTGGCGTACCGCCGACTCTCCCTCCTAACACCCACCATCATCATAGGCGACCTAAACGCCGCCCCCAGCGACGACGACCGCTTCGGCCCACCCACAGCCACCGACACAGCTGTCCGGGACGCCATGCACCAACTGGGCCTCACCGACCTCACGGCAGGACTCACCGGCACACCCTCCCATTACCCCCACCAAGCCGGCACCCACCCATCCCGCATCGACACGTGCTACGGGGACCCAACCACGGTGCACGTCCACGAAGCAGCCTACGGGGACCTCCCGCCCACAGGCACGGGCCACCGGCCCCTCTACATCCACCTCATCATCCCCAACCTACCCCCACCCGCGGCCACCCTGCCAGACGACACCCTCCCACCCACACTGCAGTTCCCGGCCGAGGACGACCACGGCGCCTGGCACAGGTATAACAGGGCCCTACACGCCATCCTGCGCCGCCCGGGTGCACCGACACTCACCACCGCCATGCGCCGGGCGGCACAAGCATGCGGCATGGAGCGTGACACCAACCACACGGGAGCACCACCAGACCTCACCCTCCAGCAACTCGTCCATGACATCTGGACCACGAAAGGGGAACTCGCCACCCTGCTACGCCCCAGCACACCGGAGGCACGAGACCGGGACGCCCACCTCCGTGCGCTCCTCACCACCCGCGACCACCAACTCCAGGAATGGCACGCCCACCGCATAGCGGCCGCAGCCCAAGAACGCGAAAGATACAGCAGAAACGACACGCCGTACAAGTCCCTACGGTACGTCAGCCGCATCCTGGAGGACACGGGGCGCCGTACCATCCACGCGGTACGCACCCCCGAAGGAGGCCTCACCGATGACCCCGACGCCGTCCTCCAGGCACTCCTGGACAGCTTCCAGGCACAACACGGGGACGCCCTCCCCGAGCTCGACCCCCACACCAGAAACACCATCCGCGAGCATGTGCCCAGGGTCTTCAACCGGGAACAGCGGCGCGCCATCGAACACGACCCCTTCAGCATCTCAGAACTGCAACGCGCCCTAGACCGCCTGGAGAAGGGGGTCGTGCCCGGCGTCGACGGTTTGCCGGCCGAAGCGTACCAACGTCTCACCCTGCCCATCAAACGCCGCCTGGCAGCCCGCATGTGGGACATCGTCACGGGCGCCACGCCCATCCCCCCTGAGTGGGCCAACCTGCTCCACCCCCTCTACAAAAAGGGGGACTGGGCGCAACCGGGGAACTAGCGGCCCATAGTCTGCGCCACCACCGAGGTCAAGCTGGTGTGGACGCTCATCCTAGGCCGCATCGCGCCAGCGGTCTTCGCCCACGTGCCCGCCAGCATGTGGGGAGCCATGGCCGGCAGGGCCCCCACGGGGCCATCTTCCTCCAGGACACCGTACTGGACATGAACCCCTACGAGATGATCATCGCCTCCCTCGATGTCCAAGGCGCGTTCCCCCACGCCCCACACCGGCTCCTCACGGAGGTATGGAAATGCCATGGGCCTCCCATTACTATCCTTCATGACCGGGTACATCCAGACCCGACTCTACGCAGTCATCACGGCCGCGGGCCTCACCCCCTGGACCGGCACAGACAGCGGGGTCCCCCAGGGAGGCGCTGAAGGCCCCTTCCTCTACCTCCTCGTCACCCTGCCACTGGCATTCGAACTAGCACGGGTATATCCGGGGTACGCCCCATACCCGCTACGGTCCCCCCTCATCAACTTCGCAGATGACAACCTCCTCACTACGGCCACCCGCCACCGCGACCCTGAGAACGCAGGGCTACCAACGACCACCGAACAAGCGTCCGCCATTCTCCAACTCACCACAACCTACCTGGACGCCCACCAGCTCCTAGTGCACCCCCGCAAATCGGTCGGGCTGGCCGACGCCAAGACCCCCACCCCCCACATCTGGAAAGGCGAACCCCTACACCTGGAAGACACCACAGTCCACCTGGGAGTCACACAGGCCACGCGGCACCACCACATCACACTCCCAAGCAAGCTAGAAGAGCGCCTCGCCGGGCTACCCCAAATTGCCAGGGGGGACCTCCTGTCTACGCAGGGCCTGGCGTACTTCATGGAAGCAGTGCTCAACGCGGCCATCGGGTACCAAGCCCTGCACCTCCCGCGCCCCCAAGACGCACTACGCCACGCTCGACAGCAAGTGACGAAGGCATGGGCGCAACACAGAGGCTGGCCCACGTCTTTCCCCAAGGAGGCCATGATGGCCCACTGGCGCTACTACGGAGACAATACGGGCGCCCTGGTCGACATGGCCTATGCCAAACACGCAGCACACCTCCTACACAGGGTAACACACAACCACCAACCAGAAGTTCGCGAGGCGGCAGCCATACGCATAAAAGAAGCGCAAATGGCCTGCAACACCTGCCCCCGGTGGGTACTGGCGCAACACGGCGTCTCTACCCCCGTGGGCACTGGCATCTGGGCCCAGCTACAACTCCTCCTACCGCACCACACACACGCCATCCTGACAAACCACCACTGCGATCAACAGGGGCCACTCGTGGCCACACACACCGACATCCACCGACGCCCGGCAGGCGAGGTGGACACCCTGCGCCTCGTAGGGGCCACCATCACCATAGTGTATATCACCCCAACACAGATGAAGATCATGGCCCAATGCGACGCCCACCACGCCCCGTTCCTTTCCGACCCACAATGGCCAGCACGCCACGTCTTCCAAGCGTACCTCCGCGCATGTGCTACGAAGGCAGGGCGCGACATGCCGGGGCCCAAGGACATCGACACGGCGTACACAGCCTTCCAGCGCCAGCACCCCCGGCCCCGCCCGAGCGAGCACGAGACCCCCAACGACGGCAGCACGACGCAGGGGGAGCCCACCCCGTCAGCCGAAGGCTGGACACCACCCACCATCCTGCTACGGGCACCAAACGGCCACAAACATGCTACCCGCACTGTCCAGCGACACCATGCCCCCTGGTCCATCCCCAAACATAATGCACCGGAGACCGATGTACCACCAGTCAGACACAGTGACCAGGGCATACCACGCACGTGCTGGCACTGCGGCCCGGCAGCCCTCGACACTCCATGGCCCCTGCTGCACCTCATCTCCACACACTACCGCACCCCCGCCGCCGCCGCACCCGCCGACCAGCAGGCATGGCTCTCCCCCTGGTTTCACACGGTACCCCCAGACCACCCGGCGCACGTAGCCTGAACCCGAACACCCACGGCGACATGGACGTTCACCAACGAGCGGGCAGACCCGGACAGCGTAGCCATGGAGTACGACTGCTGCGACCCACACCGCGCAGGACCTCAGGAGGCACCCATGCGCCCCCTACAGCACAAATGCCCCACCCTCCGCGGCGACAAAGACGACAAGGAGCGGCGACAGACCATCACGTGCCAGAAGTTCCACCCCAATACGGGATACCCCTTCCACCTGATGTACGCGTATATCACCCAGGGACGCCCAGACAGGGGCCTCCTCCGCCTCGACCCACGAGCCCAGTCCATCATCACCCAGGGAATAGGCGTCTATGCAGCGCCACTACTGCAACCCACGCAAATCACCGCCAGAACCACCCAGGGGAACCCCATCTACGTCTATCACCCCACAGCAATCGCCCGCCTACCCATACCCAGCGACACCGACATCATCTACTTCACTGACGCATCCGGCACCCAGCAACGCACCCCCACGGTCGGTTGCGCCTCCGTGCGCATCACTTGGCACGCGGACGGCCTCCACGTGGAACACCACACCGGGACCACCATCTTTGCGGCGTCCTCCCACGGCGAACTGCGCACCATGGCACACGCCGTCACCGCCACACCGCCACCCACGACGGTCCGGCCCCGCAACATCTGGGTAGTCGTGGACGCCACGGTCGACATCCACCTCATCAGGCGCCTTCCGGACCTGCCCCTCCACAAAGCACTCGAGTCCGGCCTCACCACACAAGCGTTGGGACTATGGATGGCCTTCAAGGGCATGCACCCCCAGGACGCCCTACACATCGTCAAGCAGGAGTCACACCGCCAGGCATACGGCAATGGACGCGCAGACACGCAGGCCAAACACCAGAACACCAACCACACCCCAGAGCTCGAACGCGTGCGACTGGACACCCCACACCACAGCCACCTGCAGCACCTGCCCCCGATATCCCTGGCCACACAGCCCCCCCAATGGATGCCCGAGGACACGCCGTACACGGATCGAGACAAGCAGTACCACTACCCCACACCCATCCAGCAACTGGCCACCACACTGGGCCACCCAGCGAACACCGAACTCCTCCGACGCCTCGAAGAATCCGTCCACACCCCCCTCTACTACTCCGCCCTGCGCCCGGATAGCCTCCCAGCACACCTACAAAAGCCCCGACTCCAACTCGCCCTCGAACAACTTCCCCTCCTCACCCGATACCACCGATGGTATACGCGCCGCTCGATCCACGTCCCCGCAGAGCACACCAAATGCATCTGCAGCCACGCGGAAGAAGAAACATGGGACCACTTCAAGGCGTGCCCCCTGTACAGAGGACTGGACACCCTCACAGACTGGAACCCAACCCACACCATCGCACAGCACGCCGGATGGCTGGCGCAGTCCCCGGCGACCCAGCAGCTCACCACCGTCCTCAAGCAGACAGAGGTACTCGAGGCAGTCCGCAGGGGACTCGTCCCCACTGCCGTCTACACCTTGCTACGCACCCACGCGGAGGACCCCCAGGCCACGGCGGCGCACATGCAGCGGACGGCCGTTGCCAAGACGGCGGAGCAGCTCACATACCGCACCCACAAATACCTGCAGCATGCGGCAACCCTGCCCCCAACAGACCAAGCCCACCTCCTCAAACTCCTGTTCTACCAACCATGAGAACCTACCCCGTGACATACCAACACGGAACCCCCACCACGTCTACACACCGTCCACCGAGCACAGCACTGGCACAGCACACACGGGCGCCACAGGCACCGCACACGCTCCCACCAGCATGCGCGCGCCACCAGCCCCCATCCCGCCACGCCGCTGTCCGTCCACAGGTACCACCAACCACCAGCCACCGCATGTCCCCTCTGCCAGCGGCTACCACAGACAGCCCTGCCCTGCAACCCAGACCACTGGGTCTGCCTGGGAGCCGCGCACCGCCTCACCCACTGCCCCCACTGCGGGGACCTCAACCCCCGCCACCGCGAACGGCCCGCGGCCCCAGCCGCACCCCCCCCCGCCAGCCACCCCAGCTCCTTCGGGTTCCTCACCGACACCCTCCGGGACCAACTGGGAGGGTACTACGTGGCGGACGCGGCGGACCACGCATGGACCATAGCCGTGGCCACGGGCAACACACCCCTGCCCCCCCACAGCCCACCCCTACGCCACAGCGGAGGCGGCTTGAACGTGGCGGCCCGCCACATCCTCCTCGCCCTGTACCTCCACCACCGAGACCTACACCTCCCAGACCCACAACTCCCGGCCCCCCAAGCAGCAGCCCTGACGCCGGAAGCGTGGGCCGACACGGCACCAGAGGAGATAGCAGCCTACCTCCGAATCACTTGCCGCGGGTTCAAACACGCCCTCGGCTGACGGCAAGGAACACCTTACCCACTCAGCGCACTCCTCTACCCGGCACACCAACCCCACCCCGCACAACAGAAGCCCCCGGAGGGCTGGGCGTCTTTTCGGGACGCCCACCTGGCCGCCCCCGACGAGGCCACCGCCACGCGGATGGGCCTCAGGGACCAGGAAGCCTACGTCAGAGGCCTCAAGAGGAGCCTCCAAGACACACACCGCTGGCACGCCCGCTCCCCGTCGCCCCCACGGGGACAGGGGGGTTCACCCGCCTCCGACACCCACCAGGCCAAGAAGACCAAGACAGGTCAGGGGGCCCGCCAACGCGCCACCAGCAGGGCACGACGCCCCAACCAAGGCCCGGGTCCAGCCACACCGCACCGCCCCACGCCCAGACCCCAGGGGCACACCAACAACACCGCCACCGCCAGCGCCCACCACCACCACCGTACCGCAGCACCCAAACCCGGCAGCCCAGTCAGCCACCACCGCCCACACACGTCCACACCATGCCAGGACCACCGTACGCGCAGAGCCAGGGGACATGGCACCACCAACACCACCACCACGCCCCCGTCCCTCCCAACCCCTACCCCCTAGTGCCCCCATGCTACAGCGACCCCCACCAGCTACATCCCCACCACGCCCCAGCACAACCAGGCCCCGCGAACCACCCTGCCCACATAGCGCACATCACCGCACCACACCATCACGTATTCCACCACCACCAGCCCCTGCCACCACACCCACCAACGCCGGGGTACCACACACAACCGGCACACCCTCCACACCACCACCACGCGGTCCAGCACCACCCGCCGCCCCCGCTACACGGGCCCACGACATACGAGCCACGGTACACCCCCATGGACCCGCGAGGAGCCGCGCACGCACACCAGCAACACCAGGGCCTAGTAGGAGCGCCCCACCACCACCAACAGCCCCCCCACCCACACCCCATACCAGCGAGCACCATCCACCAGCAGCCACCCATCACATACGGACCACAGCCCCACCCGCGGGCTCATGCGGTCGCCTCCCACCCGCACCCCGGCACCACAACCAGTCAAGAACCGCAAGGGCCACACGGCGCACACACGCACCACCCACACGACCCACAGGGACGCCCGGACCCCCAGCCAGCACAACACCCACCCCCGCCCCCCCCAACCCCACCACCACCAGCAGCCCCCCCAGACACACCCCATACCAACGAGCACCATCCACCAGCAGCCACCCATTACATACGGACCACAGCCCCACCCGGACGCCCATGCGGCCGCCTCCCACCCACGGCCCGGCACCACAACCAGTCAAGAACCGCAAGGGCCGCACGGCGCACACACGCAACACCCACACGACCCACAGGGACGCCCAGACCCCCAGCCAGCACAACACCCACCCCCGCCCCCCCTACCACCAACAGCGCCACCCCCACAACAACCCCCCCCCCCGCCCCCCCCCCCCCGAGACCAGGCCACGGACACAACACGCGGCAGCCAGCACCAGCCAATTGACGTCGATACCCCCGCCTACACACGCCACCGCGAATCCCCCCCCCCGCGACCGCCACAAGAGACCCCATCACCGGACCCCACGCGCGACAACGACGACCATCCCCCCCAACCCACACCACCCCCCCCATCACACCCCGCACCACCAGTCGCCGCACCGGCCGAACCCTACGCCCTACACAACCCCGCAGCGGTACGGCAGCACCTCCGGGGACTCGGAAAACAGGACGTCGTGCTGTACCTCCGCACCTCCGGCACCAGCACCCCCATTCGGGCGGCCACCCTGGTCCAGGCGGCCACCCTGGGGGAAGGTGTCAGAGACTTCCTCTTTGACGCCTTCCTCCACGTCGCCCGACACGAGCGCCCACCACGCGCCACCCCAGACAGCGAGAGCCCGCCCCCCACGGGGAGCCGGATCTGGGTGCCCCCCATCGATTGGGGGCGACACCTGGTCGGACACCCCGTGCCGGAGCGGGACCGCACCCGGGGCCGCACCCGCTACCGCGAGCCCAACATGGCCCACCCCCCACCCGACGCCACCCCCGACAGCACCAAAGAGTGGGAGCGGGAAACATGGGTATCCCGGATGGCCTCCCTAAGCAACTTCCGGCACCACGTCCCGGGGGACATCCCCACCCCCGACGAGCAGCAGCCAGCCCCCTCCACGTACATGACCCTCATGTACAATGTGCACTACACCCTCTCCACCACCACCTACGACGCACCCACAGACCACTGGGTGGTACACAGCACCGACTCCCTCCTCCCCGCCGACTACACCCCCCCCCCACACAACCCAGGCCCCGACACGTACGCCAGGGGGGACGACCCGGACGACCCCCACATCTGGGGCACGTTGGAATCCGAATCCCTGGACACGCTGCTCTCCATCCGCAGCGGCTGCCAGGGCCTTGGTAGGGCAATGTATTGCCTCGCCAAGTGGACCCAACGGACGTGGGGGATCCCCACGGACCGATGGGTGTGGGTGGTCACGCTGCGCCCCCAGCAGAGGGAAGCCCCCCGAAACCGCAAGGGACCCACCCCCCCACGCCCCACCACCCCACAACTATGCCCGTACATGGTGGCAGCCCGCCTAATGGCGCTGCTATGGCCGGGCCCCCACACCCCCACCCAAAACTACCCCAACCTCACAGAGGAGGACATGCCCGGCATCCAGCGATGCTTCTTCCGGACCCTCGACTACCTCCAGCAAACACACCCCCACATCCTGGAGCAGATATGGCCACCCCCCGGGTAACCCACGTGCCCGCGCAGCCGAGACAACGCCGCCACGCCAGCACCAGCACGCACGGATCACCAGGGAAAACGCGCGCACACGCCCGATGCCCGAACCTGCACCCTCGTTCTCGCTACTTACAGGACCCAGCATCATACGCCCGCCCCCAAGGCCCGGGACCCTCCGCCGTCTCCCGCAGCCCTCTCCTCCGCCTCCGACTCCACAACCTCCACCACCACGACCACCTCATCCACCACCACCACCACGTCCTCATCCAGCACTCCACCCCCCAGGCCGCGGGGGACACCTCCCAAACGGGCCTCCAAACCCGCCCCCACCGCGAGCAGCCCCGCCACCGCCAAGGCCCACGCCCCGACGAAGCCCACGCCCACGACCCAGCCGAAGCCCAAGACCGCCGCCAAACGGCAACCCGCAGCCAAGCCCAAACCCAAGCCCAAACCCGGCGCCACGACGGCAGCGCGAGCCCGGCCCCCCGAGGATGTCCTCTACGACATCCGGCCCCAGCCGTCCCAGGCCCGAAGGCAGCAGCGCCCAGCGCGGCGCCCCCCCACTGTCACCGACGCCACCGCGACCACCTTCATGGCGGAGCGCGCCGCGGCCGAAGCGCGACGCGCCTCGCCCCGCCACCCCTCAAAGCCGGCACCCCAAGCCCACGGACCGCCCCCGACCAAGCCAGAACAACGCCAGGGTCCACCAGCAGCGTCCCCGCCCCCCTACCGGCCCCCGATGACAGCCCACATGCAACGCATGCCCCACTACCGCCGCCGCCGAGAATCCCCGCCCAACCCCGAGGCGGAGACCGTACGCGCACACCCGCGGGTCCACATCCGCGTGCAGCCACACTCCCCACGCACCCCCACGGAACAGGACTACGAAGAATCCCCCAGGCCCGCCACCGCCGCCGGTCCCCACGACCCCGTCACACCCACCCACGCCCACTCCTCCGCCCAGGACCGCAGGCCCGCCCAGGAACAGTGGTGGCAGCGCTGGACCCACACCCAGTTCTGGGAGCTGCGGAAATGGGCCCGGGGAGAGTCTCCCTCGAGGGCCTGGTCCATCGGCCCCGCAAGGGGTCGGTGGAGAACTGCCGCCTCCGGCCGGCGGGGGGGGTGGATGCCGCAGGCCGCATGGGAAGCCATGCTAGCCGATGTGCTCCACCCCCTGGGAGTCCACCCCCGCAACCTCCCCGCGCCCCAGGACAACCCGTATGTCCTCAGGCGCCTGCGGGAGACCCTCCAGGAAACGCGGCGAGACGGCATCCGCCTGTGGGACATCACCCAAAGCCCAGCCCCGCACGCACACACCCCCTCACCACCCCACAAGCGTCGGCGCACCGACACCGGCGACACCCACAGCACCCCAGGAGCCCTGCGCGCCACACAACACGACGCGCCTGACCCCCCGGCCAGCGTTGCCGCCATCTGACCCCGTTACCCAGCACACCACCACCACGGGGCGCCACGCCAGGCCCCGCCCAAAAGTCACCAAACAAACCGGACGCCGAAGGAAGCCAACGCACACGACAACGAGCACCACTACGCCCAAAGGCGCCGAACCCCGGCCCGATACCGTGGGCTCCTCTCCACCCTCAGCACGACACACACGTAACTGACGTCACTCCTCCGCCGTGCCCCCTCCCACGCCACCGCCCCGCCCCCCCCCCCTCCCGCCGCACGTCCCCACGCCGCCCAGCACCCAGCCCCACACACTGCGCCACAGCATCGCCCTAGTCCGGCTCCTCCACCATCGCGCCACTTGGCACCTCACAGTAGACCGCCGTCCTGTGGTCCCGCTCCCCCCAGCACCGCTCCCGGGGCCGCACCCGGCCCACGTCGTGTTCGCCCCCACGTCGCGGGCCGCGGACATCCTCCCGCTCCTCGCCGCCACCCCTCCCGGGCATGGCATACTGCTTGCCGACAACCCCTCGGTCCTCAGTGAGGTCCCCATGGGGCATGCCGACGCCCTGCACGTGCGCCCGCTGCTGCCAAACCTGCACGCTGCGTACGCCCCAGGCACCCCCGTCGACCCCTCTGTGTGGGACTCCCAGTGAGGCCACCGGCCAACGGCCGGCCCGCACGCACCACCCCGCACTCGCCTCGGGCGCACGACCCCGTGGACGCCGTTACCCACACGCCCGGCCCCGCGCAACCGCCTAACCGAGCCAGAACTCAAGCACAAATCAAACCCGAGCCACACCCCGAAACCGCTAACCCTTGACTCCTAACCAAACCCGCCGAGGGAACAACGTAACCACAGCCCACACCCACAGCCCACACAGCCGCCTAACCAGCCAGCTCCAGAAGCAAAGAGACACCTCACCAAACCCACCCTGACCTAAGCCCGTGTACATCAGGACGCACGAGCCGCACCCCTGGGGCGCGACCGCCGCCACAGCACCGACGACACACGCCAGAGGACACAACGCTATTGCACCGCCACACCAGCTGCCCGTGCCTGTGCCTGCAGTGTACTGTAAGTGCAACCTTGTAATTGCAAGGTCTATTGTTGGTGTCCTTTTCTCGGGTCTCTTGAGTTGCCTTGATTGGCAAAGCCTGCTGCTTGTTTGCTTGCTTGTTTCACCCGGTGCCTGCTGGTTTTACCGGAAGTCAAATCACTCCTCAAAGCAGTACATGCAAGACACCCATATCCCACAGCAGTAAGGTACAAGAGTCAAATATGTCGTGAACCGGATCCAGTCACAGTAGCAGTGTTGATGGCGGCACCAATAGCAGCAATGACGGCAAGAGACAATTCAAGGGCTCATCATACCCTATATAAATACATAGCATCAGGGGCTGAATTGTCCTGCGGGAATACTATGCACGCATCGAAAGATCGCAAATATTATGCATGCACCGAGAAGCGCTCACAGAAAAGGCGTGAAATTATGGTCACTATTACCCGGCGCGACCTCTGTAGACTAGCGCTTCTGTCGCTAATGGTAGCGTTTGACGGCCGCAGTTACACCCCCCTACCAGGACTTACCCACGGGGCCGAGGCCGATACTTACAGAGTAGCGAGGCCGGCAAACGTGGCACTCACATGCACATGTATGGGGTATACCACTGCTTGTCCCCCAAATTAGAGGCAATCGCAAAGGCTGCGACCAAGGGCAACGCCCGCCTCAAGTCGTCGAATAGGATACATAGGGTTCGTTCACACCATGCCAGTACAACACGCCATTGTGGTTATTCTGTACACCACGTATTTCAACTACTCCTTAAACCGCATGACTCAAGACATCATCAGTCTGGCACAGTCCCATGACCTCTATGTCTCACTTGCATGTCCACTGTGGCGTGGTGTCACTTCAAAACCGAAGGACGCATGGAGCTCACTGTGGCATTAGGAGCACCTGTGACGCGTAGGGTTGGTATGTGTGCCTGTTCCGGTCATGTTGTCACCTATAAGGACCTTGATGTGAGTGGCCGAGTGAATTGGTCACGTAGCGCCATGTCAAAGACACTTCAATTCCCTCAACCCCACGTCCCTAGGTATTGGACACTGTTACCACAGACTTGTGTGTAGCGTGCGGCGTCACTCCACTGAAGGCAGAAAAGGGTCTCAGTTCCGAGAAACGAGACATGGACGCACCCAACTGGGTCGTAGTAGTGTTGCTGAAGCTCGAGGCTACTGCCCATGCTCCCCAATCTTCACCCTTCCCACAGAGCTTACCACCTTCGATATTTACAAAGGTTATTTCAGGACAGAGATACATACAGGGAGGCGGTGGAGCGTCATTGGGCAAAGCCAAAATCAAAACTTCACTTGGCTTCCCAACACTCCTGTAGTTCTGGCGCCAACAAATATATATAGAAATGAAGAGAGAGCGAGAGAGAGGTGACCACAGGCATCAAAACGAATGGGGCTGCGCGCTGTTGAGCGCATGCCTGACGGCACATGGAGAGCACTCCAAGCTCTTGAGTCCACAACAAGGCTATGCTGTCGCCTGACGCCTAGTACTCCTGACTGGCGTTCACGGCCGGTCGCCCTTCGTTGAGACTCGCTGATGCTGGAGACTGTCAGTTCTCCTGACTGGCGTTTACGGCTGGTTGCCCTTCGCTGGGACCCGCGGATGCTGGAAGCCGTTTCCTGACGCGCAGTACTCCTGACTGGCGTTTACGGCTGGTTGCCCTTTGCTGGGACCCGCTGATGCTGGAAGCCGTTGGCGTTTACGGCTGGTCGCCCTTCGCTGCGACGCGCTGATGCTGGACGCCGTTGCCTGACGCGCAGTACTCCTGACCGGCGTTTACGGCTGGTCGCCCTTCGCTGGGACGCGCTGATGCGTGAAGCTGTGGCCTGACGCGCAGTGCTCCTGACTGGCGTTTATGGCTGGTCGCCCACCACTTGCTGGCTCAGCGACGCTTTGATTGCTTGGACTTGCGCTTGTTTTTGCTGGAAGATGGCACGGTCTGAAAATCTCGAAGGATTGATGTCAACTCCGTCGCCCACCAGTACTCTAGGCAAGTTGTTTGCTCCTCATTCACTAATTGTCGGCACGAATGGTTGCTTGGCAACTCTCTGGTCAAGAGGCAATAAGCAAGGCCACGAATACACAAAGGCTTGTCCTGTAATTCTTCTGCGTGGGTAATTTTTCCCACGACCCTCTCAAAGAGCTCTTCAGAAATCCAGTCGTTACCGAAGGTCAAACCCCACACCATGTTTTTCGTGAACCTCTTAAAAAAGGGACCCTCGTACGGTAGCAACGCTCCTGTGAGTTCCTTGTTTTTGACCGAATGTGTAGCACCTTGAACATAAAAGTTCGACAGACAGTCCTCGTACTCAGGACGCCACCAGTCATCAGTGCGTGTCGCTTCGAGAACTTCGGTGCCGGTCACTTCAAGAGCTTCGGTGCCGGTCAGCTCAAGAACGTTTCCTGGTCTGCACACTGGTTCTTCGTCACTGTGCACCCGTGCAACCACATACTCCTGATCAAGAATTTTCTCCGCTGCCCAACACCATGCTTGTGATTCTGACCATCGAGGATAAGCATGCCTGAGGCGCACCCTTTCAGTAGGAGTTAGTTGCACCCAGACAGTTTGGTTGGAGGACTCATACCAGGCTTGTGGATCAGAGTAACCTTCAGACTCCTTCAAATATTTTAACATCACCTCTCGCCAGTTTGTTTGACTCACCACTTCGGGGACTTCTGCGTTGCAGGCCTGTTGAGACGCTTGTTCGAGCCCTGTAACCAACACGGTAAGGACCTTCTGAGCCTCGTACCATGGAACCACGTCTTCCGACTCAAAATTGATAGTCAATTCCAGCGCGGCTGCAGAAAGCTGACAGGAGGTCTTGGCATTTCTTGTCACCTGTGGCGCCCGCTGAAGGAGAGACACTGGTTCGTCCACTTCTGTTTCATCACAATCCGAATGAAAGAAATGTTCAGGGAAGTAAGGCGCGGTTTGAGACAGGGGCACTGGTTGTAACGGCGCCTGAGTCAAGGCTCTTGCATGGGCCAACAACGCAATAGGCTCCTGTGTGAGATCTTCGTCGCAATCTGGCATTTTTTCTGTTCCTTCTGGCTGTTTTCTGTTACGGCGACGCTGCGCGCCTGGGAGACGACGTTGTGTCTTGTCTGGCTCTGCACCAACATTGTTTCCTTCATCCGAATCCTGGCTGACCTTCAAAACACTTCCTTTGTCTCCGTACGTCGGATGAGCGTCAGCTTGTCCAGAAGCACCTTCGGAGTGCACATTCGGCAGTGCCGCACCAGCACCTGAATTTGGACAACGTTTGGCGCTTGAACCAAGGCGCTTGAACCAGGTCTTCCACCACTTAGATTTGGAACTTGATATCATTTGATGACTTGAATTGTCTTGTAAGTGCAACCTTGTAAGTGCAAGGTCTATTGTTGGTGTCCTTTTCTCGGGTCTCTTGAGTTGCCTTGATTGGCAAAGCCTGCTGCTTGTTTGCTTGCTTGTTTCACCCGGTGCCTGCTGGTTTTACCGGAAGTCAAATCACTCCTCAAAGCAGTACATGCAAGACACCCATATCCCACAGCAGTAACGTACAAGAGTCAAATATGTCGTGAACCCGATCCAGTCACAGTAGCAGTGTTGATGGCGGCACCGGTAGCAGCAATGACGGCAAGAGACAATTCAAGGGCTCATCATACCCTATATAAATACATAGCATCAGGGGCTGAATTGTCCTGCGGGAATACTATGCACGCATCGAAAGATCGCAAATATTATGCATGCACCGAGAAGCGCTCACAGAAAAGGCGTGAAATTATGGTCACTATTACCCGGCGCGACCTCTGTAGACTAGCGCCTCTGTCGCTAATGGTAGCGTTTGACGGCCGCAGTTACATGTACGCGCGCCCCTGTTTTTCTCTTTTTTGTTTTTCTTTGTTTTTTTTTAAAAAAAAAAAAAATCATTAGTAAAAAAAAAAAAAAAACGAAAGTTAGGGGGGGAGGAAGAGGGACACAACCACCCATGGCATACGCGCACCGCACACAGCACGCACACCGGTGAACAGGAGCCCAGTGGCTCAGGGGACCGCACATGCAACACAACACACCGAGCGAGCACACCGGTGAACAGGAGCCAGCTGGCCCAGGACACCGCAGACGCACCACAGCAAACCGCGCGGGCACACCGGTGAACAGGAGCCCAACAGCCCAGGACACTGCACACACGTAGGGCGGCCGAGGGACAGGAAAGAACCAATACCCCATGGGTCGGACGCACTGGGGCGACCCAGCCGACCCACGGGGCCAGTGGCAGGAGCGGTACTCCAAGGGCACTGGTCCGAGCCCGGCCAGGCTGCACCGGAGACCATGGCAAAGGTCACCCGGAGCTATGGAAGCAACCGGTGACAGGCGAGCCGGTACACAGTCCAGGAGGGGGTCACCTGCCAAGCAGAGTGGCCCCGCAACACAAGCCACAAGAGTGAGGCGGTCGTACCGTAGACAAGCGGGAGCAATACCCCTTGTGGTGAGAGATACTCCACACGGCTGGGCAGCCCCCCAGAGCTGCCGTTCAAAAGAGGGGGCATGTGGCCCTACCCATGGACACATTTGGGGACACCCTCCCACCTGGGACACATGGACCGGGTGGCCGCGACAATGCCTTCCCAAGCACATGCGGGAGCGGCTCAAGAGGCACCTGACATAGGGCAGTGGGAGGGACAGGACGTCCCCTTGGTAAGACATTCTTCCTGCAATGTCAAATGAGGCATCCCGAGCTCCCGAAGATACCTACCTACCTACCTACCTCCATCCTTCTCGTACCACGGTGAGCGACAACTTGGACTGGTTTGAAGATGACCGCGTACCAGTGAACCTCGAAGCCGACCTATATCATCCCACCAAGCCCTGCTACGACCATCCATCTGTCACCGTATGCCTCCCCTATTCCTACATGTCTCCACAACAAGTGGCCCCAAGAATCTGGAAGGTTTATGATCCGACCCACGGCCGCTTGTACTACTACCATCAGATGATTGGGGAAACCCCCTGCAGTCCACTGCACAACCCTGGAGCGACGCTGCAAGCGCCACCCTTCCTAATTATCGTTTGCCTGGGTCATCCCTGGCATCATTTTCACACCTTTTTCCCATTTTTCAAGCAGCAGCAGCTGCAGGAACTCTATCAGTGCGCCCTGCTGGGGCTTTGCACCACCTTCTCTGTCGTCGACAACACTTATATTTTTTTTGTTGCTAACGCTACAAGTCCTTGCAGGAACCTTCACATGACACAGTTTTTCTACACACAATCTCAATGCATTGCCTGACCCTGCTATGTCCCCCGGTTGTTTTCCCCTAGGGGTGAAACGCAAGGGTTTTGCAAAACCAGCAACAGTTTTGAATGGCAAAATAGGAGCACTTTGTTCATTACGCATCATTACCCGCCAGTTCAGGGCATTGCTTTTCAATGCCCCCCAATTTTCTACCTCGCAGCAACCCACCTCAGTTTTGAGCCTAATTCCAAACTCGAGCGTTTGTGTTCACACACACATATAGCGTCATGGGCCGCATGATGTCGAACCACACACATGGCACACACCACTTACACCTATGGAAACACACATACTCCACACCAATTGCCACAACGAACTATACACACACACAGGCAAATATAGTATTGTAAACATAGGCTTGACCTCCCATGATACAGTTACAACCGGAACGCCTTATGTAAATAACAGATGGGGAAATAGCCCATGGACAAGTTGTGAGCCTTTATGATCATCATCATCACCCAGCTCACCCGGCACAACACCCCTACGAGGCAGATCCATGGAGAGCGGGGGACTGCCCCCCCCCCCCAGGTACCCAGCACCACCGCGTGAGGCCCCCCAGGGGCCAACGAAGTCTCCTGAGTGGCCCGGCTCGCCCAACGGAGGAGCCCGCTCACACAAACGCCAGCGCTCCCGCTCCCCCCCCGCAAGACACTCCCGCACAGGGCTCTCCCACTCCCCAGGACGCGACCGCGCCTCAACCGTGCCCAGTCTGCACTTGCACCGCTTCTGCTCCCCGAGGCGGCGCCACAACTCCCCAGGGCCCTGCGCCCACCGCTCCCGCTCCCCCGAGCGCCACCACGCGCGCCATGGTCGTCCCGTGTCCCCATCCCTCTCCCCCCACGAATGGCACCACGCCTCCCGTTTCCGGCGCCACTGAAACGCGTCCCCCACCCCCAGCCCCCGCCACCGCCGCTCCAGGACCTCAAGCTTGGAGCCCTCCCCCCCCCTGTCCCCCGCCGACCTCGCCTGGTGGTCCCCCCCCGCCCTGCGGGAGCTCTGCCGGTGGGTGAGGTTGGCCGGAGGAGCGGGAAGGCGTGAGGAGCGCCGCTGCCTCCACACTTTCGAGGAAATCCTCACCCAAACTCCCGCCGACCCCGACAACACCGCCCCTAAGGCCGCCATGACGCCGAGGGCACGGGAAACCCTCCACCGGGAGGCAGTTCAGGGCCTCCAACCCCCCTACACCCAGGAACCCTGTGCTGGTGGCTCCAGACCGCCCACCGCTGGGCATGGGCCATCGGCACCCACATACCTCGCCACAAGCCCCCAACCAGGGCACCGGAAAGGGAAAGGGCAAAGCGAAGGCCCGCGTCAAGGGGGCGAGGAAAAGCGCCAGGTGACGGGCGCAAACCCATGGAAACAGGGCACCGGGGGCAACACAATACAGGGGCAAGGAACCACTGGAGGGCCACCGACACTGGGACAAGGAAAGGGTAGGGGCCCCAGCACTAGGGAGGGAGGAGAACGCGAGGACAGGCGCCAGGGCACGCACCCACGGAGGAGGGACACACCACATCGGAGGGACCGGCGCTGTCCAACTCCCCCACACCCAGTCGACACGGCGAGACCCCCAAGGGACACCGCCACACCTGGCCTCAAGATGGACCACCCCAGAGGCGCACGCCCACCAGGACGCGCCACCACAGCCCAGACCCGACAGCGCACGAACCACAACGGGTCGCGCCCACCAACCACCAGCCCCCACACAGGGGGAGGGGGGTACATCCACACAGTACACCATCGCGAGCACCGCACAACCCACGACCGCACCCTAGTTGCCAGGCGACGACCCCGGCCACCTTCCACTGCAGGGGCCACCACACAGACAGAGGGGCACAGACACCAGAGGGCAAGGGGAGGCGGCCGCGGCTCCAAGGACGGGGTCGGCACGAAAGCAGGGAGACAGGATGGGAGGTGAACCAGCAACGCGGAGGAGACCACGCAACCCCACCCCACGCAACCCGGCACACCCCTAGGGACAGGGACCCCCAGAGGGCACGGGACCAAGGCGCAGGCCCCAAGGGAGGGCAACCCCACGGACAACCGCCTGACCCAGCGGAGCAGACAACACACCCAGACCCCTGGCAGCACCGACCCAGCGACGCCATCCACGCCAAACCATGCCCACCAACCACCACATTGTCCGGGCCCGCGATGCACACAGCAAAGCCACCAGTCTCACCAGCGCCAACGCAACCCCATGCCGGACCAGGGGGTCCAACTGACCCACCGCACAACACGGCACAGAAAAACACGTCGCGGCACGACACCACACCATCCTGCCCAACGATTCCAGGGAACACGCAACCCCCCTGCACAGAGTAGAATCCCTCGCCCTCGGACCGCCCCCACCAAAGCACCACCATCAGCACATCCCGGGGGACAAGCGGTCGCAGGCAGCAGAGCGGGGGCACACAGAACCGTCCGCCCCACAACCCACCTACCCAGAGATTTCGTCACGGAGCGCCACATCCTCCTGGAGGGGCAAGCACATCACATCATCACCGCAGCACTCTACGCCCTCGCCGCCCACGAACGCCACTGCGCCTCCACTGCTATCCCGGCAATGCCCCCACCACCAGATGGACCTGAGGACCCCGTCAAGCCCCTCCACATTGATCAACTTCTCCGTCGCATGGACATCCCGCACCTCCAGCCCGCCAAAATGGAAGTAGCCGTCGCACCATGGGACACCCTCTACACCCCCCCCTAGCAACCCGCCATCATCATCCTCAAAGCGGATGCCCTATGGTAGGTACTCCACTGGGCGGAAGGGGTCCCCATGGCGGCCCAGGCCTAAACGCCGGAAAAATAACAGTAAGAAAAAGTCACTGCCATGTCTTTCTTGGAGGGCTTGATCCAGGCTAAGCCCCCCTTAAAACCCTTTGTTGATGCTGAGACAAACTTAAGTGTTTTTATCTCTCTTTTGTTGCCTAAAGTACACTTTCTCAAAGTAACTAGGGTTGTGACCCTAGCCCCCCCATGAAGTTCACCCCTACCACTCAACTGAGCGGAGGTACCTTCCTTCATGGAGGACATACCAGAATAAATCAGGCATTACATGCTTGTTGGCCTTGGAGGTTAAGCCTAAGTGGTCTCCCACCCCAAGACCCCTATACTCAATTGTTTCTACCACTTATTGTGGTCCTACTTTGTAACTGTTTCTGAATTCATTTGCTTGGCCAAGTCATTTTCTGTGTGGTCCTGACATCTATGCCCCTCAGTCCTAAGCCGCACCATTTCACCCAAGAGAGTGCACATGAAGTGCCTATTGCAACCTCTGAGGCTAGAGTCTGACCAATTTTCATATAAAACCTTTTGTATTATCCATTTGTGTTTGAATATATGTGCATATACCTGCTTTGTCTATCTGCAGCCCTTCTGTGTTACACTGGATTCCAAAACCAATCATTGATTCGATCCATATTCAGTCCTTGCTGCTTTGGTTTGGGGTTTTCAACTACAAAACCTGCAGGAATACATCAAAAGACCTAGGGCATAATTGAAGGACATCTTTCCGGTAGCAGAGACAGTCCCTTGTGACCTTTTGAACCGACCCTGAGAAGAAGTGCAAAACAAAAGCTCAACAACAAGTCCAACATGTCCACGCCAAGCGTCAGGACCTGGCCTATCCGAACTGTCCAAGTACAAATGCGCAGTGTGGTCCACCCAATGAGTGAACCACCACACCGAGCACCACATCACCTCAGTGGCGCATCTGGGTCCCAAGGAGATCCAGAACGCAGAAGGGCGGAAGAGAGTAAAGGCCTTACCACCGAGGCCTTAGCAGCACACGGTGGAGACAGCTTCAGTCACCTCCACAGACGTGTGGCTGCTTCAGTATCAAGATCCAATTGTCCAGCTTCATCCTCAACTGCCATTGAAGGACCTGAGGAATATGAGAAGCTGAAGATGAAGATGGATGAGTACATCATGCACGAGGAGTACTATAAATCCATCCGTGGGGAAGATGGAGAGGAGCCCTTGGCTGTACATGGATCTAGACCACGTACAGATCTAGGGTCCTATGCACACTCTGGTCCTCCGTCCACTGCATCACTGCCAAGACGACTAAGACCTGAGTATCCAACCCCAAGGGCCCCCTAAGTGGGCCCAACACGAGTCGAAGAACACCATCCAAGGCCAACCTACGGTGCCCTGGATCAGACGGCCGAGCTGCTGGCCAAATTCCTGTCTGCATCAGAAGATCCAGACGTGACGGCCTTATCGGAGGCCATTAAGGCTAAACTGGGTATTGCAGAACCCTTACCCAAGCCTGAATTCCTCTCTCTCTCTCCAGGGTTGAGTACCCTGGCCGAAGATCTCAAGAGATCGAGGGTCTCAAGGCTGTTGCCTAAGGTTACCTGCCCCAGCCCCTTTCACCCCCGTGCCAGGACTGTGCCTATGGCGGATCTACAGGACGTGCCTGTCACAGAGAGTGAGAGAAGAGAGCTGTCAGCCCTGGCCCCTCTTGCCGGCGTGTCACCTACAGGCCTAACTCCGGGGGTTGGGAAGACGGGCAGACCAATTGCCCAGGCGAACATCCAGCTGGAACTGCCGGAGTTCGACCCCAAAAATCTGCCTGAATGGGCAGAAGAATTTGCGGAGTTCCTTTTGTTGACTGGCCAATCCCATGTGGATGTGGCCACCAAATGTTCACTGCTAAAACGCTCTTGCAAAAAGAAATTTTTGCAAAAACAGGTCAAACAGATTGTGAAAACCTGTTCTACCTGGGCAGAGGTACTCCTGAGGTTAGAGAAAACATTTCCAGTCTATGAGACTGACCTCAGCGTACGGACACAGATCGAGGAGCTACCTATGCTCCCGGAGTTTCCATCCGCTGCGCGAATTTCTGAGTATGTGTGCGACTTGGAGTACTTATTTTCGAGGATGAATGTGGGCTCCTACGGAGCCACTGAGCCCCACCTGTGGCTCATGAGTAAGATCCCCAAGCGTACGTGGGATGATTGCCGCTCCACCTCTGAGAGGAAGAGCAGGACCCACTCGTATGATACACTGGTGGATCTCTTGATTGAGCTAGCTCTTGAGAGAGAGAACGACTCCCACATGGAGAAGTTCCTCAAGAAGCATTTGGGACGAGGTGGTACCCCTACCCCCGAACGTGGCGAAGGGAAGGGGCATAAAAATCCCACTAACACCAACCAGGGAGGCGGTAAAGGGAGGGGCAACCTACGTGCCATGAACGAGGTTCCAACTGATGCAGGCACACCCCCCCTGTTTTACTGCCGACCTGTCAATGACAAGGGGGGACCTTGTCATGCCTCTGACTGCGATCTCCGCAGTGGCTGTATGCTGCAGATGAAACGTCAGCAGCATACTAGAGATTAGAAAACAGTGACCCATCAGGACCACTTCAGGTGTACCATCACCTGTGGTTACTGTGGCAAACGTCGTCACTATGAGGACGAATGCCACATCAAGAAACGCGAGAGTGACAAACTCAAGCGTCAGGAGGCGGAGCGCCAGAAGACCCCGACGCCCGCCAGAAATCCCCCGAATGGGGATAAAGGTAAAGGAGGTGGAAAGGGGGGTTGCAAAACTGGACCCCCTAACCCCCAGAGGCGCTCATCAGCGCCTGTTGCTACACCTACTCCTGCTGCCACACCCGCTCCTGCCGCAAATGTCCCCCAGAAGCGCCCCCAAGGGGATAACGCTACCCCTGAGGGGAATTATTCTAAGAAGAGGCGCTTGGCCTGGATGGCCAAGTCCCTCATGGCTGCAGGAGTGGATGTGAAATTCCCTGATGAGGAATAGGGGGGCGGCTCCGAAGAGGAGGACTTGGTTTTTTGGATCCTCGTGAAAATCGGGGATCAGGTTTTTCGAGCAGTGCTTGATACCGGTGCAACACTTTCCATAGTGGCCCGGCGCCTGCTTAAAACTTTCAGGAAAACTAAGACCGTGGCCATAAGAGTAGGGGATGGGCGTACCATCCATTCCTTGGGGGGGTCGATGTGACCATATGTCTGGGCGACGGAACGGTGACCCAACACTGCAGAGTGTTGGACACTGACGCCTTTGACATTGTCATTGGCACTGACTTTCTAAGAAGGCACCCCCAGGTTAAAATGCTGTCCCTACAGCGTCCTTACTCTTTGCACTGCGACTTTGGCAGTCGGCTATTCTCCGTTCCTTCGGAGCTGTCAGGACGAAAAGAGTCTGGGCTGCGCTACGCAGCCAAGACGAACTATCGTACTGAAAACTACCAACTGGCCCGTCATGTTCTCGAAAATGGACTGGCGGCCCTTCAGGTAAAACTGGATGAGATCCAGGTGGAATTGTTTGCGAGCCAACAACAGCACATCATGCAGTTGTACTGCTCGAAACAAATGAACAATGCTTTCCGTTTCTTCTGGAAAGCAATGGGCCTAGCGTATGCTAACCCTCCCTTCTCCCTGCTCGCGAAGGTTCTAACCAAGATCGCTCATGAGGGAGGAAGGGTTGTTATGTGCACCCCTGACTGGGGTTGCTCTGGTGAACATGCTTACTGGCGCCGTATGCTTGACCGAATGACCGTGGGGAGAGTGCAACTCCCCGACGGCCCCATCTATGTGCCTGAGGACTCAGACACAGCTATGCAGACCCCTGAGTGGGCTAGTTTCCTGTCCATCATCGATGGATCTCTCCATCCTGTACCCCTGTGTGACCTGGACCAGGTGCTACTAAAAGAGGTCATGGCCGAAAATCGTGGCTTGACCCTTTATGATCTCAAAAATCGATCTCCTGAGCACCTATCTGCCACTCTTACAGGGTGTGATTCTGCTGATGACTATCTGGAACCTGCAGCTGTAAAAGAGGATGCTGACGACCAACTGTCTGAGATCGCCAGCACTATTCCCTCTGTTGATCCCAGCTGTGTTGACTTAAAACATAGTGCTTTCCTGGCCCAGCTGTTGCTAGAGGAGGTAGATCTAGAGTCAACCTCTGAACCCGCTTCCTCTGTTGGGAAACCAGTGCTACACATGCAGCCTGTGCACACAGGTGAACCCGTGGCCCGGAGTACTGATGCTCTGGCACGGCCTGCTGCTAATAACATGCCATTGTCTGAGCATGACACTCAAGAACTCGGACGGCTGTTGTACCTGAAGGCCGAAGGTATTGAGCGCCAAGAGCGGCTGCAATACCTCAGACAGACCTGGAAATACTCCATCTGGTCTGAGGAGGACGATGAGTCCTATACGCTGCCTGATCCTGAGATACCTCTAGTGTATTCTCTACACTATGGGCAGCAATGTCCCCCTGAGTGGGACGATGGTACTGTACCTGCCGAAACTGCTGATCGGCCTAAAACGAAAGAACATGGAAAAAGCAACCTCCATGCTGAGGAGGATTTCCTTCAGAAAGTCGAGAGTCTTAACCTTGACCCCCACCTGAAGAAACTGCTTATAACCTATGAGGAGGTGTTCGGCGCCTTGCCGCCTCCCCTATCTTGTAAAAAAGTGGTCCAGATGGACCTGAAATTGAAACCCGAATTTGAAAAGACGCGAGTGAGGCGTCGTCCCTATCCCGCTCCACAGGAACAGGTTGAAGAAATCGAGCGCCAGATCCAAGAATGCATTGATGCTGGCCTCGTTGAAGAGTATAAACATGGGGACTATCCCCATCACTGCAGCCCCTGTTTCCTTGTTGCTAAACCAGGGTCGACTGCTCTACGTCTTGTTGTAGACTATGGTGAGGTCAACAAGAAAACCCAGAACCACTCAGGGAGTATTCCTAACATGGAAAACACCCTGGAGCGTATTGCCAAATGCAGGTATAAGACCAAAATGGACAAACGCTCTGGTTTCTGGCAGGTTGACCTAACCGCCGCAGCTCAGGAGCTGCTTGCCTTTATAACCCCTAAGGGTCGTGTCTTCAAGTGGAAGGTTATGCCTTTCGGGGTGGCTAACGCCCCAGCGCTCTTCCAGGAGCTTATGAACAAAATTTTGTACATACTGAGGCGCAGGCCTCTAGTACAAGAGTTGATTTCTCGGGGTGCAGAAATGGAGGCTCACATCGACGACGTGAGTTTGGGTACTAATACCAAAGAGGACCATGTCCTTCACCTCCGTGAATTCTTCACTGTTTGTCAAGAAAACCATCTCCGAATCAAACTCGAAAATTGTGAGTTCATGAAAGAGGAGATGGAGTATTTGGGTTTCGACGTGGGGTATGGCTGGTGGAAACCAGCCGCGTCTAAGATGCAGCCCCTACAGGACATGCAGATTCGCGATGACCCTAAGAAGGGTCTACACGATGTGAGGAGCTTTGTGGGCGCCTGTAATTTCTATCGGCGTCACATCCACAATTTTACTTACTCCTCTGCACCCCTCACTGACCTGATCAAGAAAGCTACTCCCTGGAGATGAACCTCCAGAGAGGAAGAGTGTTTCCAGGAGTTGAAGAAGAAGATTGCCTCCTCCAACTGCCTGGGAGTGCCCCGCCCTGAGGGCGAGATAGTCCTGATCACTGATGCCAGTGATGTAGGGGGGGGAGGTACGATCTACCAATGGCAGGAGCTTAACCCCGCTGAACTAACCCACTGCCATTATCGTACTACTGGACTGAACCGTGATGGTTCGTTGAAACATGACTATCCTACCAGTGAGTGGCGACTGGTGCCACTGGGACACTGGAATTGGAAATGGAACCAAGCGCGTTCCAACTACAGCACCTATGACCAGGAACTCCTGGCCGGTATGTTGGTGCTGTCGTCACAATCCCGACTCCTGGGGTCTAACCCTATTGTCTGGCTGTGTGACCAGGAGCCTGTGAAGTCTTTTCAGAAGGGCCCACCACCAGAAAAAGCGAAGCTAAAACGGTGGTGGACTTACCTGAGCCAGTTCAGGCTGACAGTGCATCATATCCCCGGGATTAAGAATGAACTGTCTGACTATATATCGCGCAACAACTTCGATGCGCTTATTGGTGAGAGCTCTGAGGCGCTCGCCAAAGAGGCTTTCCAGCGTATGGATGTCCAGCTTGACCTATCCATGCGCACTGCTGGAATCCTAGAGGGTTGGAGTCTAACCGACTATCAGTCAGAGTATGAAGAAATTCTCCAAACCCTCAGCACTGGTCTCGAACCCCGTGTCATTGACGGGCACCAGTGGTATAAAAACAATCAGTACCTCTTCTACGAGGACCGAAATGTTGTGCCTGAGGCACGACTGGATGGGTGCCTACAGTGGTCCCATCTCAGTTCTGGTCACACGGGCGCTAATCACTCAGTGGACTTCTTCCGTGAGTGTTTCTACTCTAGTCTAACCCTGACTGAACTTAGGTCGCGTATGCAGACCATTGTGGATGCTTGTGGCTGTCATGCCAGCAAGCAGAGCGACAGTAGGGATAGGGGCCTGATCTCCAGCTTACCCATACCCTATTGTGCTAACTCTCTTCTCTACGTGGACTACATCCACGGCCTACCACGCTTTGGCGGCTATGATAGTTGCCTCGTGGTCACCTGTGGTCTATCTCGCTTCACCCGTGTGTTCCCTTGCAATAAGAAAATCACAGGTGAGCAGACTGTAAAAATGTTGGTCGAACAATGGTTCGAACCCTATGGAGCACCTAAACAGGTGCACTCTGATGAAGATGTACGCATCCGCAGTGACACTGGGTGGTACAAACGAGTGCTAAATGCCCTCAACGTGGAGGTAACCACAGGTGTGCCCTACACTCACACGTCTAACCCTCTCTGTGAGAGACAGAACCGTGTGGTAGAGCAAAACTTAAGAATCCTGATGAAACAGGAGCGCACCAAGGACTGGGTACGCCTAGTGCCCTGGGCAGTTCTGTCCATGAACTCACAGCGGAGCTCTTCTACGGGTTTCACCCCCCACGAACTGTTCCATGGAGGACGACCTGCTTGGTTCTTCAAAACCCCCTTTCCTGAGGACTTCAAGAGTCCTGTGGGAGATTGGCTGGAACACAAGCAGTCTCTGGCTAACCAGGCTGGTACTAACCTGAGGCACATTCGTGACCGTGAACAGAGCCGACGGAACCGCCTACGGCGACCTGCCAGCTTCAAAGTTGGTGACCTTGTTTTGGTACACCATTCACGCCTACCCTCCTGGCCACGTAACTGCCTACAGGACCCTTACTTTGGACCCTATCGTATCATCAGGATAGATGGATCCAGGATCCATGTCAGGTGCAGTCCACGTCTAGGTGGTGAACTACTATGTGCTCCTAAGCAGTTGAGGCACTATCACTCCCCTGACGACTTGTCTTGGGATGAGTGGCGCCTCAGCGACAGTGAGATTGCACGTATAGACCTAGAGAACGCTGCCAGTCCAGAGGAGGCAGACGGACTCGAAGAGATGACTGCCGATGAGATGGCAGTCGATGGTTACTACGTGGTTGCAGGTATTGCTCGCCACGAGTATAAACAGGGCTGGAAATTCCTTACCCTGTGGGATGGCTGTGGGTTGTCCGAGGCGACCTGGGAACCTATGTCAGCCTTCATACAACCAGATGGGAGTATCAACCCCATCTTCCGCACTTACCTCGTTGAGAACAACAAGGGGCAGCTCGTAACCCGTGCTGAGACTATGTCCCAGCGTAAGAAGCGAAACTAATTACCCTGTGTCAGTCTACTGACCCTGTCTGTGCCCTGCAGACCCACGCCTATGGTTTCCAGCGTGAGCCAGGTGGCCGCTTATCAAGATTGCAGCCACCCAGCGAGTGTTTGCCTTGTTGACCATGTGTTGCATGGGTACTGCCCTAATGTAATGACCTTGGTGAGCCAACGAAGAACGGTGGCTTTCTACACCAGGGGGGAATGACAAGCAAGGTGTTATGAGGCAAGGTGTGTCTTCCCTCCTTGGGGACAAGCGAGCCCACAGTTAGGACATTGACTGGTCCAGACCCATGGGGTTCTACCCTTCCTTACAGGGTTTACCATACCCCTAAGTGTGCTACGTATGTCTGTATGTGTCTCACTTCTCTCCCCAGCGTGGCTCCCGGAGACCGGGCTTCGCTGACGTCAGACCGAAGGTCCTAATCAGGTACTATTACCACTCCTATGGCGCCCAATTTCTGTGCTGGCGCCTAACCTTGGGGTAAACGGCAAAAGCCCTACCTACTAAGAGGGGAGGGGTGGCCAAGTGTGCTAAGGGCATACAAAACGCCCATTTTTGCTACAGGCCAAAAGCTAACGCACTCCCCTGCCCACGAGGAAAAGCACGCGGGACAGGAGACACCACTACACTACACTCACTAACGCCAGCACCGGCCTTCGAAGGCAGGGTGAGCACTCATCACTTGCACTCACCTCCTGCCAGGCCTGCTGACCCTAACCCCTACACACGCTACTGGGTGCTGCTGTCAAACGTCACTCAGGCCCTAGTGGCCCTCCTGTGAAAAGGACGAGAGAACACAGCGCTCCTAAGCAGCTGTGGCCTAACAGGGGACGCCACAACGCGTTTCCCCTGCTAGGGCTTGGAGGGAACCGGTGCTCTCGTTGCGGGCACAGCGCAGATGTCGTTGAGGTCGAACTGTCCTCGCCAGTATTGGCTGAGGCACAGTGATTTGATTTGTGATCAGCGCCCCTGTTTTGCTGGGGCAGAAAAATGGTAGCCGCCGAAGGCAGCTGCTGCGTGCACCAATCACCCTTAACCTCTCCCACCTGTACAAAAGAGGCAGATGAAGGGGCGTTTGCGACTGAGGAACCAAGCCACACCCCAGGTATTATACCCTTCTCAGTGTGACCTATAATACACTGTTCGCAAACACGCTGCAGATGCAGCTACCCCTGTCAAGCAAGCAAGCTTTAAGAAACTCCTCGGGTTCTCTTAAAGAACGTACCGAGGAGCCTCTGGGTAACCTAAACAAGGTTTACCGTGCGCAATTCGTGTGGCCTACCCTTTAATGCATCATGTGCACGCAGGGAAGGGAGGCTTAACCACAGACTCAATCAGGAGGTGAGCTCCTCCTGGGCTAACCTACCTTACTCACCATGCATCGTGTGAATGCCGCATTGAAACGAACACAAAACAAACCTAAGCGTTTTAAGCAACTCAACTTGAACGCCACGGCCGCACACGAACAAACGCTAACCTGTGGAGAAACAAGGGTGAATTAGGGATACAGGTGAGACGATACAGCGTGTGGATGCCTAGATTAGGCACATGCATCGCGAGCACAGCGCATATTCTAACCCTACGTGCGCGCTGCGCCCTCCATTCGCATCACATACCTTTCATTCCTGCTTTCACCTGTGCAGAGCACGAGAGATGAACACCCGACCCCCCAACGAGCGCAGCGTTGACAACCCTAACGTTTTGACGGGACAACCAACACGAACGCAATGCGTGAGTGTGAATTGACACAGACATACCTCAGAGACGGGTTGTTGAACTGCTCTGTGGTGTGGGCTGATTTTGAATGCTTTACTCTGAAGTTTATAAAAATTTTGATGCAACTGTGGAAAAATTTTCTTTAAAACTTTAAAAACTACGGCTCATACCTTCTTTTCCAAAAGCCGTTTTCGCTTGCGCAACCCTTTTCTTGGCGTCCGCTTCCTTTGCGCTTGTCTGCGACTTTAAGTTATGTGTAAAAATGACGATTTCCCGCCTGGTTTCGTCGATTTTCAACGATTTCACTTGCTAAATCGCAACCCCTTCCGCAAAACCGCAGGAATCACTCCCTGCTGGTTCCATTTTCTATTTTTTCCAGCTCCTCGGGGTTTGTGTCCTCCATTGGGAGTATTGCTCCGCCCTGGCCCTTGGTCAGGACGTTTACCAAAACGCTGTTTATACGGCGATAACCGTCCGCATTAGAGCGTTCGACTGTACTCTAGTGGACAGACACATGTGCTCTGGACAGGGAGTCCTGGGTTCAATTCCCACTGCCCCCACACTTTTTCCAAAAGTTTTCGCCGCACGCCGGCGACTTTTGAGGAATCCCCCTTCGAAGGGACATCATTCACGGTACATTACACTGTTTTTCAAGGGTCCCTACAGTGTGATAGGCTTCTATGAAGTGATGAGAATGTTTTTGGTAAGTTCAATGCATTTTTTGAGGTAATTTTGGGACTATTTGAGCCTTTTTCCTTGGTCCTACTAGCTTAGCTAACTAGTACTCCAGGGGGGAGTAAGAAAAAGTCACTGCCATGTCTTTCTTGGAGGGCTTGATCCAGGCTAAGCCCCTCTTAAAACCCTTTGTTGATGTCGAGACAAACTTAAGTGTTTTTATCTCTCTTTTGTTGCCTAAAGTACACTTTCTCAAAGTAAATAGGGTTGTGACCCTAGCCCCCCCATGAAGTTCACCCCTACCACTCAACTGAGCGGAGGTACCTTCCTTCATGGAGGACATACCAAAAAAAATGGGGCATTACATGCTTGTTGGCCTTGGAGGTTAAGCCTAAGTGGTCTCCCACCCCAAGACCCCTATACTCAATTGTTTCTACCACTTATTGTGGTCCTACTTTGTAACTGTTTCTGAATTCATTTTCTGTGTGGTCCTGACATCTATGCCCCTCAGTCCTAACCAGCACCATTTCACCCGAAAGAGTGCACATGAAGTGCCTATTGCAACCTCTGAGGCTAGAGTCTGACCAATTGTCATATAAAACCTTTTGTATTATCCATTTGTGTTTGAATCTATGTGCATATACCTGCTTTGTCTATCTGCAGCCCTTCTGTGTTACACTGGATTCCAAAACCAATCATTGATTCGATCCATATTGAGTCCTTGCTCTACTTGCTGCTTTGGTTTGGGGTTTTCAACTACAAAACCTGCAGGAATACATCAAAAGACCTAGGGCATAATTCAAGGACATCTTTCTAGAACCAGAGGACCCCCGCGGGGCCGACAACGACTCCTCAAAGCCACCACAACCAGAGGCCGAGAGGGCGCCCCACGAAAAGCCCTCTACACAGCAATGTACTGTCCCTGAACGGTCCACACACGCGCTAGAAGCCACGGAGGGCTGGATCAGGCAGGCGAAAGCCATGACGAACTACTACTGCCACCACCCCTTTGACGACAGCCCGACTGCCCCACCATCGCCCACGGACGCCCCAGAAACCATGCGGAAACTCGCCGACCTAACACGCAACATGGCCAAGGCGACCATGCAAGCACTGGCGGAACCCCCGCTGCGAAACCCCGACCAACAGGCTACCCACCCCTTTCTTCAAGCCCACGCACTTCCAGTCCCACCACCTCTGGTCCCGCGGAAACGAGCACGACAAAGAAGGGGCACACTTGCCCGTAGCCCCCAACAGGCCAGAGTAGGCAGCAAGGCAACGAACCCCCACCCACCCGCACCCGCAGCAGCCTCTCCCCCAAACCCTGCAGGTACCCCGCCAAACCCCCCAGCCTACGCAGATTGGGCGTCCTCATTGTCTTCCCCCCCACCACAAGCACCCCCACAGCCTGACGCGTACCCCGAATTCCAACCAGCTGCGAGAGTTCAAAAGCCCTACGGTAACAACCAGACGGGCAACTGGATCTTGTGCAAGGGCACAATCCAATACCGCCTAAAGGGCAAGAGCCTAAACGGTGGGCTGCAAATCCTGGTGCAATGGCACTGCCAACCCCAGCTCAACCAACCCAACGCTCCGGACAAGGCAGAGGACGAAACCTTGGAGCTCACCAGCGCCCACCCCATGCAACGCGTCACTCCCGACAACAAGGCCGGGAGGGGCAATCAATACACCGAGGAAATCCCCCCAGAATGGACCCGGGGCCTCCCCTCAACATGTCCACCCAAACGCGCCATCCCCGGCAAGAAGACGCAGAGCCCCAGTCCTCTTCCCTGACAGGCCAACAGCAGGGGAGGAAGGCCCCTACAGCCCAGGCCTGTGGCGACCAAGGCCACCATCAACCTCCTCGTCCTCAATCACCCAGCCATCACATACTCCAAGGACGCCACCGCAGCCCTGCAAGAGCTCCTGATGGCACCGGGGGCGAACTGGGTCCCCCACCTCCTCACCTTCCAGGAGCAAGGACTTCAACGCGATGACCCTCCGGAATCCACCCCGACATATAATCCGGACCAGAAAGCGTACCAATGCTACTGGCACGAAGGGACCCCCTTATATGCACGGACGGGCATTCACGTCCCACCTCGTCCGCCACCTCAGCCTCTCAGGGAGACTGAGCGTCTACAAAGTCGTCCGGGACGGATGGCAACTAAATGTCATCAACACCCAGCCTCCCTCCGGCGACGCAGCAGAACCCTTCCTCCAGGCCCTGGCCGAGGCATACAGCCAGATGGCCATGCTCGCAGCCACCATCATCATCAGCGCCATGAACGCCGCCCACGCCCCGGCGGACTGCGGGGGACAGGCCACAGCCCAGAACGACTCAGTCTGGGACAACATCGACATGCTTGGGCTAGGGGACCTGACCGCTGGCCTGGAGGGCCAAACATCCGACTTGGCCCACCAAAACGAGGCTGCCCCCTCTCGCATCAACGTGTGCTATGGCGAGCCCGCCACCATCATGCGGGCAGAGGCCCGGTACCGCCCCCTCCCGGTGGGACCCACATGCCATAGGCCCTTACACCTTCAGCTCACCATCCCGCACCTTCCCCCCACCCCCGCGGAGTATGGGGACAAAGGCTTGCCAGGCCCCCTGAAAACGCTGCCACTGCACGACAAGCAGGCCTGGTCCCTATAACGCACATCCATAGACCGCGCCCGGCAACCAACAAGACGCCACTGACCTGCTAACAGCCATGCGCACGGCTGCTGTCGCCTGCGGCTCCCAGCAGCAACCCCAGGCTGAGGAGGACCAACCACCCACAGCCCTGGCGGATATGCTCCATGCCCTGCGGCACGCAAAGCAACACCTAGCAACCCTCCTCCACGCCGACACCGCGCAAGCCCACCACCACATACACGACTGCAGAACGCAGATAGCCCACATCAGGGCGGACCTGCAGCAGTGGCACATCCACCGACAACAGCGCATCGCCCAGGAACATGACAGATACTCCCACCACATACTCCCCTACAAAGCTATGCGCCACCTCAACAAAGCCATGACCAACACCGGCCACCGCATGATCAGCACAGTCAGGCAGGAGGACATCTCCCTCACCAAAGACCCGGCTACCGTGCTCCAGGCCACCCAGGACAGCTTCCTCAACCAACAGACACGGACCCAGGACACACTAGACACAGACACCCAAAATAAAATCCAACACCTCCCCCAGGTCTTAAGATAAACCACACTCTCAGTAGGCAACTAGAGAACCGCCCTTTCACCATCCATGAAGTGCGGAAGGCCATCCACAGTCTTCGGAAACACAAAACCCCGGGCTAAGACGGCCTCCATACAGAGGCATACTACCCCCTCCCCGCCCACCTCCCTCGCCTCCTCGCCCAACGCCTGTGGGATATCCTCACGGGACAGACCCCCCTAACAACGGACTGGGCCAACGTTGTCCGCCCCATCTGCAAAAAGGTGGACTGGGCCGAGCCGGACAACTGGCGCCTCATAGTTTGTGCCGTTATGGAGGTCAAGATCGTCTGGACCATCCTCCTGTGCCGCATCCGTCCACAGCTAGACCCACACATACCTGCCAGCCTCTGGGGGGCTATCCCGGGCCGGTCACCACACGAGGCTATCCTCCTCCAGGACACCGTCGCCGACATGGACCCGATGGACCTCATCATCGCCGCCCTTGATGTCAAGGGAGCCTTCCTGAACACCCCCTGGCTCCTCTTGGAAGCAGTCTGGACCCCTCCAATCCATCCGCATCCGCAGGTACACAGTGCGCACCGGAGCGGGCCTCACCCCCTTCCTAGATCCGGGCAGCGGGGTACCCCCGGGAGGAGCAGAAGGGCCCTTCTGTGCCTCCATGTGACACTGCCCCTGGCCCTCGTCATCGAGCAGGAATACCCAGCCTACACACCCTACTCACTCCTCTCCCGCCTGGTGTGCTTCGCGGACGACACCAATCTCACGGTCGCGCACACCCGGCATGAGCCCCACACACCGGGCAAGGACCCCACAGTCACCCAGCAATCCGACGACTTATGGGAAGTGACCATCTCCTATCTCTACCAAAACAACCTCATCGTCCAACCTACCAAGTCGGTAGCCATGCTCAAGACCCCCCATGAAGGTCGTAGAACCTACCACCCACTTGGGAGTCATCCACACCGCCAACCCTGACGATGCCACCCTCCCCCCAAAAAATAAAAACCATGCCTAGCCCACCTCCAACCATATGCGTCTCCGTCCACCAAAGCCCTCTCCCTCTCACATCACAGCTTGGCATACTACCTCACCGGCCTGCTGAACGCCTCCATAGGCTTCCAGGAACTCCACTTAACACAACCCACCTCCGCCCTCCAACCGGCCACACGTGCCGTCACCAAGCCATTGGCGGCACACGGGGGCTGGTCCACCTCTATACCCACGCGAGCCATGTGTGCTGCGTGGCCCCAATATGGAGACACCATAGGGGACGAGGTGAAGGCGGCCTACACCAGGCATACCGCGCACCTCCTCCACCGCATGACCCACAGCCAGTCCCCAGAGGTCCGCAAAGTCGCCACCATCAGACTCCAGACTGCACAACGAGCCCGCAATACGTGGTCACGCTGGATACTCTACCAGACGGGCATGCCCACAAACACCAACAGCCGCATCTGGAACCATCTACAATTTCTCCTCCCTTCCCCACACAACGCCACCCTCACCAACCACACCTACCAAGAAGAAGGCCCCCTAGCGATCCTCTGCGGGGACCTGCACCACCACCCAAAGACACCATTGACACCATTGACCTCGTTGGCGCGTCAATCACAGTGGTATATGTCACCCTAGCAAGAACGAGGGCCATCGACTGCAGTCGGACACAACACACCTCTTTCCTGCAGCTCTCCACGTGGCCCGATTATTAGATTCGGGCCGGGCGAGGCAGGCGACGGTGAAATGCGGCAGGGAGCGACAGGAAGGCGACAGGGTGGCGACAGGAAGACGACAGGGTGGCGACAGGAAGACGACAGGCCAGCGGCAGGAAAGCGGCAGGGAAGCGACAGGAAGCGACAGGCAGGCGAGAGAACGGCGACAGGGGAGGTGCGACAGGAGGGCGACAGGAGGGCGACAGGGCGGCGACAGGGTGGCGACAGGGAGACGACAGGGAGACGACAGGAAACAAGACATAGCGACAGGATAAGCGACAGGAAAGCGACAGGAAGACGACAGGATGGCAATATGGCTAGCGGCGACAGGGAAGCGACAGGGAGGCGACAGGAGAAAGCGACAAGAGAGCGACAGGAGAGCGACAGGAGAGCGACAGGAGAGCGGCAGGGTGTTTTTTGCGACAGGAAGGCGACAGAAAGGCGACAGGAAGGCGACAGGGGTGCGACAGGAGAGTGACAGGCCTGTGGAAGACAACAAGTGGGACAAAATAGTACATGAATTTTTATACAGGTGGATATATGTAAAGAAAATGAGAACCAATGTTTTACATTTATTCCGATTCTTATGAAGATATCATTTCATTGTTAGATGGATAAACTTTTAGCGTTTGGTGAATTTTCATCTTTTATCGATTCATTCCGCAGGTAGATTTTGCCTGAAACTGAGAACTAAATGATAAGGATAAGTGTCAACTGCAAACTTTCCCGATCAGCAATGACCCCGACAGGTCCCGACAGCAAGAACTCGTCCCGACAGCAAGAACTTTTATTTATGCAAGCATTTCATTCAGTTAATCCATAAATTGTTTCTGATTGCTTTTTTGTCCTCTTCTTTTCACATTTTCTGTTTATAGTTTCTGTTATGAACATGCTCTCCGTTATCTCAGACAAGGCCGCAAGAAGAAGAAACAAGAAAGAAAAGGTACTTGTGTGTGTGTGTGTGTGTGTGTACAACGCCCACACAGCAGAGCGCAGCACCATTCAGCACCGTACGGCACAGCACAGCACAATTTCAGCACCGCACGGCACAGCACAGCACAACTCAGCACCCCACTAATCTTCAACCTGCAGCGACACGCTGAAGCAAATGACGGAGCAGTTTGAGAACACACAAACACAACTGGTTGATCAAGTCCAGGTAATTCACTTTGCCAAAGTGCACTGCTTTTTCAGTTTGCCGCTTCCTCTCTTTCAAACAGTGAACCACTATCTCAGACTATTATGAACAGTCTGTTGACGCAGTTTGAGGATCTGAAGACTTTAACGGCTGATGCTGTCGACGCTGCTTGCACAGAACTGAATGTATGTCGCAGAGGGTAGTAGCGTTGAGGGCTTACACGTGCTTCGCACTTGTGCATTTTCAGGATTTGCACAAGGAAAACGTTGAGAACGATTTGCAAGTTTGCCGCACACGAGAGGATAGACGGGGCCTGCTTGACGCCATCGCCAACGGTTGAGACTCTTGCGCATCACTGTGATCTTGCACTGCTGACTGCGCCTATGCTGCCTGAAAGCTTAACGATGACGAGCATTTCGTAGTGCCAGGCACGCGCGTGGCTGTGTGTGCCTGTGCTGCCTTGGGACAACCGAGAGCCTTGGACTTTATCAGCTTTGTGGACTTCGCATTCTTTGACGAGTACGTGCATTCTCTAACATCAAGAAGTTTGGCCTTTTTCATCGAGTTAAGAGCCGAGGTGGATCACACGAATATAATGAGTTGACCTACTTTTTCTTGGCGGCGTGTGTACTACATAATTGTGATATTCACTTTGATTTGCAAAATGGTTGCGAGCCTACAGCTGAGCGGCCATGCAAATGTGCATAGTAGATCACCAAGGGTGTTAGGAATTTATGATTGTCAAACAATGCAAAAGATTGGATAATCGATATGCGATTTGCATCATTGCTTTGCACGCCTTTGGGGAGGTTTGCTAATGCGAGATCTGACAATTTGGCATGAACAAAGAACATTTTTGTTACTATCGAACTGCCTGTTTGAGGTGTTTGTGGCTTTCCATCGATAGGGTAACACATTGGGCTACAGGAAGGCAACAGGGAGGAGACAGGGAGGCGACAGGAAGGCGGCAGGCAAGCGACAGGCAAGCGACAGCCTAGCGACAGGAGAGCGACAGGTTACCACGTTGGGCGACCGGGAGGCGACAGGGAGGGCGCAGGGAGGCGACAGGGAGGCGGCATGAAGGCGACAGGCAAGCGACAGGCAAGCGACAGCCTAGCGACAGGAGAGCGACAGGTTACCACGTTGGGCGACAGAGAGGCGACAGGGAGGCGACAAGGAGGCGACAGGCAGGCGGCAGGAAGACGACAGGCAAGCGACAGGCAAGCGACAGGCAAGCAACAGGAGAGCGACAGGTTACCCGATTGAGCGAAAGGGAGGGGACAGGGAGGCGACAGGGAGGCGACAGGGAGGCGGCAGGAAGACGACAGGCAAGCGACAAGAGGGCGACAGGGAGGCAACAGGAGATAGCGACAGGAGAGCGACAGGAGGGAACGACAGGAGAGCGACAGGAGAGCGACAGGAAGGCGCCAGGCAAAAATTAGCATGGCGACAGGAAACAACAGGAAGCGACAGGAAGCGACAGGATAGCGACCGGAGGGCGGCAGGAAAGCGACAGGGAAGCCACAGGGGAGCGACAGGGGAGCGACAGGGGAGCGACAGGAGAGCGACAGGCAAGCGACAGGGGAGCGACAGGGGGCTAAAAGTGCCAAAACAGCGACAAGGAGGCGACAGGGAGGCGACAGGATGGCGACAGGAGAGCGAGGTGGCCCGAATCTATTGGCTCTTCCACCAATACCTCACACAAACCGCACGAGCCACAGGGAACCACTTGCCGGACATCAAGGACATGGAGACGGCCTACCGAGAGTTCAAAGCACAACACCCGCACCCCACCCCCGCGGCGGTACCCTATACACCCATAGGCTCGAAGCAAGAACCCTCCCCTCCCTGACGGGCAAGGTCAGCCCAGTAAGCCTACTGCTGGCCCAAAATGAAGCCAAACCAACACAGACCACCATCATCCACCGAGGGGCAAAGTAGCACATACCAAAACACCACGTGACGCCCCAAGACTTACCAGACTCCGAACAGATGCCCCGCACATGTTGGGCATGTGACCCCAACGCACCCACAACACTGTGGCTAGTATTGCACCTCATAGCACCCCGCAACACCTGCCCCACAACCAACTTGCTACAGAGAGCCCACGCATGGGTGGCCCTGTGGTTCCATAGCACCCACACCAGCCCCACGGTACCATGGGACCCGGAGCACCAACCCCAGTGGCTGTTTACCACGACACCCACCAGGCCCTGCCCCGACCCCATCGGGATCGCAATCCGCTACACCATGTACGAGCCAGGCAGAACGGGCAAACACAAACCCCCCTACTACCCACTCCACCACTCGTGCCACACGCTGCAGCACCAGACGCAAACCCTCAAGTGCCGAAACCTGAACCCGGACACAGCCTACATCTTCCACTACATCTACTCCTACCTCACACAAGGGCAACAGGAAACAGGACTAATAGGTGTATCCCCCCGCGGGAAACGCATCACCTCCAACCTGATCCTGCAGCCCGCGACCCCGGTGGCCCATCTCACCACAGGCCGTGCCATATACGCCTATCTGCCCAGGAAACCATGCCGCATCCCACAGCCATCACCGACGCCTCAGGTGAGTCCCCCCTGATGCCCATCACAGGGGAGCCACCCTGCAAATCACCCGCACCGAGGGACAGTACCACATGGACCACCACACGGGCCACACCACCTACGGGGCCTCCTCACACGGGGAACTGGGCGCATGGCAGACGCCATCACCAGACTAGTGGCGACGCTACCCGCTAGCCTCCCACAGGTCATCCGAGTCTGGTTTGTAGTGCACGCCACTGTAGACACACACCTACTCCTCCGCATAGCACGACAACTGCTCCACGAGGCCACCGCAACCAGCCTCGGCACTGAAGCCCTGATGCTCTGGAAAGCCCTCCGCAGCCTCCCCTTCTACGTTCAGCTCCACACCTCAAAGCAGGAGACCAACAGGCACCAACACGGGAACAGTAAGGCCCTAACCCTAACCCTAAGCCTAGCCCTAACCCTAACCCTAACCCTAACCCTAACCCTAGCCTGAGTGGTAGAGGGGGACCTCCAGTGTGTTCTGCAGCTCCTGGATGTGCGCTCAGCTGTCCACGTCGTTGACTACCCGGGCAAGGTGTTGGATGGGGTTGGGGTAGTGATAGGCACTGTTGTGTGAGGTATAGGGGGCGTCTGATGGGGTTCTGGCTTGGGGGGTAGGTGGTGGAGGTTTGTATGGTTGCGGTCCATGTATGGCATCCCGAGGGCCGACAGGTGCGTTGTATGCTGGTGCACTGCCTGGATGTCAACCTTACCGTACCCGTATTGGTGCCTGTTGGTCTCCTGCTTTGTGGTGTGGACCTGAACGTAAGGGGGGAGGCTGCGGAGGGCTTTCCAGGGCACCAGGGCTTCGGTGCTGAGGCTGATCATGGTGGCCTTGTGGAGCAGTTGCCGTGCTATGCGGAGGAGTAGGTGTGTGTTGACAGTGGCGTCCACTACAAACCAGACTCCGATGACGTGCGGGAGGTTAGGAGGTAGCGTCGCCGCTAGTCTGGTGATGGCGTCTGTCATGGCCCCCAGTTCCCCGTGTGAGGAGGCCTCGTAGGTGGTGTGGCCCTTGTGGTGGTCCATGTGGTTCTGTATCTCGGTGCGGGTGAGTTGCAGGGTGGCTCCCCTGTGATGGGCATGAGGGCGGACTCACTTGAGGCGTCGGTGATAAAGATGAGCTTCGCCGCCGGTGATGGTTGTGGGAGGCGGCATGGGTTCATGGGCAGATAGGCGTATATGGCGAGGCCTGTGGTTAGATGGGCCACCGGGGTCGCGGGCTGCAGGATTGGGGTGCTGTATTCCCCCATCCCTTTGGAGATGATGCGTTTCCCGCGGGGGATAGAGCTATGAGTCCTGTTTCCTGTTGCCCTTGTGTCAAGTAGGAGTAGATGTAGTGGAGGCTGTAGGCTGTGTCCGGGTTCAGGTTTCGGCACTTGAGGGTTTGCGTCTGGTGCTCCAGCGTGTGGCACGAGTGATAGAGTGGGTAGTAGGGGGGTTCTTGTTTGCCAGTTCTGCTTGTCTCGTACATGCTGTAGCAGATTGCAGCCCCGGTGGGGTCAAGGCAGGGCCTGGTGGGTGTCGTGGTAAACAGCCACTGGGGTTGGTGCTCCGGGTCCCATGGTACGGTGGGGCTGGTGTGGGTGTGTAGGCTCTTGGTGGCAAGTTGGGGTGCTTAGAGGTGCAATACTGGCCACCGTGTTGTGGGTGCGTTTGGGTCACAGGCCCAACATGTGCGGGGCATCTGTTCAGACTCTTGCGGGAGCGCTGATAGGTCTTGGGGCGTCACGTGGTGTTTTGGTATGTGCCACTTTGCCCCTCGGTGGATGATGGTGGTCTGTGTCGGTTTGGCTTCATTTTGGGCCAGCAGTAGGCTTACTGGGTGGACCTTGCCCGTCAGGGGGGACAGGTTCCTGCTTCGAGCCTATGGGTGTATAGGGTACGGTCGCTGGGATGGGGTGCGGGTGCTGTGCTTTGAACTCTCGGTAGGCCGTCTCCATGTCCTTGATGTCCGCCAAGTGGCTCCCTGTGGCTCGTGCAGTTTGTGTGAGGTATTGGTGGAAGAGCCGATATTCAGGCCACGTGGAGAGCTGCAGGAAAGGGGTGTGGTGTGCCCAACTGCGGTGCATGACCCTCGTTCTGGCTAGGGTGACGTATACCACTGTGATTGAGGCGCCGACGAGGTCGATGTTGCCGATGGTGCCTTTTGGGTGGTGGTGGAGGTCCCCGCAGAGGACTGCTGGGGGGCCTTCTTCTTGGCTGTTGTGGTTGGTGAGGATGGCGTTGTGTGGGGAAGCCAGGAGAAGTTGTAGATGGCTCGAGATGCCGCTGTAGGTGTTTGTTGGCATGTCCGTCTGATGGAGTATCCAGCGTGACCACGTATTGCGGGCTCGTTGTGCAGTCTGGAGTCTGATAGTGGCAACTTTGCGGACCTCTGGGGAGTTGTTGTGGGTCATGCGGTGGGGGAGGTGCGCGGTATGCCTGGTGTAGGCCGCCTTCACCTCGTCACCTATGGTGTCTCCATATTGGGGCCACGCAGCACACATGGCTCGCGTGGGTATAGAGGTGCACCAGCCCCCTTGTGCCGCCCATGCCTTGGTGACGGCGCGTGTGGCCAGTTGGAGGGCGGTGGTCGGTTGTGTCAAGTGGAGTTCATGGAAGCCTATGGAGGCGTTCAGCACTCCGGTGAGGTAGTATACCAAGGTTTGGTGTGACAGGGAGAGGGCTTTGGTGGGCGGCAACGCATATCGTGGGAGGTGCGCTAGGTGAGATTTTTCTTTGGGGGGGGAGGGTGGCATCGTCGGGGTTCGCGGTGTGGATGACTCCCAAATGGGTGGTAGCTTCTACGACGTTCATGCGGGGTCCTTGTGGCCCCAGGGTGGGGGCCCCGGCTTCCCTTTGAGCATGGCTACTGACTTGGTAGGGTCGGCGATGAGGTTGTTTTGGGAGAGATAGGAGATGGTCACTTCCCGTAAGTCGTCGGCTTGCTGCGTGACTGTGGGTTCCTTGCCCAGTGTGTGGGGCTCATGCGGGGTGTGCGCGACCATGAGTTTGGTGTCGTTCCTGAAGCCCACCAGGGGGAAGAGGAGGGAGTAGTAGGCGTAGGCTGGGTAGTCCTGCTCAATGACATGGCCAGGGGCAGAGTCACATGGAGGTACAGGAAGGGCCCTTCTGCTCCTCCCAGGGGTAGGTAGGTACGTAGGTAGGTGCACTCGGTGGTGGAGAGGCGCCCCTTGGTTCCCCTGGCGTCGCCCCTGTGACGAACAGGAAGAGGCTCCGCGCGTGAAGAGGGGAGGCGGCTTACATCCCGCTAGACCTGACTGTTGGCCCCCAACAAAGCGGCCCCGGACAACACTGGGAGGGCTGAACGCTGCCAGCGTGACGTGCTTGTCTCGCCGGGAGGGTGTGCCCCCGTGCTTGCGCACAGCCCCTCCTCTGGGCGGAACCCTAAGGGTTCACCCGACTTCCCTGCGTATCCCGTTCCCAAGGCATGCATGCACGTTCTTGGTACTAGGGTTCCGAGGCGCTTGGGTGTCGCACGCTACGCCTCGAGTCCCAAAGCAGCGCAGGCCTTAGGATGCAGCCTTGCTTCCGGTCTCCGGATCTCGTTTGGTCGGGTCACCTGCATGGCACGGGGTGCCTCAGTGCCCGGGCTGTGGGCACTGGGTTTCCTACTGTTGGCTTGCGTTTGTGTTTGGGTCCGGGTTGCGGTTGGGTGTGGGTTTTGTTAACCCCTGCCAGTCCTGGCTGGGGTCTTGGGTGGGTGTGTTTGGGCACGGTTTGTGGTGTTGTCTCTCTTTTGCCGGCTGTTTGTGGTGTTCGTGGTTCGGCTTTGGTTTCGGCCTGCTTACGGGACGTGTGTGGTTTCGTGCGCGTTTCGCTTGCCTCCCGCCGTTTCCGGTTTAGGTGTGCGGTGTGGGCGTGCGTGCTGGGCCCGGGTCCCGGCTGTGCCCCGCCCTCCTTGGCTGGGTTGTCAGGGTGTGTTGTTTGCGCTTTTTATTTTTGGCTTTGTGCTGTCGGTTGCTCGGTCCCCCTGTCCGGGGCCTTGTGGTCTGTCCCCCTATCCCCTTTCTTTCGGGCTGGGCTGCTGGCTTTTTTTTTTTTCGTGGTGTGTGTCTGCATGTTCCGGTGCCCCTTCTCTCGGTGGGCCGCTGTTCCTGGCTTGGTGTTGCCGGTTTTGGCTGGGTGGTCCCCCTGTGTCTCTTTGGGGGTCCTGTCTTCGGTGCCTTCTGGGTGGGGGGTTTGGCCGCCTTTTGTGTTGTTGGCGGGCGGTTTGGTGGCTGTGGGCTGTTTTTGCGCCCCCCCCCCCTGTTTTTTTTTTCGGGGGGGGCCTGCCCGTTCCTCCCTCTGCCTTCCCTTGGCTGGCGCACGCACTGTGGCCGGTGTGTGGTGCGGTTGGTCCGTCGCCACTCCTGGTGGTGGTTCCTGTGTGCTACTCCCCGCCACTCCTGGCTGGGTTTCCCTGCCGGTGGTGGTGGGCGTTCCTCGCCAATCCTGGCTGAGGGTCCTGGGTGCGGTTCCACGCCACCCCTGGCTCAGGTCCGCTGGCGGCGGTGGTGTGTGGTGTGCGGCGCTGGTGTGTTGGTGGGGTTGTGGCTGGTGTGTGGTGTGGTTGGTCCCTCACCACTCCTGGCGGAGGTTCCTGTGTCCTACTCCCCGCCACTCCTGGCTGGGTTTCGCTGCCGGTGGTGGTGCGCGGTGCTCGCCCCTTCTGGCTGAGGGTCCCCGATGCGGTTCCCCGCCACTCCTGGCTGGGGTCCGCTGGCAGCGGTGGTTTGTGGTGTGCGGCGGTGGTCCTGCCCTGGGTGGTCCTCCGGGGGGTACCCCGCTGCCCGGATCTATGAAGGGGGTGAGGCCGGCTCCGGTGCGGACGGTGTACTTGCGGATGCGGATGTATTTGGAGGTGAAGCTGTAGAAGGGGAGCGCCAGGCGTTTCCAGACTGCTTTCAAGAGGAACCAGGGGGTGTTCGGGAAGGCTCACTTGACATCAAGGGCGGCGATGATGAGGTCGAGCGGATCCATGTCGGTGACGGTGTCCTGGAGGAGGATGGCCTCGTGTGGAGACCGGCCCGGGATAGCCCCCCAGAGGCTGGAAGGTATGTGGGGGTCCAGGTGTGGACGGATGCCGCGCAGGAGGATGGTCCAGACGATCTTGACCTCCATAACGCCACAAACTATGTGGCGCCAGTTGTCCGGCTTGGCCCAGTCCCCCCTTTTGCAGATGGGGTGGACAACGCTGGCCCAGTCCGGTGCTAGGGGGGTCTATCCCGTGACGATATCCCACAGGCGTTGGGCGAGGAGGCGGACGACGTGGGCGGGGAGGGGGTAGTATGCCTCTGCAGGGGAGGCTGTCGTAGCCCAGGGTTTTGTGTTTCCGGAGACTGTGGATGGCCTTCCGCACTTCGTGGATGGTGAAACGGCGGTTCTCTAGTTGCCTACTGAGAGTGTGGTTTATCTTAAGACCTGGGGGGGGCGTTGGAGTTTGTTTTGGGTGTCTGTGTCTAGGGTGTCCTGTGTTGCTGTCTGTTGGTGGAGGAAGCTGTCCTGGGTGGCCTGGAGCACTGTAGCCGGTCTTTGGTGAGGGAGATGTCTTCCTGCTTGACTGTGCTGATCATGCGATGGCCGGTGTCGGTCATGGCGTTGTTGAGGTGGCGCATAGCTTTGTAGGGGAGTATGTGGTGGGAGTATCTGTCATGTTCTTGGGCAATGCGCTGTTGTCGGTGGATGTGCCACTCCTGCAGGTCCGCCCTGATGTGGGCTATCTGCGTTCTGCAGTGGTGTATGTGGTGGTGGGCTTGCGCGGTGTCGGCGTGGAGGAGGGTTGCTAGGTGTTGCTTTGCGTGCCAGAGGGCATGGAGCATATCTCCCAGGGCTGTGGGTGGTTGGTCCTCCTCAGCCTGGGGTTGCTGCTGGAAGCCGCAGGCGACGGCAGCCGTGCGCATGGCTGTGAGCAGGTCACTTGGGTCTTGTTGGTTGCCGGGCGCGGTCTTTGGATGTGCGGTATTGGGACCAGGCCTGCTTGTCGTGCAGTGAGAGCATTTTCAGGGGGCCTGGCAAGCCTTTGGCCGCATCCTCCGGGGGGTTGGGGGGAAGGTGCGGGATGGTGAGCTGAAGGTGTAAGGGCCTATGGCATGTGGGTCCCACCGGAAGTGGGCGGTACCGGGCCTCTGCCCGCATGATGGTGGTGGGCTCGCCATAGCACATGTCGATGCAAGAGCGGGCGGCCTTGTTATGGTGGGCGAACTCGGATGGTTGGCCCTCCAGGCCAGCTGTCAGCTTTCCTAGCCGAAGCATGTCCATGTTTTCGCGGACTGAGTGGTCCTCGGCTGTTGCCTGTCCCCCCTGCTTCACCGGGCCGGGGGCGGCGTTCATGGCGCCGATGATGATGCTGGCGGCGAGCATGGCCATCTGGCGGTATGCCTCGGCCAGGACCAGGAGGAAGGGTTCTGCTGCGTTGCCGAAGGGAAAGTGGGTGTTGATGACATTTAGTTGCCATCTGTCCCAGACGACTTTGTAGACGCTCAGTCTCCCTCGGACGCTGAGGTTGTGGACGAAGTGGACGTGAATGCCCGCCCGGGCATATAAGGGGGTCCCCTTGTGCCAGTAGCATTTGTATGCTTTCTGGTCCGGATTATATGTCGGGGTAGGTTCCGGAGGGTCATCGCGTTGAAGTCCTTACTCCTGGAAGCTGAGGAGGTGGGGGACCCAGTTTGCCCCCTGTGCCATCAGGAGCTCTTGCAGGGCAGCGGTGGCGTCCTTGGAGTATGTGATGGCCCAGTGGTTGAGGTCGAGGAGGTTGATGGTGGCCTTGAGGGCCAAAGGCCTGGGCTGTAGGGGCCTTCCTCCCCCGCTGTTGGCCCGTCAGGGAGGTGGACTGGGGCTCTGCGTCTTCTTGCCAGGGGGTGGGCGTTACGGTGGGCGTGTTGAGTGGGGGCCCCGGCTCCATTCCGGGGGGATTTCCTCGGTGTATGTATTGCCCTTCTTGACCTTGTTGTCGGGAGTGACGCGTCGCAAGGGCCTGGGCGCTGGTGAGCTCCAGGGTTTCGCCCTCTGCCTTGTCCGGAGCGTTGGGTTGGTTGAGCTGGGGTTGGCACTGCCATTGCAACAAGATTTGCAGCCCACCGTTTGGGCTCTTGCCCTTGAGGCGGTATTAGATTGGGCCCTCGCATCAGATCCAGTCGCCCGTCTGGTTGTTTCTTAGGGCTTTTGAACTCTCCTACTCGGTTGGAATTCGGGGTACGCGTCAGGCTGTGGCGGTGCTTGTGGTTGGAGGGAGGACGATGAGGACGCCTGATCTGCGTTGGCTGGGGGGTTCGGCGGGTCACTTGCGGGTTTGGGGGAGAGGCTGGGGCGGGTGCTGGTGGGTGGGACTTCCTTGCCTTGCTGCCTACGCTGGCCTGTCGGGGGCTACGGGCAGGTGTGCCCGCTTTTTGTCGTGCTCGTTTCGGCAGGACCAGAGGTGGTGGGACTGGAAGTGCGTGGGCTTGGAAAAAGGGGTGGGTAGCCTGTTGGTCGGGGTTTCGCAGCGGGGGTTCCGCCGGTGCTTGTATGGTCGCCTTGGCCATGTTGCGTGTTAGGTCGGCGAGTTTCCGCACGGTTTCTGGGGGGTCGGTGGGCCATGGTGGTGCAGTCGGCCTGTCGTTGAAGGGGTGGTGGTAGTAGTAGTTCCTCATGGACTTTGCCAGCCTGATCCACGCCTACAGGGCTTCCAGCGTGTGTGGATCGTTCACGGACAGTACATTGCTGTGTAGAGGGCTTTCCATGGGGCGCTCTCTCGGCCTCTGGTTGTGGTGGCTTTGGGGAGTCGTTGTCGGCCCCGCGGGGGGTCCTCTGGTTCTTTTTCTGGCGTGTAGGCCTGGGCCGCCATGAGGACCCCTTCTGCCCAGTGGAATACCCGTCCTAGGGCATCCGCTTTGAGGATGATGATGGCAGGTCGCTAGAGGGGGCTGTTGAGGGTGTCCCATGGTGCGACGGCTACTTCCATTTGGGCGGGGTGGAGGTGCGGGATGTCCATGCGACGGAGGAGTGGATCAATGTCGAGGGGCTTGACTGGGTCTTCGGGTCCCTCTGGTGGCGGGGGCATCGCCGGGATAGTAGTGGAGTCCCAGTGGCCTTCCTGGGCGGCGAGGGCGTAGAGTGCTGCGGTGATGATGTGATGCGCTTGCCCCTGCAGAAGGATGTGGCGCTCCGTGTTGAAATCTCTGGGTAGGTGGGCTGTGGGGTGGACGGTTATGTGTGCCAGAGCGCGCGGTGCGCCTTTTTCCCCCGGTCTGCTGCCTGCCAGCGCTTGTCCCCCGAGATGTGCTGATGGTGGTGCTTTGGTGGGGGCGGTCCAAGGTCGAGGGATTCTACTCTGCAGGAGGGTTGCGTGTTCCCTGGACTCGTTGGGCAAGATGTATATGCCCAGGTCCCCTGGCAGCGTGCCCAGGTACATGTTGCCTGATATGGTGGCAGCTTGGAGTGGTTAGCATAGGAATGAGGTGCACGGGCTGGAGCAGGGCGGGTGGTTGTGTTCACAACGGGAGTGGTCGATGCCGTATGGGATGGGGTGGACAGCGAACGGCCCGACGGCACGCTGCAAATTGCGGGATTGGATGTTGTTGAGGCGGGCCACCGCTGGTGTGTGGGAGTGCCCATTGCTCATCCACACAGCGTCTGCTGCTGATGCCGCGGGGTTGAGGCAGTCCTTGATGATGCCCCTGATTGTGCGGTTGTGTGTGGCATCCGACACCCTGGGCGGGGGGGCCTATGCGGTAGATAGTGGGGTGTTCGTGGAGGTTGCTTGCCCTGCTTCCTGCATTGTGTCGGTGTTTGGCTTCTTGGGCGGCGGTGTGTACGCCCGCGTGTTTGGGCTTCTTGTTGGGGCGGTCTCCCATGTGAAAGGGGTTGGGCCAGCAGGGGGCGGGATGGAGGGTGGGGTGCGGAAGGTCTCCTCGTGTTGCCCATGTGTACGTGGTGGTTGTGGCTGTCCTTTCAGCCGGTCTGGTGTACCACTCCTCGTGCTGGCGGTGGGCGATTCAGGACGTTCAGGGCCGTCAGTTCGCATACCTGGGTGGTGTTGGGGAGGTGACGGGTGACGGTGATCTTAGTGGCATTGTTCTTGCAGGTGGTGTTGTGTCGGACAATATATCGGGCCGCCCACTCGTCGTGGGCGGTTTTCCCCCTCTGTGTCGAGTTTGAGTTGGGGGTGGAGTGGTTTCGGCGCTGGGTGTTTTTCGTGGCCTTTTGCATTTGGCGCCACTTTGGTCTCAGCCAGGTACCGTGGGCTCCAGGCTTCTGGGGTGGCCACCGCTGTCGCGGCTTGGAAGAGGGCGGTGGTGTTCGGGTCCAGGGGGGGGGGCTCCTGGCTAGTGAATGAGAGTTTCGTGGTCTTGGTATGCCCATGAAATGGTGTAGCCTCGTTGGGTGTTGCGGTTTGCGGTTTGCGCATGCGTCTGCTGGATGGATAGGGTGGACTTGATGTCCTCCACTGCCTGTGGGCTTATGGGCGTGGAGTACGCCCACTACCCTGGGCTGTGGAGGCCGTGCGGCGCCTGGGCCATTCCTCTCACCGGGTGGAGCGTGTGGTGGGTGCATGTGAGGCTTGGGTGTTCTTGGATGAGGTCCTCGCAGATATCCTTCCACCTGTGTTGCAAGGTGTGGGTGTGGTGGTTCGGGGCGGGGTAGGTGATGATGATGGCTTGCCACGGGGTTGGGCCTGGGTTTACCATCATGGGTGCTGATGACGCTTGTGGGGGCATGTGGACTACATGAGTAGGGGTGGCCGATATGGGGTCTCTTCCTCAGGTCTGATGGTGGCATCCCCTTGCAAGCTGAGGAGGAGGTGATGGTGGTCTGCTGGGAGTGTCCAGGTGTGGGTGGGTTCGGTGATCCTGTGGAAGCGAACGGCTTGGAGTGCTGGTGTGATTTCGTCCCATCGGAGTGAGCTGTTGTGGAGCGCCCATTCGCGTGGTAGGTCTCGGCGCACGTTGCGGTCCGGGGTGTTTTGGTGTTGCGGGGGGAGTTCCATCCTGGTGATGAGATGTGTGATGGGGTCCTGGTGGGGGCGTTCCTGCGTGGTTTGTTGGGGCGGCTGGGGAATCACGTCTTTCAGTTGCTGTGGCGCCCCCGCTTCCTGCAGCCGTGCGCTGATAGCACCTAGGATTTCATGAGGTACCGGAATCCCGTAACTGAACCGTCCAAAAACTGCCGCGATCGCGATTTACGGCCCACCGCAACTCAATTTTGCCGAGGTTTTGGTGATTTGTGCCAGATCTGTGCGCATCTGCCCCGATTTAGATAGCGCAATCGGTAAAATACGACGTTATCTAGTTGCTGTATTGAAATCACGTCGATTGCACTACCGGATGTCCAGATAAAACCAAAATACGACCATTTTTGCCCATTTTTGCCACTTTCGGGCCATAAACCGCCATTTCGATGATGTCCTTGTGGTGTCACGAGATTCCAAATTGATCAAGTTTGTCCCTAGTGCCCTGTGAGGCTAGGCAAGCAATTATTTGTGCCCGTGCCTGCCCTTTACCCGAGATAATAATCCGGAGGGTGCCAAAAAACACCCAAAACAGCTATATTTGCACTTTTGAACACATAAATGTTGATTAAAGTGATACGGCCGTGCTTTCATGTTATTTCAAATTCATCACGTTTGTCAAGTGTGCTATGTGAGGCTTGGCACGCCATGATTTGTGCCCGTGCATGCCCTTTACCCAAGATAATAATCCAGAGGGTGCCCAAAAACGCGCAAAACAGCTATTTTTGCACTTTTGAACACATAAATGTTGATTAAAGTGATACGGTCGTGCTTTCGTGTGATTTCAAATTGATCACGTTTGTCCCCTGTGCTACGTGACGCTTGCCAAGCAACAATTGGTGACCGTGCATGCCCTTCACTCAGGGTTATGGCCTGGAGGGTGCCAAAAAAAGGCCCCAAACAGCTATATTTGCACTTTTGAACACAATAATGTTGATTAAAGTGATACGGTCGCGCTTTCGTGTGATTTCGAATTGATGAAATGTGTCCCTAGTGCTAGGTGAGGCTTGGTAAGCAATGATTTGTGCCCGTGCATGCCCTTTACCCAAGATAATAATCCGGAGAATGCCAAAAAGCGCCCAAAACAGCTATATTTGCACTTTTGAACACATAAATGTTGATTAAAGTGATACGGTCGTGCTTTCGTGTGATTTCAAATTGATCACGTTTGTCCCCTGTGCTACGTGAGGCTTGGCAAGCAACAATTTGTGACCGTGCATGCCCTTTACTCAAGGTTATGGCCTGGAGGGTGCCAAAAAGGGCCCCAAACAGCTATATTTGCACTTTTGAACACGCAAATGTTGATTAAAGCGATACGGTTGCGCTTTGGTGTGATTTCAAGTTGATGAAATTCGGTCCCGAGTGCTAGGTGAGGCTTGGCAAGCAACAATTTGTGACCCTGCATGCTCTTTACTCAAGGTTAGGGCCCGGAGGGTGCCAAAAAAGGCCCAAAACAGCTATATTTGCACTTTTGAACACATAAATGTTGATTAAAGTGCTATCGCTGCCCGTGTGTGTGATTTCAAGTTGTTCAAGTTTGTCTCTAGTGCTAGTTGAGGCTAGACAATGACCATTTTTTGCCCGTGCATGCTCTTTCCTCAAGAATATGAACCGGAGGGTGCAAAGAAAGGCTCAAAACAACTGTATTTGCACACACGCCATCATTAGATTTGCAAATGCTGTAATGGTCAGAGCCACACTCCCTTGGCACTGCGTGTCAGAAAAAAAAAAGGAATCCCCCTTGTACGTGAGCGCATACAAGCTGCGTTTACATGGGTTGTAAGGTGTGTCCTTCTCCCTTAAATGACCCACCATGGGGTAACAAAACGCCCCAATAGTAACAACTTGTTGGGCCGCTGTGTGTTTCGGGTCCACATGATCTACGAGGTCACTGAGTGTGTATTTCTGACACTGTGCTGCCTCTGATAGGAAGCACGCGTCTGCAATAGGCATGATGGTATTATCTTCACTAAGAAGACATGCCGTCGGTATGCAAAGCAACCACTGAAAATTGTTACCCTCCCCATGCATTGACACACTGCACCAAACAGAAGCAAGCCACAAATGAGTTCTGAGGTCTGCAATAGGCATGATTGTATTATCTCCACTAAGGAGACATGCCGTCGGCGTGCAAAGGAACCACTGAAAATTGTTACCCTTCCCATGCATTGACACACTGCACCAAACAGAAGCAAGCACAAATGAGTTCAAAGATCAAGATATTGTGGCATGTTCATACGTACCTAGGTAGAGTTATTATCTTTCTGCCCGGGTTGCAGTTCATGGGCACCAACCGTGCCTCCGCCCAAAATGCTAGCTTCAAGGCTTAAACCTCGAGAAGCACTTGCAATGCGATAGGACATTTCCAACGGGGTTTACTCCGCCGCATGCTAACCACGCCCTTGACGTCCTGGTGAGTGTGTTCACCACCGTCGCTTGACAGCACCTAGGGAGCGTAGAGAAGGTGTAAGAGGTATAATGTATAATAGGTTGTGTATTGCCGCAACGGGAGGACGGGGTCTACAATTATCCTAACAACCTGTAGATTGCCTTGCTTCAACAAGCGTGCTTGATAATGAGCCAAGAAAAAATGGCATTGCACCGTCAACCGCTCTTCCGGAAGATGCAATACCGAGAGTAGCTCGTCCAATCGCCGGTAATCACGGTCTCGTGCCTTGACACGTTTTGCTGCCGTGGCCATTAACTGTAGGGCAAGTCTCCTCAGTTCACGTAGGTAGAACTGTGGTGGCTCCTGCTGAACGGACCTACGTTGCGGAGTGACGGAGGTAAGCTCTAGCCCATCAGCCTGTTTTGGCAGTGGTTCATAGACCTCTTGTTAAAACACGGGGTTTCTCAACAAATCCCGAATGACAAAACATCGCGGCTTCCATCGATTTGGATGGCTGCCCGGCCCACGCTCTAGTGGTGGCACATACGGCGACTCTTTGGTGTGCTTCTTGCATATCGCTCTGAATTCTTGTATCATTCCCGCGGGCACTAGCCCGGGTGCTTGGCATGTTGTTCTTGTAACCAAAGATCTATGCCATGTAAGCCCATATTGACCACAACTTCCTTTGTACAATGTGACAAATCGTACCCCACATCAAGGTCCGACTCAAAGATCTGGAAGTAGTCCGCTAGAGGGTTGGGAAAGAAACTCCAGGGCCGCTCTGGTTGAGGATTGTCACCAGGTAGATGCAATCTGTCTCGGTTTGCTAATTGTAGGTACAAAGCGACAGCTCGCCATGAATCAAGCTGCACCTTTCTTGTCGACAAATGTACCCCATCTACGTTGTTCACCAATTCCTCTTTCAGCTTGGTGACTCTACCGCGGTACGCACCAATGCTCTTCTCCTTGCAAATATCAATAAACCTTGCCCATGTCACTTTTGCTGTACCATGGACAACAGATTCTCCACTACTTTCTCCGACGGCGGATTGCGTGGTGCTCTTAGTCGTGTGACAATCTGGGGTTTAAATTTTTTTTCTTGATTTGATGCTCGGGGGTGCCTTCGGATTCGCGTCTCAAGACATTCTGGCGGCTTGCGAGGTCAACGAAAAAGGTGTTGAAGCAATCAATGACACCAAGGATTGGGATCAAGGGTCAATGCGTGCTGTACTACAACGCTTCAGGCTTTGGCATACGAAGAGCAGCACCGCAAAGGAACTGTGGATGCAGTTGAAGCGTGAGATTGCAGCAGGTTTGAGGGAGCCACGCACAGTACCACTGAAGATGCCTCTCAACACCCTTATCTACAAGCCATGTTTGAGTGGAGCCAAGGCAAGTTCCATTGGGAATTGTTGGGACTTCTATTGCAACCGCTGCGGCAAGGTTGCTTGACGACCTTGTTCGTGAGGTGACGGCCCAGGCTACCTTCGATTTGCACAAGTTCCCTTTCCAAGGCATGTACTTCAGCAGACTAAAGGCATCCCGGGAAGGGTCTCTTGGACCGTATTGGGCGGAGAAAAGAGGAGGCATCACAGCCCTTTGTAGCGCATTGTTGCCATTCGGAGACCCAGTAATTGCATTGCCAACAGCATCTGATGCACCACGGGAGGTGCTGTCACACAAATTGTGTTCTGTTGACATTGCTGACCCCTTGCTCATTTTCTGAGTGTCTATTTTTTTTCGAAAGCTTTCGCTCAGGGCACTTGGCTCTTTTGCATGTGCCTCGTTTGCTTTGCTCTTGAGTCGTGGTAACGGGAGCCTCCGTTGACGCAGAGACGGTAGAGAATCCAAGACGGTTTGGTGTTACTGTGCATTGTGTACACATATGCCCCCAAAATGGCTCCGTGACAAGAAGTTTGTGATTGTCCATTGCATGCATGCATACACTTGTGTGCAGAAAATATTTAGTTCCACGCCCCTGTATTTGTGATGAGTGCTTTGCCAAAAATTGTATGAACCCTAGGGCATTCAACCCATGGGAAAAACTGTAGGAATTCTGATTTGGTCCGGCTTCTTCCAATAAAACCGGTGGTACATGAACTCATTGGTCATTGTGAAATGCTGCAGTTGTTCTTGCCCAGCCCCTGCACAACCTCCCTCTGCATCCTTCTGCATCCTTCTCGCACCCCTATGTTTTCCAGGTGGTAGATGCCGAGCTTCAGCCACCATGTCGTGCCCCTCAAGTGCCGGTGGAGCCGCGGGCACTACGGGCCAGGCCAGAGCCCCCGGCAAAGCTCGATGAGGCCTTCGTGTAGAGCGTGATCCGACGCCGCACAGACGCTGCCGTGAAGGCCGAGCGCAGCCGTGCCAAGACAGACGTGACGGCAGCCCGCACCACACAGAGGAAGGCCGAGCAGACGGCCAAAGAGCTTCGGCGGGTGCAGATTGCATTGGAGAAGAAGCACAAGGCACGCAGCGATGAGTTGCGCAAGGCGAAGGCCCGCGCCTCGGATTTGGAGAAGGCGAACGAGGATGCCGCTGATAAGGAAGCGGCTGCATCAGCTGCCGAGGCAGCTCGCAAGGAATTGGAAGCAGCTCGCAACGAATTGGAAGCAGCTCGCAAGGAATCCGAAGTGGTGCACAGTGGGGCGCCCAATGGAATGGGGAGGAATGGGGATGGGCAATCGGCAATTGCTTTTGACACATTTATGAAATCAGTCCTGATTTCGTACAGTAGGAACTCGATATTACTTGGCATTGATTTTTGTCTATCCGTAGGATTGCTTTGCTGAATATTTCAATACGACAAAGGTCTGCAAATGCCAGGGCCCCCCACCCTATTATGAGGGTGCTGGACTCAAAAAAACGTGTTCTGCCAGGTTTTGGTGCAAGTTGTTGAGTTTTTCGGAGCCACCATCACCAAAAACCCCATTTTTTGCCCAAAAATGGCAAAAAAAAAGCCATTTTTTGGCCTGAAACAGTGTTTTTGGGGCCTGAGTGGGCAGTTGTAGGGCCCCCCACCCTATTTTCAGGGTGCTGGACTCAAAGAAACGTGTTTTGCAAGGTTTTGGATCAGGTCATCGAGTTTTCTGGAGCCGCCATCACCAAAAAAACCGCATTTTTTGCCCAAAAATGGCCAAAAAAAGCCATTTTTTGGCCTAAAACAGTCCTTCTGGGGCCTGAGTGGTCAGTTGTAGGGCTCTCCACCCTATTTTGAGGGTGCTGGACTTTGAAGAATGTGTTTTGCAAGTTTTTGGAGCAGGTTATCGAGTGTTTTGGAGCCGCCATCACCAAACAACCGCATTTTTTGCCCAAAATGGCCAAAAAAAGACATTTTTTGGCCTAAAACAGTGTTTTTGGGGCGTGAGTGGTCAGTTGTAGGGCCCCCCACCCTATTTTGAGGGTGCTGGACTCAAAGAGAAGTTGTTTTGCAAGGTTGTGGAGCAAGTACTGGAGTTTTTCGGAGCCCCAATCACCAAAAAACCGCATTTTTGGCCCAAAAATAGCCAAAAAGAGCCACTTTTTGGCCTAAAACAGTGTGTTTGGGGCCTGAGTGGTTAGTTGTAGGGCTCCCCACCCTATTTCGAGGGTGCTGGACTCAAAAAAAAATGTTTTGCAAGGTTTTGGAGCACGTTACCGATTGTTTTGGAGCCGCCATTACCAAAAAACCGCATTTTGTGCCCCAAAATGGCCAAAAAATGCCTTCTTTTGGCCTGAAACAGCGTTTTTGGGGCCTGAGTGGTCAGTTCTAAGGCCCCATACCCTATTTTCAGGGTGCTGGACTCAGAAAAAAGCCTTTTGCAAGGTTTTGGAGCAGATAATCAAGGGTTTCAGGGCCGCCATCACCAAAAAAAGCATTTTTCGGCCAAATATGGCCAGAAAAAGCCACTTTTTGGCCTAGAACAGTGTTTCTGGGGCCTGAGTGGTCACAGGTAGGGCCCCATACCTATTTTGAGGATGCTGGACTCAAGAAAGCGCGTTTTGCAGTGTTTTGGAGCAAATGATCAAGGGTTTCGGAGCCACCATCACAAAAAAACGGCTTTTTTTGCCCAAAAAAAGCCATTTTTTTGGCGTAAAACAGCATTTCTGGGGCATGAGTGGTCAGTTGTAGGGCCCCATACCCTTTTTTGAGTGTGGTGGACTCAGAAGAACTTGTTTTGCAAGGTTTTGGAGCAGGTTATCGAGTGTTTGTAGCCGCCATCACCAAAAAACCGTATTTCTTGCCAAAAACAAACATGTATGCTTTGAGCTATACAAAAGCTGCTATTCGCAACTAGGTGGTGAATGTCATATTTCTCGGATACGGCCGATTTTAGATGGAATCAAGCCTGCATTGTCGATCTAGGGGATGGAAAATTTTCAATTTGGAGGGTGGGGGGGGGGGCTAACTCCGGAAAATATCCTCTTTATGGTATGATTTGACAAAAAAAGTAGTATTTCTGACTGTAGCTCGTTTTGGGATTTTTGGACCCCATAAAATCCTAGGTGGTAGCGAAGATGTCATGGAGGGTGGGTGAAGTTTGTGGGCGGGGTGGCGTTGGATCGCTGCACGTGAGGTAGTAACCCGCTCGGCCCTCAGCGTCTTGTTGTATCGTGATGGTGGTGGCGGCGTCGTCCTCACGCGTCCACCGGTGTGGGTCGTGGTCTAGGCGCTGGAGGTTGATGGCGTGGTGATGCTTCCAGCTGTGGTAAGCCAGGGGGGGCGTGGAGGCCATGCTGGGTGTCCCCTAGGCGGGCGGGGGTAGGTTGAGGCGGCCGCTTCCAGGAAGGCGTCCAGGCTGCCGTAGGTGTCTTCCCAGAGGAGGTCATCCTCCGGCCGCCACCTGTTGTCACCCCGTTTCTGTTGCCTCCACCCCTGGAGGGTCGCGTGGGTCGCTGGGAGCTCTTGGTGAACCTGTCAGCAGTATTGCTCGACGTCCATGGGCTGGGCCAGGGTGCTGGCTAGCGTGGCGTAGATGTCCCTTGGTGGTGGAGGTGGTGGCAGTGTGGTGGCGCTGTCTGGCCCGGTCTGCTGCTGCTCCTTGTGGTGGTTCTTGATGTCGTCTGGGGACATGGGGCGGGGCTGCATGTGGTGATCGGGTTCCTGTTGGTCCAGGGCCCATTGGTGGATGTGTTGGCGTGGGGTTAGGGCCGCCAGAAGGTGTTGGATGGCTTGGAGGACGTTGTAGTTGTCGACCCATGGGCAGGGGGCTCCAGCGCACGTCCTGTTGGGGGAAGTGGGGGGATGGTGTGGTGCTTCCTTCGCGTGGTGGCGCGGGGTGGGGCGGGCGGTGTAGATGGGTCGTTGCGCGCCCGCTGTGCTGTGCCCCGCCACCTCTTGTCCCCCCTCTGGTCGTGGTGGGTCGCCCTGGTGTGGTGGTCGGTGTGTGCTGGGCTGTTTGGCCTTGGCGGTGGCTGCCCCGGCTTGGTGTTTCTTGTTGGCGGGGGGTTCTGGTCGTGGTGTCGGGAACTGGGTGGGCTGTGCGTCAGTTGGCCTCGGCTGAGCGGCTGGTGTCGGGCTGGGGCAGCGGCGGTGGTGGGCGCTTGGCGGTGGTGTGCAGTTGGGTTGTCCTGTGGTGATTCGCTCCTCGGCGGCCTTGGTGGCGCCGCAGGTGGGGATGTGCTTGGTCGCTCGTCTGGGTCGTCTAGCTGGTGTGTTGCGGCCGGCGGCTTGTTGTCTTGTGTGTGGATGTGTTGCTGGGTCGTGGCGCTCGTCGTTGGGATCCGGCTTGGTGTAGTGGCGCCTGGCGGTGGCTGGTGGCGTGCTCTTGTTTGGTGGTTGGTGGCTGTCCGTGCTGTGGTGCCCGGTGGCTGGTGGGCGGTTGCCGTGTGTTCTGGGCGTGGCGTGGGTGGTGATGGTGCTGTGGGCGTGGTTCGTGGGGTTCTGGCATTTTTTTGTTTGTAGGCCGGGTCGGTGTGGGGATGGTCTGGTGATGGGGGTGGTCGGGTGTGGACGATGCTGTGACGGATGATGTGGTGTGGGGTAGCGTTTCTAACCGTTCTGGGCGGGTGGTGGTGGTGCGGCTGGCGCCTCGTTGCGCTTTTGTCGTGTTCGACTTGCGTGACGTCCTGTGATCTGTTGGGCCTGCTTGGTGTTGGCGTTGTTGTTGTGTGTTTTGGTTGGTTGGGGCGCGGAAGTGCAGGCCGTGTGCTGTGTCTCAACGGTGTTTCCCGGCGACCCCCGTCTAGGTGCAGGGCGCTCCGTGGCCCGCCCCTCCTGTGGCGGTGCCGGCCTATTGTGGTGCGGGAGCTGGTGGGTTGCGTGTCGCTGGTAGGAGTGACGCCCTGTGGTCTGCTTGTGCCGTGGCGGGCTGATGGGTCATTGTAATTGCGGTGTGTTGCTGGGAGGTTGCTGTCTTCTGGTTGCTGTGTGGCTTTTGTTGCCGTTGTGGGGCTGCGTGTGCGGCGAGTGATTGATGTGGGTCGGTGACGGATGCGGTGTTGTGCGCTGGTGCGGTGTACTGCGGCTTGTGTTGCCGGGGTCCCGCCTCCCGTGGTTGGCCTGTTCATGTGAGCAGGGTTGGTGTCGCCTGTGGTCTAGTGGGGGTGTCTTGTCTCGGCTGGTTGCAGGTGCCGGGTGTTGGGTGGCAACGTTTCTCTTCGCTCGGTGTTGGTGGTGGTGGTGTGACTGGACGTGCTGGTGTCAGGTCTGTGGTGGCGTTGGTGGTTCGGGGCCCGCCGGCGTGTTGCCGCGTTCAAGTTGGGATTTCTCTTCCAGTTGCGGTCCTAACTGTTGTGGGTGTAGTGGACGCGGGGTCCGGTGGCTGTGTTGGTGGCTGTGTTTTGCTCTCGTTCCTCGCTCGGGGTTGGTACTGGTGGTTTCATGCCGCCTCTGTTGGCTCCGTGGGGGTGGCTTGCTGCCCCTGTTTCAGGTTTGCGACCGTGTCCCTGGGCGTGGGTTCCCCCTCCTTCTGTTTTGGGCTGGTGGATTGTGTCTGTCCCCGCCATTCCTGGCTGAGGGCCTAGGGGCTTCGTTGCAGTGCTGGGTGGTTTCCCGCCAATCTTGGCGGGGGAGCTGGGTGCAGTTTCCCGCTTTCCCTGGCCGGGGCGTCGTGTAGGCTTCGTTAGGTCGATGTGCTGGTGGTCGGTGTTCTTGGGTTGGTGATGGGCTGTGGGGTGGTGTTGTTTGGTGGCTTGTCTCCCGATGGTGGTGGTGCCCTGGCTGGTGGGACCGCGCCTGGCTGGTGGTCTGGGTGACAGGAGTCTCTTGGGAGGGTTCCCGTGGCTAGTTGACGCTGCGTGGCCTGCTGTTGGCCTGGCAGGTCGTTGGGCCTTTGCTGCTCTAGGTGTCTGGCGGCGCGGCGACTTCTGGTGTGTGGTGGTGAGTCTCTGTGTGGTGGTTTCTGAGTGGTGTGCGGTGGCTGTCCCCGTTGCCGGGCTGTGTGGCCGGTGTGGGGTTGTTGTGCGGCTGGTGTGTGGCGGTGGTGGAGTGCCGTGTCTTGTTGGCATGGTGTGCAGGGTTTGTGGTGGTTTGGCCCCTTGTAATTGGTGTGCCTGCGCGGGGGGTTGCTGTTGGCCTGGTCTGGTGGGGGTCGCTTGCGTCAGTTGGTGTCGGGTGTTGGGGTGTCGGGCGGTGTGGCACGGTGTGTTCGTCAATTTGGGGCTGCCTGTCGTGGTGTGTCCCTTGTGGTGTGGTGTGGGAGCTGCTGGCAGTTATGCGGGGGGTGGTCCTCCTTCCCTCCCCTCCCACCCCGGGGTCCGCTGGCAGTGCCCCTGTGTGGTCTGGTGGCTGTGTCTGTGGCTGCTGCCCCCGGCCGGGGTTGATGTGGGTGTTGGTGGTTTTGTTGCTCCTGGTTGGTGCCGGGTGCTGGTTGGTTTTGGTTTGGTGATCCCTTGCCGCCCTTTGCGAGGGGCGTGGTAGTGGGCATATGTGGTTGGTCGGTGATTGTTTCTGGGCATGAGCCCTGGCCATTCGTGGCAGGCGGCCTGGCGGGTTTTTCTCTTCGACTGGTTTGCCCGTCTGGTGCTGGGCTCTGTGTGTCGTTTTGTGCCGTTCCCGGCTTGTGTGTCCGGTTACGGTGTTGGGTGGCTCCTCGCCAATTTTGGCGGAGGGCCTGGGGTGCCGTTGGGGTCAGTGGTTGGTTCCTCGCCATTCCTGGGTGAGGGTCTGGTGCTGGTTGTGGGTGTGGGCTCCCCCTCTCCCTGGTTTGAGGAGGCAGGCTATGTCGGTCCCCGCCATTCCTGGTTGAGGGCCTTGCGGGGTTGGCGGCGGTGCTGGGTTGTTCCCCGCCAGTCCTGGCGGGTGGTGCTGGTTGCGGTTCCCTGCTTTCCCTGGGGTGTGGTGTTGCCTTGTTTGCTGGCTGTGTTGTTGGTTGGTGTTCGTGGGTTGGTGGCGGTGGTGACGTGTTGGGTGGTGGTTGTGCTGTGTGGTGGCCTGACCCCCGGTTGCGTCGGTGTCCTGGCCGAAGGGGCTGTGTCGGGCTGGTAGTCCGCGTGTTGGGAGTCACTGGCGAGGGTCCTGGTAGCTAGTTGACGCTGCGTGGCCCGCAGTTGGTGTGGCAGGTTGGCGGGCCTTGGCGCCCATGGGTCTGTGGCGGCACGCTGTTTGTCGGTGCGTGGTGGTGTGTCGCTGTGTGGTGGTGGTATCCTGTGTGGCGTGTGATTGGTGTCTCTGTTGCCAGGGTGTGTGGCTGGTGGGTTTTTTTTGTTTGCCCTGTGCCTACCAGCTATCCGGCTGGTTGGTGGTTGCTGCGTGCTTGGTGTGTGGCGGTGGTGGAGTGTTGTGTGTTGCTTGCGTGGTGGGCGGAGTTTGTGGGGGTCTGGCCCCTTGTGGTGGGCTGTTGGCCTGGTCGGTTGGCGGTTGCTTGTTGTGGTTGGTTTTTGGGCGGTGGGGTGTGGCGCGGTGTGGGACGGCGTGTCCCGTCTTTTTTGGGTGCCTGTCGTGGTGCGCCCCTTGCGGTGTAATGCAGGGGCTGCTGTTTTTGTGGGGGCTGGGTTTGAGTGGTCATTCTTACCTCCCGGCTGGGGGTCCGGTTGCAGTGCCTGTGAGTTATCTGCTGACTGTGTTTGTGGGTGTCCTTTACTCCTGCCCCCGGCTGGGGTTGGTGTGGGTGGTGGGGTTTGGTCGCTCCTTGTTGCAGCCTGGTGCTGGTCCGTTTTGGTTTGGTGTTCCCATGCCGTCATTAGCGAGGGGTCTGTCGGGGGCGTGCATGGGCGGGTGGTGACCGCTTCTGGCCGTGGACCCTCTCCATTTCTAGCACCCAGGGTTTTAGGCGGGGGAAACCTTCCAGAATACCCCTCAAATGCTCTTTTTGAACCCCATTGGGTAGACCGTATTGGACCTCGGCCCTAAGCACTTGATCCGTATATTTCACAACTATTGCAGTTAGTTTCTTCCCGCTGGCTGCCGCAAATGTCACTTTTTCTGACACCAATGATTTTAACATGCGAGCTATCTTGCCTTCTGCACGTTAACCCGCATGCTAACTGCATACCCGTGTTTGGCTGCCCATTGACTGCGGTTTTTGCATTTTGTTGGATTCGTTTTACCAATACCTTTGGAATGCTGACGGGAAATTTTTTGAAAATTCATTTTGCATAAGAAATGTGTACCACAAAAATTGAAATGCAAGCCAACACGCATCCTGCAAAACAAACTGCACAATAAACGTATGCAGCACAATTCACGGTGTATACCGCGGTGATTCGCTGTATGAGCAGTGTATCCAGTCAGAGCCTCACTGCTGCCATGCAGTAGGCATATAAAAGAATTGTGCCTGTTGCATCGGACCCTGTGACACTGCTTCTGCTTGCGTGCGTGAGGATGGATTATGTGAAATATTCTTGGCGCATTCACAAAGTGGCTTTAGCTGGTCGGCAAGTGATTTGAGAGTCTGATGCGCGTCGTCAGTATCCTCCTGCATTTTTTCAACTTTTTGCTTCGAACGCTGCACTGCGGTTGTCAATTCGCCAAAATGCTTGTTCATTGCACGTGATGATGCGGAGGACCGTGCCGGCATGCCACCTTGCTCAACAGCTGGTGTTTTTGTTGTCTGTCTAACACCTTTTTTACATGAAAAAAAATTGCATAACCAAAGCACCGGGTTGTGTTGCGCTTCACATATAGAATACCCCTATGGGGCAGAGCTACCATTGTAGGCGTCACACGCTATGACAGCGTCAGCCCATTGTCATGATCTAGGACCCCAGCTCGCCCTTCCGAGCCAACAACCAGGGCAATCTCCTGCAGACTCGCCCGGCACTGAACAACTATTTGCTGTGTGCCATCATAATCAAGGCGCGCAATAATGAGATGTTGTTATTTGCAGACACTTTTTCTTTCATTAGAAATGTGGGGAATACCTGTTAGCTCTTTCATTCACAGATCAACTGCGACAACGCTCCAGGCGCTAGCGGACGCATTATCGCCATTGATGCGTGTTAACTTGTTCCTCAAGTGAATACACATGCTACTCATGTATGTTATCTACGGAATGTGCCATCCTGATGACACAGGTGGACAGCAATGCCTCTTCATGCAATCCAGGGACTCTGGCAGTGCTTCATGCGACAGCAATGAAAGCATTGTAATGCGATGTTAATTGTTATGCAATATGCATGATAACTTGCATCTCATTGTGTCCTGGGTACCTACAAGCGGGATCTGAAGTCTTTGCTGCACGAAATAGGAGAAAGGTACCTTGGGGTTATGGATGAACACAGGGACTTCCATACGTAAACAAGTATGCCGATCATAGACATCAAAGCATGCGGCCAGCAGCTTGACAAGCAAAATGCAGGTTAAGCTGCATGTCAACATCATTGGTGTCAGAAATAGTGACATTTGCGGCAGCAAGCGGGAAGAAAAAAACAGCAATTGTCGTGACCTATAAGGATCAACTGTTGAGGGCCGGTGTCCAATACGATCTACCCCATGGGTCTCGGAAAGAGCATTTGAGGAGTATTCTGGGAGAAAAGTTTATAGTGTTTTCAGCACTGTGTTTTTGCTTCTCCTGCTGCTTGTTGTTGCTGTAGGGTGTCCTGCTGCTGGTTTTGGATGATGAAAAGCTTTTGTTTGTTGAAATACAGTAAAGCCAACTCAATCCAGGATAGCCCAAGCCAATAGTATGCAAGGAGAAGGTAATTCAGGATCAAAGCATGAAGGGCTGCAGTGTAAACAGTGGAAGATGATTAGATATTCACAGAACCTGCAACTCAGGATACAAATGAATGCATATTCACAGAGATAGCTGAAATGTTTTGGGAAAAGAGTTAGAAAACTGCCTCAGGATCAGTCTCTCTCCATAGTGCCATCTTAGGAGATGTGCACTCTTTGTTTTGGGTCCCATATGTGCTGAGGTGGCATGGTATGTGGCGATGAGGTCACTGCCATGTCACATGGGATCTTCCTACTTAGTTAGGCTGACCAGGAATTGAACCCAGGACCTCTCAAAAAGAGGTGCCTAACCCCCTATGGTGCATACCACTAGGGCAGATAAGTATTCATGGAAAAACATAGATAAATTCATAGGCTCTACCTTAGGTATGTCAGTGCTCAGTCAACCCAGGAAAAGATGTTTTACTTCTGATTGAAAGGGGATTAAGGGGTCCACTCCATATCCTGATTGGATGTTTGGTTCCATAGGTCAAAATGTGTTCTCACCACTTTTGGCTGGACCAATACTAAGATAAAAATGCATGGATGCTCAGTGCATCTCTAATACAACTACAGTATGTCCCAAAGCAATGGAAAAGCACTTTTTCTTGCTCCCCCCTTGTGCTGTGGTGGCCACCACTGTCGCATTTTAGGAAAAAGGGAATTTTTCTTGGCCTTTCCTTGGTTTCCACATCTACTTTAAAATACCTACAGTCTCCCTCACACTGAAAAATGGGCGCTCACCATGGCTGGCGTCCTTTTGCTGCTCTGATTGTACAGTTTCCTACAGAAGACTCAGCGCTCTTGGCGCTGCCGGGGCTCCTGCGGCTTGGTTGGGTTAGATTGGGAGCATGCCAAACATGTGCATATGCATCCCTTCCTCCAAGACGCAGCGTCGACACAACCCAAATGAAGACACATTATACACACTCGCATGGGTTCTCGTAAACCTGCTGGCGACCTGTGACCTGTCTTAGGGCGTAGGGAGTCGAAAAGAAATTAATTTGCCCCTTGGTCGGGTCTTGGTTCTGCTCAGTCTCTCCAGGCACCTGCGTTTCGGCCCGAACACGGCCTACTCAGCGAGGTCGCGCGTGGGTATCTGCAGAGGCAGGAATGGGAGAATTATGGACGAATCCACGCAAAAACGAAGCGACGACACCAAAATCCGTCAAATGACGGCGTAGAATTTTTTTGAAACGACACACCTGAGTAGAATCCAATTGTGCATCAAAAGCACATTTTTATAGAAATTATAGTCATCTCTGGATTTTTTAAATCCAGAAATTCATACGCACAAAATGGCGGCGCGCAGGAGCGGCTCCTAGCGAAGCGCCGGAAAATGGCAAAATAATGGAATTATAAACGTATGTATCACGTAGTCTTGAAAATGACGAGACACACATTAATAAACAAACATACAGATTCCACCCACACTAATAGAAGCTTCAAAAATTCAAGAATTCGAAAATCGATTGAAAAGACTTCAATGAATCAGGTATAAACTACAGGTATGCCTGTCTTGCATGCCGCATACACATTGCTCGTCTCGTGTCTCCGTGAACGAGTCGTGTAGCAGCGCTAACAACGATAACCACGATAGGACGCGGTAGAGGGATTGATTAGAAAGATTGCAGATGATTAGCGGTCAGATCAGGGTGATTAGTCATACACACAAGTGCATAGCAACGTTCTTCGCGTGCGCCCCTTTTGTACTCTCACCTTGCTTCACTTCCCAGCGGTAGGTAAGGTAGGTACGCCCAGGCGGGGCCACCCCCTGGTGGAGTCAAGATTTACGCGAAGATGGGCAGGTTTGCCCAAGTGGGACGTGCATACTCGTGCATGCACACACGCATTAAAGGGTAGGCCACGCGAAGTGCGCACGGTAAACCTTGTTTAGGCTACCCAGGGGCTCCTTGGTACGTTCTTTAAGAGAACCTGAGGAGTCCCTTAACGCTTGCTTGCTTGACAAGGGTAGCTGCTCCATGCAGCGTGTTTGCGGACAGCGTATTATAGGGCACACTGAGAAGGGTATAATACCTGGAGTGTGCCTTGGTTCCTCCGCCGCAAACGCCCTTTCATTTGCCTTTGTTTTACAGGTGGGCAGGTAGGGTGAGTGGTGCAGCAGCATTTTTTTATACCCTGCTAAACAGGGGCGCAGATCACACAAACAAGTAACTCCGCTCCGCCTGTGGCAGAGCAGGGAGTCCGACTTCATCGACATCTGCGCTTTGCACACGAGAGCACTCCTTCCCTCCAAGCCCTTGCAGGGGAAACACGTTGTGGCGTCCCCTGTGAGGCCACAGTTGCTTAGCAGCGCTGTGTTCTCTTGTCATTTCACAGGTGGGTCGCTAGGACCCTCGAGACCTTCTTCTTCGCAACGCCAAGTAGAGTGTGCGTGTAGGAGTGGTAGTCCTGAGTGGGGGCTAGAGCCAGTTGCCCAGTGCTCGCCCACCAGGATGGTGCCACTGTAGGGTGTGTAGGACCTGTAGGGGGCGTGTCACTGTCCCACCCTTTTCCTGCAATTTTAGCTGGGTTGGTGGGCTGTGACATTGGGTTAGGTTAGTGTTTTTGGCCACATAGCAAACAGGCGTTTTGCATGCCTTCATAGCTTTTGGCCACCCCTCCCTGTAGTAGACAGGTAGGTAGGGAAAACAATACCTGGATTAACACTCTGGGTATTCCCCCAAGGTTTTGCGCCAGCACAGAAATTGGGCGCATAGGGGAGGGGAGACCCGGGGCGTACCCCGTGGCATCAATAAGCCAACCCTCCAGGTTCAGCAAGGGCGCAGACTTGGGTATAATTAGGACACCACTTCTGCGGCTTGCTCTCAGGACCTTAGGACTAGCACACTCACACATACGCTTTGGCAGGTAAGGGTAAGGTTCAGTCCCTAGCCTTATTCTTGGAGGCAAGCGTCTCAGCGAGCCTCAACAACTCACCAAGGTTGTTCTGGGACAAGTAGTCAACCAGAACTGAGTTTAGGCGTCCCTCAGGTAGAACAAATGCAGAGAAGGGCTCCCAGGTGGCCTCTTCGACTCCAAACCCTTCCCAGAGGGTGAGGAAGCGCCAACCCTGGCGGTAGCGGTGGCGTAGGACAGACTTCACCAGGTAGAAGCCCTCCTTAGCCATCTCCTCGGCGTTCATGTCGGGGAGTTCACCTTCAACTTCCATAGGGCTGGCAGCCCCTTGTAGGTCCAGAGCGGCGATTTCCTCGTCGTTCAGCTCCCACTCCTCCCCACAGAGGTCTTCAGGATCATGGTAGCGCTTCAGGTGTTGAGCGGCGCACACCAGGGTCCCCCCTAGACGGGGAGAACACCGCACGGTGATACGGTGTCCATCCACAGATAGGATCTTGTACGGCCCGAAGTATGGGTCATCGCTGGTAGAGCGTGGCCAGGCAGGTAGTCGACTGTGGTGCACCAGCACCCAGTCCCCTTCTTGGTAGGTGGCCGGTACACGGTGCTTGTTCTTCTTGTTCCACTGACGAGCCCTCACTCTCTGGAGCATAGCCTTGGCCTTGTCCACCTTCGCTTGTTGCTCTTGGACCCATTCACCCACAAAAGAATGGGTGTCCTCTGGATAGGGGGCATGTAGGAACCACGCCGGGCGCCCCATGAATAGCTCATGTGGCGAGTAGCCAGTAGCTGAACTCTCTTGGGAGTTCATCATCAAGGATATTACGGGGAGTAGTCTCACCCAGTCTCTGGTGCGTTCAGTTTTGCACCATATCCTGACGTTCTCCTTCAGGACACGAATCTGTCGCTCACATAGGGGGTTGCTCGTGTGAGAGTAGGGAATCCCCGTAGACACCTGGACATTGAGGGACCTCAGGACCCTCTTGTACCAGCCAGTATCTGAGCGTACTCGCACGTCCTCGTCGGAGTTGATCTCCTTGGGCGCCCCATAGACACAAAACCACTCCTCCAGGAGTATCTTGATAGTCTCCTCTCCGGTAATGTGCTTGGTACATGGGAACACCCTGGTAAACCTGGTCAACCCACAGGTTACCACGAGGGCGAAGTCATAGCCCCCGAACTTCGGCATCTCCCTGTAGTCCACGTATAGAACACTGTTAGCACAGTGAGGGATGGGCAGGGTCGAGTAGAGACCTCTGTCCCTGATATCCCCTGGTTTACAGGACCTGCACGGGCACTTGTCCACGATAGGCAGGAGCGTCTTCCGCAGTTGGTCGTCAGTCCACGTAGTGTGGAACCACTGCTTGAACAGCCTCAGGGTACGGTCAGCACCCACATGACCACTGGACTCATGGGTCCACTTCAGCAGCGCTGGGACTCGGTCACTAGGCACCACGATGCGGTCCTCGTGCCAGAGGTAGCTCTTGTCCCGCCCCCACTGGTCTTGGTTGACCAGGAGGGGTTCAAGGCGTTTCTCCAGGCGCCGGTAGATATCCCCAAACTCCTGTAGGTACTCCGATTGTTGGAGTCCATCAAGGGGGCGTATCATGGTCATGTTCAGGTCCAGGTGTACGTCCATACGGCTGAACGCTTCCTTAGCCAGCGCTTCAGACCGGGCACCAATCAGGGCGTCGAAGTTGTTGCGGCTGATGTAGTCGGCACACTCGTTCTTCACTCCCTGGATATGGTGTACCGTCAGCCGTAGTTGACTGAGGTAGGTCCACCAGCGACCTAGCTTGGCCTTCTCAGGTGGGGGGCCCTTCTGGAAACTGCGGACCGGTTCTTGGTCGCATAGCCAGACCACAGGGTTACTCCCCAACAGTCGTGCTTGTGAGGATAGCACCAGCATACCCGCGAGCAGTTCCTGCTCATAGGTGGAGTAGTTCCCCCTGGCCTGGTTCCACTTCCAGTTCCAGTGGGCCAGAGGTACTAGGACCCACTTGTCGTCAGGGTAGCTGTGCTTGAGGGTTCCATCTCGGTTGAGACCTTCCGTCCCCCATTGGGAAATGGCCGAGTCGAACTCCTCCTTCTCTAGTGCTTGCCACTGGAACAACGTTCCACCACCGCCCACATTGCTGGCGTCGGTCACCAGGATAATCTCCCCTTGTGCCCTAGGCACGCCCAAGCACTTAGCGTTGGCTACCTTGTCTTTGAGCTCGTCAAACGCTTGTTGCTCTTGTGGGCCCCAGCGCCAAGTAGTACTCTTCTTGATCAAGTCAGTCAGTACCGCGCTGGTGTAGGTGAAGTTTTTGATGTGGCGGCGATAGAAGTTGCACGCCCCAATGAAACTGCGTACATGATGAAGTCCTTTCTTGGGGTCTTCGTGTCGTACCTTGGCATCCATCAGGGGTTTGGCCTTAGAGGCCGCTGGGGTCCACCAGCCATAGCCAACGTCAAACCCCAGGGACTGCATGGTCTCCTGCATGAACTCACACTTCTCCAGCTTGAGTCGTGTGTGGTTCTCCTGGCAGACCGCAAAGAACTCACCCAAGAGGATTAGGTGATCCTCCTGGGTATTGGTCCCGAGGCATACATCGTCGATGTGAGCCTCCATCTGGGCCCCACGGGATATGAGCTCCTGCACCTTAGGTCTCCTTCGTAGGATGGACAAGATCTTGTTCATCAGCTCTTGGAACAGAGCGGGGGCGTTAGCCACGCCGAATGGCATGACCTTCCACTTGAATACCCTCCCCTGGGGGGTGATGAAGGCAAGTAGTTCCTGCGCGTTGGGCGTCAGGTCCACTTGCCAGAATCCACTTCGCTTGTCCATCCTGGTCTTGTAGCGACAGGAGGCTATCTTCTCCAGGGTAGACTCCATATTGGGAATGGACCCTGAGTGGTTCAGCGTCTTCTTGTTCAGCTCTCCATAGTCCACTACCAGCCGTTTGGCTGTAGACCCAGGTTTAGCCACCAGGAAACAGGGGCTGCAGTGTAGGGGGTAGTCCCCATCCTTGTACTCCAGGACTAGGCCAGCGTCGATACATTCTTGTATCTGTCGCTCAATCTCGTCGGCCTGCTCTTTAGGAGCTGGATAGGGTCTCCTCCGGATCTTGTGACCCACGAACTCGGGTTTCAGCTTGAGGTCCATCTGTACCAGCTTGTCGCATGAGGCTGGAGGGGGTAGTTCTCCGAACACCTCCAGATAGGTCCTTATCAGCTTTTGTACCCGCGGGTCCAGTACCTTGATCTTGTCCTCCATGTCCTCGTCGGAGTGTAAGTTGCTTGCCCCTTGAATAGACGTCGGGAGGTGGTCCTCCACCGACTCTTCGCCCGCGGTAGCATCCTTCAGCCCTTGGTAGGCATACAGAAGGTCTTGCTCAACCATCTCCGGTGGACGATGGCAACATAGGCACGCTTTAGGGGGTTCACATACACATTCCTCCGAGAGGTCGTCCTCCTCTGGGGTCCTCACATGGGCACCCCATACGCTCTTCATGAGCTTGAGATCTACCTCCCTTTGCCAGGTGGTGATCTTCTGTTCGAGGTCCTCCTCCAGTTGGGATAGGTCTCCCATCCGTCCTTGCTTCAGTGGCCATGAGCTGCGGGTAGGCTTCGCGTAGCATAGCTTTTTCGCCACCAACTTCCTCTTGGAATCCACATACTCCCTGAGCCTGGATCGAGGGTCCAGCTCTTCATCCACGGGGTCTTCCACCCTCATGGAGAGTAGGGGCTTTAGTGGGGCGACGTACTCGGCGTTCTCCATTTCTTCCACCGCAGTCTGCACGAAGAAGGCGTCGTGCTCAGTTTCGTAGTCTGAGTGGATAGAGCTAGGTAGCTCAGATAGTCCACACTCAGAGACTCCATCAGGAACAGGTACATGACAGGGAGAGTTGGGGGCGTTGGTGTCAGTCACGACGTACTCATCTCCTCCGGGTGTAGTTTCAACAGCATCTTGAGGTCGTAGGCGATCATTCAAGTCACCCAAGGCGAGTCTGTCGCTTTCTCGTTGTATAGCCTGGACCAGAGTAGGGTCCAGGTCTTCCCAGGGAATGGTGGTAAGACTTCCGTCCACCACGCTGAGCATACTCCCCCATCCGGGCTTCCCAATGGGCGTCTTGCGTCCCAGAGGCACGTAGATGGCCTCATCAGGTAACCGCACAGAGCTGATAGTCAGCTTGTCAAGGAGGGTTCGCCAGTACTCGTTACCCCCATTGGCTCCCCAATCGGGGGAACAAAGGACCATACGGGAACGTTCCAAGGCCACCTTGGTCAGCACCTTCCCCAGTTCACTGAATCTGGGGTTCCCGTAGGCCATCCCGAAAGAGGGCCAGTAAAATTTGTAGCTGCAGTTCTTCCCCTTGCTGCAGTATAGGTCCAGTACATGCTGTTTGTCGCTGGCGAACAGCTCCACACTTAGGTCTTCTCGAGAGTAACCCAACTCCTTCAGACCTTGGTCTAGGACTTCCCTCAATAGTTGATAGTCCTCAGTTTTGGAGGCCGCCATCATGTTCGAGGGCTCCTCCTTCGATAGTCTCAGGTAACTCGAGGTATGTTCCGACTGCTCCAGTGGCACAGACTCTCTGCCACTGCCGTGGTCCACGTACAGGAGGTAGGGCGCTTGCAGCGTCAGGGATTGTATCTGGGAGTGCTGCACGAAGAAGTCAGTACCCAGTACAAAGTCGAAGGCATCAGTGTCCATCACATAGAACCGATGGGCGATAGTCCTGGAGCCCATAGGTACCTCCACTTCGCAGTCCCCGCAGCTGTGCACCACATGTCCATCCCCCATCCGTATAGCGGCGGTGGTCATGGTGTTCTTCAGGCTCCCACAAGGTAAAGTTTTCTTGGCCACTATCGATATTGTGGCTCCAGTATCCAGTACCCCCAGGTATTCACGTCCCCCTAGTCGGATACGTACCCAAAACACCAGGTCTTGGGTGCCACCAGAGCGTCCCCGTCAGAACTCCGCGGGACAGGTCACCTCGAACCCCTTGTTCCGCAATTTGCGGGCCATCCTCATGAAACGGCTTCTCTTCTTGGCGTTGCCGTCGTCACCACCTTCATGCTCACGCTTGGCTCCTTGTTCCTGCTGGGCCTGCGTCTGTGAGCGTGTGGTAGGTCCAGACTGCCCTCCAGAGGGCTCGGAGTTCCCCCCTGGATTAGGGTTGGGGTTACCTCCGTTCTTGTCCTTGTTCTTGTTGTCGTTCTGGCGATTAGCGCCTCCTCCTCGTCCGCCTTGACCCTTGTCTTGACCACCTTGACCACGTCCTTTCGACTTGCCCTTGCCGGAGTCGTTGCCTTTGGCCTTGCCTCCACCTTTGCCTGAGCTTTTGCCAGGATCTTCCCCCTTAAGCTTCGCCGATAGGCGTTGCTTATGGTAGCACTCGTCCTCATAGTGCTTCCGCTTACCGCAGAATGCACACGTGATGGTGCAGCGGTAATGATCCGGCATCTTCACCTTGGCGCCGGTGATCTTTTCCTGCTGCTTCCCCTGGACAACAAAGCAGTCTCGCTGCTCGCAGTCGGAGGCATGCTGCAGGTGGCCCTGTTCATCTCTGGCATCACACCAGAATAGCTCCTTCACGTTCTCCATTAGGCGGGCGTGGGCATGTTTGGGGGTAGTCCCCTGCCCAGGTCGGGACCCTTGGTACCCTTTGCCTCCAGAACCTCCACCACCAGGACGGTAGTGGTTCAGGTGTTGGTCGCTCTCCTTCTCCAGCGCCATCTCGGGGAGCAGCACGCATAGATCCTCGTAGCGGAGGGATCTAGCCTTGCGCTCAGCCGTCAGACGGCACTCGTCCCATAGCTCACGGGGGAGCTTGGAGCACAACCAAAACAGCAGGTCGTCGCTGCTGTAGGAACCGGGCGTCAGTCGTCCAGCCCAGTGGTCCAGGTCCGCCAACAGCTCGGAGACCCTGCCGGGTTTGGGGTTGTTGGGCAGGACGGGCAGGTTCTGGATCTCGGCCCTGATGGAGAGGTCGGTCTCGTAGGTTGGGTACTGCCTCTCCAGGGCAACCAACACGTCGGCAAAGGTGGCGGAGTTGGTGACGATCTGCCTGACCTGCTTCTCCAGGTACTTCGTCTTGCAGCACTGCAGGAGCAGGTCGCACTTCACTCGCCCACTCGCGTGGGTTTGGCCGGTCAGTCGTAGGAACCGGCCAAAGTTCTCAGCGAACTCGCTGAGGTCCTTGCCTGTGAATTCAGGCAGGTTCACCACTATCTTGGAGGTGGCAATAGCCTTCGCCTCCTGAGCTCGGCGTCCTTCAGGGCGTCGGGTCTTCTTCTTCTTCTTCTTCTTCTTCTTACCCTTGGGGTCCTCGGGGTCCTCATGGTCTTCGTCATCCGATGGCGAAGAAGAAGTCATCGAAGGCGGCCCATCATCGGAGGGGTCTCCGCCTAGATCACTGGAGCCATAAGGCTCCACGTCCACCATAGCCCTTAGGGCTGTCAGCCCCAGCTGGTCCAGCTCGGCCCTCGTCGAGTTCGTCACGTGACTGTAGGGCGGCTGGGCTGTCCTCGGGACGAATGGACTTCTCGGTACTGCTGCAGGAGTCGGCATCGGTCGGCTCCTCAGGCTCCCCAGGGTATTTGTCAACCCCGCCGCCAGGTGGTTAGCCTGTACTCGGTGGGGTGACATTCCCACTGTCGTAGGTGACGCATGGGACGGGATCATCAGGGGCTGCAGTTTCTCCCTGATCTCTTGCGTGAGGTCGCTCACGATTTGCGAAGTGGCTCTTCGGAGCACCTCATTGATCTCCGACCGCGTCAGGGACCTGTTGGAGGATCTTCCCGATCCTCTACTCCTGCCTCCCAGAGACTCTGGTCCTCTCCTCAACCCACTCAGGGGTGCATACCCAGGTGCACACCCAGGAGCATACCCAGGAATTTCCATGTAGGTTCCAGTGGCGTGGAGTGGATGGGGATGGTCAGCCGCATACCAACGCGGCGCAGAGCTGGAAGCCACCGGCTCACTGGCAGTAGTTGCCTCAAGGAGCGCAGTGGTAGGTGGGCCCATGCCATAGGCGGGGTAGTGAGGCATGCCAGTAAAGCCTGTGCCCTCTGCCATAGGCTGGTTGGTTGTGGAAGTGGATATAGCGGCGGCTGGGAGTGTGGTGGTTATGGGAGAGGGTGATGCATGGAGGCCAGAAGCGCTTGGTGCGCCTTCGAAGGTAGGGACATCCGTCGGGTCTTGCCCTTGCTCCTCTCCTTCGTCTGCTCCTTCTCCAGCATCCTTCTCGCTCTCGTTTCCTCTCTTCCTCTTCACAGGCTGAGGCTAAGAGACCATTTCCTTCACCGACAGGGCCCCAAAGGCCGTCTGGAGGCCATCCAAGGAGTCCTCCGCCGTATCCATTGGCCCATGTAAGGGCTCCACCGAAGGTACAGCGTCAGGCGCCGGCCTTGCCGGTGTCTCTGGCGCTGGCGCTGTGTTCACCTCGGCGTCCACTCTTCCTGGATCCATCTTAATCTGCCCTTCTGCTTGTATTTGCCTGCTCGGAGCACTGGTTGTACGGCGCGGGGTCGCTGCCGGTGCACAGAGACAGGCTGCCTCTTGCTACCAGAAAAGTTTATAGTGTTTTCAGCACTGTGTTTTTGCTTCTCCTGCTGCTTGTTGTTGCTGTAGGGTGTCCTGCTGCTGGTTTTGGATGATGAAAAGCTTTTGTTTGTTGAAATACAGTAAAGCCAACTCAATCCAGGATAGCCCAAGCCAATAGTATGCAAGGAGAAGGTAATTCAGGATCAAAGCATGAAGGGCTGCAGTGTAAACAGTGAAAGATGATTAGATATTCACAGAAACTGCAACTCAGGATACAAATGAATGCATATTCACAGAGATAGCTGAAATGTTTTGGGAAAAGAGTTAGAAAACTGCCTCAGGATCACTCTCTCTCCATAGTGCCATCTTAGGAGATGTGCACTCTTTGTTTTGGGTCCCATATGTGCTGAGGTGGCATGGTATGTGGCGATGAGGTCACTGCCATGTCACATGGGATCTTCCTACTTAGTTAGGCTGACCAGGAATTGAACCCAGGACCTCTCAAAAAGAGGTGCCTAACCCCCTATGGTGCATACCACTAGGGCAGATAAGTATTCATGGAAAAACATAGATAAATTCATAGGCTCTACCTTAGGTATGTCAGTGCTCAGTCAACTCAGGAAAAGATGTTTTACTTCTGATTGAAAGGGGATTAAGGGGTCCACTCCATATCCTGATTGGATGTTTGGTTCCATAGGTCAAAATGTGTTCTCACCACTTTTGGCTGGACCAATACTAAGATAAAAATGCATGGATGCTCAGTGCATCTCTAATACAACTAGAGTATGTCCCAAAGCAATGGAAAAGCACTTTTTCTTACTCTGGGAATTTTCCCGCCCCTAAAAGCCTAGGTAAGTGGAGGGCCTGGCGGGTGCGGTTTTTCGTCTAGGCCTTGGTTGAATCCTTCGTGTGTCCTTTTGCGCCATTCACCGCTGGGATGGGTGGGTACGGTGTTCAGTGGCTCCTCGCCAATCCTAGCGGAGGGCCAGGGGTGCCATTGGGCACAGTCGGTAGTTTCTCGCTCTTCCTGGCTGAGGATCTCGTGTTGGTTGTGGTGCGCGGGGGATCCCCTGCATTGTGTGTGTTGATGTTGCGGGCACCTATGTGTGCAGCGCATCGTGTTCCTGTGTTTTGGCGTGCGGTGTGTGTGCGCGGTGTCCTTGTACGTGTTGGTGTGCTTTGGGGTGGGTGTTTGTGTGCCCTGTGTGCGTGGCGGCGTGTATTTTTGTGTCTGTGTTGTGCGTTGGTGGAGGGGTCCGTGGGTGCCTGCCCTGCCTCTCGCGGCACGGTCTTGTGATTGGTGGTGGGTGGTCCCTAGCCATTCCTCGCTGAGGGCCATGGCTGCAGCTCCCCGCCATTACTTGCTTAAGTTTGCTGCCTGTGGTGGTAGGCGGTTCCTCGCCATTCCTGGCTGGAGTCTGCTGCCGTTGTTGGTGGGTGGTCCCTCGCCAATCCTGCCTGACGGCCCTGTGTGCGGTTCCCCGCAATCTCTGGCTCGCGTCCGCAACTGGTGGTGGTGGGTGGTCCCTCGCCTTTTCTGGCTGAGGGCCCTGGGTGCAGTTCCCTGCCCTTCCTGGCTGGGGTTGGCTGCTGCTGGTGGTGGGTGCTTTTGCTGGTGTGGCGCGGGTGGTTGTGCTCTGTGTGGCTGAGATGAAGAGCTATGGCCTGGTTGCACTAGCACCATTGGCCACCACACATCCCTCACCCACTTCAGGTAGAACAGGTGACCCAGGAGTACCAGGTAGGGGAGCGAAGGCCATCTCCATGGCGAACATTCAGATCAAACTCCTTGAGTTTGATCCCAAAAACCTGCCAGTGGGCTGAGGAGTTCTCGGAATGTGTACTCCTCACGGATCAGCAACATGCTGACGTCAGGACTCCGTGTACGCCTATCAAGAAGTCGTGCAAAAGAAATTTTCTTCAGCAGCAAGTGAAGACTGCTATCAGGAAGAGCTCCAACTGGGGCGACTTCCTCAGGAGATTGGAACAGACGAACCCAGTCTATCCGACAGACCTGAGTGTCCGTACTGAGATTGAACAGTTGCCTTCACTCCCAGAATTCCCTACAGCTGCCCGTATCTCAGAGCTTCTGGCTCAGCTGGAAGAGCTCATGGAACATATGAACCCACGTCCTATGCGCCTACTGAGCCTCGCCCCTTAGGTTGTAGGAAAGATCCCTCCCAGAACCTGGGAGGACTGCAGGGAGGCATCCGGGAGGAACGCTCCGACGCACTCCTATAATGACCCGGTCCATTCGTTGATCGGGTTGGCCATGGAGAGAGAGAATGACTCCCACACGGACAAGTACCGGCGCAAACATCTGCGAAGGGAAACCCCTGGTGAGAAGAGTCCTGAAGGGAGGTTGCCTCAACCCCACTCTGACGTTTGGAAGAGCCGCGTTGTGCAGTTCGAACACATGAAAGAGACCCCCCGCTCTATTGGTAAAGGGGCCCCTAATTTTGTCTACTGCCATCCTACAGAGGATAAGGGTCGACCCTGCCACTTGGATGCGCGGAGTGCGTGCATGCTCCTACTGCAGCGCAAGCAGAAAACTAAAGATGGTCAGGAGGTGATTCACGAGGACCATTTCCGCTGCACGGAAACCCTGCGGATATTGCGGCAGGGTTGGCCTAATGAGGATGAATGCCACATAAAACGGCGTGATTCTGAGACACTTAAGAAAGCGGAAGGGGAGCGGGGTAAGAACGCCGGTAAGAGTAAACCTGAAGGGGCATGCCACAATCCTGGGAGATCCCCCGGTAAGGGTAACCCTGGTGGAGGACGAAGGTCGTCAGCAATCTCCCAATGGTGGAAGAGGAGCACCCAACCCGACACCTAAGGGTGAGCAGCCGGGTGAGAAGCGGACTGTCACGTCCACCCCAAGCGCTGGCGGCGCTGAGAAGAACGAGAAAGCCAAAAAGCGCAAGTTCAACTGGCACTTCAAGGGCCTGCAGGCTGCTGGCTTGGATGTGAAGTTCCCTGAAGAGGGATAGGGGGGCGGCTCCGAAGATGAGGATTTGGTTTTGTGGATCACCGTTAAAATAGGTGATCAGGTTTATAAGGCAGTCTTGCACACGGGCGCCACGCTTTCCATCGTGGTCCGCAGATTGCTAAAACAAACCAAGATCCGGAACACCAAAACCGTGGCTATAAGGGTAGGGGATGGGAGAACCATCCATTCCCTGGGGGGGGGGAGGGCCATGTGACCGTATGTCTGGGCGATGAACAGGTGACTCAGCACTGCAAGGTGCTTGACACTGATGCGTTTGACATTGTCATTGGCAGAGATTTCCTGTGATGTAACCCCCAGGTGAAACTGTTGTGTTTGCAACGTGCCTATGCCCTACACTGCGACTTCAGCAGTGGCCTTTTCTCTGTCCCTCCAGAGCTGTCGCGACAAAAAGATTCCAGTCTACGCCACGTGAAGCGGTCTTATTGAACAGAAAACCACCAGTTCGTGCAATCCGTCCTGAAAAATGGACTCGCCGCCTTGCGGGTAGACCTGAATGAGGTTCAGGTGGAATTGTTCGCAAGTAAGGATCAGCATATGATGCAGCTCTATTCTTACGGATAACTCAATAACGCGTATCTCTTCTACTGGAGATCAATGGGGTTGTACTATGCTAACCCCCCAATCTCCTAACTCTCTAAGGTGTTAACCAAAATCGCCCATGAAGGAGCGAGAGTGGTGCTGTGCACCCCCAACCGGGGTACCACAGGTGAAGCCGGTTCGGACCACCGTGGCCATCTTGGGGTCACTTGGGGTGTGTATCTATGCGCCGGCAAGCCGCCATTGGCTGATATCATACCCTCCCATCCACCTGACCTAACCCGATGTGATAGTGTGATAGGTTTGGCCATTCCGGCTATGAGCGGCCATATTCAGTACCGAGGCGCCGCCAGCTGAGATTTAGATATCAGAATATCAGGAATCAACAGGGTTTTATTATCATGATGTTTCCGTAATTTTTCAGCCTTTCGTTCTGATGGTCAAGGTATCGGCGACCGTCAGTTGGCTCGCGATTTTGCGTTAACCGATTGGTTGACTGTTATTTCCAGATATTTTGGCGGATACTCCGTTGAAGGGTCAGATTTCATCAGCAAAGGGTTCGTTGCTTCCGCAATTTTCTAAATAAGCACTCAAAATTTTAATCTGAATTTTTCGCGATGTCGAAATCGGATTTTCGGACTTCGACATCGCCGCACTTGATTTGGACTTCTTCGAGTGGTCATAGTCTTTTCCCTATGCCCGAATCAGGTTTCCCTTATACTTGCCACCCATTTGACTTGGAGATATAAGGGAAACAAAAGTGAACCGTGGGACTACTTTGAAGGGCCATATCTACGCGCGAGTGTGAGGAAAGAGAAAAAGGAAGGTTGCGTTGCAAACGCCGTGGTCTCAAGTTAATTTGCAAAGCATCAAACGCCTTTGGGGTGTACACATGCCCGATGTAGCAAGGGATTATGGTCAAGAGGGTATAAAGTGATATATATCTCTTGGACCGTGCAACCGAATATTTTAATGCGACTTTCGAGTGTACCGCATGAGTGTTGGGGTTGCATAGATACTTTCCTTGGGTTGCTACGTATTTTTAACGTGAAGTTATGTCCATGGAGGGACATGGCATATCATGGTGGGAGCCACATTTTGAGGGTATGTGTTATATGCATGGTTTATGTCTTGATATGCTCACGCCCATGTTATATATCTTCGTGTGGCCGAAGAGATGGGGAGCCATACGTGACAAGGGCCTTGCCCATGTCCCAATTGTGGAATTCAAAGCGCTAGACTAAGTCTACCGCATATGTTTTGCTCATGGTATGTTTTACAAAGAGATCCATGAGTGCACTCCCATTTTCATGGGGCATGTAGATATGAGTGGCGAAGGTATCTCCATGCGACTGATTGGGGATCCAAGTGGGGGAATTGTTCGCAAATGCTTCCAATCATTTGTGTATTGAATCATGAGCGGATATCATGGGTGAGCATAGAGATATACTATCATGACAACTTTGTATTTGGTCATATTTTCATGTTTTTGACCTCAATTTTTGCTCATTTTTGCGTTTTGTGTACTTACCTGGTCGGCAAACAGCAAGAAGCCTATGGTGAGTCGAACCATGGTATGTTGTTCATATGTTGGCATATGCCTTGGAGTCGAACACCACCATATGCCGGATCGCGTACTCAATTTGGCTTGGCGCACGAAGGATTACAAGAATTGGTCTCAAGATCATGGGCCGACTCGGGCAGTGCGTGGCGCCCATATCTGAAGGGGTTTCGAGGGTAAAATGGGGATGTACATGGGCATTGGACTTTGGTCTCTATCCTCCATGAATACTGGACTTCGATCCCATGCATGCTCCGAGCCTTCGGATAAGTGGTAACTTCAATTTTGAGCATATTTTTGATATATGGCCAATATGGCGTGAATTGGCTGTTTTTTGACATGTTATGAGTTCAAACTCATAGGTCATTCCTCTAAGCCCATTCGACTCCAAGTCCAACCAAGGTTATGTCAAGGTAGGGCTTGGTCCTGGGTGCCACTCTAGGCCATGACACGTCACCTCCCTTATTGGGCTAGGATTTAGAGGCTTGGGGGTGAACACATTTTTGGGGTTTATGTAATGACTTTTGACATGTGGCATTTAACCATCTTATTGGACTGGGTTCAGGGCATCATGTCGGTGAGTCAAGGGAAGGTCTTGAGTCCAGGGAATGAGGGGTCTATGGCTGTGATTGTATAAGTTTCCATCTTTCCCCAACTTTGCTTTATTTGTGTTCATATGCCAATTTCAGGGCTTTCTTCCTTGGTGCAATTCTTGTACATGCCCGCCATCGTGAGACAATCGATGTGCTGAACGGAAGCCCGCAGCCTGATTTGGATTGTGAATTGGGTTATTGCTGCATTTGTGGGATCTGGTTGCTATTCAGGGTTGAAGGAGGATTTTATTTTCTATATTTTTGGATTTGGAACCTTGGATTTTAAGCAATGCAATCGTTGATCAGGAGCAAATCGGCAGGGGTTACAGGCGGAAGGGGCACAGCGGGGGCCGGTCCTGGTAGGGACCTTCTTTATGGTAGCAGAGGCTTACCTGCTGCCCCTACCAACCGCCGACCCGGGGACTTCGGCCCTTATGAGCCCTGCCCAAGTACGCCCCGGGTGTGTATTGTGGACTCGGTGGAGACCACGCCGGAGATTAGAGCCATAGAAGAACCGAGACGTTCAAGAGCATGGCAAACTCCGGAAGCAGAAGCCCGAAGAGAAGTACGACATTCGGGAAGAGGGGGACGCGACATGGAGGACCTGGTCTCCATGTGTGAGCGTCGCTGCTGAAAGGCATGCAACCTCCGCTCCGCCGCGGAGGACTCTGATGAGGCTTGCCATTCAGGCAGCAGTGGAGGACGGGCCTGGCGCTACCGGAAGCGCGGGTCACCCAAGTCCGCGGCAAGGGACGCCGGGGCTATGGACACGGACCCAAGCCCGGTCAGGCTGTGAGAATCCGAGGGGCACTCCGAGGGCTATCGGACAGCCTACGAGCCACCTTCGGAGTCAGAGACGCCCGCGCCGATCGCCAGGTCGCATACAGCCCCCGAGCCCGCCCTGAAGCACGACGCCGAGGGCTTGGAGAGGCCAGCCAGGGCCCGGACGGCACCTGTGCCCCGGCACACAGGACCAGAGACGGACGCCATAGGCGACACGCCCATGGGCGATGAGTCTGAGGTGCTGGGAACCGCGGGATGCGCTGAATCCGGCGGAAAGCACGCTGCGTGCCACTGCGAGCACGTGTCCTTCCTCATGGGCAAGTACCCGAAGATGGGGATGGACGCCATCGTGCATCGCCTTGACCGCCTGGACAACGCCAAGGACGGTCCAGAGGAGGACGTCGCGGGGATCCTGGACGACCAGTCGGCCGCGGAGAACCACGTGGAGGAGCTGCGAGCGGATCAGGCCCGGTACCGGGAGAATCTGCAGCTGGCCCTGCAGAAGCAGCAGCAAGTGGTGGACAGCCTCCTCCACTTAGTGGAGGACATGTCGGGACGCCTGAAAAGCGAGGAGCGACAGCCCCTCGCCTCGGGTCTGGAGCTCCCGGCAAAGCCGGCCGCGGTGGAGCTGGTGGAGCGGGTTAAGACCCTCAGGAGCGCCATGGAGAAACCCATGGGCGGCCCTGCTGAGGCACCATACGCGCCTCCGCGTGGTGACCCGGGTGCGCTGCCGTTTGTTCCCATGTTCAGCGAATCCACAATGCTCGGGGAACACACGGCACCGGCTGGGTCCATGCGGGAAGGGCACGTAACCACGGACCCGAGGAGCCTGACGGTACAGATGTCCCATGCCGCCCAGGATGTACCGATCACGACGAATATGGTAGTCTATGCGGAAGAGAAGATCGAGATCCAGAACCAGACCATGCAGGGGCGAACCATGGGAAGCGCCGACGGACATGGTCAATGCCACCCAGGCGGAAACCTGTGGGCGAAGGACCCCAATACGGGGATATGGACGGCCGATGGAGCAAGTCCTTCCCGCATTCCAAACCCCATGAGTTCAGGCCCAACTGGACCGCACTCCATGGAGGAGAGGGATGTACGGGGAGTGTACTCACAACCCCCGGCCACAGGTGGTATCCGTCTCGGTGGAGTGGTGGCTGGAGACGTCGGAGACGCCATCAGGATTGACGACCTCAGGGGAATCAAAATCCCCTATTACGACGGGAACCCGTCCAACCTGGATGACTTCATCCTGGAATGGGAGGACTTCGCCGAGGGGGTCGTCGGCGAGATGCGGGGAGCGCCGCGGGATAAGTGGGTATGCCGGACATTCCCACACCGCCTGGCGCAGGACCTGAAGGAGGAGCTGCGGGATCAGATCCGGGAAGGACTGATCAGGACAGAGCAGGCCTGCCTCCAGTGGTTGAAGGATGAGGAGCGGGTGGACGCTCCGAACCAGAAGCTGGAGGACCTGTGGTCCATCCCACTGCCGCTGGACCGCGGTGAGTTGCGGGTCCGGGAGTGGAACCGGTATCTGCGGAAGTACCGCAGATGCCTCAAGCTGGTGGAGGACTGGAACGAGGCCAGCGAGATCCGCCACCTCCTGAAGGACGTCCTCCCCGGCAACTGGAAGAGGAGAGTGGAGGACGAGGAGAAGAAGCGCGCCAAGAAGCGGCTGGCGGTGAGGATCATGGCGGCGGAGGATACCCATGCGGGTATCATGGAGTTCTTCAGGAGGAACTTGGGCGAGCCCAACCGGATGTTGGGACTGAAGAACGCCGTGTATGTGGAGATGTTTGGAGACTCCATGGGGCAAAGGTTGCTGCGCCTCAACAATGTGGAGTGGAGGCGCGGGGAGCCGCTGAGGATGCAGGTCATCTTCGCCCGCATGAGCCTGGACGAGATTGTGAAGTACATCACGGTGGAGTTGGGGCTCAATGCGAAGAACGAGGCTCACGTGCAGGATCGACATGGTCATGGACAGCGAGGCCACCGAGAAGACCGCCATCATCGGGAGATCCAGGAGGACACGGCCAACTCCGCGGAGGATGGTAGTGGAAGTGGCCAAGACCACTGGTCCCGGGAGGATCACGAGGAGTCCCATTTCTTCGCGTTCCTGGCGCACAACGTGAAAAACCATGGGCAGGATCGGTCCAGATGGAGCCAGGTGGGACCCAATAAGAGCAGAGCGCCAAGTAGGATCGGGAACCCACGGCTCTCGTTCCGGGAGTGACGCGTTCCCGTGGGGGGCCGGCCACGGCACGCTGCGGAGACACGCACAGGTGAGCAGGCAGGCAATGCACTACGCTCACAAGGGCATCAATGCGCTCATGTCATGTGACAAAGCGTTTCAGAATCCTTGCCACTCTGCAAAGAGGGAACGAAAGTATGTACAGCAACACATCAGGATATGTACACATGAGGTTAAGACTGGACTGGGGTAAGGGCATCACGGGACCATAGACACTCAGTCCCAACTCATATCCCAATCCCAGGTCCGACCCTCTCAGTGGCTGATGGGGGCGGGGGCTCAAACACAACCCATGCCCTGCTCAGTCCGGACCCTGAAACCCTGCCAATAGGGGGGGTGTCCCGCCGAGCCACAGGCGAGTTCCTGGAAACCAAGGCGCTCCAAGGCCAACCGACAGTGGCTCCCAATGCTCCCTTAATGGCAGGTCCCAACTCCACTCTGAGCGAGAGGGATGGCCCCGCCATTATCACCCAGGAGTTGGTAGCTGAAAATGGGCTGTTTCAGCCCGAACTGAAATTAACTCAAAAATCCCCAAAATTGACCCCTCGTCCGGACCCGCCAGAGGTAGGGACGAGGCAACTGACCCTTCGCCCTTCGAGTACGAACCCCCTGGAGCCCTCACCCAACCTGGTTCCCTCTGAGGTCCCGGCATCAGGGCAACACGGATGAGTCATGTGGGGTCATGATGCCAAAATCACCAAAATTGGCGTCATTCTCACGCGTGGCTCGCCCGGCCAAGGTAAGGCCAATGGCTCACAGGGTAGGAGGCAGGACCTAGGACTTATATCTGAGTGTACAACTTGCATTTAGGTCCGGGCTCCCTCTGGGCTTAGAGAAATGGGGCCGCCAATTGACCACACGGAAGGGGGAAATTGGGGTCCCAAAATTGGGTCATTTTGGCTGCCTGAAATGAGCCAAAACTCGGTGTGCTCCCAATAGTATATCTCCACGCCGGCTTGGAGATCGGATCCGCCATTCCATACGTGATCCACCATGAGTCCAACAGAGACTCCCATGCCCTTGGCTCACAAAGATCTCCATGCCACTGGGCGTGGTGATGATCCCAATTGGGTCCACAAATGCAAAAATGGCAAAATTGCCCATACTCAATTTGGCCTAGCGCCTTAACGAAGGCGGCTCCGCTTCGCCCACGTGGTGTGTGGACCATGGGGACCATTACCCATAACAGCCATGTCATATATGGTCCATTGGTCCATGCGTCCGGCGTGCACGAAGGTTAGAACATGGGGTACGGCGGGCAGCAAAAGTGGAAAAATGCTCAAAATGGCCAAAAATGCGCACACTCATGGTTGAGGCAAATGAGGCACATGCCCGACTCGGACCGGAGTGTGCCAAAGGATTGGTATCAAGTCATGTTGGTCCAACATATCTTTTGGGCGTCGCCCAACTCCTCCGGTATTGGGAATGGCAGGGTCGCCAAGTGAGCCCATGATTTGGGATAGTCCCAAATCGCCAACATGGCGGCCACGGTATGCCAAGCCTAAGAGGAGTTATTCGCCGGGTCCAAGATATGTTGGCTACCGAAGTATGTACCCTCATAACATACTTGGGTCATGATGTCAATTGAGCGCAACGTTGAGATACACGGTCGCCACTTGACATCATGACGAGCCAAAAATGGCAAAATTGGCACAATGACACACAAAAGTGCCTTGAAAGGTCTACAATTATATTATAATATCTCCGGCTTGGATCGTGCAATCACATAATCCTTCTAAACACAATGACTTGACACCATTGACCTTCGATCCCACATATGTGCTCCACTTGGGGCGCCTTGAAAGGTTACGAGCGCTACTTCCCAAGTGGGCACATGAAAATATGGAAAATTGTAAAACACACACCTTGCCCCCAACGCATCGCTTCGGGTTCACCACACAAGCTTCCCTTCACGGAGGTTAGGCTTGCAATTGATCGTATTGAGTATGGAGAAGAGGGCTTGCACAATATGAGGTCCATTGGCGGGCTTGTCTTGGAGCAATGGACCCGCCAAATGGGCACGCAACACAACACATGGCACATACCACACATTGCCCAAAAAAGTAGCTCCCACCACGATATGTCATGCCTCTCCAAGGGCATAACTTTGTATCAATCGCTCATAGGAACTCAAGGAGAGTTCCTATGCAACACCAACACTTGCGCGCTACACTCGAAAGTTATCTTAACGCACGCAATATCATGGCCCAAGAGTTATAACGCAAACTCTACCCTCTTGACCATGATCCATTACACTAGCGCGCATGTGTGGAAACGCAAGGCATATAAAGCTTCCTAAATTACGTCGGGAGTATTGTGAATACATCCCACGTTTCCTTATTGTCAATACTCGCAAGCGGCACGAGATATGACCTTCACAAGTGGCCTCACGAATCAACTTTGTTTTGCCCATATCTTTAAGACAAATGGAGGGCAAGATAAAAGGAAAGTTGATTCGTGCATACGGAAGCACGTAGGTCCACTCGAAGGAGGTCAAATCAAGTGCGGGGATGTCGAAGTCGAAAATCCGATTTCGACATCCTGAAAAATTCGGATTAAGGTTGCGAGTATTAATTATGAAAATTGCGGAAGCATCCATGCAGTTCCTGGCGACTTTGGAGCCTTCGTGACGGATAGCGTTAAAATTTCCATTATAAACAGTTAAACTGGCGGTTACGGTAAAGTCGCGAACCAACCGCCAGCAGTCAAAACAGTGAGTATCAGAACGGAAGCGTAAAAATTGACGGAAACAATATGAAAATAAAACCCTGTTGATTCCTGATATTCTGATACACAAATCTCCGCTGGCGGTGCATCGGTTGCCGATGCGGGGCTTCACGGCACGGAACACGCCGTGCATGGGGTTAGTGGACCGGAGACCGGTTGTATGCCGTAACCTGGCCATGGGGTTCTGGGTACCGCTTCACCCCCCTCCTTAGAGCAAACCCTGGGGGGGCTCGATAACACCCACGCATGGCAGCGGGTACCCAGGACCACTTCCTGAAAGGGGGGGGGGTGTCACATCCTCACTTCAGTAAGTCACAGTAAGATAGGTATCCCACAGTGGGATAGGTATGCTGCTGTAACAGCTCGTAGCACGAGTATAGTATCAAGTATCAAGTCCCGGGTCCTGGCGGCGATTGTTCGGCATCCAAGGGACCCGTTAACCCATACCAGGCGCACCGGGTGCCGGCTGCTACGGTCACCACCACAGTGGCAGTGGCATACACGGCCAACATAGGCGTCACACGACGGCCGAGGTGGCCCCACAAGTCGAGAGCGACCACAAAGATCCATCAGGCTACCCCAAGCTTCCCAAGGCCCGCCGACTGGGGAGAGTCCCCACGGGTCCTTCCTCGGGCGCACCATGTCCATATCCATACGACGCGAGTCCAGAGTGCCATAGTCGAACTCCTTACGAACCCCAAATCGTAAGGGAACTCCTCCTGAAGGGATCGGGCATCAAGGCCGTCTTTTCCCTCGCCCTACTGCCACGAAGGCCATACATGAGGGAGTCCTCATGCAGTGTGCGCGGAGGCGTCGACTCCTCAAACCACCAGTTTCCCAGGCAGACTGACCGAGGTCAGGAGCACCGGAGGCCGCCATCCGAATGCAAGTGCGTCTGCAAATCGGTAGGCTCACACTGGGACTGACAGTGGCGGACCGCTGGGAGTGTAGTCAGGCAACTGGGCTTCCCGCCTGGCGCCATCAGGATCTCCACACATCACAGCGAATAGGGCAACACGGTATCACGGGCACTCAGACAGTCGAATCTGTAATCAAGTACTGGTCCAGGCTGGACCAGGCTGTAAGGATATGTACACGGCGACTCAAGGCGCCTCTGTATCCCGATTCGTGGTGAAAAACAGTCCATCCCTCAGCGATGGGCTGATGACACTTAACATACAGATGCACATATCCTGGAGGGCAGAAAAACAAGCAACAATTTGGGTAAATAGGCGTGTAAACACACTCAGAACAGAGTGCCAAACCACGCCACGGTCAGGATAAGGCAAATGCAGGAGGATGGACAGGATAACGCCTGAGTTCAGGCATATATAGTCTCGAGACACACGTCGACTGGTCTGGATTCCGCAAATGCCATGGAACCAGACCACACACTCAAAAATCGCAATGCCGATGACAGCGGCATCCGTTGCGCAACGTCGTATTGGGCTTCAAGGCCCCAAGAGCTCAAAAATATGAAGGTCAGTCGCCCTACCTGGTTTCCCAAGGATTCAGCAGGGGGGGGAGTGACAAATAGAAGAAGAGAGGGGCCATCCTCCTCTGGATTCAGCAGGGGGGGGTATATGGCCACTCTGTCACCGAAAGATGGAAGAGAGCAAGCAAGTAAGGGACGATTCGTCGGCCTCACAAGCGCTCACAACACATCAGGGGAGAGCCCAGGGCGCTGATCAGGCACCCCTGGCTGCAATCGCCCGGGTGAGTGCTGCCAAGTCCGAAACGTGGATCTTGGTCTTGTGTTTGCGGATGTACTCCATGAAGGGAGTATTGACCCGCGGCACGAACGAGGAGACGGGTTCCCAGGTGTCGTGGGACGGCCCATAGCCTCGCCAACGAACCTTGAACTCCAGACCTCCGGCTGCCGAGGCCTTCGGACGCTGAGCCAGGATCTTCTCGACAGTATAGTCGTCCTGCTCAGCATAGTCGTCGTCCGAATCGGCCTCATGTTTGGCGTAGTCCAGGGACACATGTCGGCCACGGAGGTCGGGTTCCCGCACACGGAGTTGACTCTCGTGGCGCTCCCGGAACTGTCCGTGACCCACCTTGATGCGGTAGGTGTCCTCACCAATCCTGCGGACCACCTCGCCGGGTGTGAACCAGGTTTTGGTGCGGTGGGTGCCCATGGGGCGGGGTCTGATCACCCACACCGGGTCTCCCACCCTGAACTTCTGCGCTGTCGAGCTCGGGGCGGACTTCTGACGCTCAGCATGCTCCTTCTCAAGCTGCTGGCGGATGTCCTGCGCCGTTTGCTCTTGCCGCGCGAAGAACTCCTTGGCATCCATAGCCATGCCATCACCAGACAAGGGAAGTCCCCTACCCAGGGGGTCCCTGCCGAAGAGAATCTGGTGAGGGGACAAACCGCCCGGAGTGGGGGTGTCATGATGGGCCTTCAGAGCAGGCCACATCTCCTCGAACCAGTTCCGACGTGGATTGGTGATGTGGATCTTGCGCAGCTTCTCGAACAGCTGCCGTCCAGCCACCTCAGCACGGCCGTTAGACCGGCTGAGATAGGCCACGCTCTTGGCATGACGTATCCCCATGAGGGAACACATAGCCTTGAACCAGCCACCAGTAAACTGGGGCCCTCGGTCACTGCAAATGGTGCGGGGGATGTCAAAGACGGTCAGCCAATGAAGAATCATCATGACTGCCACCTCCTTGGCAAGCAACCCCTTTTTGCGTGCCGGAACGGCTACAACGTAGCCGCTGTGGCGGTCCACACAGAGAACCACACAGTCAAAGGTCTCCTTGCCAATGTGCACTTCGGGCATGGAGAAGACGTCCATGGCCACGCTCTCCATGGGCTGGTCAGGAACCGGGGTCCATTGGGGTTCCCCCTTGACGTTCCGGTTGTCGGGATTGCAGGCCTGACAGACCGAGCAACCCTTCCTGACCTTCTTGATGGCGGTGTAGAGAACGATATGGTCGATCTCGAACCGACGCTGCATGTCAAGAGCTTGCTTCTTGACCCCTGGGTGCAGCATGTGGTGGTGCCAAGCTTCACACAGCTCGAGCACCCGGGACTCCGGGACTAGCAGCTTACCATTCCGGTAGAGCTTGCCATCTTCCTCGGTCAGCCCCTTTGGCCACTTCTGCCCGTCGTCAGGGTCGGTCACAGCCCTATACTCGGCCGCAAAGGCCTCAGACTTGGCGTAATCGTCGGTCCAGTCGTCCTGGAGGCAAGACTCCGGGAAGAGGTGCTTGTCGGACTGAGTTCCCACAGGGGGTGCCGGACCGGGCCTTCCGCCCGCGGCACCCACAGGGGCGAGCACACTGACCGTTCTGCTCACCCTCGAAGCGAGGGGGGCATCGGCAGCCTCCTCCATCAGGCGCTCCATTTCAATGATCTTCTTGGCTTCAGCGGTCTCAGCCTCATCGCCATGGGCAGAGATATCCTGCATGCCCTTGCTGGCGGGATAGGCCCACCTACTGAGACAGTCCGCCACGGTGTTATCCTTTCCAGGAATGTAAACAACCGTAAGGTCGAACTTGGCCAAGGTCTCGTGCCATCTTGCCCGTCGGGAGGCGGGACCTGAGGGGGTGTCCACGTGCTCCTTGTGCCACGACTGCAGACTCTGATGGTCGGTGCAGACGGTGACGGGATGGAGGGCTATGTACCCAGCCCATTTCCTGAGAGCCATGACGATGGCATACGCCTCCTTTTCACGGGGCGTCCACGTCCGTCTCCGGCCTTCCGCCAGGACTCGGCTCCAGAAGGCCACGGGCACGTGCCTCCCGTCGTCAAGCACTTGCTCCAACACAGCTCCAATGGCGTAGTCGGAAGCGTCGGTGCGCAGGACGAACCCTCGGTCGGGATCCACGAGGTGCAGACCCACTGCGGATAGCAGCGCCTGCTTCATCCCCTCAAAGGCACGGTCGGACTCTTCAGTCCAGACCAGAGCCTTCTTGGACCCCTTCTTGGTCTCCTCTCGGTTGCCCTTGAGCATGGTCGTCATGGGGGCTGCATACTCGGCATACATCTTGATATACCCCGAGTAGTAGTTGCAGAACCCCAGATACGCCCGTAGCTCAGAGACCGTCTTGGGCTTTTCCCAGTGCTCAATCGCAGCCACCTTGCCGGGTATGGGCTTTCGCTGCCCGTTCCCGACCACGTGGCCAGCGAAGACCACCTCGCTTACCGCAATGGTGGCCTTGTCACTGCTGCCCGTGAGCTTGTGCCGAACCAGAAGGTCCAGCACCCGAGTGACGTCCCTCTCGTGTGCCTCCAGGAGCTCCTCGTAGCTCATGCTGGGGTCCCCGGACGCGATGATCACGTCGTCCACGAAGGGGTCCGCACAGTCGCGCACCGGCTCAAGCAGGTTCTCCAGCATCTGCTGAAAAGCCGCATTGCCGTTGGTAACGCCCATGGGCATCACCTTCCACTGGAGAGGTCCAAGTGGGGTGCTCATGGCTGTGCAGGCACGGGACTCTTCGGCGAGAGGCATCTGATGATAACCATGTTTCAGGTCAATCACCGTGAAGATCCTCCGCCGGTGTTGCTTTTGCAGCATGTCCTCAATGAGGGGCAGCGTATAGCTGTCGTGCTGCGTTTGGGCGTTCAGGCCGCGGTAGTCGACCACGAGCCGCCACTCACCGGCAACCTTCTTGGGGACGACGAAGCAGGGAGAGGCCCATTCGGAGTGGCACGGCTCGAGCCAGCCTCTCTGGATGAAGTCACGGAGGATCTTCTCCATGGCCTCTTTCCTCTCGCCCCTCAGGGCAAACTCCCGGTGACGATACACACGAGGGTCCTGCTTCAGTCGTATCTTGGCCTCGCCATACGGTCCACGCACCGGTGGGGGGAACACAGGTTTGCCGCTGAAGAAGGTCTCGCCATACTTCTGCTTCAGCCTGGCCCTCAACGCCTGGATCTTGGGGCAGTCATCGGACTCCGCCTTGGCTTTCCCGGGCACTTGAACCACGGAGCTTACTTGAGGGGTAGCAACCCCGCTCGCTTTCGGCTCAGGTGGTCTTCCCAGGTGGCCCAAAGGGCCATCTCTGGTCTTGCCTCGGAACAGATCGCCGTAGGTGGGTGGGTTACCGCCAGGCGGCTCGTCTTGGCTGGACATGTGATCCAGCACCCTCTGCACGAAGGTATTCCCGTCATAGGAACCGGAGACGATTGAGTCCACTTCCCACCAGGCTTTGTCCTGGCCTTTGCCCTCACGCGGGTTTCCCCAGTCGTGAAAGGGCTGATCCATATACCCCTGAACCAGATCCCAGTCCTCTTCAGTGAGGGGGTCTTCGGAGTCCGATTCTTCGATGTCAACAGGGGGAACCGCAAAGCATTGCCTCCAAGGCTCTTCTATGATACGGTTGACACACACGAAGTCCGTGGTGTCGGCCTGATCAAGGCCCCCATCCACATAGTGGAATTCTGTTGGCCATCTCTGGGGTGGCATGGGCTGTCCCTTAGCGTCCTGATAGACACTCTCTCCAGCCGGTAGGACGACCTTGTTCAAGGTCATGTTGGTCAATGAGGCTACCCAATGTCGGGTACTTTCCTCCTCGGTGCATCCCATAGGAACAACCAGCACTGCCTTGGAGCGGTCCTTGCGAATCTTCGCTATCGCTCTTGGAATGTCCCAACGGGGGCAATGGATCCACATCAATCCCTGATGCGGACCCCAGTGCTTCTTCCACGCGGAGTCCTGGGCGCTCCAGTACTTCTCACATACCCGCAGATGGGCGGAGGTTCCTGAAGAGAACGCATCCAGGGCCAGATCCGACGCTCCCAGGTCCGCGACCACTCGGTACGCCACTTCCGGCCTTACGCCGTACTCCTGGTTCGCTGGCCCAGTAGGCTCAGTGTCCAGCGCGGCCACTTCAAGGTGATTGCGTTCGGGGTGGATCCATTGGCATTCCACATGGTGCTCAGGTGACGAAAGCCACGAGAGCTGGTCGTCCTGGTACAGGGTCATGGAAGCCTGGGCCGGGAGGACGCCGGAGTCCGTCTCCATCATGAAGTCGTACCCGACGATCATGTCCCAGTCCATCTCGGCCTCGTAGAAGCTACCGTGCAGGAGGATTTCCTTGCCGAGGTCTGGGCGGCTCAGCTCACGATGGTTCAGGAACTGCAGCCCAATGGCCGCTTCCTTCGTGCCTCCCACCATGTACTGGCCGTTCGCCACCTTCAGCCTGACAGGCTTCCGACTGTCGGTCAGACACTCTGGTGGAAGTAGGCCAGCCTTGACCAAGCTGACTTGAGCTCCCGTGTCGACCAACACGTCGAAAACCTTTTCCACTTCCCCGCATAGGGCACGGACCTTAAGATGCAACTGCCGCTCGCGACCGACACGGCGCACGGCGTGCAAACTCAGGATCTCCGGCCGTTCCAGAAGCTCCACAAGCGACTGGTGCAGGTCGTGGACAATGGGCTCAGGCTGCCCATCTGCAGCATCCAGCTGCGGTCCGGGTGATCCTCCGATACTCTCGGATAGATCCTGTAGTACATCAAACACGTTCTTGGTCGCGAAGGACGGACGGGTGCAAGGGTTCGTGCCTTCACTTGCCCTCACCCCGCCTCCGCGACTGGCAGTCCCCTTGTGCTTATCGACTCCCGACTGGGATGGATCGGCGCTTCCCACGTCACCATCCTGCGACCGCCCTAGCTGGGGCCCTTGGCTGCAGGGGCTCCGCTAGGGGGCGTCGGTTGTGGAAGAGGGGGTGTTCTCCTCGGCCTCAACGTCGTTGACGCCCTTCTTTCTTCCCCCTTTACCTCCTCCTTTACCCTTCTTGTCCTTGTCCTTGTTCTGGTCATTCTGGTTCTTCTCCTTGTTCTTGTTGTCCGACCTGGGGACCCAGTTCCGCTTGATCTCCTGGATCTCCTTGGCCAACTCGGTCCCCACCGACGACATCAGCTTGGCCAGCTCGTCCTTGTCGACCTCCATTTTGGCTTCCCGGATACCCGCGGGCGCACGCTTCTTCGACCCGTGCGCCTTCTTGTAAGCCTCCGTGTCGGCCTTGTGGACGGGGCATGTTCGGTGGTCATGGTTGAAGCCTTTCTTCCTCCCATAACACACGAAACAGCCCTGAGGGTGAGCTCGTATGAACTCCCCAAAGGACAGCGGAGGGTCGCCAATGCGGCGAGGATCCCTCTTCTCCTGCTTCCTCCAACCCTGCTGCAGGGGCTTCCAGTTTCCCGGCTTGCTCCCCGTGTTCAGGTTCTTGGCCACGAAGGCACAAACGGCCACTTCGGCGGGCTCATCGTCGTTGTCATCGTCGACGAGAGTCTCATCGCCGCCGGCTCCCGCTGGGTCCATGGCAGATTCCCCGCCAGGTCCCTCGCCAACGTAGTTGACGTCGCGGTCGCCGGGCCTCAACCCGCGGGTGTGGTGGAGGTTTCGGTACTCCTTGAGTACTTCCTCGCCAACCCACTCCAGGATTTCGTCGCAGCTCATCCGCGCCGGGATGGGCTGCAGACGGATGGTCTGGCCGCTCAACTCACAATCGTCAAGGCGCCACATCGCGGTCTTCTCGTGATCGCCCGAGACGGTGATGAGAAGAGCGTTCCGCAGGGAGTGCCGTTTGACATCCCGGGCCACGTTCTTCTTCGCCCAAGACACAACGTTCGTATGATACTCCTTGGGGAGCATCATCTTGACCGTGTGGTTGGACTTGGCCCTCTTGGATTCCTCCTTGGTGACCCTCTTGATCCATGCTTCCGGCAGCATGGAGAGCAGGCGAGCCTGCTCGTCACCCTCGTTCCAATCCTCCACATTGCGGCGGAAGAGGGTGTATTTCCCTCGGAAGTCACGCCAGTCCCGTAGGCGGATCTCCCGTCCATCATGCTCAAGCTTGATGGACTTCCAGCGCTTGGCAGCCACCTGCGGAGCGTCCACCCGCTGCTGCTCGTTGAGCCACTTCTTGGCGTCCTTGAGGGTCTTGATTTTCCCCTCCTTGGTCGCCACGAAGTATAGCTCGCCGAGCACTTCCGGCAGGCGGTACCTGAACTGTTTGAAGACATATCTCTCCGCATCCGCGGGAGGTAGGTCTTCAGTGACGGTCAGCCCCCAATCATCCAGCTTCTCCAAGAAGCGGTCGAGGTTGAGGGGGTTGCCATCGTACATGGGGGGCTTGATGTCCTTCAAGTCTTCCCACACGGCGGCGTCCGCGGCCTTAGAGACCATGAACGCCGGCCGCGAGGTCGACCGAGGTTTCCATCGGCCTCGCCCACGGACTCCCACGGCCGCCACGTCCATCTCCTCCATAGAGTCCCTGTGGCTACGCCGCGGTTCCTCCACGTACGCTGAACCAAAATGTTCACGCCGTACTGCATCCATGTACGCATCCTCATCACGGCGCCGGCGGCTGCGTTCAGCGGCCTCCCGTCGTACACCACGTGGCGGGCTGATGTCGAACTCCTCCAGGTCCAGGTCCAGGTCCAGGTCCTCACCTTCGCCGACATCCCACTCCACGTCTCCTCTGGGGACCTCATCCCTGAGTCCACCATAACGTCCTCCAGCCCTGGGGATTGGCGCCGGGGCTGGTGCCGGGCGTCGGGGGCGTACAGGCGTCCGCGGTGGGGCACGGCGGTTGTGGTAGTCCGCGCTGAGCCACTCATCGCGCCATTCCTCACTGCCACTGCCGGGCGGCACGCGCTCGTTGCGGCGGCCCGCGCTGTGGTGAGAGGGGGCGGTGAGAGAGGGGGCACTGGCGCTGGGGCGACTCCTGGGGGCTCCGCCGGGGGCGTGGGGTCTGCCTGGACCTGGTCCGGGTCCCCAGCCGTCGTCCGACGAGCCAGACTCCAGAGGTGGGTGGTCGCTGCCGACTCTCCCACGGGCTTCCAGCGCATCCAGCCTCTCCTGCAGGCCGCTGACGACGTTGGTCAGCGACTTGGTCTCGGCCCTGGCGATGTCCAGGTCCTTCTGCGCGCGCGCGGCGACCCCGGAGATGCGAGTCATCTCGACCTTGCCCGTGTCTACCTCGCACTCGAGGGCAAAGACCGTCCTGGGAGGTAGACAATCCACCGCCAGGTGGTGTCCGGGTCGCCGTTCCCTGGTGGGTCGTCGGGGTCCCCAGGGGGTCCTCCAGGAGGGCCTGCGCCGGGTCCGCCCGGTCCAGGGGGTCCTCCCCCGCCCGGTGGTCCGCCTCCAGGGGGTCCACTCGGTGGGCGTCCTCCAGGGGGTCCTGATGGTCCTCCGCCAGGGGGTCCCGGTGGGTCTCCGCCGGGTCGCCTCGGTGGGTCCGAGGATGGGCGCTTCCTCGTGATGCCGAACTCCATGTCGTCATCCTCGTCCATGTCGCCCCACCTGGGCGTCTCGGTCACGGAGGACTCCGAGCTCCGGTAGGGAGGAGGGGGATCCTCATCCTCACCTTCCATGGGGACGTCTCCGCCACTTCCGCCCGTCCAAGCCACCACTTGGCGATGTTGACGGCCTCGTTCATCCCCGTCACTGGCGGTGAAGAAGGGGTCACTGTCGTGGGGGTGCCCACCCGCTGGCCTCCGCGGCCTCTCGGGGGTCTTCCCCTTGCCCTTCCTCCGTCGACGGGCGGTGGTGCTACCGCTCCCACTGCTGCCCGTGTCCGCCTCATCCAGCTTCATCCTGGAGGAGGCGTCCCCTTCGAAAAGCCTTCGAAGGGTCTCCACTCGCGATCCTCCCGGGGGAGTCTCGTGGCGGAGTTCGGCCTCTGCCTCCTCCATTGCGGCGGCTGTGGCTGCGGCAGCTCGCGCTTCGGCTTCTTCCCGAGCACAAGCCGCCTCGGCTTCCCGGGCGTGCAGCAGCTGCGCCTTCTGCGCCTCCAACGCCGCCAGCTCCGCCTCCGTCTTGGCCTTCTCCTCAGCGACCTTCCGTCGCGCGGCCTCGATGGCTTCCTTCTTGGCGGCATCCTCCTGGGCCTTAGCCGTCGCTTCGGCGTGGGCCCTTTCCTCCGCCTCCTTCTTTGCCCTCTCTTCGGCAAGCGCCTCTTCCAGCGCCTTCACCTCGGCCTCCCTGCAGGCAATGGCCTCCTGCGTCAGGCGGGCATCCTCGTCGGCTGCCGCCAACTCACCGTTGACCTGGGCAGTCGCTGCCCCATGGGCGGCTACGGCCGTGAGTCCGGCCGCAATGGCCGCCACGGTCTGGGTGTGGATGGCCATGCCATGCGCCCACTGCGCAGCCTCCTCCTGGGCGATGCCGGCGGCGCCCTCCACGGCAGCGCTGTACTGCTTGGCCCGTTGCCGGGCAACCCGACGGTTGCAGGGCACCCCACAGGCGCGCTCACATGCGCGCGCCACGTCCCTTTCGGGAGCGACGCTGCTGCTGGAGCTGGCCTGGTCGGCCGGCATCCTCCCGCGGTGGGCCGACTCCACGTCGCTGCTGGGGCCTGCTGGGGCCTGCCGGGCCCTCAGGAGCAGCGGACGGGGCTTGGCCTGGGTCTGCTTGGCGACTTGGATGTAGTCGCCAAGGGTGGTGGAGCCGGGGTGGTGACCACCATTGGCCCGTGGGGGACTGGGGGCTGGGGTTCCGCCCTTGGCGCCTTGGGCGGCTTCGGCGGCCAGGGACTCCTGGTACTCCCGCCACTTCCGGTCCCTCTTCCTGTCCCCGGCGGACCGCTTCTCCGTCCCCGGAGACGCGCTGCTGCTGCCCTGCAGCCTGCGCTCGCTCCCCGGTTCCGGGAACTTCCTCTCGATCAAGTCCCACAGGGAGACGTTGATCGAGGCGCCCGACGGGTAGGCGTTGGGGTCCTCGTCCTCCTCAATCCCGTCGGGGCGCAGCCCTTCGCCGAGCCTGTCCGGCCGGGTCCACGTCCTCCAGCGCTTGCGGCGGAAGCGGTACTCGTACCCTTCCGCCCGCAGCCACTCCTCCACTTCCCGCAGGCGATCCTCCCCCATGTTCTCGCGGAGCTCGAAGCTCCCGGGCATGCCGCCTTCGCACTGGGGATTGCTGTAGCGGTACTGCTGGTCCCACAGCAATCCGCGCAGCAGGCGCGCCACATGGGGGTGGGGCTGCGGCCACCTCCGACCCGCTTCTTGCCAATTCACCATGGCAGCGGGGGCGTAGTTGATCTTGAGGTCCTTGACGTGCACTCGTTCAACTCAACGAACTGGTTGTGGTTGTTGAGGAGGGTGCTGTAGCACTGGATTGGGCGTGCGGCTGGTGCTGGTCAGCCGGTGGTTGTGGAGGTGGTTGACGCGGCCTTGCTGGTCGGCCGATGGGACTCCGGGTCGGCCGATGGGGCTGATGCAGGAGTCCTGGTCTGTGCACCTCTTTCACGGCTGCTGCGCGGTCAAGGCGAAGCTCTGGACGGCGCTGCTGGCTCCGTGACGAACTCGGCGCTGTCGCTGAGTGGCGCTGCGAGCTGCTGCGCTGCGCTGCGAGACGCTGCGCTGCGCTGCGAGCTGCGAGCTGCGCCGCGCTGCTGCGACGCGCTGCTCGGGGTTGGTGGCACGCGAGGGCTGGGTAACCCCGCGGCGGTGAAAGCGTTTCAGAATCCTTGCCACTCTGCAAAGAGGGAACGAAAGTATGTACAGCAACACATCAGGATATGTACACATGGGGTTAAGACTGGACTGGGGTAAGGGCATCACGGGACCATAGACACTCAGTCCCAACTCATATCCCAATCCCAGGTCCGACCCTCTCAGTGGCTGATGGGGGCGGGGGCTCAAACACAACCCATGCCCTGCTCAGTCCGGACCCTGAAACCCTGCCAATAGGGGGGGTGTCTCGCCCAGCCACAGGCGAGTTCCCGAGAACCAAGGAGCTCCAAGGCCCACCGACAGTGGCTCCCTATGCTCCCTTAATGGCAGGTCCCAACTCCACTCTGAGCCAGAGATATGGCCCCGCCACTATCACCCAGGAGTTGGTAGCTGAAAATGGGCTGTTTCAGCCCAAACTGAAATTAACTCAAAAATCCCCAAAATTGACCCCTCGTCCGGACCCGCCAGAGGTAGGGACGAGGCAACTGACCCTGTGCCCTTCGAGTACGAACCCCCTGGAGCCCTCACCCAACCTGGTTCCCTCTGAGGTCCCGGCATCAGGGCAACACGGATGAGTCATGTGGGGTCATGATGCCAAAATCACCAAAATTGGCGTCATTCTCACGCGTGGCTCGCCCGGCCAAGGTAAGGCCAATGACTCACAGGGTAGGAGGCAGGACCTAGGACTTATATCTGAGTGTACAACCTGAATTTAGGTCCGGGCTCCCTCTGGGCTTAGAGAAATGGGGCCGCCAATTGACCACACGGAAGGGGGAAATTGGGGTCCGAAAATTGGGTCATTTTGGCTGCCTGAAATGAGCCAAAACTCGGTGTGCTCCCAATAGTATATCTCCACGCCGGCTTGGAGATCGGATCCGCCATTCCATACGTGATCCACCAAGAGTCCAACGAAGACTCCCATGCCCTTGGCTCACATAGATCTCCATGCCACTCGGCGTGGTGATGATCCCAATTGGTTCCACAAATGCAAAAATGGCAAAATTGCCCATACTCAATTTGGCCTAGCGCCTTAACGAAGGCGGCTCCGCTTCGCCCACGTGGTGTGTGGACCATGGGGACCATTACCCATAACAGCCATGTCATATATGGTCCATTGGTCCATGCGTCCGGCGTGCACGAAGGTTAGAACATGGGGCACGGCGGGCAGCAAAAGTGGAAAAATGCTCAAAATGGCCAAAAATGCGCACACTCATGGTTGAGGCAAATGAGGCACATGCCCGACTCGGACCGGAGTGTGCCATAGGATTGGTATCAAGTCATGTTGGTCCAAAATATCTTTTGGGCGTCGCCCAACTCCTCCGGTATTGGGAATGGCAGGGTCGCCAAGTGAGCCCATGATTTGAGATAGTCCCAAATCGCCAACATGGCGGCCACGGTATGCCAAGCCTAAGAGGAGTTATTCGCCGGGTCCAAGATATGTTGGCTACCGAAGTATGTACCCTCATAACATACTTGGGTCATGATGTCAATTGAGCGCAACGTTGAGATACACGGTCGCCACTTGACATCATGACGAGCCAAAAATGGCAAAATTGGCACAATGACACACAAAAGTGCCTTGAAAGGTCTACAATTATATTATAATATCTCCGGCTTGGATCGTGCAATCACTTAATCCTTCTAAACACAATGACTTGACACCATTGACCTTCGATCCCACATATGTGCTCCACTTGGGGCGCCTTGAAAGGTTACGAGCGCTACTTCCCAAGTGGGCACATGAAAATATGGAAAATTGTAAAACACACACCTTGCCCCCAACGCATCGCTTCGGGTTCACCACACAAGCTTCCCTTCACGGAGGTTAGGCTTGCAATTGATCGTATTGAGTATGGAGAAGAGGGCTTGCACAATATGAGGTCCATTGGCGGGCTTGTCTTGGAGCAATGGACCCGCCAAATGGGCACGCAACACAACACATGGCACATACCACACATTGCCCAAAAAAGTAGCTCCCACCACGATATGTCATGCCTCTCCAAGGGCATAACTTTGTATCAATCGCTCATAGGAACTCAAGGAGAGTTCCTATGCAACACCAACACTTGCGCGCTACACTCGAAAGTTATCTTAACGCACGCAATATCATGGCCCAAGAGTTATAACGCAAACTCTACCCTCTTGACCATGATCCATTACACTAGCGCGCATGTGTGGAAACGCAAGGCATATAAAGCTTCCTAAATTACGTCGGGAGTATTGTGAATACATCCCACGTTTCCTTATTGTCAATACTCGCAAGCGGCACGAGATATGACCTTCACAAGTGGCCTCACGAATCAACTTTGTTTTGCCCATATCTTTAAGACAAATGGAGGGCAAGATAAAAGGAAAGTTGATTCGTGCATACGAAAGCACGTAGGTCCACTTGAAGGAGGTCAAATCAAGTGCGGGGATGTCGAAGTCGAAAATCCGATTTCGACATCCTGAAAAATTCGGATTAAGGTTGCGAGTATTAATTATGAAAATTGCGGAAGCATCCATGCAGTTCCTGGCGACTTTGGAGCCTTCGTGACGGATAGCGTTCAAATTTCCATTATAAACAGTTAAACTGGCGGTTACGGTAAAGTCGCGAACCAACCGCCAGCAGTCAAAACAGTGAGTATCAGAACGGAAGCGTAAAAATTGACGGAAACAGTATGAAAATAAAACCCTGTTGATTCCTGATATTCTGATACACAAATCTCCGCTGGCGGTGCATCGGTTGCCGATGCGGGGCTTCACGGCACGGAACACGCCGTGCATGGGGTTAGTGGACCGGAGACCGGTTGTATGCCGTAACCTGGCCATGGGGTTCTGGGTACCGCTTCAGGAGTACAGGTCTCAGCACGACGGGTGCTGGGTCTGTTATGGCAAGGGGAACAACCATGCACATGACCACCGTCAGTGCAAGGTGTATGAGGCGGACAAGAAGGCCTACTTCGCCGCTCACCCCGCGAAGAAGCCCAAGGAGCAGCGGTTTTCTGATTGGAAGGCGAAGGGCGGAGACGGGGGAAAAGGCCAAGGCAAAGGCCAAGGAAAAGGCGGAGGAAGAGGCTATAGTGGTGGACCTGGCCAAGACCGACGAGTGAGGTCGATCGAGGAGGTTGCTGAGGACATGTTGAGGACGTTGGAGGAACTCAAAGCCCAGCAACGTGGTGGACAAAGTCCTGGCGGATCGCAGCCGGAAGGGGCTGCGGGAAGCCAAGTCTAGAGGAGCCCCCACGGGAGTGGGACCTCGGAGGTCTCTCCTCCGAAAATCAGTGGAATCCCAGAGAAAGCGAAGGCACATCGGGTGCCGAGGGAGGCTCCAGAAGAGCCAAAACCACTGAACTTCGCCACTCCCAACCCCTGGAGCGCCCTGCCAAGGGAAGTACATGTGGGTACGGGACATGGCAAGAAGGAAGGGGCGACCACGGAGAGCCCTGTGGACGGGCAGGACCAACCTAAGATCTACACCATCTGTGACCATACCCTTGAAGTCCTGATGCACCCGGACGTGCTAGAGTTGCATGCCGTGAGAGTCGTCCATACACCTCATGGCGACGAGCGGCAGTTGCACTTGAAAGTGCGAGTAAGGTGCGGACGAGAGGAGAAGGTGGTGGATGTGTTAGTGGATACGGATGCCCAGGTGAGCCTGGTCCGCAGAGGGTTGTTCAAGGAGGAATTCCTGCAGCCCAGCCGGAGACCGGTCCGCCTGAAGGTCGCCAACGGAGAGATTATGGGTGGTGGCACCCATGAGGCCATCATCAGTATGGAATTCTGGGAGCATGAGCGCTTGAACCGCCCTGATCAGGCGAAGAGAAGCACTCTATCCGGGAACTTCTATGTGGCCGACATTACAGATTGGGATATGATCATGGGGTATGACTTCATGGTGGCAAATGCCATTGGAGCCCTTCCCCATCGTGCAACGTTGGTCCGAGAGGATGATGAATGCCTAACATGGCTGTCCACGGACTATGCATGCGGATCATCCCAATGGAATGCTGAGGAAGAGGATCGGATCGTCCAAGCGGTGCAAGCTGTGGGTGCCAAGTCCAGAGGAGACCGTGGAGTTCAGCTCACGGAGTATGGAATGGCGCCGCAAGTGTACGCCAGGATGATTCAGACGCTCGGAGCCGAAGCGCCCGAGACGGACTTCTTCGCTTCCCGGGATGCCCCACTTCTGCGGAAGTGTAGGAGGCATTGGCATCGAGGAGACTCAGCCTGGCACAGGCATTGGGGTTTGAAGGAGTGGGGACCCATGTATTGGCATGGCTCCCTGGACAATACCAGACGTACGGTGGAGAAGATCATCGCGGATAGGGCGAAGGGGATCCTGGTCATAACCGGCATAGGATCCACCCCATGTCCGCTGGAGGGTCTCAAGTCGACGCTGGACTCCATCACCCTGAACGAGATGTCATTCGGGCCAGAGGAGGAGTTGTTCATCGACGCCAAGGGGGTATCAATGCCCTCCCCGGGTCAAGCGTGGGGTACCAAGGCTTTCCTGGTGGATGGGGCGCAAGCCCAGCCCACGGGTGATGAAGCATTCATCCGTAGGGTGGAGGCGGTGCCCATGAAGGTCATGTTTGAGCCCAAGGAGGGGACAGATCAGCCAATTGATGGCATTGACGTCCTGTCCCACGCCGAGATCGACGACGTCGTCAACTACATGCGGATGGGGATGCACAACCGTGTGGCAGCCAAGAAGAGGCGGGCCATGGTCACATCTCCGCATTGGTGGGATCACAAGATGTTGGTCACCGGCAAGTACGAGAAGGATGAGTTCGTGGCGAGGGTCATGGATCACATCGCGGACCAATACGATGGTCCGGTTGGGTCGGACCCACCAACATGGGATTTTCCAAGAATGGGTGTCGATAGCGACAGTCCCCAGCCCGAGGCCGCAAATTTTCGAAGATTATCGGTGGGAAGCATGCCCCACGACAATGAAGACGGCATATCGGACGAGAAGAAGTCGGACTCGGACCCAGAAGAGGCCTATACCGCAGTGCGGTCGGTTGTGTCTATACCGAAGCAAGCGGCTGAAGAGGCTCAGGAGAACGCGAAGGTCGCTGAGCTGAAGGAGAGGCTGATCCATGCCTATCCGCGGCTATTCAGTGGCGTCGCCAACAAGAACCCTCCAGATCGTGGGAGGTTTCGTACAGCAAAGATCAAGCTGAAGCCGAACCCGAAGATCTATCGTCATCGGGAGTACCAACTTCAGGGCGATCGGGCCGAGGCCATGAAGAAGCTGTTGGCCGAGTTCATTGAGCGGGGATGGATCGAACCCTCCGACAGTGAGTGGGCCAGCCCAGCCTTCATGGTGCCCAAGAAGGAGAAGGGCGAGTGGAGGTTGGTGGTTGATTACAGAGGTTTGAACGAGCAGACCGAGCACGACTCGTACTCGCTCCCCCTGATCGACTCCATCCTCCAAAAACAACAGAAAAAGCGGATTTTCACGGTGCTGGACCTGAAACACGGTTATCACCAGATGCCGCTACACCCGGACTCCAGGCCCTGCACAGCGATGTCGACGCCGCTGGGGCCCATGCAGTGGAAAGTGGTGCCTATGGGCGCCAAGAATGGCAACGCCGCTTTCCAGCGCATGATGGAGGACCTACTCGGTCCTGTCCGGGACTGTGCCGACCCCTTCGTGGATGACATCATCATCGGGTCCGGCACGGAGAACATGACTGAGGACGAGCTCATCGACGCGCATGAGAAGGATCTGCGCCGAGTGCTCAGCGAGTTGGACAAGCACAACATGGTGTGCAAGCCCACCAAAGCCTCACTCTCCGTGAAGGAAGTGGAGTTCGCGGGTCACGTGGTTGGTCACGGGCAACGCCGTCCCATGCCTGGGAAGCTGGCATCCCTGCACCACTGGGAGAAGCCCCAGACCATCAGCGAACTCCGGTCCTTCATGGGGTTCTGCAACTACTATTCGGGCTATGTCCGGATGTATGCAGAACTGTCGGGGCCGCTGCACAAGATGCTGCAAGTGGGCAAGTTCGATGGCCGGAAGGGGAGCAAGAAGAGGCTTGCTTGGACCCCTGAGGCCGAAGATGCGTTCAGTCGCCTGAAGGAGCGACTCCTGGGGCAACTGGGGCTGTTCCTGGTGGACCCGGACAAGGGATTCGTGCTACGGACGGACGCCTCGGACTATGCTGTGGGGGCAGTCCTCGAGCAGATCCGAGACGACGGGTCACATGTACCCGTGGCGTTCTGGAGCCGGATCCTCGCCGAGGGCCAACGCCGCACCTGGACCGCGAGGGAGAAGGAGACGTACGCCATTGTATGTGCGCTCAGGAAGTGGTCTGTCCACATCAGATTGCAACCGGTGGTGGTTTGCACGGACCATCAGTCCTTGCAGAGCTGGCACAAGGAGCACGTCCACACCCCCTCCGGACCGGCGGCAAGGAGAGCCCGGTGGCATGAGACGTTCGCCAAGTTCGACCTCAGCGTCGTATACGTCCCGGGGAAAGACAACACTGTGGCAGATTGCCTCAGTCGCTGGGCCTACCCCGCGGGCAAGGCAAGGATGGACGTATCCAGCCATGGCGACGCCGAGGAGACCGAGGAGGCCAAGCGCATCATCGAGATGGAGAAGACCATGGAGCAAGAGGGGGTCAAGTGTTTTGTGGTGATGGCAAACCGTACGGACCTGGCCAAGTTCCGGGGAGCCCGCGTCCAAGCTATTCGAGAGGAAACCCTCGAGCAATGGATGGTGGCCCCTGTAGAGCTAGTCAGGTCGGTGGTCACAGAGGACTGGTCGGATGACTACGCGGCATCCGAGCACTGGAGCAAGTACTGGAATGCCGTGAGCGCCCCGTCGGACGACGAGTGGCCTGAGGGCTGACCGAGGATGGGGACAAGTTGTTCCTCAAGGACAAGCTGCTGGTGCCCGAGAACCGAGTGGAGGAGCTCATTGACCATTGGCACAATGCCCAGCTCATGCATCCTGGCCGAGACAAGATGCAGCAGGACCTGGAGTGGCGTCTCAAGTTCCCTCGGGGTATTACGCCATCCTGGATAGGTACTGCAGCGACTGTGCCATGTGTCGGGCCACGAAGAGCCCTAACCACTCCACAGCGGGCAACCCGGTGTATACGGCTATACCGGAGGCCCCTATGCGGTCCGTGGCCATGGATGTATTCGCCATGCCTGAGGTCACCGTGGAAGGAGAGACCTACGACTGTGTCATCCTGGCGGTGGATAGGCACAGTGGGTATATCGTGGCGGTCCCTGGCAAGAAGTCCAAGAAGAAGGACAAGAAGGACAAGCATGGAGTGGGGCTGCAGGCCAAGACCGTCGCTAATGCCATGATCAGGCATTGGCTGACGATTTTTGATGTCCCGGCTGTCATCTGCAGTGATCGGGGCAGTCAGTTTGTGGGGACGTGGTTCAAGACAATGTGCAAGCACATGGGTATTCGGCACGGCAGGACCGTGGCGTACCACAGCCGGTCGAATGGCCGCGCTGAGGTGGCCGGGCGGCAGATGTTCGAGAAGTTCCGCCAGCTGCACATTGACGAACCGGGCCGGAACTGGTATAACTCGCTGTGGAGAGTGCTCCAAGCGTATCACGACCTTCCAGGACCCACTGGACTGTCGCCCCATCGCATCCTGTTCCTACGGGATCGAGTGTCACGCACTCTCCCGTGGTTGAACCATGGCAAAGTGGCCCGGGAGGCGAACGCTATGATGGCTGAGGCGGACGACACGGCGGCCAAAGTGTGTAAGGCACTTCAGGACGAGCATGACAAGAGGGCCAAGTACTTCAAGCAGGGAAAAGTCCAGAAGTATGCTCTCCAAGAAACAGTGTGGGTGGAGCGGCACCACAAGTATGTCCTGTCCAGGCATCGGCAGGCATCTTGGTATGTGCCGGGGGTAATCGTGCGGAAGGTCGGGCAGGATGTGTATGCGGTTCGTGTGGGGGATAACAAGATCCTGGACCGCGACCATACCCAGCTTCGTCCCCGAGCACCAGACCCCAGCGGACGTCCCGTCACCTTCGAGTTCACGGCCGGCGATGTGGACTCAGACGACGAGGGTGAGGACGACGACTTCACCGCTGAGAAGATCCTGGCGGACAAGCCGGACCCGGGGACGCCTGGGGGTAGGCTTTATAAAGTCCGTTGGAAGGGATTCGCCGCATCCAGGGATTCGTGGGAGCCTCCGAGCAGTTTTGTGCCGAGGTACACCACAGTCTGGATGGACTACCCGAAGAAAAAGAATATTTCTTTGGATGTCAAGGACTTTTTGGTCCATTTGGTTGCTGCTGTAGCACCGTAGTGGATTCCCCTTGGCATTTTGTTTGTTTCTGTGCTTGGGGAGATGGGTGAGGGCGTTCATCCGGGGATTTTTTCGGCCTTGATTGGCCATATACCCCCTTCACTCGATCTCCACATATATATTGTATTGTGGTATACTTGATTAGGTCGACCGACGACGTTTTTCTATCTTTGATCCCCTTGGTCCATGTTGTAGATCAAGAGGAGACCGGATATGGCGTAGGGCGCTGAGTATCAGTGTCCCCACCCATCCCTTGGGGCATGGGGGACGCCTACGACGTGTGTGGGGCCTCCATGTGTCCTTGGGACATGGGGGGGGGGGGTTGGAGCCCATTTGGGTCCTCCCGTCCTCTCTTCAATGACTTCCGAGCGGTAACAACGCTCTGAGAAGGGGGGTGAAGCCGGTTCGGACCCCCGTGGCCATCTTGGGGTCACTTGGGTTGTGTATCTATGCGCCGGCAAGCCGCCATTGGCTGATATCATACTCTCCCATCCACCTGACCTAACCCGATGTGATAGTGTGATAGGTTTGGCCATTCCGGCTATGAGCGGCCATATTCAGTACCGAGGCGCCGCCAGCGGAGATTTATACATCAGAATATCAGGAATCAACAGGGTTTTATTATCATGATGTTTCCGTAATTTTTCAGTCTTTCGTTCTGATGGTCAAAGTATCGGCGACCGTCAGTTGGTTCGCGATTTTGCGTTAACCGATTGGTTAACTGTTATTTCCAGATATTTTGGCGGATACTCCGTTGAAGGGTCAGATTTCATCAGCAAAGGGTTCGTTGCTTCCGCAATTTTCTAAATAAGCACTCGAAAGTTTTATCTGAATTTTTCGCGATGTCGAAACCGGATTTTCGACTTCGACATCGCCGCACTTGATTTGGACTTCTTCGAGTGGTCATACTCTTTTCCCTATGCCCGAATCAGGTTTCCCTTATACTTGCCACCCATTTGACTTGGAGATATAAGGGAAACAAAAGTGAATCGTGGGACTACTTTGAAGGGCCATATCTACGCGCGAGTGTGAGGAAAGAGAATAAGGAAGGTTGCGTTGCAAACGCCGTGGTCTCAAGTTAATTTAGGAAGCATCAAACGCCTTTGAGGTGTACACATGCCCGATGTAGCAAGGGATTATGGTCAAGAGGGTATAAAGTGATATATATCTCTTGGACCGTGCAACCGAATATTTTAATGCGACTTTCGAGTGTACCGCATGAGTGTTGGGGTTGCATAGATACTTTCCTTGGGTTCCTACGTATTTTTAACGTGAAGTTATGTCCATGGAGGGACATGGCATATCATGGTGGGAGCCACATTTTGAGGGTATGTGTTATATGCATGGTTTATGTCTTGATATGCTCCCGCCCATGTTATATATCTTCGTGTGGCCGAAGAAATGGGGAGCCATACGTGACAAGGGCCTTGCCCATGTCCCAATTGTGGAATTCAAAGCGCTAGACTAAGTCTACCGCATATGTATTGCTCATGGTATGTTTTACAAAGAGATCCATGAGTGCACTCCCATTTTCATGGGGCATGTAGATATGAGTGGCGAAGGTATCTCCATGCGACTGATTGGGGATCCAAGTGGGGGAATTGTTCGCAAATGGTTCCAATCAATTGTGTATTGAATCATGAGCGGATATCATGGGTGAGCATAGAGATATACTATCATGACAACTTTGTATTTGGTCATATTTTCATGTTTTTGACCTCAATTTTTGCTCATTTTTGCGTTTTGTGTACTTACCTGGTCGGCCAACAGCAGGAAGCCTATGGTGAGTCGAACCATGGTATGTTGTTCATATGTTGGCATATGCTTTGGAGTTGAACACCACCATTTGCCAGATTGCGTACTCCATTTGGCTTGGCGCACGAAGGATTACAAGAATTGGTCTCAAGATCATGGGCTGACTTGGGCAGTGCGTGGCGCCCATATCCGAAGGGGTTTCGAGGGTAATATGGGGATGTACATGGGCATTGGACTTTGGTCTCTATCCTCCATGAATACCAGACTTCGATCCCATGCATGCTTTGAGCCTTTGGATAAGTGGTAACTTCAATTTTGAGCATATTTTTGATATATGGCCAATATGGTGTGAATTGGCAGTTTTCTGACATGTTATGAGTTCAAACTCATAGGTCATTTCTCTAAGCCCATTCGACCCCAAGTCCAACCAAGATTATGTCAGGGTGGGGCATGGTCCTGAGTGCCACTGTAGGCCATGACACGCCACCTCCCTTATTGGGCTAGGATTTAGAGGCTTGGGAGTGAACACATTTTTGGGGTTTATGTAATGACTTTTGACATGTGGCATTTAACCATCTTATTGGACTGGGTTCAGGGCATCATGTTGGTGAGTCAAGGGAAGGTCTTGAGTCCAGGGAATGAGGGGTCTATGGCTGTGATTGTATAAGTTTCCATCTTTCCCCAACTTTGCTTTATTTGTGTTCATATGCCATTTTCAGGGCTTTCTTCCTTGGTGCAATTCTTGTACATGCCCGCCATCGTGAGACAATCGATGTGCTGAACGGAAGCCCGCAGCCTGATTTGGATTGTGAATTTGGTTCTTGCTGCATTTGTGGGATCTGGTTGCTATTCAGGGTTGAAGGAGGATTTTATTTTCTATATTTTTGGATTTGGAACCTTGGATTTTAAGCAATGCAATCGTTGATCAGGAGCAAATCGGCAGGGGTTACAGGCGGAAGGGGCACAGCGGGGGCCGGTCCTGGTAGGGACCTTCTTTACAGGTGAACACGCTTTTTGGAGGCTCTTGTTGGACCGTATGACAGTGGGAAGAACTGAACACCCCGACAGCCCAATCTATGTTCCTGAGGACGTTCAGGAGACCATGCCCGCCCCTGAATGGGGCAGTTTCTTATCCATCGTAGATGGCTCTCTAAACCCCGTACCGGTGAGTGACCTTGATCAGGTAGTGGTCAAGGAGTTGATGGCCGGAAACCAGGGCCTTACCCTCCTGGATCTTAAGAAAAGATCCGAGTACTCTTCAGGCATCACCACGAGCGGTGAGTGCTCCGCTGAGCAGGGGACTCTAGCAGTCTCTACTCCCTTGGCTGATGCTGATAACCACCTACGTGACATCGCCAGTGCAAAACCACCGGTGGACCCGGAGGTGCTTACACTGAAGCACAGCACCTTCCTAGCGCAGCTGTTTTTGGATGAGGTGGATCTCAGTGAGTTCACCCGTGACGGGTCTCATGACCACGCTGTGTTCTCGATGCAGGCCACTGATGGCCCTACAGGTCAGGTACCTGGCGCTAAACCCTCACCCAATAACATGCCCGTCTCTTGATACGACGTACAGGGTCTCCAGCAGGTTCTATGGGCAAAGGCTGAGGGTATCGAGCGGCGGACCTGCCTGGACTTCCTCAAGAGGACCTGGAAAACCTCTACATGGTCCGAGGAGGATGATGAAGAAATGACTCTCCTGAATCCTCAGGTACCCCTGGGATATTCTCTTCACTCTGTCCAGCAGGGTTGCCAGGACTGGGAGGATGAACTGCCCCCTGAAACTATGGGCCGTATGGGGAAACAGGAAAAAGGGAAGAGCAACCTTCAGGCTGCGGAGCACCTTTGTCAAAAAACCTGAAGATCATGAACCTTGACCCTCCACTCACTAAGCTCATCCAGAAATATAAGGTGGTTTTCAGAGCGTTGCTCCCACCCTTGTCTTGCATAAAAGTGGTCAACATGCACGTCAAGCTCAAACCAGACTTTGAAGGGTCTGTGGTGAGACGGTGTCCGTATCCCGCCCCGCACGACCAAATGGACGAGATTGAATGCCAGATCCAGGAATATATAGATGCTGGCCTCGTCGAGGAATATAAACACGGGGACCATTCCGGCCACTGTAGCCCCTGTTTCCTAGTGGCTCAGCCTGGCTCCGCTGCTATGTGCTTCGTCGTTGACTATGGTGAGGTCAACAACAAGAGCCAGCACCACTAAGGGAGTATTCCCAACATGCAGAACACCCGAGAGAGAATCGCCAAACGTCGATTCAAGACCAAGATGGACAGGCGTAGTGGGTTCTGGCAGGTAGACCTACCCCGAGCAGCGCAAGAACTGCTCACGTTTGTAATGCCTAAGGGCCGTGTCTTCCGCCGGAAGGTTATGACCGCAACCCCGCCAAACAGGTTTTCGCATGGCCTGCTTGACGATGCCGACGTTGGACGCAGGAAACAACCATCTCAGCACGCCTGCCGGCACGCATTGGAGTTCCCCACCCTGGCGGCGATGCGGGAACGTTCACCGGGCACGGCGCCGCAGCACTGGAGGGACAAAGGCGCAGAGCAAGACGCCGATGACGCAGTGACGGAGAAGTTTGAGGTCATAGGTTTGATTTTGCGGGTACTAGACGCCTTTCGGCCCCAGGGGGCCACCTGGTCGGACCAGGTGATATCCTCCCCGACGGGTCCTAGTGGGGGGCACTCCAAGAGGCACCTCCTGCCTGGTGGCGGAGTCCCCCGAGTTCACAGGGCTCGGAGCCCCGTCCTTCCCCGGCTTCCCCGTTTCGCCACTCCCCGGTCAGTGCATCAATTCGCACCCGTGGCTGCGGGCGCTTACCCACTGCTTCGCCCCCCTAATGCGTGGTTGCCCGGGGCGCCGGCGCCGCCTGGCCCGTGCTACTGGCTTGTCGCCAGTGGGACCCCCTTGGGCTGGCGCGGAGGCTGCCTAGACTAGGGGTTGGGGCGTGGCGCTGTGCGCCACTACTGCCTTGGCGGGTGCAGTGCCCCGTCCGTGTGTGCGCGGCGCTCGCGGCCGGTTCGGGGGGTTCGGGCCGGTACCTGGTGTCGTGTCACTCCCGTTTCTCTCTTCCCGCCCCGCGTGTCCCGCGCTGCGTGTGGCGGGCCGTCCCGTCCGGATGTTCCTTACCCTCGCTCGCTGGTACGCCATTCCATGCGGTCTGTGTGTTCCGCGTGCTCGGCCCGGTTGCCCTTCTGGTTGTCCCCGCGTGCCCTTTGCGTGTCTGTGCGCTCGCGCTCCCGCGGCGTCCGCTTCCCCCTCCCCTGGGTGGTGTGGCGTGCGCAGCTCGCGCGGTCCCGGCACTGGGCGCGGGTAGGGCCGTTCCACGTGGTCCGTGCCCCTCCGCGTGTCCTGCCCCGGTCCCTTGCTCCGTCTGGCGTGCCTGGGGGGGGGTCCCACTTCCCCCCTACTTGGCTTGGGGTTGTGGGGGTGGCGGAAGGGCGTCCCCGGGGGGGATGCCTTCCACTGTTGCGAGGGGCATCTGGGGTCAGGCGCTCCCCCTCCCCCGACTGCCCGCTCACTGGGCGGGCTGTAGGGGTCCGCTATCCACCTGCTGTGGGCGCGGGCGTGCGGGTGTGGGGGCCCTACTCTGTCCCCTTGGTCTGCACGCCCTGTGGGGGCTGCGTGCCGCGGGGCGGGTCCGTGGCGTTCGTGTGCCGGGGGGCGGGCTGGGGTGGGGGGGGCGTGTGCCGTGCCCCGGTTGTGCGGCCGGGGGGGGCCTGTAGGGCGGGGGGTCGCTCTGCCTCGTTCCATCCCCCTGCCTTCCCTGGGCAGGCAACAAAGCGGGTGTCACTGGCGTCGTTCTGTCCATGGGGGGCGTGGCCCCCCATGCCACTCCGGTTCGTGCTCGCCCGCCTTCACTGGGCGCGATCTGTGCGGCGTCCTGGCGCGTTGGCGCGGGCTCGCTTGTTCTCCGCGGTTCCTGCGGGAGCCGGCGGCTGGGGCGGGGGGGCGGGCCGCGATCCGGCTCCTCTCTCGGGCGGGGGGAGAGGCGAGCATCCCCCCTGCCTCGGGGGCTGGGGGCCGGGGCCCCCGCAGCTTGCGGGCCGGTGGGGGGGGTGGGGGGGGGGGGGTCGCGCCGCGGCCTCCCTGGTCCCCCTCTGGGTGGCGGCCCGCGGTACCCCATCCTGACCCCCCTCTTGCCGTCGGCGCACTTCCCTCCGGCGTGCGCGTGCGGTCGGGGTCGCGGAGCCGCCCCGGGGTTGGGGGGATGAGGGGCAGCCCGTGGACCGCTCCCCTGGGGGCCCCTGCAGACCTGAACCCCCCCTTTGCCCTCCCTGAGTGGGCTTTGGTCATGGGAGGGTCATGTGGGGCGCAGCCTCCATACTGATCTGGTGCGCTGCCGTGCGCCGCCCCCAAGCTTGGTCCGTGCGTTGCTCCGGCACGCTGGTGTGGGCTCGCCCTGCGGCCGCGAACCCCGCGGGAGCGGCTGGGGGCGCTGGGGCGCGCGGTGTGCAGGTCCAGCCGCATCCCCCCCCCCCGCGTCGTGGTCCCTTCTGCGGGAGGGGGGGTGCCCCCTCGGCTCCGGGGGGGCGGAGGGTCGCTCCTGTGGTTCCCAAGCTGGGGCGGGGGAGCGGGGGGGTAGGGGGGTGGGGGGGCTAACCCCCCGCCCCCCTGCCCTGTCGGGCGTCGGCCTGCCATCCATTGTCTTCGGCGTGCCCCCCCGGGGTATACTCGTGCCGCAGGGGTTGCCGGGCGGCCGCGGGCGTCGGGCGCGGCCTGATCGGCCGCCAACGGGTCAGTGCGGCGGGGGAGGGGGGAGGGGGGGGGGGACCCCCCCGCCCTGGTTCGCGCCCCCGTCTATCCGGGCAGGTCTCTGATAGGGCCGCTCCGTTTGCGCCGTCCTGGGCGCCGCCGGTCCGCCGTCGGCCGGCAGCGGGCAGGGCGTGCGGGCGCCTGCCTCGGCCGTGGTGCCCCCGTACCCCCGTGCAGCGGCCTCTTCAGGGGGGGTGCGGGGCCGCCGTTTCTTCGGTCTGCCTCCGTCCGCTCTTGGGCCTGAGTGAGAGGGGGGGAGGGGAGTGGGGAGAGCCCTCTGGTCGCCTGGCGCCGCCTCCTGACGGCCGAGGGGGGGGCGGCATGGCGGTCCCGGCCCCGGGGGCGAGCCATCAGTTGGGGGGTCGCACCCTCCCCCCAGCCCCGTCTACCTAGAGCCGCAACCTCGTGCAGGCCCTCGCTGGGGCCCCTCGCCCCCTCCGCCGTCGTCGCGCGGCGCTGGCCGGCCGGGGGCGCCCGTGAGGGTTAGCGGTCAGCGGTTAGCGGGCTGCGGGGCAGTAGGTTCCCCCCCGAGCTCGTTGTCCCCGCCCTCCCCCCCGCGGGAGGTGGCGCGCGCTCCTTCGACACGCCGTACCGTGGGGGGGGCGTGGGTCGGGGGGCCCAGCTCCCCCCCCCCCACTTTCTCGCGTCCGCCGTCTGGGCCGTCACCTGCGCCGCCGCTTGTGTGGGGGCTGTGGCTGTGGCGGTGGCGGGTTGCGCCGGCGGTAGCGCCAGTGGGCGAGGGCGCTGCGCAAGGCCCGGGGGAGTCAGTTGTTGGCGTCCGCATCCGTGATGCGGAGTACCGCCCCCCCTTCCAGGTAGGCCTGCCACGTCGGCTACCTGTCGGGCCACGCCGCCCGGATCACTGACCTGAGGACCCTCACGTGGTCCTCCGGGGCTGCCCACCCCCCTGGGGGTACCTCCCGGTTTCCTTCGTCCCTCCGGAGGAGCACGGCATCGAAGGGCCGGTTCCTCAACCTCCTGGTGGTCCCCTGGTTGGCCCAGCACAACCACCTGTACACCTCTCCCACCAGGGGGAGGGCCTCATTCCCCAAAGGGTCCGGGACCGTGCCCCAGTCCCGGTCCCAGGGCCGGGCCCCCTCTGCCCCTCCCGCCGGCTCCCCCCGCTGCCCCTGTGCCTGCGGCGCCGATGCCTCGCCCTGCCCCCCCCACGCCGAGGCCATCCGCGCCGGCTCCGCTCTTGGTGCGGGGGGGGCTGGCTGGTGCTGGGGTTGTGGGGCCTGGGGGGGGACGAGCTCGCCGGCGCCAGGGTCGATGTTGTAGAGGTGGTGGTGGTGTCCGTGGTGGTGGTGGGTGTGGTGCGCCGGCATCTGTTGGATGCCGGGGGGGGTGTACCTCACCGGCTGCACATCCAGCTGCGGGGGCGCCCCGCCCCCCGCCCCCCTCCCTTCGGCCCGCCCCCCCCCCTGGGCTCCCATGCCCCGTCCCGTCTGTCCCTTGGGGCCTCTGGCTCCCTTGTTCTTGCCCTTGGGCCCCCTCAGGCCCCCTGCCCGTGCCGTGGGTCCCGCCCCCTGTCCCCCACGCCCTGGCCTGCCCGCTCGCCCACCGTCCCTTGCCCCGCTCCCTGCACCTGGGCGCCCTGCCCGCGCCCCTGCGCGCCCTTCCCGTGCTCTGGTCCCTTCCCGGCCCCTGCCCTGAGTCGCGCTGTCCACTGCCTGCGCTCTGCCCCCCTTCGCTGCTGCGCCCTTGCTCCCTGCCGCGCGTGCCATGGCGCGCTCCTTGCGCGCGCTCCTCGGCACTTCCCCTGTCGCCTCATGTCGCCCGCTCCGCGCTCCCGTGGCTGGCACGCAGCTCTGCCTGCGCGCCGTCCCCTCTTTCCTGGATCACGCGCCGGGGGTCCCGCTGTCTTTGCAGCTGCGGCAGCGTGACGCCTGGCGGCGAGCGCTCGGGCGCCGGGGGGCGGACGTGCCCCTCCCGCCTCGGGGGGAAGGGCTTGGGGGAGAACGGCTTGGGGGGACTGGTGTGGGTGTGGGTGGGGTTGGCGTGGGCGTGGTACTTCGCGCTCTCCCTGCCCACTGTTGCTGCTGCGGCGGCCGCTGGCGAGGCGCCCGTGGCCCGTGCGGGGTCCTTTCCCTGCTTTCGCAGCGTGCTGGGGGCCGCGGCGTGGCCGGCCGAGGTGGTGGCGCAGCTCGCCGGGGCCGCGGTCGCAACCCCTCGCGCGCCCTCCTCGCTCCCCTCTGCGGCTGCGGCAGCCCTCGGCGATGCGTCCGGTTCCTGTGCCGGGGCTAGCCCCCGTGTCGGCGGCGTGCCGGGGGCCGCAGTCGGGGCCGCGGCGTGGCTCGCTGGGGCACTGAAGCACAGCACCTTCCTAGCGCAGCTGCTTATGGATGAGGTGGATCTCAGTGAGTTCACCCGTGACGGGTCTCATGACCACGCTGTGTTCTCGATGCAGGCCACTGATGGCCCTACAGGTCAGGTACCTGGCGCTAAACCCTCACCCAATAACATGCCCGTCTCTTGATACGACGTACAGGATCTCCAGCAGGTTCTATGGGCAAAGGCTGAGGGTATCGAGCGACGGACCTGCCTGGACCTCCTCAAGAGGACCTGGAAAACCTCTACATGGTCCGAGGAGGATGATGAAGAAATGACTCTCCTGAATCCTCAGGTACCCCTGGGATATTCCCTTCACTCTGTCCAGCAGGGTTGCCAGGACTGGGAGGATGAACTGCCCCCTGAAACTTTGGGCCGTATGAGGAAACAGGAAAGAGGGAAGAGCAACCTTCAGGCTGCGGAGCACCTTTGTCAAAAAACCTGAAGATCATGAACCTTGACCCTCCACTCACTAAGCTCATCCAGAAATATAAGGTGGTTTTCGGGGCGTTGCTCCCACCCTTGTCTTGCATAAACGTGGTCCAGATGCACGTCAAACTCAAACCAGACTTTGAAGGGTCTGTGGTGAGACGGTGTCCGTACCCCGTCCCGCACGACCAAATGGACGAGATTCAACGCCAGATCCAGGAATGTATAGATGCTGGCCTCGTCGAGGAATATAAACACGGGGACCATTCCGGCCACTGTAGCCCCTGTTTTCTAGTGGCCCAGCCTGGCTCCGCTGCTATGTGCTTCGCCGTTGACTATGGTGAGGTCAACAACAAGAGCCAGCACCAGTAAGGGAGTATCCCCAACACGCAGAACACCCGAGGGAGAATCGCCAAACGTCGATTCAAGACCAAGATGGACAGGCGTAGTGGGTTCTGGCAGGTAGACCTACCCCGAGCAGCGCAAGAACTGCTCACGTTTGTAATGCCTAAGGGCCGTGTCTTCCGCTGGAAGGTTATGCCCTTCGGTGTCGCAAATGCCCCTGCACTGTTTCAGCAGCTGATGAATAAAATGCTATATATCCTGAGAAGCACACCCCTTGTTCACCAACCGGTTTCCTGCGGGGCTGAAATGGAGGCACACGTTCGATAACGTGAGCGGGCGTACTGATACCCAGAGAGGAAAACATCCTCTTCCTAAAAGAGTTTTTCACTGTCTGTCTGGAAAACCGTCTCCGCGTCAAACTCCAGAAATCTGAGTTCGTGCTTGAGGAGATGAACTATCTAGGTTTCGACGACCGGTATGGCTGGACAAAACCAGCCGCATCTAAGATGCAACGCCTGCAGGACATGCACATACGTGATAACCCCAACAAGGGTCTTCACAACGTTCGGCATTCTATTGGCGCGTGCAATTTTTACCAGCGCCATATACACAATTTTACATATTCATCACCCCCCCTGAATGACCTTATATAAACGATCAACCCTTGGCGGGGGACTGACAAGGAGGAGACCCGGTTCCAGGAGTTGAGGAATAAAATATCCGCTACCAACTACCTGGGGGTACCCTGCCCTAAGGGCGAGATAATACCCGTCACAGATGCTTGTGCTGTATGGCGGGCTGGTGCCCTATCCAAGTGGCAGGAGCTGAACTCCGCTGATTTGTCTCACTGCCAGTCTCACACTTCAGGTTTGGACAGCCATGGTACTCTGAGGCATGACTACCCAGCCAATGAGTGGCGTCTAGTGCCCCATGGGCACTGGAACTGGAAGTGGAATCAAGCACGGTCCGACTACAGCACCTACGACCAGGAACTCCTGGCTGGGATGCTCATGCTGTCTTGCCAGTCCCGCCTACTTCACACTAACCCTGTTGTGTGGCTCTGTGACCAACAGCCTGTGAAAACATTTCAGAAGGGTCCCAATCGTGAAAAAGCGAAATTGAAACTAGGGTGGACCTACAACAGCCAGTTCAGCTTGACTGTCCCCCATATACAGGGTATTCAAAATGAAACGGTTGACTATATATCTTGTAATAGCATCAATGCCCTCTTAGGTGAGAGCTCGGAGGCGTTGGCCAAAAAGGCGTTTCTGCGTATGGATCTTCAGCTGGACCTGTCTATGCGCACTGCAGGTGTACTGGAGGGTTGGAGTCTGAAAGACTACCAATCAGAGTACCAATTTGTACTCGACTCCCTCAGTGATGGCCTAGGGGACCGCCTGATAGACGGCGACCGTTGGTATAAAGATAACCAGTATCTGTACTATGAAGACCGTATAGCTGTGCCTGAGTCACAAATGGAGGGTTGCCTACAGTGGTCCAATCTCAGTTCAAGGCACTCAGGGTGTAACCGCTCTGTTGAATTTTTCAGGGAGCGTTTTTACTCCCGACTAATCTGCGTTGAAGTACGCGCTTGTATGCAGCCCATAGTGGTTTCCTGTGGCAGTCACGCCAGCAAACAGAGCGACTCACGTGACCAGGGACCGGTCCCCAGTCTGCCTATCTTCTACTGTGATAACTCTTTGTTGTACAGGGATTTCATCCACGGTCTGCCTCAGTTTGGTGGTTATGATAGTTGTCTGATTGTCATATGTCGTCATTCCCCTGCACCAACAATATGACACGGGAACAGACTGGGAAAAATATGGTTAATCAATGGTTCGGACACTATGGAGCACCTAGGACAGTACACTCAGACAGCGGTGTACGCTTCTGGGGTGACACTGAATAGTACAGGCGAGTATTGGACGCCCTGAACTTCCATATAACCACAGATGTGCCTCACAGTCACACTTCCAAGCCTCCGTGCAAGAGTCAGAACTGTGTGGTGGAGCAGAACCTGAGGATTCTGATGAAACCCGAACGCACAAAGGATGTAATACGCTTGTTACCCTGGGCTGTCCCAGCCATGAACTCTCAAGAGTGTTCCTCAATTGCCCATGCCCCTCAAAAACTGTTCCATGGGGGGTGTCTTGCATAGTTTTTCAAAACCTCTTTCCCTGAGGACTACAAGAGCCCCGTAAGGGATTGGCTAGAATACATGCAGGACCTGGCTAACCTAGCCAGAGCGAACCTGAAACACGTTCCAGAACGTGAGCCGACCAGGCCTAACTGCCCAAGATGTGCCCTGCCAGTTTCAAGGTCGGTGATCTAGTGCTGGTAAACCATTTGCGATTGCCCACTTGGCCCCGCAACTGTTTGCAGGAGCCTTTCTTCGGGCCTTACCGCACTATAAAGATTAATCGATCCAGGATCCATGTGAGGTGCACTCCCCACCTAGGTGGAGAGCTGCTGTGTGCACCTGAACAGCTGAAACATACTCCTGACTAACTGTCTTGGGATGAGTGGTGTCTGTCTGACAGAGAGGTGGAGCGTATCGACCTGGAGAACACTGCGCACCCTGAGGAGGCGGACGACCTCCAGCAAATGACTGCTGATGAGATGGCAGTTGATAGCTACTACATGGTTGGAGGGATTGCACGCCACGAGTATAAACAGGGCTGGAAATTCCCTACCCTGTGGGATCGCTATGGGCTATCACAGGCAACTCGGGAGCCCATGTCAGCCTTTATACAGCCAAACGGGAGTATTAACCGCATCTTTCATTCCTATCTGGTTGAGAACAGCGAGGGTCAGCTACTAACCCGCGCTGAGACCCTGTCCCAGCGTAAGAAGAAAACCTAATGTCCTTGTGCCTATCTATTCGTTGCTCCTAACCGAACTGAGAAGGTTGCAAGCTTCAGGAGGCGGGGGTCCTTCCCAGACATCCCCTCCTCCCGATTGGAGTCTCCTTCGGGCCACTCCTGCAGGAGTCTAGGCTCCACCTGGAGGTAAACTTCCCCCTCACCGAGGAAAGCAACACTGAGGATCATTGGAGTATCACCAAGCCGCTTCTCCTGTCTGCAGCCGAATTGTCGGTGAGTGCTACTGCCCAGGCCTCCCACCGTGTCATCATTCTGCATGGTGTAGTACCAAGAACGTGTCCACGCGCTGGACTAGGTACCCATGAGGTCCGATCAGTCCGAGATTCCCCCGTCCATACGACAACCCCAACTGCGGGTCACCTGAACACCCTGGCCTACGTGAACAGATTCCGTCCCTCTTGACCTGACACTTGGGGAATTTAACTCGCAACTCCCTCTGTTTCTTAACCTCCCAGGAGCGGTGAGCACTCTTCTGCTGACAGCTAGGCCTACTCAGTGTGTGCCAAGACACGTTCAGGACTCCTTTAGAGCTCCAGTCTCAATGACTGTACTAACGTGCACCCTCAATCGCGTTTGGGCCTCCAAACACCTGCACGTCCGCTGCTTTTGGAGCCCTGCCCCTGCCTTGGTGGTGCCCTGCACTCCCATGCTTGTGGTTACTAGCGTGAGCCACATGGCCGCTTATCAGGTTTGCAGCCCCCTAGCGAGTGAGTGCCTTGTTGACCACATGTAGCCTGGGTTATTCCCTAATGTGATGACCTTTGGGAGCCAGCGAGAAGCGGTGGCTTCCTAAACCAGGGGGAAATGGCAAGCAAGGTTTTGAAGGACAAGGTGTGTCCAGCCTCCTTGGAAACCAGGGTGCCCACAGTTAGGACCCTTAAATTCACCAGACCCATGCAGTTCTACCCGTCTTGGCGCTGTTACCATACCCCAAAGTGTGCTACCTATGTCCTTGTGTCTGTGAATTCTCTGTCCAGCATGGCTGCCGTCGTCGGCGTTCACTGGTGTCGCAGTGAAGGTCCTAGTCAGCTACTTGTACCACTCCTATGGCGCCCAATTTCGGTGCTGGCGCCTATCTTTTGGGTAAACGGCCAAAGCCCTACCTACTAGAGAGGGGGGGGGGGGGCCAAGTGTGCTAAGGGCATACAAACCGCCCATTTTTCTAAGGGCCAAAAAATAACACACACCCCTGCCAGAAAGGAAAAGCACACGGAGTAGGAGACACCACTACACTACACTCAGTAGTGCCAGCACCGGCCCTCGACGGTAGGCTGAGGACCACCGAACTCCGTCCCTACCAAGCTTGCTGACTCGAACCCCGACACACACTACTGGGTGGTTGTGGCGAGGAAGTCTTGGGCCCCGTTGGTCCCCCTGTAAAAAGGCAAGCAAACACAGCGAGTAAGAAAAAGTGTATTTCCATGCCAGGAGGTAAGCTTTAGTTGTCTTAGAGATGCTTGGAGGCAAACTGCATTTTTATCTTAGTATTGGCCTAACCAAAAAGGGGTGACAAAGCATTTTGATCTACAAAACCAAGTAATAAACTTTGGATGTTGTGTGGACCCCGGAACCCGCAACTGATTGGACCTAAACACCATTTCCTGCACTGACTGAGGCGCTGACATTGATCCAGAGCCTATACATCTTTCTATATTTGCTCATGAATACTTAGCTATCCTAGTTGTCTGCAAAATAGGGGGCTGGGGCACCTCCTTTGGACAGGTCCTGGGCGGCGTGGGAAGTCGACCTATGCCGACCCCTGCAGCCATACCAAGGAGTCCCTTGTTGCCAAGAACTACACAGCCCCCCTACAGCCATGTGGAGAACTACACCCCAGCTGACCTGGATCCGTTGGGACTGAGAGCCTTAAGGGCTATGGTTGATGTGGAGCCCTATACATAGGATTTTACGATGTCGCCAGATCCCAAAATTCAGTTGCCGGACTACCGCAGAAACCGCCGCGGTCGCAATTTTTGCCGCCGCCGCAAGCATTTTTGGCTCATTTTGCGAGATTTGTGCCAATTCTGTGCGCAGTTAAGCAGATTCAAGAAGCGCAATCTGTCAATGGCAACCATATCCTGCTCCTGTGATCAAATGACGGTCATCCCATCAATCTTTTGGGAGATATTTCCAAAATACCGCCTTTTCGGGCCTTTTTTGGCACTTTTTTCACGAAGAAAGTGGCATAAGTGGATTTCGGGGAGGTCTCATGAGATTTCAAATGGGTCAAGGTTCTCCCTAAGGTTAGTTTGGCTTAGTTGGTTTTCATGAAAAAAACGGCCAAGAATGGCCGTTTTTGGTCAAAAATTGAGTTTTTTGGCCTCAGACAAGCATTTGAAGACCCCCCCCCCCCATTTCGAGGGTGCTGGATGCGAGACAACAGGTTTTGGGCAGACACAGAGACCTCCCCACCCCTATTTTGAGGGTGCTAGATGCAAAAAAGCATGTTGTACGGGGACACAGATCGTCCAAACACAATTTACAGCATGCTAACTACTTAAAAGGGTGTTTTTTTTTTATGCTGCAGGTTTTGGGATTTTCGGACATCATAAAATCCTATGTGATGGCTCCAGTGACTTGGGCGGGGATCCTTCGGATGATGAGCCGCCATCCCTAACGTCTGCTTCACCCTCTGAGGACGATGATCCTGAGGACCCCGAAAACCCGAGTGACAGAAAGAAGAAGAAGAAGAGGAAGAGCGAGCGCCACGAGACACGCAGCTCTAAGGAGGCTAAAGCTAATGCCACCTCTGAGATTGCGGTGAACTTGCCTGAGTTCACTGGGAAGGACCTCAGCGAGTTCGCGGAGAGTTTTTTGCCGGTTCCCGAGGATGACTGGCCAGACCCAGACTAGTGGGCGGGTAACGTGTGACCTACTCTTGCAATGTTGCAAGACCAAGTACCTAGAGAAGCAAGTCAAGCAGATCGTGACTAAGTCCGCCACCTTAGCCGATGTGTTGGTTGCCCTGGAGAAGCAGTACCCCTCCCACGAGACCGACCTATCCATCTGCACCGAGAATCAGAACCTGGCCAAGTTGCGCAACAACACCAAGGCTGCGCGTATCTCTGAACTACTGGCCGACTTGGACCACTGGGTAGGGCGACTGACGCCCGGATCTTACGGCAGCGATGAGATGTCTTTATAGTTGGTGGCCAAGATCCCACGAGACGTGTGGGATGAGTGTCGGGCAAAGGCGGAACACAAGGCAAGACCTCTCACCTACGAGGACTTGTCAGAACTTCTATTAGAGCTGGCGCTGAAGAAGGAGAGTGACCAGCACCTCAACGCCTACCGCCCCGGAGGAGGCAACTCTGGAACTCATGGCCGTGGGCATCAAGGACCTCGACCTGGAGAAGGCACTACCCCTAAGAATGCTCGCTATATGAGCAATGTGCAAGACCTCTTCTGGTGTGACGCCAGCGACCGGCACGGCAGCCTCGTGCATGCTGGGGACTGCGATCACCATTAGTGCTTCGTGGTCCAGGGCAAGAAGCAGGAGACCAACACCGTTGGGAAGGCTAAAATGTACCATGACCCGTGCCTTCTGTGGCAAGCGCAAGCACTACGAGGATGAGTGCTACCACAAGCAGCGCTTGTCAGCCAAGCTGAGGAGCGAGGCCCAGAATGGCGGCTGAAGTGCCGGAGGCAAGAGCCATGCCGAGAAAGGCAAGGCTAAGTCTCAAGGACGAGGCAAAGGCCAAAATCAAGAGCAAGGCGAAGGTGGAGGACGTGGAGGCCCTGACAAGAAGAACCAGAACAAGAACAAGGACAAGAACCAGGACAGGTCTGGGGGAAACTCCAACCCTACGCCACGGGGGACCAATCCTGAGCCCTCTGGTGGGCAGGCAAAACACGGGGCCTACGACCCCTTCCCAGACGCAACACAACAAGAACAAGGAACTAAGCATGCCAACGAAGATCTAATGCCCGCAAACCTTCCCGCTACATGCCGCACGGGAAGGGGTTTGACGTTACCTGTCCCGCCGAGTTCTGACAGTGACACTCTGGGGGGTCTACAGACCTGGTGTTCTGGGTACGTATCCGTCTTGGGAGACGAGAATACCTGGGGGTACTGGATACTGGGGCTACTATATCAATTGTGGCCAAGAAAATTTTACCTCGTGGGGACCTGAAAAACATCATGCCTAGCGCAGCCATTTGCATTGGTGATGGCCATGTGGTGCACAGTTGTGGGGACTGCAAGGTCAACGTGCCTATGGGATCAAGGAGTTTTGCCCGTCCATTCTACGTGATGGACACCGAAGCCTTCGAGTTTGTACTGGGGACCCACTTCTTAGTCGAGCACTTCAAGATTCTATCCCTCACGCTGCAAGCACCCTATGTCCTCCAATGGACTATGGTGACGGAAGGGAATCTGTACCACTGGAGCAGTCTGAGCACACGTCAAGCTACCTGAGGGTATACAAGACAGAGCCCTCTGCCATGATGGTTGCCTCCAAAACGGAGGACTATCAGCTCCTTGGGGATGTCCTGGACCTAGGTCTAAAGGAGTTCGGATACTCCAGGGAACACCCGAGCGTGGAGGTGTTCACCAGTGACAAGCAGCACGTCCTGGACCTCTAGTGCAGCAAAGGGCGAAATTGCTGTTAGAAACTTTATTGGCCATCCTTCAGGATGGCCTACGAGAACCCCAGATTCAGTGAACTGGTGTAGGTGTTGACCAAGGTGGCCTTCGAACGTTCCCGTATGGTCCTGTGTTCCCCAGATTGGGAAGCCCATGGGGGAAATAAGTACTGGCGTACTCTATTGGAGAAGCGGATGCTCACCTCCATCCAGCTGCCCGACGACGCCATCTACATGCCTCTGGGTTGCAAGACACCTGTATGGAAACCAGGATGGGGGAGCATGCTAAGCGTGGTGGACGGTAGCCCCGCCCCAGTACGCTGGAACGATCTGGATGCACCTATGGTCCAGAAAAATTCAACGTGACAGCAGCGGCTACACCCTGGATGTCCTTAAAGACCGACTCTGGCCTCGAGACGCTGTGGAAACTGCTCCTGGGGGAGATGAGTCCGTGGTGTCTGACGCTGTTGCCCGCAACTCACCCTGCCATGTACCTAATCCTGATCTAGTCTCAGAGTGTGGGCTATCCAAGCTACTTAGCTCCATACACTCTGATGACGAAACCGAGCATGACGCCTTCTTCGTGCAGACGTGCCTGGAGGAAGTGGAGAACGCCGAGTATGCAGCCCGACAGAAACCCCTACTCTCCATGAGGGGAGAGGAGCCGTTGGACGAGGAGTTGGAGGCTGAGAGAGTACGTGGACTCCAAGAGGTGATTGGTGGCAAAACAGCTATGCTACGCTAAGCCTACCCACCGCTCATGGCCGTTGCAGCAGGGTTCTCTGGCAGATATCTCTCAACTGAAGGAGACCCTTGAACAGAAGATCACCACCTGGCAACGGGAACTGGATCTAAAGCTCATGAAGAGCGTATGTGGTGCCCATGTGAGGACCCCTGAGGAAGATGAACTCTCAGAGGAATGCGTATGCGAACACCCTCAAGCGTGCCTATGATGTCAGCGTCCACGTGAGACTGTGGAACGGGACCTTCTAGACGCCTATCAAGGGCTGAAGGACACAGCCAAGGACGCTGAGCCAGTTGAGGACCACTTCCCTGTTTCTATCCACCAAGGGGCAAGGAATCTGCACTCTGACAAGGAGCTGGAGGACAAGATCAAGCTCTTGGACCTTAGAGTACAGAAGCTGATCAGGACCTACCTGGAGGTCTTCGGTGAACTGCCCCCTCCAGCCTCCTGTAACAAGCTGGTACAGATGGACCTCAAACTGAAGCCCGAGTTCCTGGGTCACGAGATACGTAGGAGAACCTACCGGGCTCATAAATAGCAGGGCGATGACATTGAGCGACAGATACAAGAGTGTATCACAGCTGGCCTAGTTCTGGAGTATAAGGATGGGTACTACCCCGAACACTGCAGCCCTTGTTTCCTGGTGGCTAAACCTGGGTGTACAGCCAAACGGCTGGTGGTGGACTATGGAGAGCTAAACAAGAAAACGCTGAACCACTCGGGGTCTATTCCCAACATGGAGTCAACCCTTGAGAAGATAGCCTTCTGCCGCTACAAGACGAGGATGGACAAGCGGAGTGGTTGTTAGCAAGTGGACCTGACGCCCAATACCCAGGAGTTTCTAGCGTTCATCACCCCACAGGGGAGGGTGTTCAAGTGGAAGGTCATGCCCTTTGGCGTGGCCAACGCAACCGCTCTCTTTCAAGAGCTGATGAACAAGATACTGTCAATCCTACGTCGGAGATCTGTAATGCAAGAACTCATATCCCTAGGCGCCCAGATGGAAGCACACATCCATGATGTATGCCTGAGAACAAATACCCAGGAGGACCACCTAATCCTCTTGGGTGAGTTCTTTGCGGTCTGCCAGGAGAGCCACACTAGACTCAAGCTGCAGAAGTGTGAGTTCATGCAGGAGACTATGCAGTACCTGGGGTTTGACATTGGCTATGGTTGGTGGACCCCTGCGGCCTCTAAGGCCAAACCCCTGATGGATGCCAAGGTACGACATGAAGACCCAAAGAAAAAACTCCATGATGTACGCAGCTTCATTGGGGGTTGCGATTTCTACCGCCGCCACATCAGGAATTTCACCTACACCAGCGCCATCCTGACGGACTTCATTTAGAAGAGTACTACCTAGCGCTTGGGCCCTCAAGAGCAACAAGCCTTTTACGAGCTCAAGGACGCAGTGGCTAACGCCAAGTGCTTCGGTGTGCCTAGGGCACAGGCAGAAATTATCCTGGTGACTGACGCCAGCAATGTGGGCGGAGGTGGAGCGTTGTTTCAATGGCAAGCACCAGAGAAAGAGGAGCTTCACTTGGCCATTTCTCAATGGGGAACTGATGGACTGAACCGAGACGGTACTCTCAAGCACAGGTACCCTGAGCACAGGTACAAATGGGTTCTGGTTCCCCTGGGCCATTGGAAGTGGAAATGGAACCAGGCCAGGGGTACCTACTCTACCTATGAGCAAGAACTGCTCTTGTGCTGGTTCTATCCTCTCAGTCCCAGCTGATGGGGAGCAACCCTGTGGTTTGGCTATGTGACCAAGAGCCGGTCCATACCTTCCAAAAGGGGCCCCCACCTGAGACAGCTAAGCTCACATGCTGGTGGACCTACCTGAGCCAGCTACAGCTCTCAGTACATCACATCCACGGCGTCAAGAACGATTGTGCGGACTACATCATCTGCAACAACTTTGACGACATGATTGGTGCCAGGTCTGGGGAGCTAGCCAATGAGGCGTTCAGCCGTATGGACCTACACCTGGACCTCAACATGACCATGATCAGACCTCGAGATGCACTCCAACAGGTCGAGTGCCTGAAGTAGTGTCGGGACATCTACAAACGCCTGGAGAAGGGTCTGGAACCTGTCCTGGTCAACCAGGAGCAATGGAAGCGGGACAAGACGTACCTCTTGCATGAGGACTGGATAGTCGTGCCTAGCAACCATATCCCGGCACTCATCAAGTGGACCCATGAGTCCAGTGGTCATCGTGGGTCTGACTGTACCTTGAAGCTATTCAAGAAGTGGTTCCACACTCCGTGGAGTGACGACCAACTACCGAAAACCCTCCAACCTATCGTGGACAAGTGCCCGTGTCGGTCCTGTAAACCTGGGGATACCGGGGACAGAGGTCTCTAATTGACTCTCCCTATCCCACACTGTGCCAACAGTGTTCTCCATGTGGACTACACGGAAATGCCTAGGTTCAGGGGCTATGACCTCGCCCTAGTGGTTACCTGTGGGTTGACCAGGTTTACCAGAGTGTTCCCATGCACTGGACACATCACCGGTGAGGTTACCGTCAAAATACTCCGGGAGGAGTGGTTCTGTGTCGATGGTGCACCAAAAGAAATTAACTCTGACGAGGATGTCTGAGTACGCTCCAACACTGGCTGGTACCAGAGAGTCCTGAGGTCCCTCAACGTCCAGGTGTCAACGGAGATTCCCTATACTCATACGCGTAGACCCCTGTGTGAAAGACAGATTCCTGTTCTCAAGGAGAGCGCCAGGATATGGTGCAAGACTGAGCGCACCAAAGCCTGGCTGAGACTACTCCCCATGATATACCTGATGTTGAACCTGCAAGAGAGTTCAGCGACTCGCTACTCGCCCCATGAGCTGTTCATGGGACGCCTTGCGTTGTTCCTACACACACCCTATCCTCAGGATTCCTACTCTACAGTTGAAAAATTGGTGAAGGAGCAACAAGACAAGGTGGACAAGGCCAAGGCTATGCTCCAGAGAGTGAGGGAGCGACAGTGGAAGAAGAACATCAAGCACTGAGTGCCTGCCTCCTACCACGAGGGAGACTGGGTGCTCGTGCACCATAGTCAGCTATCCGCCTGGCCATGCTCTACCAGCGATCACCCCTACTGTGGGCCTTGCAAAATCCTGTCTGTGGATGGTCATCGCATCACTGTGCGGTGGTCTCCCCAACTAGGGGGGACCCTGGTGTGCGCAGCTCAACAGCCGAAGCGCTACCACAACCCAGAGGCCCTCTGTGGGGAAGAAGGGGAACTGAACGACGAGGAGATCGCCGCTCTGGACGTATAAAGAGCTGCCAGCACTATGGAAGTGGAAGGAGAACTCCCTGACATGAATGCCAAGGAGAAGGCCAAGGAAGGCTTCTACCTGGTGAAGTCCGTTATACGGCACCGCTACCGCCAAGGGTCGTGTTTTATCGCCCTCTGGGAAGGGTTCCGAGTGGCGGAATCTACCTGGGGGCACTTTTCTGCCTTCGTGCTTCCTGAGGGAAGCCTAAATTCTGTTCTGGTAGACTACCTGTCCCATAACAACCTAGGAGAGTTGCTGAGGCTCGCTGAAACGCTGGCCTCGCAGAAGAGGCCTAGGGACTGAACCCTTCCTATACCTGCCTATGTCTGTCTGAGTATGCTGAGCCTGAGGAACCATGAGCAAGCTGCAGAAATGGTGTCCCAATTATAACCAAGTCCGGACCTTTGCTAAACCTCGCGGATGTCTCTACACGGTGCCATGGAGTACGCCCCAGGTCTCTCCTCCTCTAGGTGCCCAATTTCTGTGCTGGCACCGAACATCCTTGGGGGAATACCCAGCGCTAACGCCAAGGTATTGGCTTTCCCGACTTACCTGCCTACTACAGGGGAGGGGTGGCCAAAGGCTACAAAGCATGAAAATGCCTGTTTGCTAGACGGCCACAACCTAGACTACCACTGCCACTGCCCACGAAAAACCCTGATAAAATTTCAGGAAACAGGCGGGACAGTGACACCCTCACTGCAAATCCTACATTCACTACAGTGGCATCAGCCTTCGAAGGGTGAGCATACACGGCTCTGCTCTAGCCCTCACCCAGGCCTACCAGTCCTACACTCACGCGCTACTTGGTGTTGTTCGTGAAGAGTTCACGGACCCTAGTGGTCCACCTTTGAGAATGCAAGAGAACACAGCGCTACTAAGCTGTTGTGGCCTAACAGGGACGTCACAACATGTTTCCCTGCTAGGGCTTGGAGGGAAGGAGTGCACTATTTGCGTGCACAGGGTGTGAGCATGCCGTCTTCACGCCATACAAGGCCTGGCGTAGGCAGAAAGGGAATGTTGTGGCGTGATCAGCGCCCGGGTTAGCTGGGCAAAAAAAAAATTGCTGCTGCACCAATCACCCTGAATTTGCCCACTTGAGAACAGAGGCAAATACAGGACTGCTTTCAGCGGAGGAACCTAACCTGCCTCGAAGTATTATACGGGTCTCCGACAGGAAAGAAATACACTGTCTGAAAGCAGCCCTATCCACCAAGCAAGGTTAAGGAACTCCGCCCGTTCTCTTATAGAACGTAGGGCGAAGCCCCTGGGTAACCTAAACAAGGGTCATACCGAGCGCAGTTCGCGTGGCCTACCCGTTAATGCGTCACATGCATGCACAACTATGCACGACTTTGGCAGCCTTCTCTTTTTGACAAACCAATCACAACCAATCCATACCCAGCGGCGATCACAATCACTGACTCAACCAAGGGCTGGCCCCTCCTGGTCTTATTCACCTGAAATACTGCTAGCGTACGCGAGCAGGTGGAGTTTGAAACGAAACACAAGCAAAGCAAAACGAAGGATGCACTCGTTTGTATGTTCTAATCAGTGCAACAGAAAATGGGAGGTTCTGCTGTAAGAGCGGTTGTCACAGTTGCCCCGCATTGCATCGCTGGGCAGGACCAGTAGCCGCCGGTGACAACCACTCCCTGACCGAAGGCCATCAGTTTTGCCCTAATCTCACCCCTAATCATCTTGCAATCTGCTAATCAAACCCTCTGCTCTATGTTCTCGCTGCTACACGGCTCGTGAGAGGAAACACGAGATAAGCAATGTGCATGCAGCATGTGAAGCGATAACAACCTGTATGTTTATACCTTTTTCCTTGAACTCTGGTGGAATTTCTGAATTCTTCATTCTTGAATTTTCCTATAAGCATGGGTGGAATCTCTACGTTTATTATTTATTGTGTGTTTTGTCATTTCCTGATTATTACGTGACATACTGTTATGGTATTGTTTTATGTGGGTTTTCGGGCCGTGAATTAGGACACGCCCCTGCGCACTTCAAAAATCCCTGTGATGAACAAAAAATGCGTAAAACTGTGCATTTATTGCACATGGAGATTCTAGACAGATGTGTACCCGCAGAAAAATTCTAGGCCGTCATTTGACGGATTTAGGTGTATCATCGATGATTCCGCATAAATGAGGCCCTCATCGCTTGCAGTAAGGCGCGTTCTTCCCGAACCGCAGCCCAAGGAAGACTGTCCAGAATCCCAAGACCCCATTCAGGGGCAAACAATTTTTAACGCCACCCTCTCACCCCATGAAACAAGACAGGTCCAGTCTGCAGGTGCCACAGAGACCCAGACAGGGTGCCCTGACAGTATCCTCAATTGGGTTTTGTGTTTTGCCACTTGGAGGAAGGGATGCATGAGCACATCACTCTGCATACCCATTACAACCCCCTACCAAGCAACAGCCGCCCCAGCGACGCCTCTGAGCACAGTGGGGGCTGTAAGAGTCTGTTACGACAAGGCAAAAATTGCGGGCTGCTCTGGTGCAGCGCGCTCTTTTCCGTGTTAGGGAAGCTATAAGTAATTTTAAAAAGATGCTGAAACCATGGGGAGGTCGAGAAAAATACCCTTTTTCCTTAAAATGCGACAGTGGTGCCCACCACAGCACACAGGGGGAAGTCAGAAAAAGTGTATTTCGATGCCTAGAGATAAGCGTTAGTTGTCTTAGAGATGCATAGAGGCATACTGCATTTTCATATTAGTATTGGTCTAACCAAAAAGAGGTGACAAGGCATTTTGACCTATAAAACCAAGTACTAAACTTTGGATGTTGTGTGGACCCCTGATCCCCCAACTGATTTCACCTAAACACCATTTCCTGGACTGACTGAAGCCTGACATTGATCCACAGCCTATACATTTTTCTATGATTTCTCATGAATGCTTAGCTATCCTAGTGGTCTGCACACTAGGGGGCTGGGGCACCTCCTTTTCAGAGGTCATGGGTTCATTTCCCAGTTAGCCTACCTAAGTACGAAGATTTCATGTGACATGGCAGTGACCTCCGCGCCACAAGCCATGCCACCTCAGCGCCTATGGGAACCGAAGCAAAGACCGCACATCTCTAGATAGCACTATCAAAGAGAATGTGCCCATGTGGGCAGTTTTCCCATGAATGTAGGATATTTTCCAACTATCTTTCCCTGAATCTGTAGTTATTTTGAGTTCCTTTATGTAGATACATCGTCTATCTTTTTCCCTTTGACTGCACCCCTTCATGTTGTGGATTTCATTCTGAATTTGCTCTTCTTGCACTGTGGATACTTGGGAGCTTTGGTCCATCTTTACATTGCACCAAAACATTGGCATTTGGAAAACCTGAGCTACATCAAGAAGCAGCAGGAGCAAGCCGAGGCACAAACAAAACAATATCGTCAAGAGCATCAACAGTCGAAGCCTGTTTCAACTTTCTCAGCGCCACTAGGCTGATGTGGCTTGACAGGGTTGCCCTTGCAGGTTTCCCTTACAGGGCTAGGAGGAGGGAGTGCACTTGTTGAGCGCAAAGCGTGTAGTAAGTGTTGTCCATGGCCAGGTCGCAAGAAGCCCCATGCTGATTGTGTGGTCAGCGCCCAGTTTAGCTGGGCGAAAAACATTTGCTGCCGTGCACCAATCTCCCTTCCCTGGCCCACCTGGAAGAGGCACATGCAGAACCGTTTGAGCCTGCAACCTAACCAGCCTCGCCGTATTGTACGGGTCGCCCATTATACCCGAACTGCCCTGTCAAGCAAACAACCTTTAAGGAGTGCGCCCGGTCTCTTAAAGAAAGTAAGGCGGAGCCCTGGATAACCTACCAACGGTTGTACCGCGAGAATAGCGCGTGGCCTACACTCTTTAACGCATCGTGAGCATGCATCATGCAGGGAAGGGGGGCTGTAGCACAAAAACTCACTATCACCAACTAACTCAACCAGGTGGTGAGCTCCTCCTGGGCTTACTCAGCCTACTCACCATGCACTGTGTGAATGCCGAGCGACAACCAGCGCAAGAACGAACGTAAGCGCTGAAACAACCCTACAGCAATTTATGACAGCCCTAAGCGATTAATGCATCCTGTGTATCATGCATTTCCTCCTTTGTGACCTGCAGGAGAGAGGAAGACAGGTCAATGGCAAATGCACAGCACAAAACGAGGCCTAGCGTTCTAAGCAACGCTGCTTTAACGCAACGACGAGAGCACGCACGCACAAACACTTCCTTTTTCACCTGTGGAAAGAAGGAGAAGGTGAAGGGATGCACAGGAAAAGCGCCACAACGTGTGAATGCTTCAATGAGGCACATCTGTCGCGAGCACGGCGCTTACACGAACGGTACGTGCATGCTGTGTGCTCCATTCATTTTGCATACCTTTGATTCATCGTTTTACCTGTGCAGAGCAAGAATGGCGAGGACTCATACCCCGAACACACGCAGCGCTGACAACCCTAGCGTTTTGACAACAGAGAGCACGAACACAATGCATCACTGTGTAATGACAGCAGCATAACTGAGAAGCGGGTTGTCCGCTTATTCTGTTGTATGGCTATTGTTTGATTCTTCTTTTGCAAAGTTTACAAACGTTTCGATGAGACTGCGCAAAAATTTCTTTTAAAGGCTTTTAAGAACACGGCTCATACCTTCTTTTTGTGGAGCCGTTTGGGGTTCTGAGCATGTTTTCATGAGTGCCGGTCAGTTACCCTTGTCTTCTTTTGTTCCATATTTGTCTCAAGCTCGATTTTTTTTGTACATTCAAGCCGTCACGGAATCTGAATAGAAAATATCCATTAGATTCAGGTGCTGCGCGCTCACTCAAGGTGCAGTGAAGAACCTGTGAATTATTGATTCTTTGCTGTGACGCTTTAATTCAGAGTGAAGTCTGTGTTCGCTGACTTCATATTTGTTTCGGTGTTGATACATTAACTCTGTTACATCAACTGTTGTTTTAGACATGACGTGCTGGACAGGGCCGTGCTAGTGCCACAAAGCTTACATTTGTGATTTAGACGCCAATCTAATTCGCCATTCAGTGCCACAATAATTGCGCTGGGTGCATGCTCTTGATTGGCCTATCATTTTGCATTTTGACCTTTCTGCAATCTGTAAGGAAGATTGTGGTGAAGTGGAAGAGTCTAAATTCTCAACACCCTCGGGGTTGCTTGTCCTGACTTCAATTTTCGAAACTAGTTAAACTCGGCGGGAACAAAAAAGATTTGGCAAACAATTAGAATATCTTGACGTCACCGCCATTGAGTTAGTTCCTATCAAGAATCGAAAGTGGAGCCTTTCCTCCATTGAAGCTGGTTCGGACCCCCGTGGCCATCTTGGGGTCACTTGGGGTGTGTATCTATGTGCCGGCAAGCCGCCATTGGCTGATATCATACTCTCCCATCCACCTGACCTAACCCGATGTGATAGTGTGATAGGTTTGGTCATTCCGGCTATGAGCGGCCATATTCAGTACCGAGGCGCCGCCAGCTGAGATTTATATATCAGAATATCAGGAATCAACAGGGTTTTTTTATCATAAAGTTTCTGTAATTTTTCAGCCTTCCGTTCTGATTGTCAATGTATCGGCGACTGTCAGTTGGCTCGCCATTTTGCGGTAACCGATTGGTTAACTGTTATTTACAGATATTTTGGCGGAAACTCCGATGAAGGGTCAGATTTCATCAGTAAAGGGTTCGTTGCTTCCGCGATTTTTACATTATACACTCGCAAAATTAAACGGTTTTTTCAGACTTTCAGAATCGGATTCTCGACTTCGACATCGCCGCACTTGATATGATGAATCTCGAGTGGTCATACTTTTTTCCCCAATCACGAATCAGCCTTCCTTTTGTTGTGTCCATCATTTTGCCTGGAGATATAGTCGAAACAAAAGTGATTCGTGAGGCCACTTTGAAGAATCATATCTCCGGCTCACGGCGAGGAATACCAATTTCCAGAATTGGGTTGGAACTGCCTTGGTCTCAACTTAATTTAGGAAGCATCAAACGCCTTTGGTGTGCACACATGCCCGGTAGGGCAAGGGATAATGGTCAAGAGGGTAGAAAGTGATATATATCTCTTGGACTGTGCAACCGAATATTTTAATGCGACTTTCGAGTGTGCCGCATGAGTGTTGGTGTTGCATAGAAACTTTCCTTGGGTTCCTACGTATTTTTGACGTGAAGTTATGTCCATGGTGGGGCATGGCATATCATGGTGGGAGGCACTTTTTGAGGGTATGTGTTATATGCATGGTATGTGCTTCGATATGCTCACGCCCATGTCGTATATCTCCGTTTGTAGGAAGATATATGGAGTCATACGTGGCAAGGGCTTCACCCACGTCCCAATGGTGAACTCCATAGCGCTAGACTAAGTCTACCGCTCATATAGTGCATGTGGGAGGGCTTACAGAGCGACCCACAAGCGCCACTATCAATTTTCTCATTTTCATGGTGCGTGTTGGGAGGAGGTTCGGAGGTGTCCCTATGCGTCCATGTGGGGATCCAAGTGGGGGGATTTTTTGCAAATGGTCCCAAGCAATTGTGTTTTGAATCATATGTTGATACTATGGGTGAGCGAAGTTATCTACTATTGTAACTATCTTGAATTTGGCATTATTTGCATGCTTTTGACCTCATTTTATGCTCATTTTTGTGTTTATGTGCTCAACTGGTCGGCTAACAGTAAAGTGCCTAGAGATCCGTGAACTATGGTATGTTGCTTATATGTTGGCATATGCTCGGTGTCGTACCTCACCATATGCCGGATCATGTGGTCACTTTGGCTTGGCACACGAGGCCTCACAAAATTAGGTCTCAGATTCATGAGTTGACTTGTGAAGCATGTCATGTACATAACCGGAGGGGTTTCGGAGCCAATGATGGGATATTCTTGGGCATGGACCTTTGGTCTATATCACCCTTGTATATTACTTTCCGGTTTGACACATGCATCGAGCATTTGAACACTTGCCGTATGCATTTTTGAGTATATAATTGAATAGTGGGCATTATGGTGTATTTTGCCTGATTTTGCTAGGTTGTGAGGTCATCTTCATGGGGCAGTTCTCCAAGCCCATTCGACTCCAAGTCCAACCAAGGTTATGTCAGGGTAGGGCATGGTCTTGAGTGCCACTCTAGGCCATGACACGCCACCTCCCCCTTTGGGATAGGATTTAGAGGCTTGGGAGGGAACACATTTTTGGGGTTTGTGTAGTGACTTTGGACACATGGCATTTAGCCATCTTATTTGACTGGGTTCAGGGCATCATGCTGGTGAGTCAAGAGAAGGTCTTGAGTCCAGGGAATGAGGGGTCTATGGCTGTGAATGTGTATGTTTCCATCTTTCCCCAACTTTGCTTTATTTGTGTTCATATGCCAATTTCAGGGCTTTCCTCTTTGGTGCAACTCTTGTACATGCCCGCCACCGTGAGACAACCGGTTTGCTGAACGGAAGCCCACAGTCTGGATTTGGACTGGATTGTGGATTGGGTATTGCTGTATTTGTGGGATCTGGTTGCTGTTCAGGGTTGAAGGAGGATTTTGGACCCTGGACTTTGAGGAATGCAATCGCTGATCAGGAGCAAGTCAGCAGGGGTGACAGGCGGAAGGGGCACAGCAGGGCCGGTCCTGGTAGGGACCTTCTTTATGGTAGCAGAGGCATACCTGCTGCCCCTACCTACCGCCGACACGGGGACTTGGGCCCCTATGAGCCCTGCCCAAGTACGCCCAGGGTGCGTATTTGGGACTCGGTGGAGACCACGCCGGAGATTGGAGCCAGAGAAGAGCCGAGACGCTCAGGAGCATGGCGAACTCCGGAAGTTTAAGCCCGAAGAGAAGTATGACGTTCGGGAAGAGGAGCACTTGACATGGAGGACCTGGTCTCCATGTGTGAGCGTCGCTGCCGAAAGGCATGCAACCTCCGCTCCGCCGCGGAGGACTCTGAGGAGACCTGCAATTCAGGCAGCAGTGGAGGACGGGCCCGGCGCTACCGGAAGCGCAGGTCACCCAAGCCCGCGGCAAGGGACGCCGGGGCTATGGATACGGACCCCAGCCCGGTCAGGCTGTGGGACTCCGAGGGGCACTCCGAGGGCTATCGGACAGCCTATGAGCAACCTTCGGAGTCGGAGGAGACGGCCAGACCGCCCACAAGGGCGAACATGGCCCCAAAACCCAGCCTGGAGCATGACGCCGAGGCGTTGGAGAGACCCGCCAGAGCCAGAACGGCGCCTGTGGCCCCGCACACAGAGCCAACGCAAGATAGCATGGGCGACACACCCATGGCGGAGGAGTCCAAGGCGCCGGGAACCGCGGGATGTGCCGGATCAGGTGGAAAGCACGCTGAGTGCCACTGCAAGCACGTGTCCTTCCTCATGTGCAAGTACCCAAAGATGGGGATGGACGCCATCGTGCATCGCCTCGACCGCCTGGACAACGCGAAGGACGGCCTAGAGGAGGATGTCGCCGGGATCCTGGATGACCAGTCGGCCGCGGAGAGAGACATGGCGGAGCTGCGAGCGGAACGGGACCGGTACCGGGAGAATTTGGAGCTGGCCCTGCAGGAGCAGCAGCGAGTGGTGGACAGGCTCCTCCACCTGGTGGAGGACATGTCGGGACGCCTGAAAAGGCTAGAGGAGTCACAACCACTCGCCTCGGGTCCGGAGCTCCCGGCAAAGCCGGCAGCGGCAGAGCTGTTGGAGCGGGTTAAGACCCTCAGGAGCGCCATGGAGAAACCCATGGGTGACCCTGCAGAGGCACCATACGCGCCTCCGCGTGTTGACCCGGGTGCGCTGCCTTTTGTTCCCATGTTCAGCGAATCCACAATGCTCGGGGAACAAACGGCACCGGCTGGGTCCATACGGGAAGGGCGCGCAACCACGGACCCGAGGAGCCTGACGGTACAGATGTCCCATGCCGCCCAGGATCCACCGACCACTACGACTACCCATGCAGTTTATGCGGAAGAGGCGATCCAGAGCCAGACCATGCAGGGGCGAACCATGGGAAGCGCCGACGGACATTTTCGAGGCCACCCAAGCGGAAGCTTGTGGGTGAAGGACCCCGATACGGGGATCTGGACAGCCGGAGGGGCAAGTGCATCCGGCGCCCCAAACCCCATAGGATCAGGCCCAGCTGGACCATACCCCATGGAGGAGAGGGACGTACGGGGAGTGTACTCCCACCCCCCGGCCACAGAAGGCATCCGTCTTGGCAGAGTGGTGGCCGCTGACGTCGGGGACCCCGTCAGAATCGACGACCTCCGGGGAATCAAGATCCCCTATTGCGACGGGAACCCATCCAACCTGGATGACTTCATCCTGGACTGGGAGGACTTTGCCAAGGAGGTCGTCGGCGAGATGCGGGGAGCGCCGCGGGACAAGTGGGTATGCCGGACATTCCCACACCGGCTGACGCAGGACCTGACGGAGGAGCTGTGGGATCAGATCCGGGAAGGACTGATCCATACGGAGCAGGCCTGCCTCCAGTGGTTGGAGGATGAGGAGCGGGTGGACGCTCCGAACCAGAAGCTGGAGGACTTGTGGTCCATCCCGCTGCAGCTGGACCGCGGTGAGTTGCGGGTCTGGGAGTGCAACCGGTATCTGCGGAAGTACCGACGGAGCCTCAAGCTGGTTGAGGACTGGAACGAGTCCAGCGAGATCCGTCGGCTGCTGAAGGACGTTCTGCCCGGCCACTGGAAGGGGCGAGTGGAGGACGAGGAAAAGAAGCGAGCCAAGAAGCAGATGGCGGTGAGGTTCACGGCGGCGGAGGATACCCATGCGGGTATCATGGAGTTCTTCAGGAGGAACCTCGGCAAGCCCAACCGGATGTTGGGACTGAAGAACGCCGTGTACGTGGAGGTATTTGGAGACACCATGGGGCAAAGGTTGCTGCGCCTCAACAACGTGGAGTAGAGGCGTGGAGAGCAACTGAGGATGCAAGTCATCTTCGCCCGCATGAGCCTGGACGAGATCGTGAAGTACATCACGGTGGAGCTGAAGCTCAACGCCAAGAACGAGGCCCACGTGCAGGATCGACAAGGCCATCGACAACGAGCCCACCGAGAAGACCGCCTTCATCGGGAGATCCAGGAGGACACGGCCAACTCCGCGGAGGATGGTAGTGAAGGTGGCCAAGACCACTGGACCGGGTCCCGGGAGGATCACGAGGAGGCCCATTTCTTCGCGTTTGTGGCGCACAACGTGAGGGACCATGGGCAGGATCGGTCCAGATGGAGCCGGGTGGGACCCAAGAAGGGCAAAGAGCCAAGGAGGATCGGGAACCCACCGCTCTCGTTCCGGGAGTACAGGTCTCAGCACGACGGGTGCTGGGTCTGTTATGGCAAGGGAAACAACCATGCACACGACCACCGTCAGTGCAAGGTGTATGAGGCGGACAAGAAGGCCTACTTCGCCGCCCACCCCGAGGAGAAGCCCAAAGAGCAGCGGATTGCCGATTGGAAGGCGAAGGGCGGAGACGGGGGGAAAGGCCAAGGCAAAGGCCAAGGGAAAGGCGGAGGAAAAGGCTATGGTGGTGGACCTGGCCAAGACCGACGAGTGAGGTCGATCGAGGAGGTTGCTGAGGACATGTTGACGACGTTGGAGGAACTCAAAGCCCAGCAACGTGGTGGACAAAGTCCTGGCGGATCGCAGCCGGAAAAGGCTGCGGGAAGTCAAGTCTAGAGGAGCCCCCACGGGAGTGGGACCTCGGAGGTCTCTCCTCCGAAAATCAGTGGAATCCCTGAGGAATCCGAGGCACGTCAGGTGCCAAAGAAGGCTCCAGAAGAGCCAAAACCACTGAGTTTCGCCACTCCCAACCCCTGGAGCGCCCTGCCAAGGGAAGTACATGTGGGTACGGGACATGGCAAGAAGGAAGGAGCGACCACGGAGAGCCCCGTGGATGGGCAGGACCAGCCCAAGATCTACACCATCCGTGACCATACCCTTGAAGTCCTGATGCACCCGGACGTGCTAGAGTTGCATGCCGTGAGAGTCGTCCATACGCCTCATGGTGACGAGCGGCAGTTGCACTTGAAAGTGCGAGTACGGTGCGGACGAGAGGAGAAGGTGGTGGATGTGTTGGTGGATACGGGTGCCCAGGTCAGTCTGGTCCGGAGAGGGTTGTTCAAGGAGGAACTCCTGCAGCCCAGCCGGAGACCGGTCCGCCTGAAGGTCGCCAACGGGAAGATTATGGGTGGTGGCACCCATGAGGCCACTATCAGTATGGAATTCTGGGAACATGAGCGCTTGAACCGCCCTGATCTGGCGAAGAGAAGCACTCTATCCGGGAACTTCTATGTGGCCGACATTACAGATTGGGATATGATCATGGGGTATGACTTCATGGTGGCAAACGCCATTGGAGCCCTTCTCCATCGTGCAACGCTGGTCCGGGAGGATGATGAATGCCTCACATGGCTGTCCACGGACTATGCATGCGGATCATCCCAATGGAATGCGGAGGAGGAGGATCGGATCGTCCAAGCGGTGGAAGCTGTGGGTGCCAAGTCCAGAGGAGACCGTGGAGTTCAGCTCACGGAGTATGGGATGGCGCCGCAGGTGTATGCCAGGATGATCCAGACGCTGGGAGCCGAAGCGCCCGAGACGGACTTCTTCGCTTCCCGGGATGCCCGACTTTTACGAAAGTGTAGGAGGCATTGGCATCGAGGAGACTCAGCCTGGCATACGCATTGGGGTTGGGAGGAGTGGGGGCCCATGTATTGGCATGGCTCCCTCGACAATACCAGACGTACGGTGGAGAAGATCGTCGCGGATAGGGTGAAGGGGATCCTGGTCATAACCGGCATAAGATCCACCCCATGTCCGCTGGAAGATCTCAAGTCGACGCTGGACTCCATCACGCTGAACGAGATGTCATTCGGGCCAGAGGAGGAGCTGTTCATCGACGCCAGGGGTGTATCAATGCCCTCCCCGGGTCAAGCGTGGGGTACCAAGGCTTTCCTGGTGGATGGGGCGCAGGCCCCGCCCACGGGTGATGAGGCATTCATCCGTAGGGTGGAGGTGGTGCCCATGAAGGTCATGTTTGAGCCCAAGGAGGGGACGGATCAGCCAAATGATGGCATTGACGTCCTATCCCACGCCGAGATCGACGACGTCGTTAACTACATGCGGATGGGGATGCACGACCGTGTGGCAGCCAAGAAGAGGCGGGCCATGGTCACATCTCCGAATTGGTGGGATGACAAGATGTTGGTCAGCGGCAAGTACGAGAAGGATGAGTTCGTGGCGAGGGTCATGGATCACATCGCGGACCAATATGATGGTCCGGTTGGGTCGGACCCGCCGACGTGGGATTTTCCAAGAATGGGGGCCGATAGCGACAAGAACCAGCCCGACGCCGCAAATTTCCGAAGATTATCGGTGGGAAGTGCACCCCACGACGATGGAGACGGCATATCGGACGAGGATAAGTCGGATTCGGACCCGGAAGAGGCCTATACCGCAGTGCGGTCGGTTGTATCGATACCGAAGCAAGCGGCTGAAGAGGCCTAGGAGAACCCGAAGGCCGCCGAGCTGAAGGAGAGGCTGATCAATGCCTATCCGCGGCTATTCAGTGGCGTCGCCAACAAGAACCCTCCAGATCGCGGGAGCCTTGGCACAGCGAGGATCAAGCTGAAGCCAAACCCCAAGATCTATCATCATCGGGAGTACCAACTTCAGGGCGATCGGGCCGAGGCCATGAAGAAGCTGTTGGCCGAGTTCATTGAGCGGGGATGGATCGAACCCTCCGACAGTGAGTGGGCCAGCCCAGCCTTCATCGTGCCCAAAAAGGAGAAGGGCGAGTGGAGGTTGGTGGTTGATTACAGAGGTTTGAACGAGCAGACCGAGCACGACTCGTACTCGCTTCCCCTGATCGACTCCATCCTCCAAAAACAACAGAAAAAGCGGATTTTCACGGTGTTAGACCTGAAACACGGCTATCACCAGATGCCACTACACCCGGACTCCAGGCCCTGCACAGCGATGTCGACGCCGCTGGGGCCCATGCAGTGGAAAGTGGTGCCTATGGGCGGCAAGAATGGCAACGCCGCTTTCCAGCGCATGATGGAGGACCTACTCCGTCCTGTCCGGGACTGTGCCGATCCCTTCGTGGATGACATCATCATCGGGTGTGGCACGGAGAACATGACTGAGGATGAGCTCATCGAAGCGCATGAGAAGGATCTGCGCCGAGTGCTCAGCGAGCGGGACAAGCACAACATGGTGTGCAAGCCCACCAAAGCCTCACTCTTCGTGAAGGAAGTGGAGTTCGCGGGTCACGTGGTTGGTCACGGGCAACGCCGTCCCATGCCTGGGAAGCTGGCTTGGCTGCACCACTGGGAGAAGCCCCAGACTATCAGCGAACTCCGATCCTTCATGGTGTTCTGTAATTACTATTCAGGCTATGTTCGAATGTATGCGGAACTGTCGGGGCCGCTGCACAAGATGCTGCAAGTGGGCAAGTTCGATGGCCGGAAGGGGAGCAAGAAGAAGCTTGCCTGGACCGCTGAGGCCGAAGATGCGTTCAGCCGCCTGAAAGAGCGACTCCTGGGGCAGCTGGGGCTATTCCTGGTAGACCCGGACAAGGGATTCGTGCTACGGACGGACGCCTCGGACTATGCTGTAGGGGCAGTCCTCGAGCAGATCCGAGACGACGGGTCGCATGTATCCGTGGCGTTTTGCAGCCGGATCCTGGCCGAGGGCCAACGCCGAACCTGGACCGCGAGGGAGAAGGAGACGTACGCCATTGTTTGTGCGCTCAGGAAGTGGTCTGGCCACATCGGATTGCAACCGGTGGTGGTATGTACAGACCATCAGTCCTTGCAGAGCTGGCAGAAGGAGCACGTCGACAGCCCCTCGGGACCGGCGGCAAGGAGGGCCCGATGGCATGAGACGTTCGCCAAGTTCGACCTCAGTGTCGTGTACGTCCCGGGGAAGGACAGCACTGTGGCGGATTGCCTCAGTCGATGGGCCTACCCCGCGGGCAAGGCTTGGATGGACATATCCGGCCATGGGGACGCCGAGGAGACCGAGGAGGCCAAGTGCATCATTGAGATGGAGAGGGCCATGGAGCAAGAGGGGGTCAAGTGCTTTTTGGTGATGGCAAACCGTACGGACCTGGCCAAGTTCCGGGGTGCCCGCGTCCAAGCTATTCGAGAGGAAACCCTCGAGCAATTGATGGTGGCCCCTGTAGAGCTAGTCAGGTCGGTGCTCACAGAGGACTGGTCGGATGACTACGCGGCATCCGATCACTGGAGCAAGTACTGGAATGCCGTGAGCGCCCCGCCGGACGACGAATGGCCCGAGGGCTTGACCGAGGACGGGGATAAGCTATTCCTCAAGAACAAGCTGTTGGCCCCTGAGAACCGAGTGGAGGAGCTCATTGACCACTGGCATAACGCCCAGCTCATGCATCCTGGTCGGGACAAGATGCAGCAGGACCTGGAGTGGCGCTTCAAGTTCCCACCGGGGTACTACGCCCTCCTGGACAAGTACTGCAGCGACTGCGCCGTGTGTCGGGCCACGAAGAGTCCCAACCACTCCACGGCTGGCAACCCGGTGTACACGGCTATACCGGAAGCCCCTATGCGGTCCATGGCCATGGATGTATTCGCCATGCCGGAGGTTACCGTCGAAGGAGAGACCTATGAATGTGTCATCCTGGCGGTGGATAGGCACAGCGGGTATATCGTGGCGGTCCCTGGTATTAAGTCCAAGAAGAAGGACAAGAAGGACAAGCATGGAGTGGGTCTGCAGGCCAAGACCGTCACCAACGCGATGATCAGGCATTGGCTGACGATTTTTGATGTCCCAGCTGTCATCTGCAGCGATCGGCGCAGTCAATTCGTGGGGACGTGGTTCAAGACGATGTGCAAGCACATGGGGATTCGGCACGCCAAGACCGTGGCGTACCACAGCCGGTCAATTCGCCGTGCTGAGGTGGCCGGGCGGCAGATGTTCGAGAAGTTCCACCAGCTGCACATGGACGAACCGGGCCCGAATTGGTATAATTCGCTGTGGAGGGTACGCCAAGCGTATCACGACCTTCCGGGGCCCACTGGACTGTCGCCCCATCGTATTCTGTTCCTACAGGATCGAGTGTCACGCACTCTTCCGTGGTTGAACCATGGCAAAGTGGCCCGGGATGCGAACGCCATGATTGCTGAGGCGGACGACACGGCGGCCAAGGTGTGCAAGGCACTTCAGGACGAGCATGAGAAGAGGGCCAAGTACTTCAAGCAAGGAAAGGTCCACAAGTATGCTCTCCAAGACACCGTATGGGTGGAGCTACACCACAAGGATGTCCTGTCCGGGCATCGGCAGGCATCATGGTATGTGCCGGGGGTGATCGTGCGGAAGGTCGGGCAGCATGTGTATGCGGTTCGTGTGGGGGATAACAAGATCCCGGACCGCGACCACACCCAGCTTTGTCCCCGAGCACCAGACCCCAGCGGACGTCCCGTCACCTTCGAGTTAACGCCCGGCGATGTGGACTCGGACGACGAGGGTGAGAAGCACGACTTCACCGCCGAGAGGATCCTGGCGGACAAGCCGGACCCGGGGACGCCTGGGGGGAGGCTTTATAAAGTCCGTTGGAAGGGATTCGCCGCATCCAGGGATTCGTGGGAGCCTCCGAGCAGCTTTGTGCGGAGGTACACCACGGTCTGGACGGATTATCTGAAGAAAAAGAACATTTCTTTCGATGTCAAGGACGTGTTGGTCCATTTGGTGGCTGCAGTAGCACCGTAATGGATCCCCCTTGGCATTTTGTTTGTTTTTGTGCTTGGGACACGGGTGAGGGCGTTCATCCGGGGATTTTTCGGCCTTGATTGGCCATATACCCCCTTCACTCGATCTCCATATATATATTTCATTGTGGTATACTTATTTGGTTCGACCGACGACGTTTCTCTATCTTTGATCCCCTTGGTCCATGTTGTAGCTCGAGAGGAGACCGGATATGGCGTAGGGCACCGATTATCAGTGTCCTCACCCCTCCCTTGGGGCGTGGGGGACGCCTACAACGTGTGTGGGGCCTCCATGTGTCCTTGGGACATGGGGGAGGGGGGCTTGGAGCCCATTGGGGTCCTCCCGTCCTCTCTTCAATGACTTCCGAGCGGTAACAACGCTCTGAGAAGGGGGCCGAAGCCGGTTCGGACCCCCGTGGCCATCTTGGGGTCACTTGGGGTGTGTATCTATGCGCCGGCAAGCCGCCATTGTCTGATATCATACTCTCCCATCCACCTGACCTAACCCGATGTGATAGTGTGATAGATTTGGCCATTCCGGCTATGAGCGGCCATATTCAGTACCGAGGCGCCGCCAGCTGAGATTTATATATCAGAATATCAGGAATCAACAGGGTTTTCTCATCATAAAGTTTCCGTAATTTTTCAGCCTTCCGTTCTGATTGTCAATGTATCGGCGACTGTCAGTTGGCTCGCGATTTTGCGGTAACCGATTGGTTAACTGTTATTTACAGATATTTTGCCGGAAACTCCGATGAAGCGTCAGATTTCATCAGTAAAGGGTTCGTTGCTTCCGCAATTTTCACATTACACACTCGCAAAATTAATCGGATTTTTCAGACCTTCAGAATCGGATTTTCGACCTCGACATCGCCGCACTGGGTATGATGAATCTCGAGTGGTCATACTTTTTTCCCCAATCACGAATCAGCCTTCCTTTTGTTGTGTCCTTCATTTTGCTTGGAGATATAGTCGAAACAAAAGTGATTCGTGAGGCCACTTTGAAGAATCATATCTCATGCTCACGGCGAGGAATACCAATTTCGAGAATGGGGTTGGAACTGCCTAGGTCTCAACTTAATTTAGGAAGCATCAAACGCCTTTGGTGTGCACACATGCCCGGTATAGCAAGGGATAATGGTCAAGAGGGTAGAAAGTGATATATATCTCTTGGACTGTGCAACCGAAGATTTTAATGCGACTTTCGAGTGTGCCGCATGAGTGTTGGTGTTGCATAGAAGCTTTTCTTGGGTTCCTACGTTTTTTTAACGTCAAGTTATGTCCATGGAGGGGCATGGCATATCATGGTGGGAGCCACTTTTTGAGGGTATGTGTTATATGCATGGTATGTGCTTCGATATGCTCACGCCCATGTTATATATCTCCGTTTGTAGGAAGATATATGAAGCCATACGTGGCAAGGGCTTCGCCCATGTCCCAATGGTGAACTCCATAGCGCTAGACTAAGTCTACCGCTCATATAGTGCATTTGGGAGGGCTTACTGAGCGACCCACAAGCGCCAATATCAATTTTCCCATTTTCATGGTGCGTGTTGGGAGGAGGTTCGAAGGTGTCCCTATGCGTCCATGTGGGGATCGAAGTGGGGGGATTCTTTGCAAATGGTCCGAAGCAATTGTGTTTTGAATCATATGTTGATACCATGGGTGAGCGAAGTTATATACTATTGTAACTATCTTGAATTTGGCATTATTTGCATGCTTTTGACCTCATTTTATGCTCATTTTTGTGTTTATGTGCTCAACTGGTCGGCTAACAGTAAAGTTCCTAGAGATCCGTGAACTATGGTATGTTGCTTATATGTTGGCATATGCTCGGTGTCGTACCTCACCATATGCCGGATCATGTGGTCACTTTGGCTGGGCACACGAGGCCTCACAAAATTAGGTCTCAGATTCATGAGTTGACTTGTGAAGCATGTCATGTACATAACCGGAGGGGTTTCGGAGCCAATGATGGGATATTCTTGGGCATGGACCTTTGGTCTATATCACCCTTGTATATTACTTTCCGGTTTGACACATGCATGGAGCATTTGAACATTTGCCGTACGCATTTTTGAGTATATAATTGAATATTGGGCATTATGGTGTATTTTGCCTGACTTTGCTAGGTTGTGAGGTCATCACCACGTATCTTGACAAAGCCCCGCTTATCACATTTGAGGGCCTATAGAGCATTATGCCCACAACGTTTGGCACACAAGAAATTATAATGGACAGGTATGAATGGGTTTCCGAAATCCACAACGACCTTTAGAGATGGGCACCAAACGAAGTAAGAAAAGGTCACTACCATGTCTTTCTTCGGGTAGTTGATCCAGGCCAAGCCCCCCGTAATCCTTGGAAAGTAATGAAGACTAACACTTCATGATTCTTATCACCCATTTTGTAGCTTTGAGTACATTTTTTAAAGTACCTAGGAATGTAACCCTAGCCCCCGATGAAGTTCGCCCCTACCACTCTAGTTAGCGGTGGCATCTTCCTTCCTGGGGGTTGTACCGAACTAAAATAGGCATTTCATGCCTTGGGCCTTGTTGGTTAAGGCTAGTGGCATCCTACATCAGCAACCCTATACTCAACTGTATTTCCTACTTATTGTGGGTCTACTTTTTAACTGATTCTGAATTCAGTTGCTTGGCCATGCTGGCCAAGCCATAACCTGTGTCTGGCCCCACCTACTTGACCCAGATTCCTAACCTACTCCATTGCATGTCAAAAGCGGTACATGAGGTGCTTTGGCTTGCTGCCAGACTTGTGTCAGTTTTCACTATGAAATCATTTGTTTTTTCCATATGTGACTGAAGCATTGTATTTCAGCCTGCATTGTCTTTATGCAGCCCCTCTTTGTTACACATGTTTTGATTTGGAAGGACTTATCCTGACTTCTGTTTGATCCGGTGCCTGGACTTGCCCTACTCTATCTCTTTAAGGACTTTATTTTGCGTTGGGGAAAATCATGAATTTTTTTTAACAAAAACAATGAACAAGCACAAGATGGGGGATAGCCAGAAACCTTTTCTAATGATCAAAGCAGCGATTGAAGTGGAAGCGCCAAAAACTATCCACAATGCAAGGTTGCAGAAAAATTGGAGTTCCTGGCAAAGGACATTACCAACGCCAAGAAGTGGAGTGCAGAACCGCAAGGCTGATATGCTCATCAAAGCAATGGAGGATTTTGTTTTCCGCGAAAATACCAAACAGCCAAACAATCGACCTGCTATTCAGCACGCAAGGAGTGCGCCAAGGAAAAGAAGACATGGAGATCACGAAGACACGCAAAACAAGAGCAGTCAAGCAAAATCACAGAAGAACCAAAAGAGTGGAGACTCCCAAACACCAACGAATACGAGAAGTTCAAAGAGCACTCGAAGCATATACTCTCATGCATCAACGAAGGCCGTCGGAGACCAAATGAGACGATCCACCGAGAACCAAAACACGCCAAGAATAAAACAAAGGCGGAGGATCCATCAAAAGAATGCAGGAGCAAAAAGCGCCAAATGTTCATGCACCGCTCTTGCACTGACGAGCCCTCAGAAAACGCAAGACTCATTGTATTGGACGGTGATAAGGCGTCTCCCGTTCCTCTCCATCTGTAAGTTGGTCTGAGTTCAGGTACCAAATTTGTGCCATGGGCGCTTGTCCCCTCATTTATAAGCAAGAACGTGAGTCCCATGGTTGATGAATTTACTGATTTGAAGCGTCGTCTCTTTTTGGGCACATATTTTTGCTGGCAGATGCTCGATGGAGAAGTACCACAGCCATTCACGCAAAGTAAAAAACTCAACCTTAGTCAGATATGTTTACACCTAACAAGGTTTTGGAGAGATTTAGTGCAAGATACCGCATCATGAATAATGGGATTCAGAATTATAAAGATACTGCCCTTTTGCATTTGCGTGCAGCAAACAGACATGGTCACCTACGGCATGGTACCAAACTTGCCTCGCACCTTTTCTTGACCTTTCCGTGTGTCCATATAATGTTGGACGGTGATGACGACGGCTCCGCCGTTCTGCTGTTGTCGCAATGCTATAAGAAGGTGATTGCAATTAACATGGACAGTGCGTTGGACGGAACGAAGGTATACCAAAAAATCTCTGATGCCAATGAGAGTCAAAAATCGGAGACCTATGCTTTGTCTTTGGCATTGGACCCTCCAAGAATCGCTGGTTGCGTATGCACCCTCCCGGCAGCTTGCCAAAAAACCAACCAAATTTTATGCGTCTCAGAAAAATGCGTGGCACTCATGTCGCAGATTACTAGTGAAAACACACAAGTCCACGTGCCTAAACAACCGAGGTTATTTTGCTTCAAGACCACTAGTTGGCCTCACGCGCTGGGGTACCATTGGTACCTCGACTTGCTTGCAGTGAAAGGCCATATTTTCTGAAAGCTAGACCGCGTACAAGATCCGACCGGTACACCACTCTCGGACACTGTTGACCTAGTGGAGCGTTTGGGTAGACTTGGATCCCTGTCTCCATCGTATTTTTGCACTATGTCTGACTTTACACCACTCTACACGAATATATCCTGAGACAACATGATTTCTGCAAGTAATCTCTCGCAAACTAGTGAAGTAACCTTCCGGCGACTACATTCAGTCATTTGACGCAGGAGGGGAAAGAACTGATAGATCTCTTCAACGGTGGACTGGATATACATACGTAACTGGTTTTGTGGGCGCATTTTGTTTTCTGATGTTGATTACGACAGCGAGTTAACTATACGGCGCTTTCTCCTCATTGTGGTTTATAGGCATTCAAACTTTCTGAATGAAGAATTTGGGATCCATCTGCAACACCTTGGCTGGGCTATGGGTACCAATGCAGTAGGGTTGGCAAAGTAGGGCCTATATATACGCGTAACGTATATATACGCGTACTGTATCGCGAGAAGACAGTACAGTACGGGTCTGTTTCCCAGGCGGGCATTTGGCGCCAGACGCGGTCACCGCTGAGCAAACAAACGTTGCAAAGGCGTAATAGTACAAATATAAGGTACTTTATAGAATTTGCAATGAATTTGATTTGAATTTTGTTTGATTAAGACTGGTGGTTGAATTTTTCTGCCTGTTCTGTGTGTGCAGGGCGACACAAGAAGCAAGTGGAGAAGAACGAGAAGAAAAACAGGAAGGAAGAATATGAAGACAGAAAGAACAGAAGAAGGAACGGAAGAGGCATAGGAGATCAAAGAGACGTTAAGAAGAAGACAGAAGAAGATCGAGAAGGTGCAGAAGAGAAAAAGGTTGAGGAGTGGAGACGAAGAAGACGAAGAAGGACCACAAAGAGAGAAGGTGCCGTCAGTGTCACTTGAGTGTCCGCGCGTGCTGTCAATAACATTTGAGTGTCGGCACATGCTCTGAGTGTCATTTTGGTTTCGGCGCGTGCTGTGAATGTAATGTGAGTGTCGGCGCGTGACTTGAGTGTCATTTGAGTGTTGGCGCGTGCTGTGAGGGTCATTTGAGTGTCGGCGCATGCTGTGAGTGTCATTTGAGTGTCGGCGCGTGCTATGAGTGTCATTTGAGTGTCGGCGCATACAGTGAGTGTCATTTGAGTGTCGGTGCGTGTTGTGAGTGGCATCTGAGTGTCGGCGCGTGCTGTGGGTGTCAGTTGAGTGTCGGTGCGTGCTGTGAGTGTCATTTGAGTCTCGTCGCGTGCTGTGGCTGACATTTGAGTGTCGGCGCGTGCTGTAAGTGTCATTTGAGTTTGGCGCGTACTGTGGGTGTCATTTGAGTGTTGGCGCGTGCTGTCAGTTTCATTTGAGAGTTGGCGCATACGGTTGGTGTCACTTGAGTATAGGCGCATACTGTGCAGGTTGGGCGTACTGTGGGCACTGTAAATGTTTGAATCTGAAACTCTGGCTCTCACACCAGTGCCTCAGCCAGCAGTGAAGCAGTGAAGAGGGCTTTGTACTGACCTGCCGAGGGGCACGCTTCCTTTTGATTTCTCATTTGGGAGGATAATTGCACCCCTTCAAGGCGTGTTGACGACTTGCCCGAGGTGAGCGAGGTCCGGCACGGATACCTACTTGTTTTTCAGAAAATACAAGTCTGTAACTGTTTTCTTTGTGCAAAGCTTGGCAGAGTTGACCCTGTCGATAAAAGGTTTTTATGTTTGTGTATACTCCTTTATTGGGAAACCTTGTTTTTGAATTTTGAGGTGGAACACAGGCACAGCACGCCACACCGCAGGTTTTGAAAACCAATGCAGAATTTTCCCCTAGGTTGAGAGACCTTTTGCAGGTTTTTCAAACTTGTTGCAGGAGAGGGTTGTAAAGTTGCTTTGCATTTTTGGGAAAACCAGCATGAGCCATGGATATGGTATGTTGTAGAGGAAAAGAATTGCCGCAAAGACAGGTCATACTTATCCCCAACCTTTGTTGAAGTCTTTTGATTACCTTGAAAAGGATACTCAATTTGACTCATCAGTTTGAGGCGGATATGATACATTAAATTACATGTACTGTATCGGGATGATGCGATACATTATACGTACTGTATTGTACCAACCCTGCAATGCAGCCCCCACCTGGGCAACCTTTGCACTCCGTACGTATGAAACCACCACTCCCTTGCGCCTGCACCACTCTCTTCTCCCTACGCACATTTTCCGCTTTATTGACGACATTGGCCTGGTGCATAAAGCAGTGGACAAATAGAGGTTGGTGTCTGCACTTCCCAAGATCTGCTCAAACATTTTTGAAGCGTCACTTTCTGAGTGTCTCTTTCTTTTCGATTTCAGCAACACATTGCCGGAATCACGCGGATTCAAATATAAATCGTCCAGAATCAACCAGCCACGAGCGTATTATCAGTTCACATCAAGCTCTTAACCTTCCCAATTATCCATTCGTCTATTGGAGATCCAACTACCTTACGATTATCCCCTTTGTCGCAATCACTCTCGGATATATCGTCTCTTTTGGACTATTTGCCTCAATTCTTCATTTAAGCCTTGTTGGTGACTTTTGCGGTCGCCAACTTAATACCAGTCAATCCACTTCGTCAAATATCCTCGATACCGTCAATATGTTCAATCTACTGAGTTCGTGGAACACCAGGTCCAACTATGCACCCATTATCAACACAGGAGCACCTCCGTCTACACCCTGCATACTCACTAAGGACATCAAGAGTATACCCGAGCACATGGCAAAAAACGACTTCGTCTACTGTCGACAGGATAAAGACAACAACAAGACCACCAACGGAGAAAGGTTATCTCTTGCTACCAAGGCTGGAACACGTCTCTACGAGTTGGCAAAGTGGGAAATGGGAATGGACGAGGAGGACCTACGCTGATCAGATGAGGGCTTGGCCATTCCTGACGGACACAGGGCTCTCTCCATAACCAGGGTCAACGACCCATTGAAAAATCACAAGCATTATCTCAGAAACCACACTACGTGGTATATCTTTCCATAAAACGACAAACGCAATCAACCCGACCATGTCTACTCCTCGAAGGTGTATAGCCAAACCTTGAAGACGGCGTACAATCAACTCAAAAAAGACAACCAAGACTACCACATGAGTGGTTGGTGGACGATCGAATCGTGGAAGAGGCACACCACGGCGCGCAACAACCTCTTGTTTGCCGCCTGTCTATTATTCGATTGGAAATGGGCGGTGAACAAGCTGGTTTTGCACCATGGTGTGGCTCCAATGATGTCCTCATTCCACTCTTTCAATCTACGTAAAGGAAACGTTGCGAAAAGGCTGTATGTGAGTGTTCACATTGATACTCATCATAAGGCCAATGACCCTATTTCATTCCTTGATTATCGTAGTGATGGGTTTGACATCCAATGGGCTCTAAAACAAGTGAGTATCCCAAAAAACATCCGAGACCTTGAAACCACCATTCGGTTCGATGTTAAACGAGAGATATTCCAAAGCTGCCATGAGGAAAGGTTTGTCATTGACACCAATTTGAAAAAATCCACCGCCAAGCAACCCGATGAACGGATGTTGACCAATGTCCGAGGGTTCCAAAAAATCTTGAACCGCCAATTTACTCCGGGATAAGAGGATATATCCCTCAGTTCCCAAGCAGCAACCTTCCCCCTCAGTGGAGGCTCTATCCTCAAGTTAGCCCATGATGCCTACTTGAGATTCGAGTGGACACTACCTAGGAGCCGTGCACGACTCCTCTTCAAAATGCTTATGGAGCATGAAAGTATATCCAATGGCTCCCTATTTGCAATCAAAGTTGCCGATCTCGACCAAGCATCGCGAAAGCAACTCAAAGAGCACCCGGAAATGGATGCAGTTGAGACTTGGTGTACAATATTGCGCTCAGGATATGGAAAACCTCCATACACCATGGTAGAGGGAAGCTCTTTGCATTCACGTGGAAGCTCCTTGCAAGAACTTGATGTTTCTCATGTACCATGCGACGGCCCGCAGCCCATTGCAGTCATTCGCATGGAATCTCTTCCATAATGATGGCATTGTCATTTTCTATGGAGGTGAATCACAATTGGTCAGGTTTTGGTCGATTAATGCAACCACGGACAACAAGCCACAAGATAACTCCAAACCAATTGCGCCTCACACTTAGTGTGAACCCCCAAATCAATGCTCATTCGAAGTGAGAACGCCCCCGAACGAGTGTGAGCTTCACGCCAAAGTAGTGGCGGCCTTATTTGGGGCGTTCAAAAATTGGCGCAAGGCAGTGGACCCGACATACTCGGGTCATGTCTACAGAGCAGAATACCAGTCTGCCAATTCGGTGGCTTTGTCTCATCTCTTCTCAGTGTCAGGGAGAACCATAGTGTGTGCCAACCCCAACCAACTCCGGCAATCGTCATTGATTGAAAAAAAAGAAGCCAGCGGCAACGATCCATCAACGCCTCATGCTAGCGGGCATGGAATTGGGGTCAAAGGCTTTTGTCTCTGCACTCATCGAAGCGGATGAACGCTTGCACCACGAACCGCTCTCCCCAGGCCACTCAGCAGGATTCACCAACAGAAATACCAGGATTGCTTGTGCACGAGGACGCGCTTGAACACGAACAAGAAGAACTCATACTCAATCAGGTCAACGAAGACAACTTTGTCTGAGACACATCGACGAGGAGAAAACGCCAACACTTTGGGTTTGAGGTCGACCACAAAGGTGAAAACATTCAGCCCACAACACCTATGCCTTCGTATTTAGCTGAGGCACACCACGTGGCGGCTCAGCTCCTGCTGAAAAGTGGATTAGACCACACGCTCAATGAATGCACCGTTGCTGTGTACGACCCAGGGGTGGGGCTGGGAAACATCCCGAAAACCTCCTTTTCGGCAAGAGCGTAGTCACTATTGGGCTACACGCCTCAGTCCCCATTGTGTTCGTACCCTCAGAAGGCTCGGACCTTCCCAAGACCAGGCTGTACAATAGACAACGCATGGCTATGGCGATCACAGGTGAATGCTTACAAAAATTGAAACATGGAACCCCGTCACGCATGGAAGATGAAGTTGATGGGGAAAAGATCACCCGCTCTCAGCGCACGGCTCTGATCTTCCACAATGTACCTCCACCTCACGTTCCCTATGAATAATTTTGAGCACAAGCATATCAGCACACGTGCCATATGTCACTATCTCCCGCTCTGATAAAAACCGATTCGGGGCCTACATAAATTCCCATGTTTTCAGTGTTTCTTTCCATGGACACTGTAGCACGGCCGATTCCCTTGCGAACTCCGCTTCTACCACTTATTTTTTTGAGAACGTACTCACCGTGACAGTACACCGCCCTGGTCATGCTTCACCCCATAGCGGTGAAGTATGTTACCCTTCCACTGTCACGGCTTCTTGCGCCCAGCCTCGGGGTTCTAGCACTTTCAGCCTCCCTTTCTTCAGCTGGTCTCCTCAGGACCAAGAAGGCGTGAAGGACGACCCAGAGAGAGTCAGCATTGTTCGCTATACAACGCCTGCTATCATATTGGATGCGATACGCCACAACCATGTTGCACCTCACGATGGTGAAGTATGTTACCCCCCCACGGCTATGGCCTCGTGCACTCGAATTTTCGTTTCGACCCGATTGCATTTTTGGAGCTCGGACAAGTCCCTTGTCACTCCCTACCCCCCGTAACTAACAGCTATGGTCCAAGGACTGCATATGAAAGGGCGTGCCCACGACCACACCACCCGTGATGCACACACAGAGAGAACCAATCCTCACTGAGAACTAGAGAGATATGTCAACCTCTCTCGATGCTAAACCAAGCACAGCCCAGCTTGCACGAAACGCCAAAAGAACGTACTGTATCGGGTTTCTATACCCCCTGTGAGAACTCCCGGTGGCCTACAGGTGTTCACATCCATACTGCTGACCTCCGCGAAAACAATTACGCCCTCCATTCCACTGCAGGGGCCAGACACAAGGTACCTTTGGTTGCTTACGAGGTAAGTGTTTCGCTGCCTAACGTAGCAGTAGTTTTTTCGACCTGTGGTCCCGACCCCAAACTGTTAGCGTGGAAAGGAGGGTATGTTGAGGGCCTCGGGTTGTTTTTTCACTTGTTCCGCACTGAGAATCGGCCAGAATTTCAGGTCTCTCAGCCGGCCCGATGGCCAGAATTTTCTGAGCACACCTGCACGATTTCCGAGAACCATATCCAGTCTCACAGGAATGCCTCCCGTAAAACGGACTTTGGGCAAACCCTGGCGACTGCAGTGAGCTCAGCACTGTCAACCCTTTTTAGTAGCCACGGTCACGATCAAGTAATTGACTTGACGTCTGACCAGGTTTGCACCAATTCCAGATTGCCATTGGCGCAGAGGGAACACCCTGCTGATACCTTCCCCGGGTATAACCAGGTCTCTGATGCTTGCATCTTCAACACACATATCCATGTTTGCTCCCCCCCATCCCGATCACATGAGCCACGAAGTACAACAATCAGTTACAGACCCATTGGTTGTACCACCACGGCCCTGGGCAACGAAGATGGTACACTGTCTTCGGCCCGGCGAGGGATCCCTTGTGCTCCATGTTCTCTCCTAGCTTTCTCCCCGTACTCACATCCTCTCTCGTGTCGAATCTTGAACCTCCCGCATTTTTCCGGACTCGGGAGCCGCGCCTCTCATAGCAGGTTATCATCTCAGAGAGGCCCTGCAAACTATAAACATACCGGAGGAGGCTATAAACCGATTCTTGGGCCGTGCCGTAAGTGACGAACCACAACCTGATGAAGAGGCTACCACAGGGGCAACCCCCATCAACCCCCCACCAAACTCTACACCCGGGCACAACAACCCCAACCGGAAGTAGACTCCTCACGAACTATCATCTTCAAGTCCCACAATCTGAACAAGCAGCGTTTGGAATCATTCATGCAGGCGGACCTGCACGATGGTTGGGAGATCATGTTCTATCAAGAACTCACGCATCCTCCCGACCCCCCATTTAGTTGGGACACCTCCAAAGCCAATCCTAAGATGTTTCACTCAGTACTCCCAGGGGGAGCGGAGGGTTCCTGTATCCTTGCTTCTGAGAGAGTGGCCCCTTATGCTTTCGCTGTTGACAGCCCATGTCAGGGGGCGTTGTGCACGGTGCTTCTTCTCCTCTCGGGCATGGAACAATTTCTCCTAATGTCCGTTTACGCCCAGCCCCGGAGATGTCACGAACTTGAGAAAGTGCTCAATGAGCTTTTCGACAAATACCCCCCATTCATCATCAGAGGTGACTTCAATGCTCAGATCTCAGGACTCGACACCACGGGTACAACAATTCACAGATGGAGGTGGCTGAATATGCTCATCGACAAAAAAACTGCTGTGGATACCTTCAGGGCTAAAAACTCTGCAGTTCTCCAATACACGCGCTACCAGTCGGCGCTTTTGCCTTGTGACAGGCGTATTGACCTGTTCTTGGCCTCCACGGCACTCCTGTCCACCCCCCATCTAAAGCTGCTTGATGCTGTCAACGACTCGCACGATTGCACCTCAGACCACCATCCCATCTCCATTACCTTGAAAACACCGTGCACACCCGCTTACCGCTCACCACATGCTCTTCAGGAGGCCCGCACACGATGAACAACAGAAATTCCATGAGCAGATCACTCCGCTGGAGAAGTGGGCTGATGACATCGATCAATCTCAGGTATCAGACCAGCAATTGTGCAAATTCATGGACATCATTTCAGAACAAGTGTCGGTCATTTTTCACGGCATCACAAAGCCGCAGCGGGCTCACAGCGCTACGGGCATGGAAAAATACTTCACCAGAGCCCTTCACAACCTACCTCAGGACACAAGGAAACGACGAAAGGCCCTGCACCGACTGCAGCAAGTCCACGAGAAGTGGAAGAAAAATGGAAAAGAAAAGAAAGAAACAGCTGCACTACTCCCTTGTCCGGGGGTGTAAAATTAAAAGGGCAGTCGAACAAGCGCTCAATCTTCGCGTTCACACGCCGATAAATCTGTCGGACCCTTCCTTCAACCGGCCCCGTCTGGTTACCGGCCCCAGCGATGTACGCAGAGTGTTTTCTGAATGCTTCGAACATCTGGGGGGAGACCCCACATTTCAGGCAAACGATGAAATCCTGACATCTTTCCTCCAGCACGTCCCAAAATGCGCCCCTGGCACGTACCTCTAGGACGATGGGACTCCCTACCATGGAATGGCTGAGGGAACTCCCCTTGTCTGCCAAGCCCTCTAAAGCGACGAGTGAGGACGAAATCAATTACTATGTTGTATCTCTACTTCCACACTCACTCCAATCACTTGTACTCAAGTCAATACACCTGATTCTGACTTCCGGCCCCCTCGACCATTGGTCAAAAGCACGTGTATGCATGCTTTACAAAAAAGGCGACCCCAGGGTAGCCTCCAATTACAGGCCAATGTGCCTCATACAAACCCTTGTGCAACTTGCGGCCTCCTGGCAGGTGGACTGCGCCAGCACCGATGTGGAGACCATGTCTACTACGTAGTCTCTCGCATGCTATTATCTGAAGGCAGATTGTATCGCCTTTACATCGACTTTAACAAAGCATTCAACTCTGTGCCGTTGAAAGCCTGGTGGAAAGTCTTGCGAGGCTACGACCTGCCTAAGGAATTAATTTCTTGTATTGAACGCTTATACTCCCACCCACATGACCAACCACTAGTAGAGGGTAGAACTACAGCGGGACATTTATAGCTCAGGGGGGTGCATCAGGGGTGTCCTCTTAGCCCACTACTTTTGATATTGTACTTAAACTTGATGTTTTTCTATCTTGATACCAAATTGCAATGGAGATTGGACTTTAGTATACATGCCTTCGCGGACGACATCCTCCTCCACGCAAGGAAAAAAGACGATGTGCAACGGGTCTTCGAAGCAATCGACGGTCCAGCCCGCCTCTTGGGCCACGACATGAATGTGAACAAGACTGAGTTGCACCTCATGAGGGGGGCGGCACACATCGACATACACTCCCAACACGGAGGGCGTCTTTCCACTCGCGAGTCTACGGGCCGTCCTCATGCAGTTTACAAATACCTGGGGGTCTACTTTTATACCACAGACCACATCGAAAAGGTTTTTGCCTTTCTCAAGGCTGATATTGAGTCCTTCTTTGCGCACCTGGCCCCATCGGGGCTCACAGCCTCTGGACTTATACAACTTACGAACAAGCAACTGATACCTACTGTATCCTATCGTCTTCTTGCGAGCCCCCTCGATGACTCCCAATTGGAGCACCGCCAGAAAGTGTATATGGCACAGCGTGGCGGCATATGGTAGACTGCCGCATTGTCTTTCTCCGAAGGACCGCCACAGGGAAAGACCAGCTAGCTGCCTTGCTCTGCTCTCCTTCCGAACATTTATGCATTCACAAATCTACAATTACTGCATCTGATATCTTAATGAAGAGGGACCATCAAAGAGCGACCACTGGGTTCGTATTGCACTGACGGCGGAGAGAGAGAACTGGTTACAAGTGGCGTTTGTCGACTCAGTGCAATCCCAAGGAGGCACATGCCACGGCCTTGGCCCATGGAGGCCCTGGCCCGACCTCTAACCTGGATGTTGCAGACGAGGTCCATGTTCAGTTTCAGGATGGATGGCATGTGGGTAGAGTCACTGAGGTTCGGAACAAAGGGGCACTCCTCAAGTTTCGCTCTGATGGTACCGAGTTTCTGGTCACAGACCGTCTTGACAACTTTTCTCTCCAGCCCCCCCCCGTATTCGGGCCCCCCAGTCCACAGATCGCTGCTCATAAACGCCTCGCCCCCCCCCCTATGTACCCTCCCCCTCCCCCTACCTCCCTTCTTCTTTCCCCACAGCGCCACTTACCTCGAGTCTACGAACGAAGGGTTCCTCTTCGGACTCAAGCAGTGGAACACGTCACTACCGGTATCTGCTTTGCGGTCGTTGAATTGCCTCAGCATCCTCAGTGCATTACAGCATCCTAAGTCCTCGTCTTGATTGTGGGTTTACCTGGATGGCTCGTGGGACGACCCCCTGGCGGGCTGTGCGGCCATTTTTGTGTGGCCAAACGGAACGTAGCTCGCCCTTGTCATCCCCTGCCCCTACAGAAGCAGTAAACGTTCAGAACTTTGGTCATTCGTAGTGGCGGTCTGTTACCTAGTCAGGGTGGGATTTTCTTGCTCAGTCTTTTTTTGTATCGACAGCAGCCAATTGGTTGATTGTGTTGACTGGTATCTTTCACGCACCCCCTTTCCACCAGCATCCACGAGCACCCAAGGTACTTGCAACACACCACCTGCAGCCGTCTCCGTTCTGTCACCTTCACGGTAGGGGCGGGGTGGCTTAAGTCCCATGTTGCGTTCCAGGGAAACGAGCTTGCGGATGCATTTGCTAAATACGCCTCTTATGCCTGTAAAGTGGAGTCACGTCACCTGCAGTACCCTGCACCCCGCACAGTGACCTTCAACGGTACCCCAGCAATTTATAAATTCGGAGGTGCACAACGTCGTAGATAATACCCTAAACATGAACAGACAGGAATTCATGTCCGAACCAGCTTTGACTGGTCCAGCCACTATTCGTGGTTTAGTTCCTTTGCGGACAAGTGGGTTATGGCAATCAAGGGAGTGCACAGGTCATACCCCTTTCGGGATCTGGCAGACCGTATGTGCCCACACTGCAATGACAGGCACCCCATGGACTTGGCGTCTTGTGTCGCCCACCGTCCCGCCGTCTCCCAGCACAGAGAGAGCATGGTGGACGTCTGGGGACCAATGCTTGCTTCTACGGTACACACATGGATCAACCAACCTCGTACTCGTGGCGAACTCAGAAGTTTCGCAAGAACTCTAGTCCCCATATCGCTATACAGCACCATCTAGGAACAACACGAACTACGCCTCTCACTTCTAGAGGCACTCACTGGGCGCCGAAAAGCCCTCAAACAGGTGGTCAAGGCTGTATGTCCGTACCGCAGAGACAATCCGTTGCCCTTCCCCCTCCCCCAGCCCTGAATGCCAGTTCCTTTTTCACATCCCGTGATGATTTAGCACCTCGGACAGGCCGCCACCGCAGAAGACCCACACCTACAAACCCCCTCCAACCCTTCCTAACAAGGTTAAGCAAGCGGAACAGCGACGCCTTGCCGGAGTTAAACGTAAAGGTCATGGCACGCCTGCAGGGGCAACAGCTAAAGCCCGAAAACAAGACACCGCCCCAAAGGAACATCCCCGCCAACACTCCATCATGTCTTCCCTTCGTCCTCCTTGCCACCCATAGCAACACTCGTTCTACTTTGTACCTGCCTTTTCCTCACAGGCCTCAACACCTTTCGCCACTATCAATTCAAGCATCGGTGGATTCTCCTTAAACTACCCTTGGTTTGCCATCTTATTGCTTTTTTTCTTCCCTCGCGCCACTGGTGTTTTCTCTTGCCCTTAACAAGGGTATGGATACCTCACTGTTTATCTTCTAATTGACTGCCCACCTTGTACTCACATTTTGCCTGCCCGGCACATCCCACCGGGAGAGTGGCGGTCCCTCACGGTCTCAGCTCAGGTGCGAGGTAGGCTAACGGGCATAACCCGGGTTAGTGTGTCCGCATGGGCAACGGTAGGCAGCGTTCCGCTGACCGTGGCCAGCTGAGGCCTCAGTGTGTTCATATGTTGCCGCCCAAGTGTAAATATGCGCCGATGGACGAACCACATCGGAACTCTGAAGGTGTTGACATGTGTTACAAAACATTTCGAAGCGTACGTTTGAATACTGCATGCAGAGAACTGATGTTGCCTTACGTATACATAATCAGCTTCAACCCCCTGCGCACTTGGGTGTATTTCAAGAGAACATACAGTTGCACCTACATCCCGTGGTCTGCAAACGTACGAATACTTACCAAAACACGTTGGATATGCGGTTATCATGTTACGCATTTCAGAATTGGCATTGAAGAAGAATTCTATTTATTGGTGTGGCGTCCATTTGGAGCACCGTTGGCTTTCTGCAGCTACCCCAAACGCTTGTGGCTCCTTGCGCCCCCTGTAGAGTGGATATCCAAGTCATCAGTGATGAACGTTAGGAGACATCAAAACAGCGATGAGGGAAATAAAAGCATGGGTCGTGTTGGGTCGAGGCTTTTTTCCCCAAGACTTTTTGCAGTGTGGGCACCGCATCAAAGTTACATTTCGCTGCCGTGGTCCAAAATTGTTTCAGACATTGCATTCTGTGTTCCATACTTGCCTGCAACTCATTTTTTGCTACATTGAAGCCAACACCGAATGTGCAAAACTATTGATTAGGCCCAAATCACACGCGCCTACTCACTTTGCAGTGAACAGCCTGTGAAGTATTAAGTCTTTGCTGTGGCGCTTTAATTATGAGACAATTTGCCGGGGCGTGACGTCATATTTGTTTCGGTCTTGATACATTAACTCTGTTGCATCAACTGTTGTTTTAGACATGATGTGTTGAAGAGGGCCCTGCTATCGCCGCGAAGCTTAAATTTGTGGTTTGGACGCCTTTTGAATTCTTCATTGATTGCTAGAGTGTTTGCGCTGGGTACTTGCTTTTGTTGGACATATCGTTTTGCATTTGGACGGGGTAAAAAAGTTCTCAAAATTTCTGCACTATCAACCGAAGATTGTGGTGAGGTGAAATAGTCCAATTTCCCAAGAACACCGTGGTTTTTTGTATTGATTTAAAATTTGGAAAATGCTTAAACTCCAAAAGAACAAAACACTGTTGGCAAGCAATTACAACACCTTGCTCCGTGAAAAGTATTGCTTGCTCTCGTTCAGCAAAGGCCCGTTAAACACCGAACACACTTCCGAGCTTGTAGACCACGGCTCCTAGTGCACTTGGTGCACCATATATTCCGGACTACATAGCTCTTGTCACTGCTGCCAAATCCAATGGCTTGGTTGGGAGCATGTTATACAACAGGCCACCGAACGGCAAAAGAAATGCATGCCGTTGCGCCATATTCTTTTGCACATCATGCACGAACAACAAATACCAATAGAGTTCGAAGTAACCAACAGGTGCTGCCGGGATGCTGCTAGGCTCAAGTTTTTTACATGCCTTAGGCTTGCTTACATCAATCATGTACGTACCCTAAATATTCACAACTAAATCCGTCGCCGGGTTGCTGAAAACCAAACATGAATGGTTGCACACTAAAGAACGTGACTTTCACAGCTTTCAAATGCTCGGCATGGAAATATAGCTCGATGGGATGGCTCACTTCTGCAGGTTGACCACTTTTCCGCACTACCAATCCCATATTCGTACAATTATTTCATTTCACAACTGCTGAAAACATGGGACCCGTGTCAGTACTACCCAAGTTAATTTTTAAACCGGGCACCATTGTACGAGAACCGGGCACCCTCGTATGTCGGCATGTGGCATGGGTAACCATGTTCAAAAACTTTTGGGGCCGGGTAGAAACAGGCAAATGACGAGCAGTACCTTCATTGCTCAGCAATACCGCAACAACGAAGATGGCATTGCCCCTTTCACCTAATATCCATTTGTTTACTTGCGGTGCGCGTACGTCATTAATTGGGGCAGCTTTCGTGCAAGCGGCAAAGATGGAGCCACGGACTGTGCATCTGCCGCCGTTGCAATGTGGCGAGGACCTTGTGAGTGCTTGCACATCGGAGCAATTCGATAAGATAACTTTGCTTCAACGCAAGATGCAGCCAAAGGTTGCTTGGCCAGCAAAGAGGCCGCTACCACTGTGAGACACCACCATCACTCGTGGAAAATTCAACACGTACAATATTGGTCATCGAATTGCACAACGCCCAATAGAAAATTAGCGTCCTCTGTTTAGAATTTTTTCGCTTTTAGAAGTGCAAACCAATTCTCCGAGTTATGGTTCCGTAATGACCTCTTGGTGGCGTCCCTATAGCAGCAGTAGTGGCCGCGAAATTGGACGAAATATTCGCCTTCAAGCCTCCTCTGTGTAGCCACATACAAATTTTCGGTCGGGTGTTTCTACCCGTCTCAGCAGAAAAAATTGGGGATTTTTGATCCAACAGCATGAAGGTCGCATTTGTGTGGGCCAAAGCTTCCAACTTTCGGTCCATTACGTACTGCGACAGCTAAACGACAGTCATTTGTCCAAAAAGATGCGTGGCATTAGCATCTTTCCCTATCCCTACAACAATGCCAATGGAGACTCGACACACTTGTTGCGGATAGGCATAACGGTTGGCGTTCCACCGATATGGTGCGTTATCCGTGTATATCATTCAACCATTGCAAGAAAGCGTAGGCTAGACTATCGTTCCTGAGCCCAGCGGTTAATGAGCGAACCACACGCTTGAATGCGGCGTTGCGCGGACATAGGTGTGCAATACAAAAAAGGCCAAAGAACATTGGCCATGGCAGCAGATAATTCTACTTTCAGCACAAACATTGTCCCTGTGCATGAAACGTGTTACCACCCTCATGTGAACTATTATTTCAACATCAGCCGACGGAGCACGTGGTGCTGGAACCATGTCCGCCCGTAGTAGGTCAGCCTCCTTGCCAGTTTGCACAGAAATCAATCCCGTCTTCGCGGGTGCTGACAATGATGGCCTCTGGAAATACGTGGTGGTGGTAATCAACGGTTGTCACCAGTGCGACGTGTCATCCATCGCTTGTGCAATCTTGGTCACTACCGGCTTGAACATACCACACACCAAAAGCGCCTACCGACGTTTCCATATTTTTCGGTACCCATGGAGTGCACCCAGCCACAGCTACAAAATTGGCTTGGACCTTAGCACATATAGTAACAACCATCCGGGCATTGGGGCCCTCATTTGCCTGGTTGTGCGCCAGAACGAAATCTCTTGTGTCAGTGAATGATGGGCTTTTGCGCTCTTCCTTGCTAGTGTAGTAGCGGGCAACGAGTGCATGCTTGGCTGCGTGTAAAACTTGGTGCACCCACTCGCATAGCAGGAGCATAGGCCCAGAAGCTGTGTTTGCTCTATGGAACCTTGACCCTCCGTTTCTTAACCTCTTCCATCAAGACGCTTGTCACCTTTGGAGACTGCCGCGGACGTTTTTGTATGCCATGCTTCTCATCACAATTATGCTGCCCTTGCTCCTTCAGGCTCCATCGCCCATTGTGCTGTTGCCGTACGTACCACCTTGCATGGCAGTTTGGCGCACTGCAGATGAAGCGGAACACGCCGTCCTCTGTGAAACATGAGCAAACGGTGTACAACAAAAAAAATGATGAGAAGCGGCATTTGACAGTGGGCACGAGTACGGTGCTTTCTCTTGCCATGCCTAAAAACCTTTAAAACAGACACAGACACGGCACTTCAATGTCTACAACATCTCTGACTTGTTCGAATCTCCCCGGATGGGGGAACCCGTCGCAAACAGTGCAACCCCCCCACCCACCTCACCACAAGAATGCATCATATGGTTTCTCCAATTATTTCAAAGCAAAGAAGACAGAAATATCTTTCTTTTTCTCACCATGCTGCCGTAAGCGGCACCCATCCGCATGCCCAGCAGCGCATAAAGCTTCCCTGCGCATTGCCCAGCCATTATTGCCCTCGGACGCAGTGTGGGCAAATCGTTCGATGCAGTTGCTGCAGCCACGTGCAATGGGTGTGCCAATAGCATCATTGTCGGCTTGCTGCTGAGCCCGAGGTAGCGCAAAGCTGTAAATAACGTGCTGCCCACCTTGGCACACCATGCATTGTGTTGACGTCATGCCTCTGTGGAAATTAAAAATCTCTGTGCAAACCCTCCTCAACCCACATCACACACCCTTGTCATCCCTCCAATCCCAAAACAAATCCATTTGCAAACCCTCCTTAGACCAAATCTCAAACCCCAATCCAGCACTTCCCTTAAAACTTTCTTGTCATCCCTCTAATCCGAACCCCGTTTCCACCTGGGGCTTGGAATACTCCCCGAGCCCAAACCGCATGTACAACTTAATATCCAACCTGGTCATACTCTGCACCAACCGTGTGCCACGCCCTGTTGCCAAAAGAATACCATTTGCAAACCCTCCTCAAACCAAATCCCAGACCCCAATCCAGAACTTTTGGTAAAAATTTCCTGTCATCCCTTGTCATCCCTGTCATCCCTCTGATCCCAACCCTGTTTCCACCTGGAGCTTAGACCACTCCCCAATCGCCAACCGCATTAATGTCCAGCCTGGTCATCCTCTGCTCCAACTCCAACTGCAGCCCACTCACGTTACCTTGCAACAAGCTACCGTTGATTTCCGATTCGTTTGCAGACAAAACTTTATATAGTTCAGGCATATAGTACATTCAGTGTTTTGCTGAACATTGCTCTTTGTATGTGTGTTGCATTTTTGGGCGTTGTTGCTTGATCTCCGCGTTCACCGTGCGCGCACCGTGCATACTTTTGGGTGTTTTTTTATTACTCAGATCGGGAACCCCTGAATTTTTTCCCACGGAACTGGGAAGACAGGCTGCAGTAATTGGGAAGCCAGGGGCCAAAGGTGCCAGAAAGTGGGACCCAAGGTCTGGTTCTTTGGGACCTGTTCAATGGGGTAGAAGTTGGGTGAACATTCCACAAACATTGAACCGTGTGCGCACCGTGCGACAACTCTCCTTTTGTATGCTTTGCATGCATGAAACTGCGTTGACTCTGACATGTGCATGGTGCATTGCATGGTGGGCGACGAACCCCGACATCACAGGTACTGTCTGAATGTTGTAAAGTAGGGTACTCAAACACGTTGGCCACAGGCCATGTGCCCAATTTCATCTGCTGATCTTTTTCCGCTAGGCGACCTGTGTTCAGTGTGCATTTGAAAGGATCATAGGTATCTCAAATGGAAACGGGGCAGGCACTGTGATTTCTGGTTCACAAAGAGATGGGCCATACCCACCCCGCCCCTTGTAGGGTGACAACCCCCCAGCCCAAAGTACAGGGGGATACAACCACACCCACCCTGAATTGTACCATAAAACACACAGAGAGATCTTGCGAGAGGGGTGGGTGGAAGGGGGTTGCCTTAGTACGGTAGCACTCCCTGCAAAGCCGGGGGGCCTTCAGTATAAACTGGCCAAAGGGAGAAAAAACCCCCCAAACAGGGAGAAAAAACCCCCCCGACAGTGCAGAAAACCCCCCCCCGGGAACCCCCACAGTAATGGTGATAAAACCCCTAAAAAACGGGCGGAAATAACCCCCCCAACCCCCAAAACCCCCCAGTTTAGGTGAAAAAGCCCCCCCTCTGTAGAGAAAAAACCCCCCGGGGGGTTTTTTTCACCTAAACTGGGGGGGGGGGTTTCTCCCCTACCAAAAGTGCCAGGTCACCTCCTCCACATGTTCACTACCTTTGCCCTGGAAACTATAGCAACGCCGTAAAAGCAATTACCACAAACAAACCCATACCCATCGTGTGCCCTTGCCTTTTCTTTTCTTCACCACTGTCCAAATCACATCAGGAATTTGACTGTACAACATATTTGTCGTGTATCATAATATTGGAGGGCAATTCTTGGAGAGCTCAAATAAAAGAACACGGTCAAACATCAACGGAAACTCAAAGGGCGCAAAGAGCAATCAAAACTCACAGACAAACAAACAACCCTGGTTGTTTTGACAGGAGGGTTGCGTTTGGACCATTGAGACATATGTCTCCGGAATTTCTTGAACAAGAGGGCCAATGTGTGACGGAGCCGAGAGCTGGGGGCGGTTCCGGCCGCGGTCCCATGGGATTATTCACAGAGACAATAACCCCTTGGTGATTCCCAGCATGGGGAAAAGTGATGGTGTTTGCAGAGACTGGAGGATTGGTGTGCCACAATGCGGGGGAGAACAATATGGTGTCCAGGCATCAGCCTCGGCAGTGTGTGACGATGGTCGCTAGGTCAGAATTGGGCGAGTATGCCAACACGGGGTCTAACAAGTCACCAGCCTCGAGGAGCGGTTCCCAGTAGCGTGTCGGTTGCGACGGCCAGCTGGCACAGCCCACCCAGATACACCCTTCCGATCAGGGATCGTTAGGTTCCTCTGCACTCAGGAGGAAGAAAGAGCTGCCGACGGGCTGGGGCCTTCATTTGCCCATCGGTCCACATTGGTAGTCTCAACTCATCGCTCAGGATGGCATTGTTTCAACTTTCCACAGCCTAAGAACACTGGGCCAAATATTTCCTAGGATACAGGTGAGACCCCAGTCACCGTACGTTTAGAATGAGGTCACTAATGATACTGCAAACGAGATACACATAAAACCAGAGAAACTAGGTGTGCCAAACATGTCCTCTCATTGGGTGCATTGGTTTCTGGGTACATGGAATCCCTTTTCATGTGAGGCCTACGGTCTTAGAGCAGAAAATGGTAAAGGTGCGAGCTGCAATTTCGTCATGGTCCTCCCATTCCAGGAGTATTCCATACACTCGAGGTTGGGTCCAAATTTCTGGTAGGATGTTATTTCAGGGCCCAAATGGACATTGTGCTAATCCTGGACAGAGCGACCGCTGGGGTGCCCTCACCCGAAAGTGGCGTTCCACGTACTGATTGGCCTCGCTGGCCACGGGCCAGGGTGCAAGCCAGATGGCATACTTTAGTGAGGCACCGAACAGGCGTTCCTTTCTGCCCAGCCTCTCTCTAGAATTTGAAGGTGTGGAGGGCCTCTCATGGGTGGTTTACAAAGAAGCTTGTCTTCCCGTGTGCTAATCAATGAGGGAAGAGCGCAACAACGCACAAGTTATTGAGTTGGGCCTTTTGGAGGGATGGAAAAAAAAGGGAGGCACTACATTTGGACTTTGCACTAGCGAAAAGTGCTCTTCTTCTGGAGAGCACCGCAACGGGCCTCAGCCGCAACCGGTGATGGAATTTTGACAAGTCGAGTCCTCTCAAGTGGCAACACCCTGTTGTTTGTATGCAGCCAGCTCATCGCAGTCGACAACCCTAACCATGAAGATATGGATGCTACACGACCCAGCCCCCTCACCCTCCCTTCCCCACTTCATAACAGTCCCATCCCCTCCCCTTATTTTGTTGCCCGGACGACTGAAATGCCTGAGATACTGCCGACTCTTCCCACATCTTTGCAACCTCACTTCCCTGAAAACCCAGACGAATGGGACTGTGAAACAACAAAATGCCACAACCAAAGGGTGCCCAAACAACATGTGCATTCCAATGTAGTGCATCTCACGCTCCTCGCCACAACAGCCCCTGTGCTCCTGAGTAACCCCACCCCACAACCTGACCCCACAAGATGCAAGACCTGCTGGCGGAGATGCCATGTCCTGCTCCGCACCCCTAAGGAGCCTGCTGCTGCCTTCGCCTCTCGAACATGAGCAACGCCGCCGCAACTGCAACATTCAGGGACTCCACAGACTCCGCATGTGGAATCCTGACCTCTATGTCCACGTGGTCCCTCAGAGTCATAGCGATGCCTGCACCCTCATTGCCCAGCAGCAGCACTGTGGGCCTGGTCCAATCCACCTCCCAGTACGCCGTAGGGGCTTCTGCGGCCGCTGCCACCACCTGCAGCCCCTGTTCGCGAGCATCTTGCAGCCGCGGCCCCAAGGATTCGAAGCGCTTAATAGGCAGGGCGAGCGCTACGCCTGCAGCAGAGCGCAGCACTTTGGGCTGGTAGGGGTCGGCCCCATTTCCCAGCCAGACCTGAGAATCGGACAATGCGAGGGTTGCACCCAATATGCACAGGTACCTGCTTGTCGTCACTCACGCACGTACGCCTGCACAAGCCCGAGTGCGTGCGCCTCAGACACACACAGGCAAGTACGCACCCACGCAACCGGGGGTAATCTTTTTTTTGATGCGCTAAAATTTAAGAAAACTGCTAAAATTTAAGTCAAAACAGCTAAAAAATGAGCAAAAACAGCAACAAAAAAATGAGCAAAAACATCCAAAAAAAAAGATTTCGCATCTAAAAAAAAAGATTCTCTACTAAAAAACAACATTCCAACAAAACCCAAAATCTGTAAAAAAAAAAAAAAAAAGGTCATTCGCATGTTTAAAAACGTCAAAAAAAATCTTTTTTTTTTAGATGGCCAGGTAAAAAGTGAGATTTTGGTAAAACTAAAAGAACACAAAGCCGGGGGTGGGGAGGGGAGGCAGAAATGCAGTTCCTAGGGGCACCCGACCGGACGAATCATCCACATTCCTTAGCGAACCCTGAAAAACAAGGCACAAAGCAAAGAAAGGTAAAGAATGCCAACAAGACCGGAGCAGATGGCTGAGCACTTGCAGAACGTGCTGTTGCAGTACACACTACATTACGTGAAGATGATGTAACCCACTTGATGGCGTCGGGGCATGCCACTGTGCAAATGATGCACAAGACGCCTTCCTTGTGGAGAGGGGCTAAAATGCCGTGGATTTTTGGACATGCCAAACAAATACAGAACCAGCATCCCTCCCTGTGTGCACCTTGGTCCGTCTATGTTGACCGCCATCTGAAGGTATTTGGAAAGAGCAAAACTTGGGCATGAAATTATGGGCAAAATTGTGCACCCACTGAGTAGTGCTTGAAAACAACCTCTATGAGGCAATACCACTTGGCTTTGTGCACCGAATAATGCCTCTAAACAAAGTTTGAGCAAGGAATCTGAACATTGGGACTGACTGGGCAGACAGCAAAAGGTGCAGAAAATCAGCATATGCAAGAACGGATGTGTTGAATGCAGGGTTCTCAGGAGTTGATCACTATGGCTGGCAGACACTGCAGCACAGGCACGTGGGCGGCACAATGCACTGCAGAAGAAATGAGCAGAAGAAACCGTGAAAAAATCTCCCTCGGAGCAAAGTCTGAGCAAGGAATCTGGAACTTGGGACTTACTGGGCAGACTGCCAAAGCTCCTTTGCGAACCAGTAACCACCCGCAAACTACATGTGTGCGGTTTTCGCCAAGCACATGTGTTTCAGCTGCTGAGCGTTGGGGTACAACCCAGCCACAGGCGTGGTGCGGTCTTTTGGACCAGTCGTGGAGCATGCGCTTGACACATTTCAAGAAAGGGATGAGGTGTCGGCGTTCGTGCCGAGTCCAAATGCGCTTCACGGCAGAATTTATGCCCTCTTGATGATTGTTCGTGGTTGGGTAACCGGTGGGCAATGTGGCAATGCACCATGATGTGCCCAAATACTCCTTCCGGAAAGCCTCGGTGAACTTTTCGGGAACGCCTTGGGAAACCCAATCTATAATAGCCTCTCCCTTCTTGTCGTGGTGCACCTGTGGGGACGGCAAATTGGTCTATTCCCGTACGGTTGCCATGACCGCAGGGTAGAAAGATCTCAACAGGGTTGCCTTGTCACGAACGATCTTCGCAACATGGAAATAACAGTCGGCCACCATCATCCCACGGAACTCTGCGGCGAGCACATCCCGAAAGGCACTAGCATGATCCGCCATCCCCTTTGTGGGGCACCAAGGGGACCCATCCTTTTGCACCTCCTCGTGCACCGCCTTCAAGAACGGTGCGGTGACTGCTTTCCGCTTCGATTTTGCTCGCAAACAGTGATGGGCTCGTTAGCGCCAACCCCCCCGCGTGCGCCTCGTTAGCGCCAAAGCCCCCCCCCCCCGCCGTGTGCCTCATTAGTGCCACCCCCCCCCCCCTCCGTGCGCCTCGTTAGCGCCAACCCCCCCCCCATCGTGCGCCTCGTTAGCGCGCCAAACCCCCCCCCTTATGCACCGCCTTGTATGTGGACCTCCCTCAACTTCGGCCCGCTTCACTCGATGCGGGGGACACCCCCGCACCCACCTTAAATAACAAGCCTCCTGCGGTGGCTACAGACCGCCTTTTGTGTGCACCGCCTTGTGTATGCACCGCCTTGAATCTGCACCGCCTTGTGTATACACCGCCTTGCCTGTGGCCCCCTAAATAACAAGACTCCTGCGGTGGCTACAGACCGCCTTTTGTGTGCACCGCCTTGTGTGTGTACCGCCTTGCCTGTGGCCCCTTAAATAGCAAGACTCCTGCGGTGGCTATAGACCGCCTTCTGTGTGCACCGCCTTGTGTGTGTACCGCCTTCTGTGTGTACCGCCTTGCCTGTGTCCCCTTAAATAACAAGACTCCTGCGGTGGCTACAGACCGCCTTTTGTGTGCACCGCCCTGTGTGTGCACCGCCTTCTGTGTGTACCGCCTTGCCTGTGGCCCCTTAAATAACAAGACTTCTGCGGTGGCTACACACCGCCTTTTGTGTGCACCGCCTTGTGTGTGTACCGCCTTCTGTGTGTACCGCCTTGTTTGTGGGCCCTTAAATGACAAGATTCCTGCGGTGGCTACACACCGCCTTTTGTGTGCATCGCCTTGTGTGTGTACCGCCTTCTATGTGTACCGCCTTGCCTGTGTCCCCTTAAATAACAAGACTCCTGCGGTGGCTACAGACCGCCTTTTGTGTGCACCGCCCTGTGTGTGCACCGCCTTCTGTGTGTACCGCCTTGCCTGTGGCCCCTTAAATAACAAGACTTCTGCGGTGGCTACACACCGCCTTTTGTGTGCATCGCCTTGTGTGTGTACCGCCTTCTATGTGTACCGCCTTGCCTGTGTCCCCTTAAATAACAAGACTCCTGCGGTGGCTACAGACCGCCTTTTGTGTGCATCATCTTGTGTGTGCACCGCCTTGTGTATGCACCCGCTTGTATGTGGACTACGCGCCTCGTCAGTGCCAACCCCCCCCCCCCCGTGCGCCTCGTTAGCGCGCCAACCCCCCCCCCCGGGCATGCCTCGTTAGCGCGCCAACCCCCCCCCCCCCGCGCGCCTCGTTAGCGCCAAACCCCCCCGTGCGCCTCGTTCGCAACCCCCCCCCCCCCTGTGCGCCTCGTTAGCGCCAACCCCCCCCCCCCCCCGCGCGCCTCGTTAAACGAGGCGCGCACTCTCGGTCAAACAATGTTCCGCTGAAACTTGAAATTGTGCCCCTGGGCTCTGGCCAACATGGCTGAGTGCCCTACTTTACAAAATCCAAGCATTACCTATGATCTGTTCAAATGACCTCTCTGCATAGGTCCCCCAGCGAAGGAAAACCCCTGTTCTCTGAGCAGATGAAATTGTGCACATGGGCTCTGGCCAAGGTGGCTGAGTGCCCTACTTTACAACATTCAGACATTACCTGTGATCCTCTCCGATGAACTCTCTGCATAGGTCCCCCAGCTCCAAAAGGACACCCCTGTTGTGAAACACAAGTTCTGCGTAATGCACTCAAAACCTTCCACATTCATGACATCCCTGCATAGGGTACCTCCTCACCGCATGCACCGGGCAACAAGGAAAGAGGGCCACTGGGTGCACATTGGGTCAGTCCTGAAACCCAGGTTCCCCTACTGTATGAAGTTGTGAACATGGGCTCTGGCTAAGGTGGCGGAATAATGTACTGCAAAATACAGGCATTGCCTCTGAGGGATTGGCTTGATGCAGTAGCACTCCTTGTAAACCCCCCCCATGCAACTTTTTGAGACATACATGATGATCATGTAAAAATATTTTTTTTTTAGCGTGGAATCTCTTTTTTAGCGCGGAATTTTTTTTAGCACGAAATCTTTTTTTTTTAATGCTAAAAAAAATAAGTGCTAAAAAATAAGATTTCGCAACAAAAAGGCTTGGACCACGCAACCGCACGTGCTTGATGCATGTTGTCAGAGAAATGTGGCGGCAGACACAGGCAAACACGAATACATTGGGACAATGTGACACAAACGAAACATGGAATATGTGGGCGGTTGCAAGCTTGACTGCAGAGCAGCGGCTCGGAGATTGGGGGGGATTCAAGGAGTTCTGCTGAAGTAAATGGTCGGTTTGCTGACAGGTGAAGCCAGCGCCAAAACACCCATTCACCACGGCTTGACTGTCGCGCAGCGCGGGCAGATTGGCATGGGCTGCTGGTATGGTTACTGCTGACCCACAAAGGTGCTGCAGCCGACTGACGACGACACACCCACACTCAAAGCCACAGGGGACTGCATTCAAGTGCAGGCAAGACGGCTCGCGCGGTACCGAGTGCGAAACGCATACATCGCTGTGTTCAGAAGAACGCGTGTGTACAGGGCAGTGGTGCGGAACAGCATGACATGAGGGTGGTGGGCACTCCAACAAGAATGGGATTTTGCTTGCGCACTGAAGATGGTTGTTCCTGGCGAAATGGGCCTTCGTGAACAAAGGTCTTTCAGCAACAATCCACAGCGGCCTCACACAAGCAGCCACACCTGTTCTACGTCCGCTGCTAGAGCCGTTCGCAGCAGAGTGCCAAGATTGCCCGGATCCTGCACCCGATCCAGTGCCAACACCAAGCCATTTGGAATGTGCAGGTGATGGTCGGGGGGCGGTGCTATCACTAGAACTCCGTCGGGCGTCACTGTCGTGGCCATGGCCGCCAGCAGCTCCGGAGTCACCAGCCGATGCTCCACCCCCAACGGGACCTGCTCCAACAGCTCTGCGTGCTTCTGGGCCCAGTCTGGAGTACTTACCACGCGGAGCATGGGCACGTGCTGCCGCAAGCACTCCTGCAGCATGTGTGTGCCCTCCATGAGTATCAGACCCTGCTCCCGTCGGCCCTTGGGCTGGTGCAGGGCTCGCGTCCGCTTCACGAGGGGGTTGCTCCGGCTTGTAAGCACCTCTGGCGCCTCGGATGTGCCAAATGCAAGTGGCGGCAAATTGAGACGGGAGGGGCGAACTACTGCAGGGTTCAATGGGGTTGCCGATGGAAGGCTGAATCCTGCAGGAGAGGCTATCTGATGCTGGCGAAGGGCCGCAAAAGTTGGTCGCCTGGTGGCAGAGTGGGTATGGGAGGGCGAGAGCAACTGTAATGCAGGGGAGTACCCGTGGCCCAACTTGACCAGCGCAAGGAAGAGCACGCCAACTAGGACGATACATCGAAAAACGACTTCCATGCTTCGCGGGTCGCTTGATTGGATATCGACCGGCCGAGGGGTCGTGTAGAACTCAAGTGGGCGCTCATAGGCAATACGACGTGTGCCCTTCATGTGTCACGGGCAATCACATCCGTGAGGGTGGCTTCTACGGATAGCGCAAGTGGGTGACCAAAGGCATCTACAATTCGTGTGTTGGAGGATTCCATAGCATGGCAGCGCAATCATGAGCAATCACCCGTTCCATTTCTAAACCGGCCCCCCACTCCGTACGTACTCCGTATACGAAATGCCCCCGGTATGTCCACCGAAATGAGTGACATGCCACGGCTTCTTTGGTTGATAGTTTCCTTCTCAATCGCATACTGTGATAGCCCATCGCTTCCCCATGTGCCATGCTATTTGTTCCACATCAACCACCATGTGGGAACGGCTCCTTTGCCTTTTCTCACATGTGATGGGTGACAATGCCTTGCCGTTTCTCAAATGTAACTTGCAAGGACGATGATGATTACACGCAACGTTAGTTATCTAGTTCAAGCGATTTCAATAGTTCCGTCCGCTTGTAAATTTTTTGGATGTCAAGCTCCTATGGTTGCACTTGTGTGATGTGTCGTTAGAAGCTTGAATACCAAAAGATGTGGAGCACCTTGGTGGGCTTATATCCGTGGCAAGGGCCCGAGGATATCGGCAGATATCCGTGGCATATGCCACAGACACCTGCCGATATCCCGTGGGAGGTACCCAAACCCTAATCCTAACCGAAAAAAACTGAAAATGCACTTGGCAACCGAACAAAACTGTTGAGTCACCAAAAGTGCGGTTTGCAACTAGAAAACATCATCACCATCATGATTAAGAAATGGCAAAAATTCCAGAATGATAATAACAATGAAATAAAGAAGAAAAATAACAATAAGAATAATGTGTGGTAGGCGGTCCGCGGATCACTGATCCGCGGGGGTCCAAAACCCCCCCCCTCCCCCCCCACCAAATGATCCGCGGATCACGGATCACCCACCCCACAAACCCCCCCCCCTCCCCCCTGCCTAGCAAAATGACCCGCAATTTTCCGGACCACATAGTGCAAGTACAAAGCACCATATTGATCCACCAATTTGTGTAAAAAAATGATCCAAAGATGTGAGTTCCAAAAAAGAAATGACACAAATTGGTGGATCATTTCTTTTTTGAAACTTGCATTTTTGGATCATATTTTTTCCACACAAATTGGTGGATCATTTCTTTTTTCGAACTTGCATTTTTGGATCATATTTTTTCCACACAAATTCGTGGATCATTTCTTTTTTGGAACTTGCATTTTTGGATCATTTTTGTCTGTGCCCTCACCCTCAAACGGGAATTGCAACGCACCGAATTCGAGCTCGTAACGGTATGGAGCACCTAATGGCCGTTCGTGGTTGTGTGCGCAACTCGCTCCCCCCTTTGCCGTGCCACTTTCAGGTCCGTGGGGGTACCCTTCCTACAAGTGATTGGCATGAACCACACGCCGAAACCAAGACGTTGGGGGAGCAGATTGAAGAGATGCGGACAGTCGGTTGGTTCCGTGAGCAAACGGAGAGGCTGAGGTTGGCCGAAGAAGAAGAGGCGCGCGAAGAGTTTGAACGACAAGAGGAGGAAAGAATCCAAGCCGAACGTGCAATGGAGGTGTGTGTCCAGGGGTCCGCTAGCCTACATTTGTGCATGCATGGAGTCAGCACTGTGGTCTGTGGTCTGCAGGAGGCCCGACGCCGTGAGGAGGCCACGCGTGCACGCAAAAAGAAGGATGCGGAGACCTTGCTCTTGGAGGCGAAGTTGAAGGAGTTGCAAAAGGAGTTGGACGAGGCACGGAAGAGCAAGAAGGAGCCGACTCCGGACCGCAAGAACCGCAGGAACCGGAACCGGACCCGCAGGAAGTGCAAGCGGAGCAGGCAGGCGCAGAGGAGCCGATCGCCGAGCAACACGATGCGCCCCAGCCAGAACCCGGAACTCAGGCATGCGCGTGTGCTTCAATGCGTTTTAAAGTGTGCTAAAGTGTGCTAAAGTGAAGCGGTCCGAACGGTTTAGGACAGTTTGCAAAGACCGGTCCGACCGGTCCCTGAACGAAGTGTCACGAAGTGTACCGGTCCGAACGGTTTACGACAGTTTGCAAAGACCGGTCCGACCGGTCCCTGAACGAAGTGTCACGAAGTGTGCCGGTCCGTTCGGTTGAAACCACTTTACTTACTGTTTCTGCAGGAGCCCTCCACCCAGGCACTGCAGCTGCAGGCGGCATCCGTTGCTGCTGCTGCCGGGATTCCGGGGATGAGAATCACCCCGGCCTTCGCCGCACAACAGGCGCGACTCGCGCTGCAGCCGGAGGCCCGCAACAACAAGAAGAACGGGGAAGAGAAGAACGATAACGAGAATGAGTAACCCGTTTTCCCGGTTTTTGCTTTTTGCTTTTTGATTTTCTCGACGAACTGTTTTGGTCGGTCCTGTCGGTGTGGCCGGTGGGCCGTATGTGCTCGATGGGACACCAGCAACATTTCCATGATTCCAGGATTCCATGATTCCATGATTTTCTGCTGCGTGTTTGGTTTTGCCGGGTGCACCTACCTCAGGAGCGATTCTAACCGCGGCTGGCCGCGGCTGGAGGTTCTGAGGTGACCGGTGACCCCCCCCCGCCCCCCCCCCCCTCTAGCCGCGGCTAGTAGAAATTTTCAGGAACCCACAAGAAGTCACCATTTCTGCAACCCGTGGGCACACCCAAAGGGCAAGCACAACCCAATTCATCACCACTTCATGCAGGGGACATACAACAGATGCATGCACGGGCAATGGGTGAGCACAACGCAATACTCTTCACCTTATTTGCATGGAAACCGTACCCAAAGCCAGCGGGATCGGCGTCCAGCTTTTGGCTGCAGTACTTGGTTGAGATTGTTTATACCGTTCGGTGCCGGGTGCTTGCTTTGGCAGGCCCCTGCTGTGGGCAGGGCGCCCGTTGCGTAATGGGGGGGGGGGGGCTCTTTTCAAACTGATGCTTAGGGTTGAAGGTTGAGGATGGACCATTGGATACACTGTTCCGACCAGTTTACACCACAGTGGCTCGACACACCCTGGTCTTGTTCTGGAGCTACACTTCTACAACCAGGTTAAACCACAGTGGCTCTGGCTGGCCCGTGGTTAGGTGGACTAACCCTGGTCTTGCTGGTTACCCCCCGGGGCCCTTTGGGAGCGGGTTTCCGGGAGCTGGAGCTGGAGCTGGAGGCAGGAGGCTCACGGTCACACTCTGGCTCCTGGTCCTCGTGGGTAACCCCCTCCCCATCCGAATCGCTAGGGTCATCGAATTGCTCCGCGTACTGCATCAACTCGTTGCGGATGTCCATGGGCACATAGTAGTACCCATCTTCCCTGATCTCGTGTGACACCCCCTCAGCAAAAACACGAGAATATTGAATGGTCACAGGCCCCCCATCCCACTCCATGCAAATAAAATTTGCAGGCTGAAATTCAGGCGCACGCGGCAGCAGGTTTCTCACCGTGAATAGAAAAATAAAAAAAACCGTCTTTAAGCGACACCTTGTGATGTGGTGGAACATGCGTACCAATGGTATGCAAGGAGTGATGAATCGTGTTTGAAAAAATTTTCGTCCTACAAAGTGACATGCAATTTAAAGCAAACATGCAATATGGCAATGGATACTAATGGGTACCGTGGACTTGTTGCAAAAAAATTGTTTGACGGCGAACCCACTAAATATCATTTCACATGCCCTCGAAAAATTCAAGGTGCTTTGCACTGCCCTATAGGCACCATAGGCTGTGAATAGTTCAGGAAACCATACTAAAAAACAAATATGGTTTGGCTGCATATAAATGAGATAGTCAACGGTTTCCCTACATGCAGTTGTAGATGATAAGATAGAGTGAGTCGTTTCTGGGAACCCAATTTTTAGGCCGGGTGTTTGCTGGGTTTACAAAAAAGTAAAAAGGAAATCCTGACACTGGGGGTGCGGTTTAAGGCACAAGTGAGGCAAAGACAAAACAAATGAGGGATCATCTTGTAAGCAGAAAGGGTACTCTCAGGAACAGGAGGTGCTGTTTATGTGGGCATGTGATACATGTATGACCAAAATGATTGGTTAGCAGTAATTGGCACCATGACCTGTGCCTTCACCCTTACAGCTACTCACTAAACTTTTTGGGCAGGACCTTCCACCGTGCATCTCTACATCCCTTTTCTTTGGCGCTCTCTGACACATAATAGCATTGCATTCTAGTCAACAAGAATTTGCGACGTCGGTAGTTTGGTTGAAAACTTGTGCTCATGGGACTCGTGTTGGTTGCTCGGAAATAATTGTTCAACTCCTTCCTACTCGTCCTTGGCATACCTAGACCCCCTTCCAAAGGTGTCCTCATAGGTATGGCACAAATTCTTTTGCACACATACATGGAATGTAGGATTCATTGAGAAAGCTTCCTTCTTTGTCGCGCACCAACGGGAGTTGTATTGTTGTCCGGAGACGGACCACAACACAGCGACAGATCCAACTTCTCGGCATCCCACAATCTTGGTGAGATTGACTCGGTTCGGGTGACTCGGTCAAAGTGACTACCTGAGTGACTCGGTGTGACTCGGTCAACGTGACAGCATGTTTTTGGCATAAACACTAACTACCCCGTTCAAGTCTTCCCCATCGCCGACAAGGGATCCGTTTGTGAAGCACGACATATAAACGGTGCACGAAAACCCATGGCTCCATGGACTAATCAAGAAGCGGTTCTTGCCACGGTTTGGGATACGTTTTCCCAAGATGGGCACATAGAGAGCACGGACCGCCGTCGTGGCAACTTGGGAGAGCCCCCTCCGGTCGGTATCCGTGCCTATGCCACGAGATACAGGCACATATCCGTGGCATAGGCACAATTATTGTATAGAACCCGGGTATTGAAACCACATGCTTCGTCTATGGCCTACAAACCAAATGGACATAATGGACATGGTCCGTTGCATAATACTGCTTCCAATCCATGGATAACGATAGACAGTTGACCAACAGTTGCGTGTCGAATGTCTCGTGTCCAATCAAGTAATATCTATCTCTGTTGTGCGGAAAATATTCTTCATCATCATCAACATCTTCAAAGTAAAAGCGATGAGAATTTTCTCCTCTTCCATAAGTTCTGTTCACTCCCCGGCGTCCGTGGTCGCAACCCTCATCATCATCATCATCATCCTTGTGCACTTCACATCACTGTGCCTTCACCCTTACAGCTACACGCTAAACTTTTTGGGCAGGACCTTCCACCGTGCATCTCTACATCCCTTTTCTTTGGCGCTCTCTGACACATAATAGCATTGCATTCTAGTCAACAAGAATTTGCGACGTCGGTAGTTTGGTTGAAAACTTGTGCTCATGGGACTCGTGTTGGTTGCTCGGAAATAATTGTTCAACTCCTTCCTACTCGTCCTTGGCATACCTAGACCCCCTTCCAAAGGTGTCCTCATAGGTATGGCACAAATTCTTTTGCACACATACATGGAATGTAGGATTCATTGAGAAAGCTTCCTTCTTTGTCGCGCACCAACGGGAGTTGTATTGTTGTCCGGAGACGGACCACAACACAGCGACAGATCCAACTTCTCGGCATCCCACAATCTTGGTGAGATTGACTCGGTTCGGGTGACTCGGTCAAAGTGACTACCTGAGTGACTCGGTGTGACTCGGTCAACGTGACAGCATGTTTTTGGCATAAACACTAACTACCCCGTTCGAGTCTTCCCCATCGGCGACAAGGGATCCGTTTGTGAAGCACGACATATAAACGGTGCACGAAAACCCATGGCTCCATGGACTAATCAAGAAGCGGTTCTTGCCACGGTTTGGGATACGTTTTCCCAAGATGGGCACATAGAGAGCACGGACCGCCGTCGTGGCAACTTGGGAGAGCCCCCTCCGGTCGGTATCCGTGCCTATGCCACGAGATACAGGCACATATCCGTGGCATAGGCACAATTATTGTATAGAACCCGGGTATTGAAACCACATGCTTCGTCTATGGCCTACAAACCAAATGGACATAATGGACATGATCCGTTGCATAATACTGCTTCCAATCCATGGATAACGATAGACAGTTGACCAACAGTTGCGTGTCGAATGTCTCGTGTCCAATCAAGTAATATCTATCTCTGTTGTGCGGAAAATATTCTTCATCGTCATCAACATCTTCAAAGTAAAAGCGATGACAATTTTCTCCTCTTCCATAAGTTCTGTTCACTCCCCGGCGTCCGTGGTCGCAACCCTCATCATCATCATCATCATCCTTGTGCACTTTAATTCACATCACTGTGCCTTCACCCTTTTGTAATATTGGCGGGTGCACATGGCACCGATGCGACGTGTGTTTTTATCAAAATTCAAAAACGTGAGGTTGAGGTGGGACTGTCGGACGCTTCTGATGACATGGGGGTGGATGCACGCAGGCAGTTTCCGTTTGCTGTTACGCCACTGTTCACGAATCAACGGTTGCAGGGCCAGGGTGGCCAGGTGGCGGTTGCGCTCCCTGTTCCCTGGTACCAGGCGACCCAACGTCTTGATTGCAGGCCGTAATCCCTCCTCCAGAGTTTCCCAGGGTGTGGTTGTCGTGTTGGTACCACACTGTCGGACTACTCTGGAGTCTTTCCCAAGGAGTGTATACAGATCCTTCCCCGCTCGTACAAAGATGCAGCCATCCACACGTGGCAGGGACGGGTCAGCGTGTTTGCAGGCACATGGAGCCGTAGCCAATTGTTGCATCTTCGCCAGTGGTGTGCTACACACTGAGGTGCACAAAATTTCACTGACCCGGGGTCCTCTCTTAGCCACAAATTTAGTCACTGCACCCGAACCCCCAACGAACACAGCGTTGACAACCCTAACGTTTTAACGAAGCAACCAACACGAACGCAATGCATGCGTGTGAAATGACACTGGCATACCTGAGAGGTGGGTTGTCCACCTCCTCTGTGGTGTGGGTTCAGTTTGAATACTTTTCCCTAAAGTTTATAAAAATTTTGATGCAACTGTGCGAAAATTTCCTTTGGAACTTTAAAAACTACGGCTCATACCTTCTTTTTCAAGAGCCGTTTACGCTCGCACAACCCTGTTTTAGAAGTCCGCTTCTGTTGCGCTTGTCTGCGACTTTGAGTTTTGGTATAAAAATGACGATTTCTCGCGTGATTTCGTCAATTTTTAGCGATTTCTCTCTCTCTCTCTCTCTCTCTCTCTCTCTTATTATATTTAATTGTGCTATGGACGTTCGTCGTCGTCGTCGTCGTCGTTCGTCATACCCAAAAAATCCTCCCAATCGTGCACGCTGCTGCTGGCGCGCGCGCGTGCCCGTCAAATGGCATCTGGCGGATTTGAGATTTCGATTTCTGGCACGACAAATCGATCTGAAATCATGGAATCGTGTGTTTCAAAAATCTGTATGTACTGTACAATCGATTATCCGGGTATCCGCACGAATCATCCCGCCTGTTGACTTTTGGCGATTTTAGCCAACCGGCAGCAGTGGCGACAGTTCTCTCGCTTATAGAGTACGGGATATGAGGTTTGAGACATGAGTCATGAGGTACGGGATACGAGGTACGGGATATGCGGTATGTTGTACACATTGTTAGGTATGGGTGATGTGTTTGGAAATATGGATTATGGGAATCGCGGTGTCAAATGTGGTGTCAGAGTACAGTTTAGGAGGGGTAAATTTCACTCTTGGAGTACGGGATATGATGTTTGAGACATGAGTCATTAGGAGGGGTAAATGTCACTCATAGAGTACAGTTCTCTCGCTTATAGAGTACGGGATATGAGGTTTGAGACATGAGTCATGAGGTACGGGATACCCGGTACGGGATATGCGGTATGTTGTACACAGTGTGAGGTATGGGTGATGTGTTTCGAAATATGGATTATGGGAATCGCGGTGTCAAATGTGGTGTGAGAGTACAGTTTAGCAGGGGTATATTTCACTCATAGAGTACGGGATATGAGGTTTGAGACATGAGTCATGAGGTACGGGATACGAGGTACGGGATATGCGGTATGTTGTACACAGTGTGAGGCATGGGTGATGTGTTTGGAAATATGGATTATGCGAATCGCGGTGTGAAATGTGGTGTCAGAGTACAGTTTAGGAGGGGTACATTTCACTCATAGAGTACGGGATATGATGTTTGAGACATGAGTCATGTGGCACGGGATATGAGGTACAGGACATGAGGTGTGTTGTATTGGGTTTGCGAAATGCGGTGCGGTGTGAGATATGGTGCAATGGTGATATGGTGATATGGCCCGCGCTTCAAGCGCGGGCATTCGCACTAGTTATTATATTTAATTGTGCTATGGACGTTCGTTGTCGTCGTCGTCGTCGTTCGTCATACCCAAAAAATCCTCCCAATTGTGCACGCTGCTGCTGGCGCGCGCGCGTGCTTGTCAAATGGCATCTGGCGGATTTGCGATTTCGATTTCTGGCACGAGAAATCGATCTGAAATCATGGAATCATGTGTTCTAAAAATCTGAATGTACTGTACAATTGATTATCCGGGTTTCTGCACGAATAATCCCGCCTGTTGACTTTTGGCGATTTTAGCCAACAGGCAGCATTGGCGACAGTTCTCCCGCTTATAGAGTACGGGATATGAGGTTTGAGACATGAGTCATGAGGTACGGGATACGAGGTACCGGATATGCGTCATGTTGTACACAGTGTGAGGCATGGGTGATGTGTTTGGAAATATGGATTATGCGAATCGCGGTGTCAAATGTGGTGTCAGAGTACAGTTTAGGAGGGGTAAATTTCACTCATAGAGTACGGGATATGATGTTTGAGACATGAGTCATTAGGAGGGGTAAATGTCACTCATAGAGTACAGTTCTCTCGCTTATATAGTACGGGATATGAGGTTTGAGACATGAGTCATGAGGTACGGGATACGAGGTACCGGATATGCGGTATGTTGTACACAGTGTGAGGCATGGGTGATGTGTTTGGAAATATGGATTATGCGAATCGCGGTGTCAAATGTGGTGTCAGAGTACAGTTTAGGAGGGGTAAATTTCACTCATAGAGTACGGGATATGATGTTTGAGTGAGGTACGGGATACAAGGTACGGGATATGCGGTATGTTGTACACAGTGTGAGGTATGGGTGATGTGTTTGGAAATATGGATTATGCGAATCGCGGTGTCAAATGTGGTGTCAGAGTACAGCTTAGGAGGGGTAAGTTTCACTCATAGAGTATGGGATATGATGTTTGAGTGAGGTACGGGATACGAGGTATGGGACATGCGGTATGTTGTACACAGTGTGAGGTATGGGTGATTTGTTTGGAAATATGGATTATGCGAATCGCGGTGTCAAATGTGCTGTCAGAGTACAGTTTAGGAGGGGTAAGTTTCACCCATAGAGTACGGATATGATGTTTGAGACATGAGTCAGGTGGCACGGGATATGAGGTACGGGACATGAGGTGTGTTGTATTGAATATGTGAAATGCGATGCGGTGTGAGATATGGTGCTATGGTGATTTGGTGATATGGCCCGCGCTTCAAGCGCGGGCATTCGCACTAGTTATCTTATTATATTTAATTGTGCTATGGACGTTCGTTGTCGTCGTCGTCGTCGTTCGTCATACCCAAAAAATCCTCCCAATTGTGCTCGCTGCTGCTGGCGCGCGCGCGTGCCCGTCAAATGGCATCTGGCGGATTTGCGATTTCGATTTCTGGCACGAGAAATCGATCTGAAATCATTAGCTCATGTGTTTTGAAAACCTTTATGTACTGCAGAATCGATTTTCCGATGGACGTTCGTTCGTCGTCGTCGTCGTCGTTCGTCATACCCAAAAAATCCTCCTAATTGTGCTCGCTGCTGCTGGCGCGCGCGCGTGCCCGTCAAATGGCATCTGGCGGATTTGCGATTTCGATTTCTGGCACGAGGAATCGATCTGAAATCATTAGCTCATGTGTTTTGAAAACCTTTATGTACTGCAGAATCGATTTTCCGGGTATGTTCACGAATAATCCCGCCTGTTGACTTTTGGCGATTTTAGCCAACAGGCAGCAGTGGCGCTCTCGCTTATAGAGTACGGGATATGAGGTTTGAGACACGAGTCATGAGGTACGGGATACGAGGTACGGGATATGCGGTATGTTGTACACAGTGTGAGGCATGGGTGATGTGTTTGGAAATATGGAATATGCGAATCGCGGTGTCAAATGTGGTGTCACAGTACAGCTTAGGAGGGGTAAATTTCACTCATAGAGTACGGGATATGATGTTTGAGACATGAATCAGGTGGCACGGGATATGGGGTACCGGACATGAGGTATGTTGTATTTGGTATGTGAAATGCGGTGCGGTGTGAGATATGGTGCTATGGTGATATAGTGATATGGCCCGCGCTTCAAGCGCGGGCATTCGCACTAGTTATTATATTTAATTGTGCTATGGACGTTCGTTCGTTCGTTCGTTCGTTCGTTCGTTCGTCGTCGTTCGTCATACCCAAAAAATCCTCCCAATTGTGCACGCTGCTGCTGGCGCGCGCGCGTGCCCGTCAAATGGCATCTGGCGGATTTGCGATTTCGATTTCTGGCACGAGAAATCGATCTGAAATCATGGAATCACGTGTTTTGAGAACCTGTATGTACTGCACAATCGATTATCCGGGTATCTGCACGAATAATCCCGCCTGTTGACTTTTGGCGATTTTAGCCAACAGGCAGCAGTGGCGCTCTCGCTTATAGAGTACGGGATATGAGGCTTGAGACATGAGTCATGAGGTACGGGATACGAGGTACGGGATATGCGGTATGTTGTACACAGTGTGAGGCATGGGTGATGTGTTTGGAAATATGGATTATGCGAATCGCGGTGTCAAATGTGGTGTCAGAGTACAGCTTAGGAGGGGTAAATTTCACTCATAGAGTACGGAATATGATGTTTGATAGAGTCCGGGATATGAGGTTTGAGACATGAGTCATGAGGTACGGGATACGAGGTACGGGATATGCGGTATGTTGTACACAGTGTGAGGTATGGGTGATGTGTTTGGAAATATGGATTATGCGAATTGCGGTGTCAAATGTGGTGTTAGAGTACTGTTTAGGAGGGGTAAATTTCACTCATAGAGTACGGGATATGATGTTTGAGACATGAGTCATGTGGCACGGGATATGAGGTACGGGACATGAGGTGTGTTGTATGGGGTATGTGAAATGCGGTGCAGTGTGAGATATGGTGCTATGGTGATACGGTGATATGGCCCGCGCTTCAAGCGCGGGCATTCGCACTATTTAATTGTGGTATGGACGTTCGTTCGTTCGTCGTCGTCGTCGTCGTCGTCGTTCGTCATACCCAAAAAATCCTCCCAATTGTGCACGCTGCTGCTGGCGCGCGCGCGTGCCCGTCAAATGGCATCTGGCGGATTTGCGATTTCGATTTCTGGCACGACAAATCGATCTGAAATCATGGCATCATGTGTTTTGAAAATCTGTATGTACTGTACAATCGATTTTCCGGGTATCTGCACGAATAATCCCGCCTGTTGACTTTTGGCGATTTTAGGAAACAGGCAGCAGTGGCGACAGTTCTCTCGCCTATAGAGTACGGGATATGAGGTTTGAGACATGAGTCATGAGGTACGAGATACGAGGTACGGGATATGCGGTATGTTGTACACAGTGTGAGGCGTGGGTGATGTGTTTGGAAATATGGATTATGCGAATCGCGGTGTCAAATGTGGTGTCAGAGTACAGTTTAGGAGGGGTAAATTTCACTCATAGAGTACGGGATATGATGTTTGAGTGAGGTACGGGATACGAGGTACGGGATATGCGGTATGTATGTTGTACACAGTGTGAGGTATGGGTGATGTGTTGGGAAATATGGATTATGCGAATCGCGGTGTCAAATGTGCTGTCAGAGTACAGTTTAGGAGGGGTAAGTTTCACTCATAGAGTACGGGATATAATGTTTGAGACATGAGTCAGATGGCACGGGATATGAGGTACGCGACATGAGGTGTGTTGTATTGGGTATGTGAAATGCGGTGCAGTGTGAGATATGGTGCTATGGTGATATGGTGATATGGCCCGCGCTTCAAGCGCGGGCATTCGCACTACGTTCGTTCGTTCGTCGTCGTCGTCGTCGTCGTCGTCGTCGTCGTTGTCCTCGTTGTCGTCGTTCGTCATACCCAAAAAATCCTCCCAATTGTGCACGCTGCTGCTGGCGCGCGCGCGTGCCCGTCAAATGGCATCTGGCGGATTTGCGATTTCGATTTCTGGCACGAGAAATTGATCTGAAATCATGGAATCATGTGTTTTGAAAACCTTTATGTACTGAACAATCGATTATCCGGGTATCTGCACGAATAATCCCGCCTGTTGACTTTTGGCGATTTTAGGCAACAGGCAGCAGTGGCTCTCTCGCTCATAGAGTACGGGATATGAGGTTTGAGACATGAGTCATGAGGTACGGGATACGAGGTACGGGATATGCGGTATGTTGTACACAGTGTGAGGTATGGGTGATGTGTTTGGAAATATGGAATATGCGAATCGCGGTGTCAAATGTGGTGTCAGAGTACAGTTTAGGAGGGGTAAATTTCACTCGCAGAGTACGGAATATGATGTTTGATAGAGTACGGGATATGAGGTTTGAGACATGAGTCATGAGGTATGGGATACGAGGTACGGGATATGCGGTATGTGGTACACAGTGTGAGGTATGGGTGATGTGTTTGGGAATATGGATTATGCGAATTGCGGTGTAAAATGTGGCGTTAGGGTACAGTTTAGGAGGGGTAAATTTCACTCATAGAGTACGGGATATGATGTTTGAGACATGAGTCATGTGGCACGGGATATGAGGTACAGGACATGAGGTGTGTTGTATTGGGTTTGCGAAATGCGGTGCAGTGTGAGATATGGTGCTATGGTGATATGGTGATATGGCCCGCGCTTCAAGCGCGGGCATTCGCACTAGTTATCGTATTATATTTAATTGTGCTATGGACGTTCGTTGTCGTCGTCGTCGTCGTTCGTCATACCCAAAAAATCCTCCCAATTGTGCTCGCTGCTGCTGGCGCGCGCGCGTGCCCGTCAAATGGCATCTGGCGGATTTGCGATTTCGATTTCTGGCACGAGAAATCGATCTGAAATCATTAGCTCATGTGTTTTGAAAACCTTTATGTACTGCAGAATCGATTTTCCGGGTATGTTCACGAATAATCCCGCCTGTTGACTTTTGGCGATTTTAGCCAACAGGCAGCAGTGGCGCTCTCGCTTATAGAGTACGGGATATGAGGTTTGAGACACGAGTCATGAGGTACGGGATACGAGGTACGGGATATGCGGTATGTTGTACACAGTGTGAGGCATGGGTGATGTGTTTGGAAATATGGAATATGCGAATCGCGGTGTCAAATGTGGTGTCACAGTACAGCTTAGGAGGGGTAAATTTCACTCATAGAGTACGGGATATGATGTTTGAGACATGAATCAGGTGGCACGGGATATGGGGTACCGGACATGAGGTATGTTGTATTTGGTGTGTGAAATGCGGTGCGGTGTGAGATATGGTGCTATGGTGATATAGTGATATGGCCCGCGCTTCAAGCGCGGGCATTCGCACTAGTTATATTTAATTGTGCTATGGTTCGTCGTCGTTTGTCGTCGTCGTCGTCGTCGTTCGTCTTCCCCAAAAAATCCGCCCAATCGTGCACGCTGCTGCTGGCGCGCGCGCGTGCCCGTCAAATGGCATCTGGCGGATTTGCGATTTCGATTTCGGGCACGAGAAATCGATCTGAAATCATGGAATCATGTGTTTTAAAAATGTGTATTTACTGCACAATCGATTATCCGGGTAACTGCACGAATGACCCCGCCTGTTGACTTTTGGCGATTTTAGCCAACAAGCAGCAGTGGCGTTCTCGCTTATAGAGTACGGGATATGAGGTTTGAGACATGAGTCATGAGGTACGGGATACGAGGTATGGGATATGCGGTATGTTGTACACAGTGTGAGGCATGGGTGATGTGTTTGGAAATATGGAATATGCGAATCGCGGTGTCAAATGTGGTGTCAGAGTACAGTTTAGGAGGGGTAAATTTCACTCATAGAGTACGGGATATGATGTTTGATAGAGTACGGGATATGAGGCTTGAGACATGAGTCATGAGGTACGGGATACGAGGTACCCGGATATGCGGTATGTCGTACACAGTGTGAGGTATGGGTGATGTGTTTGGAAATATGGATTATGCGAATCGCGGTGTCAAATGTGGTGTCAGAGTACAGTTTAGGAGGGGTAAATTTCACTCATCGAGTACGGGATATGATGTTTGAGAAATGAGTCATGTGGCACGGGATATGAGGTACGGGTCATGAGGTGTGTTGTATTGGGTTTGCGAAATGCGGTGCGGTGTGAGATATGGTGCTATGGTGATATGGTGATATGGCCCGCGCTTCAAGCGCGGGCATTCGCACTAGTTATTATATTTAATTGTGCTATGGTTCGTCGTCGTTTGTCGTCGTCGTCGTCGTCGTTCGTATTCCCCAAAAAATCCGCCCAATTGTGCACGCTCCTGCTGGCGCGCGCGCGTGCCCGTCAAATGGCATCTGGCGGATTTGCGATTTCGATTTCTGGCAAGAGAACCCGATCTGAAATCATGGAATCGCGTGTTTTAAATATCTGTATGTACTGTACAATCGATTATCCGGGTATCCGCACGAATCATCCCGCCTGTTGACTTTTGGCGATTTTAGCCAACAGGCAGCAGTGGCGACAGTTCTTTCGCTTATAGAGTACGGGATATGAGGTTTGAGACATGAGTCATGAGGTACGGGATACGAGGTACGGGATATGCGGTATGTTGTACAGAGTGTGAGGTATGGGTGATGTGTTTGGAAATATGGATTATGCAAATCGCGGTGTCAAGTGTGGTGTCAGAGTACAGTTTAGGAGGGGTAAATTTCACTCATAGAGTACGGGATATGATGTTTGAGTGAGGTACGGGATACGAGGTACGGGATATGCGGTATGTTGTACACAGTGTGAGGTATGGGTGATGTGTTTGGAAATATGGATTATGCGAATCGCGGTGTCAAATGTGCTGTCAAAGTACATTTTAGGAAGGGTAAGTTTCACTCATAGAGTACGGGATATGATGTTTGAGACATGAGTCAGGTGGCACGGGATATGAGGTACGGGACATGAGGTGTGTTGTATTGGGTTTGCGAAATGCGGTGCGGTGTGAGATATGGTGCTATGGTGATATGGTGATATGGCCCGCGCTTCAAGCGCGGGCATTCGCACTAGTCTTTCTATTATTTTCAGACTGGTCGTCGTCGTGTCCAGGCGCGGGCCTGGCGGGAGCGCGCGTGTGCGCATCGCAGAAAAGAATTTATGCTACAAGGCAGCATTTTTTTTTCTAATTACAACGATCTATGCGCATCCTTGAGGCGCATCGATCGGTGTGCAGTACGGTTGCATCCTCGCCGATTCTGGCTGTTCAGTTGGCCGGGCGGGCGCTAACCGCCTGTAACTACTGGCAGAACCACCCGTTAACGCTGCCAACACGGCACATGTTCCGATCAATTTCCGCAACACTTCCTGTTGTTTTCCTACGTGCGTGGACAGCCATAGCGAACTTCCCGCCGACATTGCAGCACTGGCATTGGTCGTTCCTCCGTGCCGCCGTAGGCCAGCAGCCCAGCCGCCAACACCTCCACTGTGAGTGCGCTGTAGGCCAGCAGCCTTCGCCGCCAACAATCCCATCTGTGAGTGCGCCTGTGCGTAAACACATCTCACAGGCAGCTGCATGATCCAGGTATGGCATACTTCTTGCAGGGTTGACTAATCAGGAATTGGTGCACTTCTTGCGAGATTCAGCCTGGGCTTGGGTATCCTGGGCTAGGGTATGCACGTCTCCTCAGGCCCTTGGTTAAGCCTACTTTACTTGGACCCTACACGGGTGGGAGACCCCCGGACGGAGGGTGGGCTGCAAGGGTACACTTTCTGAGCGCCCTTTTTATTTCGGTATACACCCGGACCGCATTTAGTATTTTGGTGCAGCAACATGTGTGTACTCCAGGTGTATACCGACATAAAATAGGCACTCAGAAAGTGTATCGTTCCGGCGGCGGACATGTGTGTACCCCGGGTGTATACCAAAATAAAATAAACACTCAGAAAGTGAATCCTGACCATTGCTGACCGCAGCAGTAATCGTGTATACCAAAATAAAATAGACACTTAGAGGGTGTATCTTTTCGCCGGACATGTGTGTGCTGCAGGTGCATAGTGAGATAAAATATGCGTCTTCTGGAAATACCTCAAGGCTTGGCTCAAGTTTTGCCGCGCGTAGCGCGGGTAAGGAATCTACATCTATTAGAAAAAATTGGATGCTAGCACCAAATTTTTTACCCGCGCATTTGCGCGGGCTGAAGGCTCCCCGCGCATTTGCGCGGGCTTAAGGCTATCTCTATTATTTTCAGACTGGTCGCGTCCAGGCGCAGGCCCCGCGGCGGCGCGCGTGTTCGCATCGCAGAAAAGAATTTATGCTACAAGGCTGCATTTTTTTATTATATACACAGATGTATGCGCATTTTTGAGGCGCATCGATCCGTGTGCAGTACGGTTGCATCTTCGCCGATTCTGGCTGTTCAGTTGGCCCAGCGGGCGCTAACCGCCTGTAACTACTGCCAGAACCACCCGTTGACACTATCGGTCGATGTTATCGCAAGCGACAGCGCTGGCGCTGCACACGACGGCAAATGTGTGACTCAATTGTTGCAATTGCGATTGCGGGGAATTTGCGTGGGCAGCGAATGTGCGTGCAGCTCATCTGCACCACACACATCCAATGCAGCTTGCAGGGTTAACTAATCGGTAATTTGTGCACTTCTTGCGGGGTTCTTCCAGGGCTTGGGTATGCAGATCTCCACAGGCCCTTGGTTAAGCTTACTTTACTTAGCCCTACTCTGGTGAGAGACCACCCATCCCCGGACGGAGGGTGGGCTGCAAGGGTACACTTTCTGGGTGCCTATTTTATTTCGGTAGAAACCCGGACTGCATTGAGTATTTTTGTGCAGCGGACATGTGTGTACTCCAGGTGTATACCATAATAGAATAGAGACTCAGAAAGTGTATCCTCACAGCTGCTGACCGCAGCAGTACAAGTGTATACTGAAATAAAATAGACTCTTAGAGAGTGTATCTTTTCGCCGGACATGTGTGTGCTGTAGGTGCATAGTGAGATAAAATATGCCGTCTACGCCCGTCTACATTTTCTGGAAATACCTCAAGGCTTGGCTCAAGTTTTGCCGCGCGTAGCCCGGGCAAGGAATGTACATCTATCAGAAAAAATTGGATGCTAGCACCAAATTTTCTACCCGCGCATTTGCGCGGGCTGAAGGCTACCCGCGCATTTGCGCGGGCTGCAGGCTAGTTTCTATTATTTTCAGACTGGTCGTGTAAAGGCGCGGGCCCGGCGGCGGTGCGCGTGTGCGCATCGCAGAAAAGAATTTATGCTACAAGGCTGCATTTTTTTTTTGAATTACACAAATGTATGCGCATTTTTGAGGCGCATCGATCGGTGTGCAGTACGGTTGCATCTTCGCCGATTCTGGCTGTTCAGTTGGCCAAGCGGGCGCTAACCGCCTGTAACTACTGCCAGAACCACCCGTTGACGCTATCGGTCGATGTTATCGCAAGCGACAGCGCTGGCGCTGCACAGGACGGCAAATGTGTAAGTCAATTGTTGCAATTGCGATTGCGGGGGATTTGCGTGGGCAGCGAATGTGCGTGCAGCTCATCTGCACCACACACATCCAATGCAGCTTGCAGGGTTAACTAATCGGTAATTTGTGCACTTCTTGCGGGGTTCTTCCAGGGCTTGGGTATGCAGATCTCCACAGGCCCTTGGTTAAGCTTACTTTACTTAGCCCTACTCGGGTGAGAGACCACCCATCCCCGGACGGAGGGTGGGCTGCAAGGGTACACTTTCTGAGTGCCTATTTTATTTCGGTATAGACCCGGACTGCATTGAGTATTTTTGTGCAGCGGACATGTGTGTACTCCAGGTGTATACCATAATAGAATAGAGACTCAGAAAGTGTATCCTCACAGCTGCTGACCGCAGCAGTACAAGTGTATACTGAAAAAAAATAGACTCTTAGAGAGTGTATCTTTTCGCCGGACATGTGTGTGCTGCAGGTGCATAGTGAGATAAAATATGCCGTCTACGCCCGTCTACATTTTCTGGAAATACCTCAAGGCTTGGCTCAAGTTTTGCCGCGCGTAGCGCGGGCAAGGAATGTACATCTATCAGAAAAAATTGGATGCTAGCACCAAATTTTCTACCCGCGCATTTGCGCGGGCTGAAGGCTACCCGCGCATTTGCGCGGGCTGCAGGCTAGTTTCTATTATTTTCAGACTGGTCGTCGTCGTGTCCAGGCGCGGGCCTGGCGGCAGCGCGCGTGTGCGCACCGCAGAAAAGAATTTATGCTACAAGGCGGCATTTTTTTTTCTAATTCCACAGATCTATGCGCATCTTTGAGGCGCATCGATCGGTGTGCAGTACGGTTGCATCTTCGCCGATTCTGGCTGTTCAGTTGGCCGAGGGGGCGCTAACCGCCTGTAACCACTGCCAGAACCACCTGTTAACGCTATCCGTCAATGTTATTGGGAGCTCCAGCGCCGGTGCTGCACAGCATGGCACATGTTTCAGTCATATTTTGCCAATCTCCTAAGGATCCTCTATGTCCCTGAGCGGCTTAGAGCGAACTTCCTGCCGGCATTGCATCACTGGTGCAATACTGCCCTGTCCGGTGCACTCAGTGCTCTTTGTAGGTATTCATGTCGGCAAGTCGCTTCATGTCCTTATTGTAGCCTCTACAGTGAAGTGCAGTGTCTATGGCATCCCACGGCCTCAGTTGCCCCCCGCCACACAGTTGCCATTGTGGCATAACCGTGATTTACATGTTTATGAGTCAGCTGATTATTTTGGCGAAGATTCTGAAGCCCAATCCAACATTTACCCAAACGAGTTCGTAAACACATTACTCCCATCAGGAATGCCACAACATCGCCTCAGTCTTAAGGTTGGAGCACCAATAATACTCATCCGCAACTTGAATCGTGCTGCTGGCCTTATGAATGGCACCCGATTGAGTGTTACTTCGTGTTTTCGCTACACAATCCAAGCAACGGTGCTAACGGGAACACAGAAGGGAAACCCCGTTTGCATACCCCGGATTAATCTCAGAGTATCTGATGATGATGATCTCCCTATCAAATTCATTCGTCGCTAATTTTCTGTAAAGTTAGCCTTCTGTATGACCATTAACAAAAGCCAAGGTCAGACGTTTTCCAAAGTGGGTCTCTTACTGGCAACCCGACCATTTTCACATGGTCAAGTTTATGTTGCTCTATCGCGCTGCGGAAATTCAAGCGCTATCAAAGTATGGACAGCAGCGGACTTGCAGGTTGACGCAAACAACTATGGAGTCATTGAAAACATCGTTTGGCCAGAAATATTGGACTGAGATCTTCCACAGTTCACAACGTACATGCCATCCAACTTCAACGTCTCATACCCTGAGTGATGGGCCGACAACAAGATCAATGCGGAGCCTCTGCCATCCCTACCCATGGGACCAGTGCACCCTGATAGGATCACCGCGTAGGCTGGATACCCAACTGTGAGGACGCGGCCCTATCACTTTGTTTGCAACCCGCGCATTTGCGCGGGCCGATTGCTAGTTTCTATTACTTTCAGACTGGTCGTGTAAAGGCGCGGGCCCGGCGGCGGCGCGCGTGTGCGCATCGCAGAAAACATTTATGCTGGAAGGGAGTATTTTTTTTTCGAATTACACAGATCTATGCGCATTGTTGAAGCGCATCGATCGGTGTGCAGTACGGTTGCATCTTCGCCGATTCTGGCTGTCCAGTTGGCCGAGCGGGCGCTAACCGCCTGTAACTACTGCCAGAACCACCTGTTAGCGCTATCCGCTGATGTTATTCGCAGCGCACATGTACCTCATATTGCTTTTTGTCCTCTCTTTCAGGAACAAGAACGGCGGTTCCCAACATGTCCACCGGGAAACTTCACCACGGACTTGGAGGATGCGAGGTCCAACCTGTGTGACCCATGTGAAGGAAAATGTCAATGCCAAGCGTCGTTTGGTATATGCAACAAGTGTGGAGCAAGACGCCAACAACGCCATGCGCCGGATATCGCAATCACAACGGAAAGCACAAAGGCTACGCACCGGCAACTGCATATTTCGATCGTTTGCGGATGAAAGCCTCGGTCATGTTCCCACGAGTTACATTGGGAAATGTGATCTAGAATGTGAACATTGTGGAGCCCTACGATGGTCAACCTCTGGTATGATGGAACCGGTTGGCATTTGTTGTCGCAAAGGCAAGATTCGGTTGCCGCTCTTACAACCTCCCCCACAACCACTTCTCCAATGGGTTGAATCCCAAACACCCAGTTCCAAAAAATTTCGTGGACTTTTGCGGCTTTACAATACAGCATTGACCATGGCATCTTCCGGAGTGAAAGTGGACTCATTCGCTAAAGGACCTTAGCAATTTCGAATTCATGGCAAGATCCATCATTATATTGGCGCTCTTTTACCGCCGCAAGGTCATTCGCCAAAATTTGCTCAAGTTTTCATCTTGGATAATGACATACAAATGGATGTCCGTCTTGAAAGCAATTTCACAAAAGAGCTTGATCACCAACTTTTACGGGGATTACAAGATATGTTAATGGTACACAACCCTTATGTGCAAGCATTTCGAGAAGCAGCCTCATGTGGTGGCCCAAATGTAAATGTTTGCTTGCATGCTAGCCCGAAATTGGACATGAGACGGTACAACATAACAAGGTTTCTGAAGTGGCTGCATTCATACCTGAAGATGATGAACCTTCGGCAGCACCAAGAGATGTCATTGTTCGCCGTCGAGATCGAAGAGTTCAAAGAATCCACGAGTTTCATGCCGCATATGATCCCCTACATTTTGTTTTGCCATTTCCAAGGGGAGAACAAGGATGGACCTATAATATTCCTATTGGTGTTGATGCTCCTCGCCAACAACGTTCTGCACAAGTGGAAGATGTTCGCCCTTACCAACGGTCTAAAGCACGTACGGTGATTTCTCCAAAGGACTTTGCTGCTTTCTACCTCATGACACGCAAAGACAACTTTAACCATCTCCAAACAAGAGTATATTGTTGATCAATATACCAAAGTTGAGTCGCATCGTCTGGGCTATGTGCGCACAAATCAGGACAAATTAAGATCTCAATCTTTACGTGGTCTCCAAGACGCCGTTCAAGGAGGTGATTTGGACCCAAACCAAATTGGACGGCGGGTCATTTTACCAGCAAGTTTTACTGGTGGTCCAAGGGACATGATGCAAAAGTATCACGGTGGTATGGCGATTATACGCAAGCGTGGTAAAGCGGATGCATTCATTACAATGACACCAAACCCTAGGTGGAAGGAAGTACAGGATGCATTGCTCCCGAGACAAACCGCTGGTGACCGTCCAGACATTGTTACAAGGGTCTTCAACTTGAAGTTCAAGCAGCTCATGCAAGAATTGACAACCGATGGCGTTTTAGGTCGTGTTGTGGGGCACATGTACGTCATTGAGTTCCAAAAGCCCGGACTACCTCATGCCCACATTCTCATAATCTTTGCCGACGACGACAAATTGAAAACCCCGGATGATTATGATGATCTTATATGCGCCGAAATACCCGATCCAGAAAAGGACCCCGAGTTGTACGAGAATATATGCAACTGTAACATGCATGGGCCCTGTGGGTCATTGAATCCAAATTGTCCTTGCATGCAAGAAGGAGTTTGCAAAAATGGATATCCAAAAGAATTCAGAGAGGAAACAATGGACAACGATAATGGATATCCTTTGTATCGCCGTCGCAACAATGGTCCCACGGTACGTACCCGTTTTGGAATCATTTTGGACAATAGATGGGTCGTACCGTACAACCGTGCTTTGTCACTACTCTACCAATGCCATATCAATGTGGAATTTTGCGCTTCGGTGCAGAGTGTCAAGTATTTGCATAAATACATTTACAAGGGTCATGACCGCGCGAGCCTTGTGGTTGAAGATGAGGACGAGATCGCAATGTTCATTCATGGGCGATATATCTCCACAAGTGAAGTGACATGGCGCATCTTTGGGTTTGATCTACATAACAACGCTCCTAGTGTCATTCGTCTACAAGTACATCTTCCACAAGAGCAATCTATGGTTTTCAATAGCCAAGCAGAAAGGGAAGACTTGGAACAGTTGGCTGAGGAAGGCGGAACAACTACTTTGACAGCCTGGTTGGAAGCCAATGTCAAATATCCCGAAGGGCGGCATTTGTTGTACTCCGAATATGTTGAACAATTTGTTTACAAGAGTACGTTGGCTGGACGCGAGTGGTCCCCACGCAAGCGAAACGTTGGCCAAAATGTAGGTCGCATGTACTTTGTGCCACCATCCGCTGGTGAGCGCTATTTTCTACGCCTACGGTTGAACAATGTCTCCGGTGCAACAAGCTTCCAAGATCTACGAACCTACAATGGTGTTGTACATCCTTCGTTTCATGAAGCATGTCGCCAAAGAGGCCTACTGAATGATGACACCGAGTGGAATAATTGTTTACGAGAAGCTGCGTTGTCACAATCGCCAAGAAGCTTGCGTCGATTATTCGTCACAATACTTGAGTTCAACTCTCCCCAAGATCCATATTCTTTATGGTGCAATCACAAAGCATCCATGCTAGAGGACATTTTTTATCAACTTCAGCAAGAATTTACCAGCAACACTATGCCTTCGGATGCCGTAATTGAAAATATGGGGTTGTGGGAGTTGGAACAAATTCTTCGTGGCCAAGGAAAGTCTTTGCAACAATTCTCTGGAATGCCTATGCCTACAAATCCCGGCCGGAATACCATATCTTTGCTTCGTAGGTGGGAATTGGATTATGACCGTGCCAAGCTTACAAAAAGAGTCGCCTGCGGTGAACCTTTGCTTAACAAAGGCCAACAAAATTTTTATTCAACAATCGTTTCCGCCATGAATGTGGTCAGCATATCAAGGGCCTTTTTTCTACAAAGTGCAGGAGGATGTGGCAAAACATTTGTCTTGAATTTGCTTCTGGCTTATGTTCGTAGTCAGGGTTATATTGCTCTAGCAATGGCAACATCCGGAATGCTTCTTTGCTTTTGGACGGCGGCACTACTGCGCATTCGCGCATGGGCATACCTACAGCACTTGGTGGTTATTCGAGCATTTCTAAACAATCGGAACGTGCTGCTATCATTCGTGAAGCAAATATCATCATTTGGGATGAGGCTCCTATGGCTCACAAAGATGCTCTTCGCGTGGTTGACGAACTTTTTCGAGATCTCATGGATGAACCTACTATACCATTTGGAGGTAAGCTCTTTGTTGCCTCAGGCGACTGGCGACAATTTTGCCTGTTGTAAAGCGGGCGAATCGCGCCGCTATTATCAATGCCACTTGGAAACGTTCCTATTTGTGGAAAGAATTTCAACAATTTGTGTTGACTGAGAATGTCCGCGTACAACAAGCAATGGTGAATGAAGATGCCCGCGAACAGGCCCAATTTGCCAATTGGCTTCTACAAGTTGGTGATGGCACCACTCTCAATCCACTCCCTTTACCTACCCACATGGTACAAAATGGAGATAATTGTCGCAGTTTGGTTCATGCTATCTTTTCAGCGAGACAAGCATCTCATGACCGTTGTATCTTGACACCCAAAAACGAAACGGCGGACACAATTAATGCTATGATTCTGGAATCATTGCCCGGTGATTTACATGTTTATGAGTCAGCTGATTTTTTTGGTAAAGATTCTGAAGCCCAATCCAACATTTACCCAAACGAGTTCTTAAACACCTTACTCCCATCAGGACTCCCACAACATCGTCTCAATCTTAAGGTTGGAGCACCAATAATACTCATCCGCAACTTGAATCGTGCTGCTGGCCTTATGAATGTCACCCGATTGAGTGTTACTTTGTGTCTTCGCTACACAATCCAAGCAACGGTGCTAACAGGAACACACAAAGGAAACCCCGTTTGCATACCCCGAATTAGCCTCACTGTATCTGATGATGATGATCTCCCTATCAAATTCATTCGCCGCCAATTTCCTGTAAAGTTAGCCTTCTGTATGACCATTAACAAAAGCCAAGGTCAAACGTTTTCCAAAGTGGGTTTCTTACTGGCAACCCGACCATTTTCACATGGTCAAGTTTATGTTGCTTTATCGCGCTGCGGAAATTCAAGCGCTATCAAAGTATGGACAGCAGCAGACTTGCAGGTTGACGCAAACAATTATGGAGTCACTGAAAACATTGTGTGGCCAGAAATATTGGACTGAGATCTTCCACAGCTCACAACGTACATGCCATCCAACTTCAACGTCTCATACCCTGAGTGATGGGCCGACAACAAGATCAATGCGGAGCCTCTGCCATCCCTACCCATGGGACCAGTGCGAACCTTGATACGATCACCGCGTAGGCTGGATACCCAACTGTGAGGACGCGGCCCTATCACTTTATACATTTTGTTTGCAACCCGCGCATTTGCGCGGGCCGATTGCTAGTTTCTATTACTTTCAGACTGGTCGTGTAAAGGCGCGGGCCCGGCGGCGGCGGCCGTGTGCGCATCGCAGGAAAAATTTATGCTACAAGGGAGTACTTTTTCTTTCGATTGCATAGATGAATGCGCATTTTTGAGGCACATCGAGCGGTGTGCAGTACGGTTGCATTTTCGCCGATTTTGGCTTTCCAGTTGGCGACGCGGGCGCTAACCGCCTGTAACTACTGCCAGAACCACCTGTTAACGCTATCTGTCGATCTTTCTATTATTTTCAGACTGGTCGTGTAAAGGCGCGGGCCCGGCGGCGGCGCGCGTGTGCGCATCGCAGAAAAAATTTATGGTACAAGGGAGTATTTTTTCTTTCGATTGCACAAATGAATGCGCATTTTTGAGGCACATCGAGCGGTGTGCAGTACGGTTGCATTTTCGCCGATTTTGGCTTTCCAGTTGGCGACGCGGGCGCTAACCGCTTGTAACTACTGCCGGAACCACCTGTTCACGCTATTTGTCGATGTGTGTGTCAGTCAATTTCTGCAAATCCCCTGAAGTTTCCTCCATGTACCAGTATTGGCTTGGAGCAAACTTCCTGCCGGCATTGCATCACTGGTGCAATGGGCCCCCGGTCTGGTGCACCCATTGCTCTTTGTAGGTACTCATTGTGCAACTAGCTTCGACCCCTTTAGATGTAGCCCCTACAGCGAGATGGATGCATTCACCCATCCATGGGAATGGAGGCCAAAGGAGTTCTGTGGCATCCCATGCGGTTGCCATCAGACATCTCTAGGCCAACTCAGTTGCCGTCTCCGGCACCCCAGTCCCCATCTCCGCCCTCCCCGGCACCTCAGTTGCAATCCTCGGCATCAGGGGCACCTCTTCGGGCCTTTGCGGCACTTCCCACCAACCCCAAGACCTTCGATCGCGAAAAGTTGGCCAAGGCTCGTGCATGCCGCGAAGCTCTTCGTGGGGCCCAAGCCCAAGCCAAAGCCAGAGACCCCCCTCCCCCGCGACGCCTAACAAAGGCTGAGCCTCGAGGACCACGACCCTTAACCGCAAAGCAGAGGGTTCGGAAGCTCCTCAAGGCGCGCAAGACCCCTAAAAGTAGGGAAGGCTAACCCACCCCTAACAAAAAAAAACAAAAAAAACAAGAGGTTAGACCTCACATTGCTCTATGTTCTGAAAATACCAGGGCCAAACTGGCCGTAGCCGTGCGCGGCTTTGTTCAGAAAGTGGCACATGTAGCCATGAGTGAGGGCAGCTGTGAGTGTAAAAGTATTTCTACATCAAAGACATTTGACTAACTTCCTTGCATCATTGGTGCGGCACACCCGTGTTGCACACAACATGTGATATTGACCACATCAACCTAAAGCACAAATGCAAAGTTGGGAACCCAAACCTTAAAGCGAGCATGTAAAAGCTATCATGTATCATTTAAATTTTAGTAAAGCGTATGCGGTAACTGTATCCGTAAAAGTAATTGTATTTGCAACCACTATTGCAAAATGTAGCCATGGGTGAGTGTAGCCATGAAGGTAAAATGTGGCACCGAGCGTGGCCATGAGTGTAAAATGTAGCCATGAGTGTAGCCGTTGGTGTGAAATGTAGCCCTACGTGTAGCCCTATGTGTAAATGCCATCCTCTAAAAGGTATCATGTAAAGGGTATGCTGTAAAAGTAATTGTTAAAGTAACTGTACCTACCACCATGAGTGCAAAATGTACCCATGGGTGAGTGTAGCCATGAGTGTAATATGTAGCACTCAGTGTAGCCATGAGCGTAAAATGTAACCATGACCTAAGGCATAAGTGGGCGTAGGCATGTAGCCCGCGTCGCCAATTGGACAGCAAAAACGGGCGAAAATGCAACCGCATGTAGCCGTACGTGTAACCAGGTGTAAAATGGAGCCATTAGTGTAAAATGTAGCCATGGGTGTAGCCATGAGTTTTGAATGTAACCTTGAGAGTAGCGGTTCGCATAAAATGTAGCCCGGAGTGTGGCCATGAGAGCAAAAGGTACCTATGAGTATAGCCGTGAGTGTAAAAGGTTGCCATCAGTGTACAATGAGTGTAGAATTAAATTCAAATCTAAATGTAGCCATGAACTTAAATGCTGAAGCCAACAACATCTATCAGAAAAAATTGGATGCTAGCACCAAATTTTCTACCCGCGCATTTGCGGGGGCTGAAGGCTAGTGACTTCTTAAATCGCTATACCTTTCGCTAGACCACAGGATTCACTCCCTGTTGGTTACATTTTCTATTTTTTTCAGCTCCTGGAGATTTGTGTCCTCCATTGGGAGTATTGCTCTGCCCTGGCCCTTGGTCAGGACGTTTACTAAAACGCTGTTTTTACAGCGATAGCCGTCCGCATTAGAGCATTCAACTGTACCCTAGTGGACAAGCATGTGTGCTCCAGGGACGGAGTCCTGGGTTCAAACCCCATCACCCCCAAAATTTTTACCAAACGTTTTCGTCGCACGCTGGCGACTTTTGAGGAATGCCCCATCGAAGGGACATCATTCACGGTACATTACACTGTTTTTCGAGGGTACCTACAGTGTGATAGGCTTCTATGAACTGATGAGGATGTTTTTGGTAACTTTAATGCATTTTCTGAGGTAATTTTGGAAATATTTGAGCCTTTTTCCTTGGTCCTACTAGCTTAGCTAACTAGTACTCTAGGGGGGAGTAAGAAAAAGTCACTGCCATGTCTTTCTTGGAGGGCTTGATCCAGGCCAAGCCCCCCTTAAAACCCTTTTGTTGATGCTAAGACTAACTTAAGTATTTTTATCACTCTTTTGAAGCTTTTAGTACACGTTCTCAAAGTAACTAGGGTTATAACCCTAGTCCCCCATGAAGTTCACCCCTACCACTCAACTGAGCGGAGGTCTCTTCCTTCATGGAGGATATACCGAAATAAAATAGGCATTTCATGCTTTAGGCCTTGGAGGTTAAGCCTAGTGGTCTCCCACCCCAAGACCCCTATACTCAATTGTCTCTACCACTTATTGTGGTTCTACCTTCTAACTGTTTCTGAATTCAGTTGCTTGGCCAAGTCATAATCTGTGTCTGGCCTAATTCCTATGCCCCACATTCCTAAGCAGCTCCATTTTATCCAAAAGAGTGCAGATGAAGTGCTTGATGCTAACTTGGAGGCTAGCGTCAGGCCAGTTCTCACATAAAATCTTTTGTACTATTCATTTGTGATTGAATCTTTGTATTTAAACCTGCTTTGTCTATCTGCAGCCCTTCTGTGTTACACTGGATTTCAAACTATTCATTGATTCGATCCACATCCTGTTCTTGCTCTGCTTGCTCCTTTGGTTTTGGAATTTCACCATCAAAAACCTGCAGGATTTCATCAAAATCTATAGGGCACTAATCAAGGACATCTTTCTGGATATAATCCTGGATGACTCTGTGCATGCCGATGACCGCCACAAGCCTACGGTAGGCGTCTTTCAGGTCATTCAGGGACGTATTACGTCCAGGCGCGTAGGGAATAGCAATGCGAGAGGGTAATCGGATGTTCGTGCATGTGTGCACGCGTGGCTTGACTTTTGCCTGCAGTTTCGTGAAGGTTGGGGCATCAATGTAGGGTTGTGCGTGCAGGAGTAGTCGGATGAGGAATCGTGTATTCATGAGGACGCACTTCTGGGAAAGTACGGTGTTTACATCCGACAGGATGTGTTGTTTTTCATTCCAACCCCGATCCTTAAAAGGTCCCCTGAGTGTGGCCCACATACCTCCCTTGAACGTGTGGACTTTGTTAAACACATTGCCCAGAATCCTGAACCACAGCTTTTCCATACGTAGCACATTAAAGTGTGAGCAGATCTGCAGGGGGACCATAATCCAGTTTTCCTCCCCCAGTCTGCACATGGTGGCATAGAACTTTTCACAGGCCAAATTTTGTTTGGCCAGGGCACGCACACTGAGGATGTGTTCTGGGAACCGGGCTTCCAATGCCCTGGGTCCTTTCAATTCAACCATCCCCACATATACCGTGCCATACAGAGGACTGAGTATGCAATATATCATATATGCCGGTTTCATGTATGGTGCATGCAGGGCTTTCGACAACGTTACCACCTTTTGTATGTCTGTGTGCGGCGCCAGTGTGAGGATGTCGCATGAGCGTGCAAGGTTTTCCTGATACCTGTCCAGTCATTACTCTGCAGCAACCTTCGGTGCTCTGCAGTCAGTTCATTCCAGGATTCTTGGAACAGGTGGGAGCAGTGTTTATGGTATGGTCGTGGTATTGGGGTGTGTGCCAGCAGAGGTGTTTGCCACGGGTCTTTATACGCATGACTGCACAGAAAGCGGGCAGAGGAAATTGCTTGGCGTGTGTGGCAGGGGATCCAGAGACCGGGAAAAAATAGTACCAGCGTATAGTGATTTTTCGCACTAGGCTGCGGCGTTTGTTGCGTCGTGTGTTGGAGCACGCAGACTGAATGTTCCAGCGCTGGTGCATCATGCAGCGTTCATTGGCCGTAGCCATCAGAAACCCGTGGTGTGTGTGCATGTATTGTGTCATCATGGATGTCCAGCTTACTTTGTCCTCCGGGACACCTACTACAAGCGCACTTCGTGGCAGTTGTGCTCGCACTTTGTGCCATTCTGTGTGTGCTGTGGTATGCTGTACTGTCAATAATACAGTACCTGGGTCGGTATCTGTGTGCACTGTTGTGCGGGCTTGCGCAGTGTCTACAGCGTTGAAAAACACTGCATCTTCTCGCAGCATCGGGGCAAAATCAACGGCAGGGCCATCAATGGCCGTTGTCCCAATCCAGTAGTCTACATCTAACGGGTTGCACCATGTTGTCACCCAGTGGCGGGGCGTGGTCCATGTGTCACCGTGTTTGGCAAGATGTGCAGCAAGGGATGTTTTGTATGCATGCACCTTCTGGTAGAAAACACGAATATGATCTCTGTTCACCGCATCCCAGGTCCATACCTTATGGTGTTGTGTGAAGAAATTTCATAGTCGACGTAGGTGCTGTGTGCGTGTAATCGTGGCGATGTCCTGGGCACATGGGTGCTCGGCGTTGTGTGGTGTATCAAAATCAACGACCAAACATTGTCTAGCCCAATGCATGCTTGCCAAATCCGTGCTCGCTGTGACGCGCTGTGTTTGCTGCTCACGCGAGTTCAAGACCTCCTGCATGTGTTGAACGTGTGTGAGATGCTCTTGCAGGGTGGCCTCCGGCGGCGGGGCCGCAGACCACATGGGCAGTGTGTGTAGGCGTGCCTCAGGAGTTGGTGGCTCAGGGTCACTGATGGCTGAGGATGTAGAAACATCGTCGGCCGGTGGGGGCTTTGGGTTGCGTTGCAGGCGCTTGGCCGCTCTCTGTGCCCTCTGTTTGGATTTTTTTCTTCTCCACGCTTCAATGAGCACTTCACGTTTCTGGGGCATGGATTTGACTGATTTTTTCAAACGCCGGGGCCATCGGTGTTTTTGTTTTGGCTCGCCGGTCTCCGGGTCGCGTTGTGTGTTGTATGTATCATGTGTGTGTGCGTGTGTAACATCCGGTACCAGCACTAAATCATCATAGGAATCATTTTCAGCGTAGCAACGCGGATGTATTGTTCCCGACTGGAGGTGCGTCCTTGGCATTAATGCTCATCCATAGCTTTGTTCTCCGAATTTTTTGACCTTTTCCGTTTCAAGAACTCTTCCGCCTCCTTGCTGTGATCATAGATTTCACACTCCGGGGACCACGTAGTAACCGACCGTTGTTCCGCATTCGCCAAGTGGTACTTCACCACTCCAGCTGCCGTAGTTCTAGAGGTTGTGTCCATGAGAACCCGCCGCACCGAGTATTGTCTGTTCGCATCTCGGTAGCATATCCACTTCTCAACCACGCGTTCTGGGAGCGTAGGATCTGCATTGGGGGCTGCATCGGACGCATTGCGTTTGTTCTTCTCCACCGCAGCGTTTGGCGGTTCCATGCCCGCCTCAGGGACTGTTGTTGGTGCCTTTGGAGGCAACCCACCGCACGAAGAATGTCCGCCAACGTAGATTGAATGTTCGCTTGGTCCACGGTGTATTGCTTTGTGCGGTTTTTCAATTGCGTGTTGGTTGCCTGCGTGACCTTTTCCAATTCGGTGACACGTGCATCCAAAACCTTTGTTTCTGCGTCTGTGTACTTGGCGCCGTTTCGAACACTCTTCTTTGAGGAAGTGGCACGTGGTGCCTTGGTAGACAAATCGGGCTGCTGTCGTTTGGAGGTACCGCGGGATTTTTCGTGTTTGGAGCTTCTGGCACCTTTGTCTTCGGAGACTGGCAATGAAGAGAGGGCTTGACCATCAGCATGTTGTAGCTCACTTGTGTTATTCATGGCGAGTTCCAGATCGTCCTCGTTGGACCAAAACAGTTTAAGCGTGTGTTTGACAATTTCACAATCGGGCTCCTGGTTTGTTGCCAACTGATCGATGACATATGCAACGTTGGAATCACTCCATGCGTAGCCTTTCGGACAACTCACTTGAACAGAGAAAATGCCGTCAATCTCCATAGCCTTGTCGCCGTTGGCAGGGTCCACGTCGGATTCGTCGTCGTGATCATATTGTCCAATTTTTGGATAGATGGCCTTGTCCTCAAAACGGGTGCCGTCCCGTTGGCATTGGTGAAAGATGGCGTAGTTTGCAGACATATGCCCCATGTTTTTGGGTGTGACCATGCATTGTCCGGCTGGGTGGCCTTTGTTCACGCAGTTCCAGCACCACTTGCTGCGTCCAACCTTCCCGTCCTTGTCAACGTCGGAACATCTTTTTTGGCGGTCCGGGCAATCGGCAGCACGATGGTTTTTTCCGCAAACCCAGCATTCGATCTCGTAGCGTCGCGGGGAGCGGGATCTGGAGCGGGACCGGGACCGGGAGCGCCGCTTGCGTCCTCCTTGCGTCTTTTTCTTGCTCTTCTTGCAATTTCGTGTAGTGTGTGTGTCGTTCTTTCCACATTCCTTGCAATAGTATGACTTTTCTTCTTTTGGCATGGTGATAAACAAGGCGTATAGTACGCGTCGTTCAAGGAAATGGCAACGTAGCCGTTTTGTTGGCGTTAGAGATTTTGTGGTTTACGATGACGCAATTCCGGCTCGGCGTCAAAGAAATTGGCTTGGATGGTTCACACGAAGCAGGCACGAGCAAAACTCATCAGTGGTGCATTGAAACCATTGGGCTGCAAAGTATGGACAAAAAATAAATTGTGTGTCCCATGTATTGCATATACGCCTTTCGTCTCACCCGTGTTCATCCTACTCTTAAAACCGGTCATGGCACAACATGCATGTATGTACACAAAAACGTGAGTGACGCTGTCCATGCAGAAAATTACAGTACATCAGCACCTGTGCACTGGGGTCTGCTCCCTGTCTCCCTTGGTGTTAACTACCACCGCTCGTCCCTCATGGAACCAGCGAATCAACACCTTGAAACCTAGAATTCTATGCAATCTGAATTTCTTAAAAAACCGCAAAAGCAAAGAACGCCACCACTGATCCGGGTAGGCCCTCACGCCTAAACCCCAGAGTAGTGATGGTAAGTTATAGGTAACATCCTGTGGACTCAGAGCATAAAGCAGAGATTTGTAAAAAACCAGAAGACCAAACAGATTTCAGGACTGTACGTTCGTTTGGAGAATGGGCATCAACCCATGGTACCCACTCGGCATCAAGGTCATGCACTACACCTTTTCTGTGCAGTGCAAAGTCGTGCACATAGGCATTACTGCGATGTGCCAGAGTTACTGCCGCCTCACCCCGGGTGGTAACATCACCATGGGGTTCCCATTTCAAAGGTATCCCATAAATAATGGAAGTCATCTGTTCAATAATAAACGTCAGCGGCGCCGCAAAACAGGGGGAGATACCAACCAGGGCAACATAAATGTTATCTCTATACCTAGACATGATCACTACTGGCTGTGACAGAGGCATGGGGCCTGCACAGGCAGCCATCTTTACAGTGGACAGAATCTCCCCCACCTTCCCATTCAGAGCATCAAAACTCTCAAAAGACTTCATCACAAGCCGCCTATTTTTCCGAGCGGAATGCCTGACAATGCTCTGCAGTCTACGTCCCTCAGCCCCATCCCATGGGGCAGTGTTGATAAACTGAAAGGTTCTGTCTGCAACAGTGGCAGTGGCAAAACTTATGTCTGATGGAGACCACCAGCCTGTAAACCCGGATTGACATAGGGCCTCTGGAGTCGCCTGGTGGTCTTTTTTGGCGACAAACATGTCATGCGCCAAGATTTCTGCACCTGGGTGGTGACACACCACCTTCGGAGCCCCAAGAATATCACAACATACAGCAACACCTGTCTCCTGAGAATATGTGGCGCAGGCTGCATTCATGGATACCTGGACCTGTGAAAAGTGCTCACCAAAAAGACTGGTAAGCTCTCTCCAGCAGGCCCGGATTTCTGCAATTTGAGCAGACAGGAACTCACCAATCGGTATCCCTTTTGCTCCTTGGCCTAATATAACAGGGCCAACAATCAAAAACACACTCTCAGCCATATCAATCTCTACAAAACGTAGCACCTCCGACTCTGAAAGTGTAACAACGGACTTCGCAGAATTTTTTGCAAACCTTTCCAGATCTTTCTCCAGGCCCTTGGCAATGCTAAACCACATTGTGGATCCCGGCGACTCAGCCCGTGCCCTACCCACAGCCCACCTGATCGCTGTCAGCGCCTCTGAACGCTCAATCTGCTAGAACATATCGTCCATATCCCGCTCCCTGAAACTCACTGCGTCACCGTGGGAAGCAAACCTGTGCACTGCTTTCATCCGGTCACGTACGCCTAGCATGTCAAGAAAGCCCAAGCTCACTCCAGAACCATACAGGTGCGCGCACAGAAGTTGCAAGCACCGCCGTTGTGTCAGCTTAGGCGAGCCCGCGCATACGCACGCACACCTTGCCGAGACACATCTCAAGTTGAGACCTCATTTGTGATACACCTGGGAGTTTGTTATGGGATCAAACTTGGGTCAAGCATTGTTTGAGTTCCCATTTGCATCCTCGACATGATTGTGGCGCAATGTGCTCTTCCTTAGATATTGCGTGCCAGCAAATTCAATTCACAAAGGGCATACAACTTTCTGCGCACGAGTGGTCATTGTTGAGAACCACTCCCTGGGACACAAAGCAAAGAGCCCGCATCTTGTGCGAACCAACTTGGGCCTCAATTAGTTTCCATACGCACAAACCACAAACAAAAACAAAACATTGCTCGCGGCAAACGTATGCACGACGTTGTCGCCTAGTTTTGGTGTTTCGTAATGGGATTAGGTCACTTGGAATAGAATTTCCCGAGTCTTCATGCTGGCAAGGCATTTTTTGATGACAATTAAGTTACTCTCCGGGTAACGTGTTCACTGATTGTACGTAGGTCACATTCGATTGTTTTTTTTTTTGGAAACACTGCAAATTCAACAAAGTGAGCGGCCAGATCACGGACATGTGCCACATTCGAGTGTTGATTAGCGGCACAGAAGTTAGTGCAAGGAGATGCGTGGCAAGCATGGCAGAACCAATTGGGGATCTGGAGTGTTTGTCATGATGAGAGACTAGACACTGTAGTGAGCATGATGCAAAGCGAAGAACATAAAACAATGTGTCTTGCAACCCATAACTTTGGAAGCGCCCAAAATGCGCAAGAAAGCCTTCGGGCATGACATGCTCACTCTCAATGTTAGTCAATGGTTTGCAGCGCCACCCTTTTAGTTGTGGTCTCCGGGGGGGTGTTGAAAACGAGAAAGAGGGCGCTAGCAAGCACGCAAGGTGAAAAATTTCATGAGCAGAATTCCAAAAGGCTGTGTACAGAGGAAGACAGTGCACTGTGCGCTCCAGGTGTAGTCGTCGGGAAACCTTTACTTTCAAACTATATGGCACCTGGCTGTTCCTGGTACACATACCCCAGCCCCTTCTGTCTCTCACCTCGTATACAAATAGGCCGGGCTCACACACAGGCCCCATAAACCATGCATACAGGTCGTCTCACCCTCATACTCACCACCATGTACAGACACAATTGGTGTACGACGGTGCCTACTGTAGAGTCATGTGATCGGTCCGTACAGACAGGCGTAGCATATGCTGTCCTGTAACCAAAACAAGACAAAGCCAGCATCAGAAAAAATTCACCCGGGTTCCGGGACACTCACCGGACCACTCCCTCCCCACCTCATCAAGCCCCTACCAACAGAAAAAATAGGCCAGTCACTGACCCAGGGTCAAGCGGTCCTGCATGTGCGCCCTGACCCGCCCTGCTCCCTCTATACCACTCCCTGCTGTGCACATCACATGAAGTCATGGGCTCGCACAAGGCACTAATAATGCGCGCATCATAAACAAGGCGCATCAGTCACAAAACATCCACCGCCACAGCGACCAGCAACATCATACAGTCGACGCCCTCCCAACAGCCATATCCCAGCCAATATCTCATCACGTAACAAAGCAATGCTCGGTCCAAATGCACTCGGGTGCCCACAGAAACAACCTCGCCCTGAACAAGCGCTCTGCCCTGCTTATACTAACGTTCCACTACAGCCTCTGGAAACCATTTCCGGAGGGCATGCTGGGTGCAGAACCTATCCACCTGTGGTGTCCACCAGCGATGAGAGTAGCCATGCTACCCCAGGCCCCAAAGAAAGGAAGGAAAATTTGCATACACAATGCGCCACAGAAGCGCAAACCAGAACGACTTCTGCAGCACGGAAGGAAACTGCGCCTGCATCACAAGCCCCGCATTCGGAGCTGAAGCAGGCAACCACCTGGTGTAATAAGTTGGGGCATTTGGGCGTCTCAGAAGCTTTCTGGAGGATCTCTACTAGACCTCCCAGAGCTTCAAGCTCCTAGAACACTAGGATATTTGCTCATATTTGGCTCATATTCCAAGCCTATAGCTTACTGTTAGAGTCTATAGCTCCTAGGTACACTGCAGAGAGGAGAGATCCAGGATACATTAATAACCATACATGAATAATCACTTTTTGATATGCTTATAATGTGACATCATCATGTTTTATGCTATTTTAGAAGGTTCTAATGTATTAGAAGCTATTCTAAAGCTATTTCGAAGCTTCAGATGGCCTGTTGCGACTGTCGCCGTGTTTTGTCGCCGGCAGTGATTTACGTAACCTTGGCAGTGCCTGTGACAAGATAGACGACCCAGAACGTTGCTAGAATATAGGTTTTATTGCCCTTTTAATGAGAACTTATTGTTACATCAATTGTTTTGTTATTTAGGCATGTGAACCCGTATTACTGGACCAGCCAGTTGGTCCAGCTCAATGTCCGTTCACGACTTCGTCTTTTCGCTGTTGCCTACTTTGCGCTTGCCAAGGGAATCAATTGGAATGGGGAATTTCATTGAAAACAACCTGATGTTGAAGTGCAAGACAAGGACAAAAGGGTTTCATGTGCACCCTAAGTACAAGCACAATACAGTCCAGTAATCCAGAGTTCCAGCAGGTCGACGACGACAAGGACGACGAGCAGCAGCTGGGCCAGCGTACGCTGTTCAAGTAAAGTGAGTTCCTTGCTTGAATTTATTCAAAAGTTGAAGAAACGTTGACACCTTTGAGGTATACTTCCGTGTACCTCCATAGAAGCTTCGAATAAATTCGAAAACTCGAAGATCGCAGCGTCAGGCGCGCTGCAGCGACGACAATGACGTCAAAGGCCGCAGAAGAGTTCGAAAAGACGACAAGAGGGTTTATTTCAGTGAGTTTGGAGAAGATCCTAAAGGATTTTAAGTTGACAAGAAGTTTCAAATATGTGATGAACTCGGACAACTCAAGGCGGCTTGCAGGAGCTTCAGCGGCGACGAAAACGACTTCTACCACGACGACGTGTTGCGAGAGCGCTGCCAACGAGCTATTGCAGGCTCTCTTCAGGCTCTTTGAGGCCTAGAGCCATTGATTGTGTGGCTTTTGTGTGCTCCTTTTGCAAACTTCTTGTGGTGCATTTTCAAGGCTTATCTTCTCCTTGCTTACGGACCTTCAAGTGACCCTCTGTCAAGGGAAGGGACTAGAGGGACGGTCCGTGACTATAAATCCCCTCCCCAGTCACAGTGCACCCTCCTTGGAGCCCAAAAGCTTTGAATTCTTTATCATTTCTTGCATCTCTTGGATGTTTCCAAAGGCCAAAAATGTCGAAAATGGCCTAACTCATTTCACGCATAACTACGCGCCAGTGCGTCGAATCGCGCTACCGAAATCGCCATTAAAAAGTAGAGCTCGCTAGCTTTCAAATGCGACTCTCACTTTGTTTGATCTCCTCAAGGGCTTTTTTTTGTGATTTTTTCAGTATTGCCCATTAAACCCCTTTTTGCCCAACCCTCTAAAACACTCCAAAATGACGTTTGGTGTTTCACGCGTATCTTCGTGCCACTGCGCTGAAAAACCAAGCATTTTTCGAAAGTACACTGCAGTACGCTTCTATTGCACATTTCACTTTCTTGTAATCAATTTTTTGTTCTATTTTTCCCATCGCCAACAACTTCACCCATGGACCACCCTTTGAGAAACCCGTTAAAAGTGCCTTTTGTGCTTCCTTCATATCTCCCGGAGAAAAAAGGTTTGACGTTCGACATTATTTTTCTAAACAACACTGAAGTACGTGCTTTCTAACCCTGAGTCACTTTCATTTTGGAAAATTGAGAATGGCTATGGTAAAATTGCAACAAGTTACCACACAAACCACTTGGAGAAAAAACATGAAAAATGATATTGGAGGTTTAATCATTTCTCTGGGACCACGGTGAGTCCGAACCTGAACCAAGGTGTTTTACAAACACTGGAGCATGGAGTTTCGAAAACATGTTTACTTTGAATTGCTGTGGTCAAGAATATATTTTTCCCATGGTGGTGAACTTAGTGCATGAAAGCATGTTTTCACACCTTTGGGTCATGATGCTACATGAAAAAGACCTTTCTCAGAGCGTATGGTGAGTTGAATGGTGATCAGAACCGTTTTGGAAAGGTAATGGTGTCTGGTTCGCAGATATCCAATCATTGGATTTATTGAAAATGGGATGACGGTGAAAAAGTTCTTTTTCTCTATGCTTTTTTGATGGTTTTTCAGCATGTGTTGCATGTGAGATTCATGTGTCTCCCCCAAACTTCTATTTCTCTTAACCTATGATGAGTTGGAGCAACCTGAAATATGTTTCGAAAACGTGAGGACATGCCGCACACAGTGCAGATTTTCTTTTTTTTGACATCGCAGCAACATAGTACAGAAAAATGGTGCAAACGTCGGGCATTTTTGAAGAAAAACAGGTTTTTGACATCAATGTTTTGCAAAACCATTCGCGAATCTTTGGTCTTCTAACCTTGAATCATTGCATGATATTGCAGTTTGTGATTATTTGCATCAGTTTTGATTCATTCTGACTCCCCTGAGCCTAGGCAGAAACGTAGATACCTTAGAAATTACTTAGACACACAATAAATAGTGAAACATTTTTGTTGTCTTTTTTCGGCCAAAAAACAAACTTGGTCCCAACCATTAACAGACCGCTTGCGACCGCCACATTCACCATCCTATCCGCTCGGAGACTCCTCCAAACCTAGGGCCCTGATTACAGGGTACCCGATGGTGCGTAGGGCCCACCAGTTGGACATTGTCCCGGTAGCCGCGCAGACGGAGTTTGGGCCGTGCTGTGAAATAGGGTGTGAGCAAAAGGCGGAAAAGATGACTCAATGTAGGAGCACGCAAGTGAAACATTGAAAGACCGCACTGGACCAAACCATTGGCATTGACCTCTCTCGGGGTCCTTGTGACCATTTTCCGATGAGAGAGGTTCGTGGTGGTAACTGGTCGCGGAAGAAGCTTGCAAAACTTACTCTTACTTACTTACTCCAGCTTGCTAGCTAGCTAACTAGCTAGTGTAGGAGGTGCATTGATTTTATGGTATTACCCTAATGCTAACGGTGGGCTGTTCACTCAACTTAATGTCTCTGGTCCTCCCCCTGTAGGGCAGGGTGGTGAGGAGAAGCGCCGCAAGGCGCTGGTACTGTAATAGAGGTATCCGTTCCAGTAGGTGCAGGCCGGAACGTTAGCGTGCAATGCCATTGAACCGATTTACATCTCTTTACCCTACCGCCCGACATAGTTCAATGTAGTTCTGAGCACGGTCCTTGCCATCTCATGGGTTGCCGAGACTTTGCATAGACTACATGACTTCCGGTCACAGTCCGGCACTTTTGCGTGTGCTGAGACGCCTTTCCGGAAGCCTGAATTTGTCCACGTATTTCATTTGAGCACAATTGCATTTGAGCTAGGAAGTGATTTGTCCTCATTTCACTTCACCATGCATCTCATCCTTCACTGCATGGCCGTCAAGGCAAGCGTTTGACTAGTGCCGTAATCTACTCTCCATTCGGATTGCATTTCATTCATTTCGTTCAGAAAGGTCACTCATTCATTGCATTTCACTTTGCAAATGTTTCGTTTCATACTTATTGCATTACTTCCTTATTCAATGGGCTTGCCCTAAACGGTCAACATGCAATAGGGTCCGTAATTGATCTGCCCTTCGTAGTTGTATGAGCACCTTTTGCTCAATAGACCCCGTGTTTTGGATCGCAGCGACGAACAATCAATTCGTATCCACTCAACTTTTAAACATAACTGCAAGTTGTGAGGAATGAATCGCTTTTCCAACCCTCGCGATCAATGACCTAGGTCATTTGGTCTAAAGAGCTAGTTTATCCTCAAAATTGCTACCCAACCACTACGGGTACGTTCCGCTTCGTTAACTTTCGCTAGATCGCCTGGTACAGCCTCAATTACGGGGTGAGTGCTCAATTGAGTGTCCAAAATCTACAACATCACATAGTCTATCCCCGCCACCAGACCATCAGATTCATGACAGACCTAATTGGATTTTTCTTACACATTCCCTGCTTCATCACACTACACATACAGCACACAAACAAACACATACCATGCGTCATTTGATTATTCCATTTGCTGACTTGGATATCACACTTTGAGGAATTGCTATAGTACCACATCCATCACATCTTTGCCTACGAGCCAATTTCTAAGTCGTTTCCTTCGTGTAGATAGTCAGTGTCCGCTTACAGGAGCCGGCATTGGTCTCACCCCGCCACATCTTTGTTGTGTAACACAAGTGAACAGGTTTAAGCTTGGTCACTTAGGCTGTGACTTGGCCAATGCATTCCGCGATGTGTTAGTGAAGAGCCCTACGCCGGTAGCCACTGAGACCAGCAGTGCACTACGGTAGGCTCATTGAAAAGGATTATCGAAAGGAATCGAAAGCCTACAGTAATGGGCTTCTACGCTCGCGCGGGTAGATAAGTACTTTCCCTGCAGTGGGATAGACCCCTTCTCTTGCGGTAGAGATAGATGACGGAGTTAAGCTCCACGAGGATAGCCTGAATCCTGCAATTCAGTTGAGCGGAATTCACTCTTCATGTACGAAGACAGGCCCCCGCACGGATGGCTTTGTATAACCATCTGCTGGGCAAGGGGCTCGCCGTAATTATTCTTCCGGTAAGGTACAGAACACAGTTTGACTACAATAGCTTTTTCGGAGATTTACTACTTCTACTTGTTTGACACAACCTGACAATGATGACAATGTATTAGGCAGTGGTGACCCTCCGGTCGTGTAGGATATCCGTCGGCTCGCACTAGAGCTGAACGGCTTTCCATGAAAGATTCGCCCTTTCAACTTTTTCTCAGGTATTACTTACCTACTTCGTTTCCAACCAACCCCAGGGGACCAACCCACCCCTGACCGTGAACCCAACCCCTACATTCACATACAATTCATTGGTTTTGTCATCTTTAGCACTTGGCCTCAACCCATACATCTTCTTTCTCCGAATTTACATGATGATCACACTTCTACATTTTCACCTTTTCGTGCAGATTTTTTCCTTTGGTGATCGAAGTTATTTAGCACATTTGTACAGCAATCAGTATTCCCGCTAGCTTCATATCTCATTAGATTCCTGTGGGCTATGTCCTATTGATGATCATGGTACATAATGCTGTATGTAGCCCAATAAGATCGCGATGCATATTGCTTTCTGCTGCCGTGAGGGAATATTGATTCTTTTGTACATGATTTCTGGGCATGTTAGGTAACTGATGTTTCAGCTTTGTTTCAGCGATCGTTGACCTAGGTCATTTGGTCTAAAGAGCTAGTTTATCGTCCAATTTGCTACCAAACCACTACGGGTACGTTCCGCTTCGTTAACTTTCGCTAGATCGCCTGGTACAGCCTCAATTAGTGGGTGAGTGCTCAATTGCGTGTCCACAATCCACAACATCACATAGTCTATCCCCGCCACCAGACCATCAGATTCTTGACAGACCTGATTTGATTTTTCTTACACATTCCCTCCCTCATCACACTACACATACAGCACACACACAAACACATACCATGCGTCATTTGATTATTGCATTTATTCATTTGGATAACACCCTCTGAGGAATTGCTGTAGTACCACATCCATCACATCTTCGCCTACGAGCCAATTTCTAAGTCGTTTCCTTGGTGTAGATAGTCAGTGTCCGCTTACAGGAGCCGGCATTGGTCTCACCCCGCCACATCTTTGTTGTGTAACACAAGTGAACAGGTTTAAGCTTGGTCACTTAGCTTGTGACTTGGCTAATGCATTCTGCAATGTGTTAGTGAAGAGCCCTACGCCGGTAGCCACTGAGACCAGCAGTGCACTACGGTAGGCTCATTGAAAAGGATTATCGAAAGGTATTGAAAGCCTACAGTAACGGGCTTCTACCCTCGCGCGGGTAGATAAGTACTTTCCCTGCAGTGGAATAGACCCCTTCTCTTGCGAAAGAGGTAGATAACAGAGTTAAGCTCCACGAGGATAGCCTGAATCCTGCAATTCAGTTGAGCGGAATTCACTCTTCATGTAGGAAGACAGGCCCCCGCACGGATGGCTTTGTACAACCATCTGCTGGGCAAGGGGCTCGCCGGAATTGGTCTTCCGGTAAGATACAGAACACAGTTAAAACAACGATGGCATTTTTTTGAGATTTGCTACTTCTACTTGTCTGAGACAACCTGACAATGATGACAATGTATGAGGCAGTGGCGACCTTCCAGTCGTGTAGGATATCCGTCGGCTCGCACTAGAGCTGAACGGCTTTCCATGAAAGATCCGACCTTTCACCTTTTTTTCACTTAGTACTTACATACTTCATTTCCAACCAACCCCAGGGGACCAACCCACCCCTACCCGTGGAGACAACCCCTACATTCGCATACAATTCATTGGTTTTGTCATCTTTAGCACTTGGCCTCAACCCATACATCCTCTTTCTCCGAATGTACATGAAGAACACACTTCTACATTTTCACCCTTTCGTGCAGATTATTTCCTTTGGTAATCTAAGTTATTTAGGACATTTCTACAGCAATCAGTATTCCCGGTAGCTTCATATCTCATTAGATTCCTGTGGGCTATGTCCTATTGAGGATCATGGTACATAATGCTGTATGTAGCCCAATAAGATCGCGATGCATATTGCTTTATGCTGCCGTGAGGGAATATTGATTCTTTTGCACATTATTTCTAGGCATGTTAGGTATCTGATGTTTCAGCTTTGTTTCAGCGATCATTGACCTAGGTCATTTGGTCTAAAGAGCTAGTTTATCCTCCAATTTGCTACCGAACCACTACGGGTACGTTCCGCTTCGTTAACTTTCGCTAGATCGCCTGGTACAGCCTCAATTAGTGGGTGAGTGCTCAATTGCGTGTCCACAATCTAAAACATCACATAGTCTATCCCCGCCACCAGACCATCAAATTCATGACAGACCTAATCGGATTTTTCTTACACATTCCCTCCTTCATCACACTACACATACAGCACACACACAAACACATACGATGCGTCATTTGATTATTCCATTTGCTCATTTGGATATCACACTTTGAGGAATTGCTGTAGTACCACATCCATCAAATGTTTGCCTACGAGCTAATTTTTAAGTCATTTCCTTCGTGTAGATAGTCAGTGTCCGCTTACAGGAGCCGGCATTGGTCTCACTCCGCCACATCTTTGTTGTGTAACACAAGTGAACAGGTTTAAGCTTGGTCACTTAGCCTGTGACTTGGCTAATGCATTCCGCGATGTGTTAGTGAAGAGCCCTACGCCGGTAGCCACTGAGACCAGCAGTGCACTACGGTGGGCTCATTGAAAAGGATTATCGAAAGGTATCGAAAGCCTACAGTAATGGGCTTCTACCCTCGCGCGGGTAGATAAGTACTTTCCCTGCAGTGGAATAGACCCCTTCTCTTGCGGTAGAGATAGATGACGGAGTTAAGCTCCACGACGATAGCATGAATCCTGCAATTCAGTTGAGCGGAATTCAGTCTTCATGTAGGAAGACAGGCCCCCGCATGGATGGCTTTGTACAACCATCTGCTGGGCAAGGGGCTCGCCGTAATTGGTCGTCCGGTAAGGTACAGTAACAGTTCTACTACGATGGCATTTTTCGGAGATTTACTACTTCCACTTGTTTGAGACAACCTCACAATGATGACAATGTATGAGGCAGTGGCGACCCTCCAGTCGTGTAGGATATCCGTCGGCTCGCACTAGAGCTGAACGGCATTCCATGAAAGATCCGACCTTGCAACTTTTTTTCGCTTATTACTTACCTACTTGGCTTCCAACCAACCCCAGTGGACCAACCCACCCCTGACCGTGGACCCAGCCTCTACATTCACATACAATTCATTGGTTTTGTCATCTTTAGCACTTGGCCTCAACCCATACATCTTCTTTCTCCGAATGTACATGATGAACACACTTCTACATTTTCACCCTTTCGTGCAGATTATTTCCTTTGGTAATCTAAGTTATTTAGGACATTTCTACAGCAATCAGTATTCCCGCTCGCTTCATATCTCATTAGATTCCTGTGGGCTATGTCCTATTGAGGATCATGGTACATAATGCTGTATGTAGCCCAATAAGATCGCGATGCATATTGCTTTATGCTGCCGTGAGGGAATATTGATTCTTTTGTACATGATTTCTAGGCATGTTAGGTATCTGATGTTTCAGCTTTGTTTCAGCGATCATTGACCTAGGTCATTTGGTCTAAAGAGCTAGTTAGTCCTCCAATTTGCTACCGAACCACTACGGGTACGTTCCGCTTCGTTAACTTTCGCTAGATCGCCTGGTACAGCCTCAATTAGTGGGTGAGTGCTCAATTGCGTGTCCACAATCTACAACATCACATAGTCTATCCCCGCCACCAGACCATCAGATTCATGACAGACCTAATCGGATTTTTCTTACACATTCCCTCCTTCATCACACTACACATACAGCACACACACAAACACATACGATGCGTCATTTGATTATTCCATTTGCTCATTTGGATATCACACTTTGAGGAATTGCTGTAGTACCACATCCATCAAATGTTTGCCTACGAGCTAATTTCTAAGTCATTTCCTGCGTGTAGATAGTCAGTGTCCGCTTACAGGAGCCGGCATTGGTCTTACTCCGCCACATCTTTGTTGTGTAACACAAGTGAACAAGTTTAAGCTTGGTCACTTAGTCTGTGACTTGGCTAATGCATTCCGCGATGTGTTAGTGAAGAGCCCTACGCCGGTAGCCACTGAGACCAGCAGTGCACTACGGTGGGCTCATTGAAAAGGATTATCGAAAGGTATCGAAAGCCTACAGTAATGGGCTTCTACCCTCGCGCGGGTAGATAAGTACTTTCCCTGCAGTGGAATAGACCCCTTCTCTTGCGGTAGAGATAGATGACGGAGTTAAGCTCCACGACGATAGCCTGAATCCTGCAATTCAGTTGAGCGGAATTCACTCTTCGTGTAGGAAGACAGGCCCCCGCATGGATGGCTTTGTACAACCATCTGCTGGGCAAGGGGCTCGCCGTAATTGGTTGTCCGGTAAGGTACAGTAACAGTTCTACTACGATGGCAATTTTCGGAGATTTACTACTTCTACTTGTTTGAGACAACCTCACAATGATGACAATGTATGAGGCAGTGGCGACCCTCCAGTTGTGTAGGATATCCGTCGGCTCGCACTAGAGCTGAACGGCATTCCATGAAAGATCCGACCTTTCAACTTTTTTTCACTTATTACTTACCTACTTGGCTTCCAACCAACCCCAGGGGACCAACCCACCCCTGACCGTGGACCCAGCCCCTACATTCACATACAATTCATTGGTTTTGTCATCTTTAGCACTTGGCCTCAACCCATACATCTTCTTTCTCCGAATGTACATGATGAACACACTTCTACATTTTCACCCTTTCGTGCAGATTTTTTCCTTTGGTGATCTAAGTTATTTAGGACATTTCCACAGCAATCAGTATTCCCGCTAGCTTCATATCTCATTAGATTCCTGTGGGCTATGTCCTATTGAGGATCATGGTACATAATGCTGTATGTAGCCCAATAAGATCGAGGTGCATATTGCTTTATGCTGCCGCCCTGGAATATTGATTCTTTTCTAAATGATTTCTGGGCATGTTAGGTAACTGATGTTTCAGCTTTGTTTTCTAGAGATAGTAAGAAAGTATGAGTAAAAAGGTTGGTAATGACGGACTATATCTTTCAACGCTTTTTTGGTTGAAGTATTAGTATAAATCCCCATACCCCCAGACCCTTAGCCCACGCAAACTGCACCCTGCTTTTCACCTCAGGGGCGGCATTTGTGTGCAAAAAAAAAGACGCCAGGTTTCTGCGTGTTTCCACCTGAAAATTGAGAATTAAAAAACGGAGGAATCTCAAATATGTTTTTTTAGGCTATCAGCGGAATGCAAGTAGTCAGAGGTATGAAAAGTACGTTCTTTTTGGCATGTTGAGTGCGCGAGGCCTCGCGCACTCAATTATGCAGAATGTGTATTTCCCAATTGTCCTGAATAAACAGTATTCCATGCCAAATGAGGCTCTGATGTCTTCATGGGTGCCTCATGGTGTACCGTTCGGGTCATGTCAGCAGCAAGAGTGGTCAATCAATGGACGTTTTTGGTACACACGATGCACTATGTAAGGGGTAATAGATCTAAAAAGGCGGGTTGCCCTCAGTCTTTGCTAAACACACGATTTTCAGTTAGTTTACCTACAAATGAGGTGCCCAGCCTCCCAGCCTTTGGGGCTGTACAACAGTTTGTCAGAAGCGCTAGGTCGCTGGACGTATGAAGCAAGTGCTCTAGAGGAGGATAGTCTAATCGCTACTCTTGAGCTCACTGGTTTCACAGGATTCCAAAGGGGAGGAATCTCAGAAAGCCTTTCGGAGGCTATCGGCAGAATGCAAGTAGTCAGGGGTATTCAAAAACCCATGCTTCTAGCATGTTGAGTGCGCGAGCCCTCGCGCACTGAGTGTTCCGCTGTGTAAGTCTTTAACCCATATTGAATCTTGCAGTTTTGCTTTTGCTCCATCCTTGCTTCATGCCACTTCCGATGTCAAAACGTGATCTCAATAAAGCCTGAAAATATCACTCCAGCTGGCTGAGTGCGCGAGGCCTCGAGCACTCGGCATCCCATGATAAGTATTTGTTCATGTGGACATTTACAGGATGTGTGAATGGCGCCCATCTTTAATAGTTTTTCAGACGATTCAAAAATTGTTATTCTTCAAATTAGCCAACAAAATCTTTTTTCGGGGAAAATGACCAGTAAACCCTCTGATTTTGGACTAAAAAAATGGTTATTTGACCCCCCTAAAAACAGCAGAAAATGGGCAAAACTGATGAAAAATGCGTTTTTTGGGAGGGTTCGAAAAACAGTATTTTCAAGATGGCAAAAAAAACTATTTTTTTCGCTGACAAAATCTAGGTGTTTAGGTGAAAAAAAGGGGGTGCAGTTTGCGTGGGCTAAGAGACCGCTCAATCCCCATGTCTGGGATAAGAAAGAGCAGATCCGGGTCAGATGAGCTCATGCCCTCATTGTGACTGCTCCCCCCCCCCCACACACACACTTTGAGTTATGCCTACGCGCTAAACTAATCAACAGTTAGTCATTACTGATGCTGCCTCGGTTTCTCTGTCCATGTAATGCAGGCCAGGAAACCCATTGCATCAAAATGGTACCACAATGCATCCATTGCATTAGGTAGCCACATGTAATGTTCCATTGAGTAAGGTGGTATATCCTCTCTTTGAGTACGAAGACAAGTATGTCAATAGACAGCTTGGGCAGAGCTTGAATTTCCGGTTGAACCCCACATGTTGCATTTCATGCTCAATTGTTGTTGAGTTTCCGTATAGCTCATTGTAATTTATACGTATACACCCAGGTGCATTACACTTACCCTCAACTTTTGCGTGAAGATTTAGGTTATCAGTGTTCATCCTTTGTATGCTAGCTTTTTGCTGAGTGTTTCTCATGTTTCTTTTTGAGCCCTACCATACTCAATACTTAGGAACTTTACCCTCTTAGGTAGAGATGTATCTTTACCCCTAGGAAGGGGGTACTAAGACACTACAATAAACACTCAGAACATTCAATATGAGCGTTCCCTATGCCCATACCCCTCCTTATGTTAGATTATCAGCTTGTCATGAACATTCTTAGCGAATGTGCATGACACTTAGGAAGGGGCTGTAAGAAGTTGGGGCATTTGGGCCTCTCACAAGCTTTCTCGAGGATCTCTACTAGACCTCTCAGAGCTTCAAGCTCCTAGAACACTAGGATATTTGCTCATATTTGGCTCAAATTCCAAGCCTAAAGCTTACTGCTAGAGTCTACTGCTCTTAGGTACGCTGCAGAGAGCAGAGATCTAGGATACATTGGTAACCATACATGAAGAATCACATTTCATATGCTTATAATGTGATATCATCATGTTTTATGCTATTTTAGAAGGTTCTAATGTGTTAGAAGCTATTTTGAAGCTATTTCGAAACTTCAGATGGCCTGTCGCGACTGTCGCTGTCTTTTGTCGCCGACAGTGATTTACGTAACCTTGACAGTGCCTTTGACAAGATACACTACTCAGAAAATTGCTAACATATAGGTTTTATTGCCTTTTTAATAAGAATTTATTGTTACATCAATTGTTTTGTTTTTTGGGCATGTGAACCCGTATTCCTGGACCAGCCAGTTGGCCCAGCTCAATGTTTGTTCACGACTTCGTCTTCTTGCTGTTGCCTACTTTGTGCTTGCCAAGGGAATCGATAGGAATGGGGAAATTCATTTAAAACCATTTGATTTTGAAGTGCAAGACAAGGACAAAAGGGTTTGATCCGCACCTTAAGTACAAGCACAATGCATCTGGACCATTCTGCCTCCTCAGGAGAAAAGAAATTGAGGTCAAGCACCACTCCCTTCCAAAGCAGCCGCAGGTCCCTAGTAGGGGGTATCGATGCCCCACACCACTGCACCGTGGCCACTGGCACCTCCCAGTCATGTGGGACCTGGTACATTGACCGCATCATCTCGAAAATAACAGGGTGGATAACTGCCGCCAGAGCATCTCTCATATTGACCATAAATATATACACATTGTCCCCAAATCTCGCCAGGAACACCAAGGGCGCGCGCAACTCTGACTCTGGAAACTTGCTGCCCAGCTCACCAAGAATGAACTCCATGGGTCGAAACAGCGACAGGAAATCAAGAACCCTGGATTTGTCCCTTTTGGGTGTCTGTTTGACGATATGCTGGACACGCCCCCCAGAGGCACTGTTCCAAGGTACAACACCCAGGACCAGGACATCCTGACCTCCCACAGACACCCACGCAAGCAGTTGATCGGCTGGGGACCACCATCCCCGTAGGCCTTGGGCACGCATGCGGTCAGTGTCAGTCCAGAAGCGGTCTCGGAAAGGCCATACATCTTCAAATAGCTGATGCGTAGCACCCTAATGAAAACAGACAAGGGATTCAGCACCAGTTAGAACAACAGTAACCCTTTCCGGTAACTTCAGACCATCGACCCTGTGTTGCCATGCATCCTGACGCTGACACCGTACCTCAGATTCAGCAGAGAAAGTCATATGTTCAGAGTACATAGCCCAAGATTCCGCTATATGGGCTGCCAGATGCCCACCTATGGGCAGTCCTTGCTTGCCCTGCAACAAAACCACCATACCACACACCACCAGGGTGTTTTCGAGGAGGTCCCAGCGGACAAATTTCAGGACCTCCTCCTCAGTGAGGATCCAAAATTCCTCAGAAGTAGACCCCCCGATCCTGTCCAGCGTCTTGTCATCCCCTTTTTGCAATGCAAACACCATATTTTTCTCCCGTCGCGTCTTTTTAGCAACATCCATGGCATGTGAGATGGCAGCCAGGCAGACTTCCCTATCTAGCTCCCAAAACATATCATCCTCCAGAGGCCGTACACTGGATCTCAGCCCCTGCGCCTTTGAGACCGCACAGACCAGGTCTCTCACCCCAATCATCACAGGAAGCGCTAGGGACGCTAGTGTCGTATACATCTCATGCAACAACAACCTCGGAGTCCTGCCTACAAGCTTGGCCAGGCTTTGGGCTACTACATTGGTAAAAGCGAACGCATCACGCCACTCAATTATGGGGGGTACCGCCACGTCTTTAGATCGCCACTTAAGGAGCGCAAAGGCTGATGGGGGCTGGGGACGCCGCAAGCCACGTACACAAGGCCGCCCTGTCCCTTTGCCTCCCTGAGTCACGTCGGTGTCGCCCAGTCCCTGACACCCCTTGTCACACTGCAGGGTCTGCAACCACAGCACATTGCGGCAATTCTGTTCTGTACGGTGCGGGGCATGATCAATGCCGTGCGAGCGTTGGAATGTCTAAAATCCCCGCCCCTCTCGCTCTGTCAATAAAAAGGGCCAGAGCCATTATTCGCGCATGGGGGTTTGTGCCCTAGCGGAGAGGATAAAAAATGATCATTTCCGCCGTACTGTAGAGTATGACCACTCAACAGTGAGTTTTGGTCAGTGTCCGCTCACTATAGTGCACGGCAAAATGGGGAATGGCTATGCAAGGCTATCGCTGAGGACTACGCGTAGGACTATGCTAGTCCCCCGACACAGGGCTGGTAACGGGAGGAAGTTGAGGACAAAGCACAGGACGCAAGTGCCTCATATTCCCTCCAGCAACCGAGACGAGGGGGGGAGGGAAGAGGAGGGGACGGACCACCCATTGGTTGGAGAAAGACTCTATGTTGCCGGCTTTTTCAGATTTCTGTTGCCGGTGGTTCAGGTGTTCAGAAGAAACATGTTCTGTAAGGGTAGCACTCAATCATGCATTTCAAACTACGAGCACACCCGACCACAGGCTGTAACAGTTCGGCACTTGGGGCGTGACTCCAAAACGGTCTCCGCCGGGCGCTTGCTCCGCGGTGGAGTCTGCGCCACGGGGGCACAACAGGCATGGTAGAACGAGGCGGGTTAGAAGGGCCCGGCTCACTCAAAATGTGAACAATAGCGGTCGGTGCTGTATCTCTCCCAAACGGACTGCAGGCTCTCGAGTTGGGGGATGGGTTCGACCTCTTGGTGCTCTGTCCCCTCGTCTTCCCTTCCTCACTCGTCTCGGTTGCTAGACGGGAGTACGAGAAGGGCAGGGACCGGAGCACGGAGAGCTTGAAGGACTGTGCACTGAACTCAAACGACACTGCCGCGCCTTGGCTAAAACGTCCTTCGCTCCTAACCTTGAGTAATGGCTGTTAAAGGCGGTCAAGTTGGCCCAACTGCCAACTTCGGCGGACTGTTCCGCCAACAGTCCCAGTTGACGCAACAGTTGGCACCTTTCGGGACCTATGGGGACCTCTGGGGAACTAGGGCGACCTATGGGGACCTATGGGACCCATGGGGAGCTATAGGCACTTGTGGGGACCTATGGGCACCATTTGGGACCTATGGGGACCTATGGACCTATGGGCAATTTCGGGGACCTATGGGGACCTTTGGGGACCAATGGGCAGCTTTGGGGTACCATGTGGAACACTGGGGACCTACGAGGACCTATGGGGACCTACGGAGACCTATGGGCACCTTAGGGGACCTATGAGGAATTTTGGGGCCCGGCTCCACGCGTGGAGTGAGCCCCCAAAAATTCGGCGTCAACGCCTGCATCTTGCAAAATTTCCTTGGTGAGGGAAGAACTGCGCGCTTGCCATAAAGGACTGAGGCAGCAGGTGACTGCCAAAAACACAGGACCTGGCGAACCATCGGAAGAAGCACCCTCCTTGGTCACGTTAACATATACGGTAAGCAACGAAAATGGACACATGTGGCCTAAACCTTGCAAACGTAACATACGGTCCCACCTTAAGGTGGACCATCCTTTGCGATGCGTGGGCATAAACCATTGATCGTTAATGTTGCCTCACAAATGCACCATGTTGGCGCAATCAAAAGAGCGGTAAAGCTGGAAAAATCCGAGTACAATGATCAGACGTGAATGCAATTGGAAACAAGAGGTCCAATCCAAAGATTGGCCAAGCAACCGTGCCACAAGTGCTTCACCCGACCAAAAAACTGTGTATTTTGGTGTGGATTGGTTCCATCTTTGGCACATAGCGCGGATGGCAGGGTCAAATTGGAGCGAGTGCATGGTGGGAAATTTTGGAAGCGCTGCAAAGGCAGAGCGTGCCTCCGGTGCGGAGTCGGCATCTATGGTGGATAGAATGCAGGCCACCTGCGCGGTCCAAACAATGGGGAAAGAATATCCCATCTCCAGTCCAACGGCGCAAAACAGCCTAAAAGCCGAGTCGTACCTGACTATAGATTTTGAATGTTTCTCCAAAAGCGGGTAGAGCGACATGTCAGTGTAGCCTTTCTGCCTGAAAACTTGCTCGATAATGCAACGCAAAGGAGGGAAGTCTTTCGTTTTGCCTTCGGCTGATTGAAGCAATCTAGAAATAGCCTGATTCGCGGCAGAACGCGCACGTGTTTGAATCGCGCATCGTAAAGCCGCATTAGACGGGGCCACGATGGGCAACCCGGCGAAACTGGTAGCACGAGCATGCACCGTAGATTTGGAACAAAACTCAAGTGTTGGAGAAACTGCCCTATGATCAGCCATGGTGGACATGCGTACATGAGAGGCATGCGTGTCAAATCGGTTTTTAAAACGTCCTGGGCAAAGGTTTCCGGATGTGGGTAGCGTGAGATGAAGGGTGACTTGTGTGTTGGTTGCCGATGCAAAAACGTCAATCACGGGAAACAGTCGAAGCATGTGTCAGAGCTGGAGAAAAACCTTCCTGTTGGAACGGCACTCAGGTTGGTCTTTCCCTTGCCTCCAAACCTCGTTGGCGGGATGGGATGCAGAGGGCACCCATACTGGAAGAAGTTGGATTCTTCTCGCCCAACACCACTCGAAAAACTCGCGAATCGGCCGGTTGAGGTGCTTGCGTCAGCCACCCTGATTGAGCAAAAAAAAATGGGCGCATGTGTTGTCAACAAGAAACTTGACCACATCATTGGGCTTGCACAAGGCTAAAACTCCTAATGTGGAAGTTTCCAATTCGTTTACGTTGATGTGAAGGGAGGCAGAAGTGTAAGCGTGTGTAATGTCACGTGTACACAGGTCAACGGCGCTGACCTCGTGATCGCTGGCATCGGTTGCCTAAAAACTGGTGCTTGGAGTGAGCATAGGGCGCCCGCCCCACGAACGGAGATGGTGCTGACAACCTAACACTTGATTCTTCAAGGTGAGAGGACTGGGTAAAACCTTGTCAAACCCGTATCGATGGGTGAGTTGCACAAACTGGACCGATTCATCGGTGAGCATGCGCAAGCCCTGGAAGCAAGCGAGCAAGCTCCGAACTTTGCCTAAGATGGCACTGGCTGACCTCAAGGAAATTGATTCCTTAGTGATGATTTTGCCTAAATCCTTGCGGTAGGATTTTCTTTTGCGGTCAGGAATGGAAATAGTGAAGCGGTACCCAGAGCCTATGGCCCATGGCCCGGAGGCCTGTGAGCCGTCACACCCGTGCGGAAGCCGTTGACACCAGCTGTCAGCGGGACATCCCTGTTCTCTAACCCGCGAGATCTGGAACCCGACTTCTAACCATTAAATCAATGTAGAATTACCATAACTTTATTGTCTCAGGCGATTCTCGGTCGGAAATCGCTGAAATACCCGATTTCTACCGCGATTTCCAATTGTGGTGAAATCGCCGCAGTCGCGCCGCCTGTCGTCGCCTGTTCCGTGGACTGCATTAGATTATTCTGCAATTCGTTTTCTCTTGAAGTTAAGACTGAAACGGTCTTCGAGTGATCCCCATTTTTTTCCTTGATATAACGGATCGCGTCCCAGATTTTTCCCAGAAAATCTGGGCAACCGAAGGCGCTTTGAACCCCCCAGTGGAATAACAAGGGTTACAAGCGTTCAAGCGCCCAAGGACGAACTAACGTGCCTCGTAGGCACTGTGTATGAGGTTTTGCCCCCCATAGTCATAGGATGAGGCCAAAGGATCCCAACTCAATAGGCCCATAGTTTTATTCATTTTGAGTGTTCTCCAAGAAGTGCGCTTTTTCACGTACTTGGCGTCCAAGTACGTGTAGAAGTATGTTGAGTTGGCGTTTGTCCCACCCTTGCTTGCCTCTACATCCGGGGCATATCACTTGTCTTCCCCGGATAGTGCATATACGATTTCCATATATATATTGGCAACATATTTTGTGTGCATCCTAAAATTCGGCTTTCCGAAAGGAGGTCGATTTTCGACCAAAGCACTTGCATGCGTGTTAAGGGACCAACGTTACATTAGAATATAGGCATACTTTGATTCTAGGCCACTAGGTTGGGTGTAGAAGGTGTGGGTAGGGTTGTATGCCATATTTGGTGTCATATCGTGTGCCCATTTGGCGGGTGCACCATTCCAAGACTAACCCGCCAATGGACCCCATATCGCACGAGGCCCTTCATTGTACTCCCAACCAACACTCGCAAGCCTAACCTTCGTGAAGGGACGTTTGTGGGGCGCTCCCGCAGCGATGCGTTGCGAGCAAGGTGTGTTTTTGGCAATATTCCATTTTTGCATGTGCCCACTTGGGAGGCAGCGCGCGCGACCTTCTAAAGCGCCCCAAGTGGAGCACATATGTGGAATCGAAGGTCATTGGTGTCATGTCATTGTGTTTAGAAGGATTGGTCGATTACTCAATCCAAGCCGGAGATATTATAATATATTTGTGCGCCTTTCAAGGCACTTTTGGGTGTTTTTTCGCCAATGTTGCTGTTTTTTTGCCCGTCATGATGTCAAGTGGCGACCATGTATCTCAACGTTGCGCCCAATTGACATCATGACCCAAGTACGTTTTGAGGGTACATACTTCGTTGCCCAACATATCTTGGACCCAGCGAATAACTCCTCTTGGGCTTGGCATACCGTGGCCCCCATGTTGGCGATTTGGGACTATCCCAAATCATGGGCTCAGTTGGCGACCCTGCCATTCCCAAAACCGGAGGAGTTGGGCGACGCCCAAAAGGTATGTTGGACACATATGACTTGATACCAATCCTATGGCACACTCCGGTCCAAGTCGGGCATGTGCCTCATTTGCCCCAACCACGAGTGTGCGCATTTTCGGCCATTTTGAGCAATTTCCCATATTTTCTGCCCGCCGTGCACCATGTTTAGTCCCCTCGTGCACGCTGGACGCATGGACCAATGGACCATATATGACATGGGTGATATGGACGTTGGTCCCCATGACTCGCACACCACGTGGGCGAGGCGGAGCAACCTTCGTTAAGGTGCTAGCCCAAAGTGAGTGTGGACAATTTTGCCATTTTGGCATTTGTGGACCCAATTGGGATTGTCACCACGCCGAGTGGCATGGAGATCTTCGGGAGCCAAGGGCATGGGAGTCTCTGTTGGACTCCTGGTCGATCTTGTATGCGATGGCGGATTCGATCTCCAAGCCGGCGTGGAGATATACTATTGGGAGCACCCCCAAATTTTGGCTCATTTTGAGTAGCCAAAATGACCCCATTTTGGGACCCCAATTTCATCCCCCCGTGTGGTCCATTGGCGGCCCCATATGTCTCTGCCCACAGGGAGCCCGAACCTAATTTCAAGTTGTACACTCAGATAGAAGTCCTAGGTCTTGCCTCCTATCCTGTGAGCCATTGGCCTTGCCCTGGCGGGGCGAGCCACGCGTGAGAATGATGCCAATTTTGGTGATTTTGGCGTCATGACCCCACTTGACGAACCCGTGGTGCCCTGATGCCGGGACCTCAGAGGGAACCAGGTTGGGTGAGGGCTCCAGACAATTCGTACTCGAAGGACATAGGGTTAGTTGCCTCGTCCCTACCTCTGGCGGGTCCGAACGAGGGGTCAATTTTGGAGATTTCTGAGCTAATGCCAGTTTGGGCTGAAACAGCCCATTTTCAGCTACCAACTCCTAGGGGATAATGGCGGGGCCATATCTCTGGCTCAGAGTGAATTTGGGACCTGCTGTTCAGGGAGCATGGGGAGCTACTGTCTGTTGGCCTTGGAGTTCCTTGGTTCCCAGGAACTCGCCTGCGGCTGGGCGGGACACCCCCGCTATTGGCAGGGTTTCAGGGTCCGGACTGAGCAGGGCATGGGTTGTGTTTGAGCCCCCGCCAGCACCAGCCACTGAGAGGGTCGGACCTGGGATTGGGATATGAGTTGGGACTGAGTGTCTATTGTGCTGTGATGCCCTTACCCCAGTCCAGTCTTAACCCCATGTGTACATATCCCGATGTGTTGCTGTACATACTTTTGTTCCCTTATTTCAGAGTGGCAAGGATCCTGAAACGCTTTGTGACATGACACGAGCGCAATGATGCCCCTGTGAGCGTAGTGCTTTGCCTGCCTGCTCACTTGTGCGTGTCCACCGCAGCGTCCCGTGGCCAGGCCCCCCACGGGAACGCGTCAAAAGCGTTTCACCGCCGAGGGGTTACCCATCCCTCGCGTGCCACTCGGGGCCACCAACCCCGAGCAGCGCAGCGCAGCAGCTCGCAGCTTGCAGCTCGCAGCGCAGCGCAGCTGCTCGCAGCGCCGCCCAGAGCATCGCCCTGAGCGAACGCGGAAGCGCCGCGACCGTGAAGGGGGTGGACAGACCAGGACTCCCTCATCAGCGAGTCCTATCGGCCGACCAGCAAGGCCGCACACCCAGTCGCGTCAACCACCTCCACAACCACCAGCGGACCAGCACCGGCCGCACTCCCAGTCCAGTGCTACGTCAACCGCTTCAACAACCACCACCAGGACCAGTCCGTTGAGCGGAACGAGAGCCCACCAAGGACCTCAAGACCAAGTACGCCCCCCGCTGCCATGGTAAACTGGCAAGAAGCGGGTAAGACGTGGCCGCGGCCCCACCCCCATGCGGTGCGCCTACTGCGTGGGTTGGTGTGGGACCAGCACTATCGCTACAGCCACCCCCAGTGCGAAGGCGGCATGCCCGCGAGCTTCGAGCTCCGCGAGGACATGGGCCCCGACCGCCTGCGGGCAGTCGAAGATTCGCTGCGGGTAGAAGGGTTGCCTTCCGCTTCCGCCAGAGGCGCTGGAAGGTCTGGACCCGGCCAGACAGGCCCGGCGAAGGGCTGCGCCCCAACAGGATTGAGGAGGACGAGAAGCCCAACGAGTACCCGTCGGGCGCCACGATCAATGTCTCCATGTGGGACAAGATCGAGAAGAACTTCCCGGAACCGGGGAGCGAGCGCAGCCTGCAGGGCAGCAGCAGCAGCGCGTCTCCGGGGAAGGAGAAGCGGTCCGCCGGGGACAGGAAGCGGGACCGGAAGTGGCGGGAGTACCAGGAGTCACTGGCAGCCGAAGCCGCCCAAGGCGCCAAGGGCGGAACCCCAGCCCCCAGTGCCCAACGGGCCAGTGGCGGTCACCACCCCGGCCACACCACCCTTGGCGACTTCCTCCAAGTCGCCAAGCATGCCACGGCCAAGCCCCGTCAGCTGCTCCTGAGGAAGTCAGGCCCCAGCAGCGACGTGAAGTCGGCAAACCGCGGGAGGATGCCGGCCGACCAGGCCAGCTGCAGCGACAGCGTCCTTCCCGACCAAAGGGACGTGGCGCTCGCCTGTGAGCGCGCCTGTGGGGTGCCCTGCAACCTTCGGGTTGCCCGGCAACGGGCCACGCAGCAGAACGCTGCCATGGAGGGCGCCGTCGGCATCGCCCAGCAGGAGGCTGCGGAGTGGGTGCATGGCATGGCCATCCACGCCTCGACCGTGGCGGCCATTGCGGCCGGACTCACGGCCGCAGCCGCCCATGAGGCAGCGACGGCCCAGGTCAAGGGTGAGGTGGCGGCAGCCGACGAGGAAGCCCGCCTGACGCAGGAGGCCATTGCCTGCAAGGAGGCCGAGATGAAGGCGCTGGAAGAGGCGCTTGCCCAAGAGAGGGCAAAGAAGGAGGCGGAGGAAAGGGCCCACGCCGAGGGAACGGCTAAGGCCCAGGCGGACGCCGCCAAGAAAAACGCCATCGAGGCCGCGCGACGGAAGGTTGCTGAGGAGAGGGCCAAGACGGAGGCGGAGCTGGCGGCGTTGGAAGCGGAGAAGGCTCGGCTGCAGCAGGCCAGGGAAGCCGAGGCGGCTCGTGCCCGGGAGGAAGCCGAAGGGCGAGCTGCCGCAGCCACAGCCGCCGCGATGGAGGAGGCGGAGGCCAAGCTCCGCCGCGAGACTCCCCCGGGAGGATCCCGAGTGGAGACACTTCGAAAGCTTTTCGAAGGGGACGCTTCCTCCAAGATGACGCTGGACGAGGTCGACACAGGCAGCAGTGGGAGCAGTGGCGCCACCGCCTACCGATGGAGGAAGGGTAAGGGGAATACCCCCGAGAGGCCACGGAGGCCAGCGGGCGGACACCCCCACGACAGTGACCACTTCTTCACCGCCAGCGACGGGGATGAACGAGGCCGCCGACATCGCCGAGGAGTGGTTGGCGGAGGAGGCGGAGACGTCCCCATGGAGCCGGAAGGAGAGGATGAGGATCTCCCTCCTCCTTACCGGAGCTCGGAGTCTTCCGAGACCGAGACGCCTAGGCGGGGCGACATGGACGAGGATGATGACATGGACTTCGACCACACGAAGAAGCCCCCATCCTCGGACCCACCGAGGCGACCCGGCGCAGACCCACCGGGACCCCCTGGCGGAGGACCATCAGGACCCCCTGGAGGACGCCCACCAAGTGGACCCCCTGGAGGCGGACCACCGGGCGGGGGAGGAACCCTGGGACCGGGCGGACCCGGCGGAGGCCCTCCTGGAGGACCCCCTGGGGACCCCGACGACCCACCAGGGGACGGCGACCCGGATGCCACCCGGCGGTGGATTGTCTACCTCCGCAGGAGGGTCCAGTTCCTCGAGCGCGAAGTAGACACGGGCAAGGGCGAGATGACTCGCATCGCCAGGGTCGCCGCGCGGGCACAGAGAGAGCTGGACATCGCCAACATCGAGATGGTCAAGAGCGCCAGCGTCGCCACCGCCACCCAGAGGGAGCTGGACATCGCCAGGAGCGAGACCAGGCAGCTGAACAAGGTCATCAGCGGCCTGCAGCAGAGGCTGGACGCGCTGGGAGCCCGTGGGAGTGTCGGCAGCGACCACCCACCCCTGGAGTCTGGCTCGTCGGACGACGGCTGGGGACCCGGACCAGGTCCAGGCAGACCCCACGCCCCCGGCGGAGCCCCCAGGAGTCGCCCCAGCGCCGGTGTCCCCTCTCTCAGCGCCCCCTCTCACCACAGCGCGGGCCGCCGCAACGAGCGCGTTCCGCCCGGCAGTGGCAGAGAGGATTGGCGTGATGAGGGGCTCAGCGCGGAGTACCACAACCGCGGTGCTCCACCGCGGAAACCGGTACGCCCCCGACGCCCCGCACCAGCCGCGGAGCCAATCCCAATGGCTGGTGGACGTTATGGTGGACTCAGGGATGAGGTCCCCAGAGGAGACGTTGAGTGGGATGTCGGCGGAGGTGAGGACCTGGACCTGGACCTGGAGGAGTTCGACATTAGCCCGCCGCGTGGTGTACGACGGGAGGCCGCTGAACGCAGCCGCTGGCGCCGTGATGAGGAGGCATACATGGAAGGAGTACGGCGTGAACATCTGGGTTCAGCGTACATGGAGGAACCACGGCGTAGCCACGCGGATACCGGGGAAGAGATGGAAGTGGCAGCCGTGGGAGTCCGTGGGAGAGGCCGATGGGAACCTCGGTCGACCTCGCGGCCGGCGTTCATGGTCTCTAAGGCCGCGGATGCCGCCGTGTGGGAAGACCTGAAGGACATCAAGCCCCCCATGTACGATGGCAACCCCCTCAACCTCGACCGCTTCTTGGAGAAGCTGGACGATTGGGGGGTGTTCGTCACTGAGGACATGGATCCCGCAGATACGGAGAAATATGTCTTCAGACGGTTCAGGTACCGCCTGCCGGAAGTGCTCCAAGAGCTATACTTCGTGGCGACCAAGGAGGGGAAAATCAAGACCCTCAAGGAAGCCAAGAAGTGGCTCAACGAGCAGGAGCGGGTGGACGCTCCACAGGTGGCTGCCAAACGGTGGAAGTCCATCAAGCTTCAGCATGATGGACGGAAGATCCGCCTACGGGACTGGCGAGACTTCCGAGGGCAGTATACCCTCTTCCGCCGCAACGTGGAGGACTGGAACGAGGGTGACGAGCAGGCTCGCCTGCTCTCCATGCTGCCGGAAGCATGGATCAAGAGGGTCACCAAGGAGGAGGCCAAGAGGGCCAAGTCCAACCACACGGTCAAGATGATGCTCCCCAAAGAGTATCATACGAACGTGGTGGCTTGGACGAGGAAGAACGTGGCCCGGGATGTCAAACGGCACTCCCTGCGGAACGCCCTCCTCATCACTGTCTCGGGCGATCGCGAGAAGACCGCGATGTGGCGCCTTGACGAGTGTGACGTGAGCGGCCAGACCATCCGTCTGCAGGCCATCCCGGCGCGGATGAGCTGCGACGAGATCCTGGAGTGGGTTGGAGAGGAAGTACCCAAGGAGTACCGGGACCTCCACCACACCCGCGGGTTGAGGCCCGGCGACCGCGACGTCAACTACGTTGGCAAGGGGCCTGGCAGGGGAAGCTGCCATGGACCCAGCGGGAGCCGATGGCGAAGAAGCTCTCGTCGACAATGACGACGACCATGAGCCCGCCGAAATGGCCGTTTGTGCCTTTGTGGCCCACAACGGCGAGGGGAGCAACCGGGGAAGCTGGAAGCCCCTGCAGCCGGGTTGGAAGAAGAAGGAGAAGAGGGACCCCCGCCGCATTGGCGACCCTCCGCTGTCCTCTTGGGGAGTTCATACGAGCTCACCCTCAGGGCTGTTTCGTGTGTTATGGGAGGAAGAAAGGCTTCAACCATGACCATCGAACATGCCCCACCCACCAGGCCGACACAGAGGCCTACAAGAAGGCGCACGGGTCGAAGAAGCGTGCACCCGCGGGTATCCGGGAGGCCAAAGTGGAGGTGGACAAGGACGAGCTCTCCAAGCTGATGTCGGTAGGGACCGAGTTGGCCAAGGAGATCCAGGAGATCAAGAGGAACTGGGTCCCCAGGTCGGACAACAAGAACAAGGGAAACAACCAGAACGACCAGAACAAGGGCGGTCCAGTACAGACCTTAAAGTGAACAATGAGAGCAAAAAACGACCAGAACAAGGACAAGGACAAGAAGCCTAGGAATGTGGGAAAGAAGAAGGGTGTCAACGAGGTTGATGCCGAGGAGAATACCCCTAATTCCACCACAACAGACACCCCTTAGCGGATCCCCTGCAGCCAAGGGCCCCAGCTAGGGCGGTCGCAGGATGGTGTCGTGGGAAGCACCGCACCATCCCAGTCGGGAGTCGGTGAGCACAAAGGGAATGCCGCGGGCGGAAGGCCCGGTCAGGCACCCAGTCGCGGTGGCGGGGTGAGGGCAAGTGAAGGCACGAACCCTTGCAGCCGTCGATCCTTCGCGACCAAGAATGTGTTTGATGTACTTCAAGATCTCCCCGAGAGTATCGGAGGATCACCCGGACCGCAGCTGGATGCTGCAGATGGGCAGCCTGAGCCCGTTGTCCACGACCTGCACCAGTCGCTTGTCGAGCTTCTGGAACGGCCGGAGATCCTGAGCTTGCACGCCGTGCGCCGAGTTGGGCGTGAGCGGCAGTTGCACCTTAAGGTCCGTGCCTTATGCGGGGAAGTGGAAAAGGTTTTCGACGTGTTGGTCGACACGGGAGCTCAGGTCAGCTTGGTCAAGGCTGGCCTACTTCCGCCAGAGTGTTTGACCGACAGTCGGAAACCTGTCAGGCTGAAGGTGGCGAACGGCCAGTACATGGTGGGAGGCACGAAGGAAGCGGCCATCGGGCTGCAGTTCGTGAACCATCGTGAGCTGAGCCGCCCAGAGCTTGGCAAGGAAATCCTCCTGCAAGGTCGCTTCTACGAGGCCCAGATGGACTGGGACATGATCGTTGGGTACGACTTCATGATGGAGACGGACTCCGGCGTCCTCCCGGCCCAGGCCTCGATGACCCTGTACCAGGACGACCAGCTCTCGTGGCTTTCGTCACCTGAGCACCATGTGGAATGCCAATGGATCCACCCGGAACGCAATCAGCTCGAAGTAGCCGCGCTGGACACTGAGCCAACTGGGCCAGCAAACCAGGAGTACGGCGTAATGCCGGAAGTGGCGAGCCGAGTGGTTGAGGACCTGGGAGCGTCGGATCTGGCACTGGATGCGTTCTCTTCAGGAACCTCCGCCCGTCTTCGGGTTTGTGAGAAGTACTGGAGCGCCCAGGACCCTGCGTGGAAGAAGCACTGGGGTCCGCATCAGGGCTTGATGTGGATCCATTGCCCCCGTTGGGACATTCCAAGGGCGGTAGCGAAGATACGCAAGGACCGGTCCAAGGCAGTGCTGGTTGTTCCTATGGGATGCACCGAGGAGGAAAGTACCCGACATTGGGTAGTCTCATTGACCAACATGACCTTGAACAAGGTCGTCCTACCGGCTGGAGAGAGTGTCTATCAGGACGCTAAGGGACAGCCCATGCCACCCCAGAGATGGCCAACGGAATTCCACTATGTGGATGAGGGCCTTGATCAGGCCGACACCACGGATTTCGTGTGTGTCGACCGCATCGTAGCGGAGCCATGGCGGCAATGCTTCGCGGTTTCCCCTGTTGACATCGGAGAATCGGAGGACCCCCTCACTGAAGAGGAGTTGGATCTGGTTCAGGGGTATATGGATCAGCCTTTTCACGACTGGGGAAGCCAGCGTGAGGGCAAGGGCCAGGACAAAGCCTGGTGGGAAGTGGACTCCATCGTCTCCGGTTCCTATGATGGGAATACCTTCGTACAGAGGATGCTGGACCACCTGTCCAGCCAGGACGAGCCAATCTGCGGGAACCCACCCACCTACGGCGATCTGTTCCGAGGCAAGACCAGGGATGGCCCCTGGGCCACCTGGGAAGACCACCTGAGCCGAAACCGAGCGGGGTCGCTACCCCTCAAGTAAGCTCAGTGGTCCAGGTGCCCGGAAAAGCCAAGGCGGAGTCCGATGATTGCCCCAAGAGCCAGGCATTGAGGACCAGGCTGAAGCAGAAGTATGGGGACACCTTCTTCAGCGGAAAGCCTGTGTTTCCCCCATTGGTGCATGGACCGTATGGCGAGGCCAAGATACGACTGAAGCAGGACCCCGGTGTGTATCGGCACCGGGAGTTTGCCCTGAGGGGCGAGAGGAAGGAGGCCATGGAGAAGATCCTCCGTGACTTCATCGAGAGAGGCTGGCTTGAGCCGTGCCACTCCGAATGGGCCTCTCCGTGCTTCGTCGTCCCCAAGAAGGTGGCCGGTGAGTGGCGGCTGGTGGTCGACTACCGCGGCCTAAACGCCCAAACGCAGCACGACAGCTATACGCTGCCCCTCATTGAGGACATGCTGCAAAAACAACACCGGCGGAGGATCTTCACGGTGATTGACCTGAAACATGGTTATCATCAGATGCCTCTCGCCGAGGAATCCCGTGCCTGCACAGCCATGAGCACCCCACTAGGACCTCTCCATTGGAAGGTGATGCCCATGGGCGTTACCAACGGCAATGCGGCTTACAGCGGATGCTGGAGAACCTGCTTGAGCCGGTGCGTGCCTGTGCGGACCTCTTCGTGGACGACGTGATCATCGCGTCCGGGGACCCCAGTATGAGCTGCGAGGAGCTCCTGGAGGCACATGAGAGGGACGTCACTCGAGTGCTGGACCTTCTGGTTCGGCACGAACTCACGGGCAGCAGTGACAAGGCCACCATTGCGGTAAGCGAGGTGGTCTTCGCTGGCCACGTAGTCGGGAACGGGCAGAGAAAGCCCATACCTGGCAAGGTGGCTGCGATCGAGCACTGGGAGAAGCCCAAAACGGTCTCTGAGCTACGGGCGTATCTGGGGTTCTGCAACTACTACTCGGGGTATATCAAGATGTATGCCGAGTATGCAGCCCCCATTACGACCATGCTCAAGGGCAACCGAGAGGAGACCAAGAAGGGGTCCGAGAAGGCTCTGGTCTGGGATGCTGAGTCCGACCGTGCCTTTGAGGGGATGAAGCAGGCGCTGCTATCTGCAGTGGGTCTGCACCTCGTGGATCCCGACCGAGGGTTCGTCCTGCGCACCGACGCTTCCGACTACGCCGTTGACGCTGTGTTGGAACAAGTGCTTGACCATGGGAGGCACGTGCCCGTGGCCTTCTGGAGCCGAGTCCTGGCGGAAGGCCAGAGACGGACGTGGACGCCCCGAGAAAAGGAGGCGTATGGCATCGTCATGGCTCTCAGGAAATGGGCTGGGTACATAGCCCTCCATCCCGTCACCGTCTGCACCGACCATCAGAGTCTGCAGTCGTGGCACAAGGAGCACGTGGACACCCCCTCTGGTCCCGCCTCCCGACGGGCAAGATGGCATGAAGGCTTGGCCAAGTTCGACCTCACGGTTGTGTATGTTCCTGGGAAGGACAACACTGTGGCGGACTGTCTCAGCAGGTGGGCCTATCCCGCCAGCAAGGGCATGACAGACGTGTCTGCCCATAGCGATGAGGCTCAGACCGCTGAAGCCAAGAGGATCATTGAGATGGAGCGCCTGATGGAGGAGGAGGGTGTTAAATCCTTCGTCGTCATGGCTGCGGATGCCCCCCTCGGAACGAGGATGGGCAGAGTGGTCAGAGTACTCGCCCCTGATGGAACTGAGTCCGACAAGCACCTCTTCCCTGAGTCTTGCCTCCAGGACGACTGGACCGACGACTACGCCAAGTCTGAGGCCTTCGCGGCCGAATATAGGGCTCTGACCAACCCTGATGACGGGCAGAAGTGGCCAAAGGGGCTGACTGAGGAAGATGGCAAGCTCTGCCGGAATGGTAAGCTGCTAGTACCAGAGTCCCGAGTGCTTGGGCTATGTGAAGCTTGGCACCACCACATGCTGCACCCAGGGGTCAAGAAGCAAGCCCTGGACATGCAGCGCCGGTTCGAGATCGACCAGATCAATCTCTACACCGCCATCAAGAAGGTCAGCAAGGGTTGCTCGGTCTGTCAGGCCTGCAATCCCGACAACCGGAACGTCAAGGGGGAAGCCCAATGGACCCCGGTTCCTGACTAACCCATGGAGAGCGTGGCCATGGACGTCTTCTCCATGCCCGAAGTGCACATTGGCAAGGAGACCTTTGACTGTGTTGTTCTTTGTGTGGATCGCCACAGTGGCTACGTAGTAGCCGTTTCGGCACGCAAAAAGGGGTTGCTTGCCAAGGAAGTGGCAGTCATGATGATTTGTCATTGGCTGACCGTCTTTGACATCCCCTGCACCATTTGCAGTGACCGAGGGCCCCAGTTTACTGGTGGCTGGTTCAAGGCCATGTGTTCCCTCATGGGAATACGTCACGCCAAGAGCGTCGCCTATCTCAGCCGGTCTAACGGCCGAGCTGAAGTGGCTGGACGTCAGCTGTTCGAGAAGCTGCGCAAGATTCACATCACCAATCCACGTTGGAACTGGTTTGAGGAGATGTGGCCCGCTCTGAAGGCCTATCATGACACCCCCACTCCGGGTGGTTTGTCCCCTCACCAGATTCTGTTGGGCAGGGACCCCCTGGGTCGGGGACTTCCCTTGTCTGGTGATGGTATGGCTATGGACGCCAAAGAATTCTTCGCGCGGCAAGAGGCGACGGCGCGGGACATCCGCCAGCAGCTCGAGAAGGAGCACGCTGAGCGTCAGAAGTCCGCCCCGAGCTCGACAGCGCAGAAGTTCGGGGTGGGAGACCCGGTGTGGGTGATCAGACCCCGCCCTATGGGCACCCACCGCACCAAAACCTGGTTCACACCCAGAGAGGTCGTCCGCAGGATTGGTGAGGACACCTACCGCATCAAGGTGGGTCACGGACAGTTCCGTTAGCGCCACGAGAGTCAACTCCGTGTGCGAGAACCCGACCTCCGTGGCCAACATGTGTCCCTGAGCTATGCCGCACATGAGGCTGATTCGGACGATGACTATGCTGAGCAGGACGACTATACAGTCGAAAAGATCCTGGCCCAGCGTCCGAACGCCTCGGCACCCGGAGGCCTGGAGTTCAAGGTTCGTTGGCGAGGCTATGGGCCGTCCCACGACACCTGGAAACCCGTCTCCTCGTTCGTGCCGCGGATTAATACCCCATTCATGGAGTACATCCGCAAGCACAAGACCAAGATCCATGTCTCGGACTTGGCAGCACTCACCCGGGCAATTGCAGCCAGGGGCGTCTGATCGCCGCCCTGAGCTCTCCCCTGATGCAGTTTGAGCGCTTGTGTGGTCGACGGATCGTCCCTCATTTGCTTGCTCTCTTACATCTTCCGGTGACCTGCCATCAGAGTGGCCATATACCCCCCCCTGCTGAATCCAGAGGAGGATGGCCCCTCCCTTCAACTCCTATTTGTCACTCCCCGCCTGCTGAATCCTTGGGAAACCAGGCAGGGCGACTGACCTTCATATTTTCTGAGCTCTTAGGGCCTTGAAGCCCATACGCCGTTGCGCAACGGATGCCGCTGTCATCGGCATTGCGATTTTTTTTTTGGTGTGTGGTCTGGTCCCATGGCACTTGCGGGATCCAGACCAGTCGATGTGTGTCTGCAGACTATATATGGCCTGAACTCAGGCGTCTTCCTGTCCACCCTCCCGCATATGCCTTATCCTAACCGGGGCGTGGTTTGGCGCTCTGTCCAGAGTGTGTTTACACGCCTATTACCCCATTCATTGCTTGTTTTTCTGCCCCCCAGGATGTGTGCATCTGTATGTTAAGTGTCAGCCCATCGCCGAGATGTGGACTGTTTTTCTTTTTTTTCCCGAGGGGATGCGAATCGGAGTACGCAAGCGCCTTGAGTCGCCGTTTACATGCTCTTACATGAGGTCCAGCCTGGACCAGTACCTAAGTACAGATTCTTCTGTTTGAGTGCCCGTGATACCGTGTGCCCTAGTGGCTGTGATGTGGAGATCCTGATGGCGCCAGGCGGGAAGCCCAGTTGCCTGAATGCACTCCCAGCGATCCGCCACTGTCAGTCCCAGTGTGAGCCTACCGACTCGCAGAAGCACTTGCAGTCGGGTGGCGGCCTCCAGTGCTCCTGACCTCGGTCAGTCTGCCTGGGAAACTGGTGGTTTGAGGAGTCGACGCCTCCGCCCACACTGCATGCAGACTCCCTCATGTATGGCCTTCGTGGTAATAGGGCGAGGGAAAAGACGGCCTTGATGCCCGATCCCTTAAGGAGGAGCTCGTTCGGCTGTACCACTCTGGACTCGCGTCGTGGAGATGGACATGGTGCGCCCGAGGAAGGACCCGTGGGGACTCTCCCCCAGCCGACGGGCCTTGCGAAGCCTGGGGTAGCCTGATGGATCTTTGTGGTCGCTTTCGACCTGTGGGACCACCTCGGTCGTCGTGTGACGCCTATGTTGGCCGTGTATGCCACCGCCACTGTGGTGGTGACCGTCGCAGCCGGCACCCGGTGCGCCTGGTATGGGTTAACGGGTCCTTTGGATGCCGAACAATCGCCGCCAGGACCCGGGACTTGATACTTGATACTATACTTGCAGTTACTAACAGCTACAGCACCGTACCTGTCTTACTGTGGGATTTGGGCAGCCTAACCTGCAAATCAGCCTGAAGTGAGGATGTGACACCCCCCCCCCATTCAGGGGATGGCCCTGGGTACCCGCTGCCATGCTTGGGTGTTATCGAGCCCCCCCCCAGGGTTTGCTCTAAAGAGGGGGGTGAAGCGGTACCCAGAGCCTATGGCCCATGGCCCGGAGGCCTGTGAGCCGTCACACCCGTGCGGAAGCCGTTGACACCGGCTGTCAGCGGGACATCCCTGTTCTCTAACCCGCAAGATCTGGAACCCGACTTCTAACCATTAAATCAATGTAGAATTACCATAACTTTGTTGTCTTAGGCGATTCTCGGTCGGAAATCGGTGAAATACCCGATTTCTACCGCGATTCTCAATTGTGGTGAAATCGCCGCAGTCGCGCCGCCTGTCGTCGCCTGTTCCGTGGACTGCATTAGATTATTCTGCAATTCAATTTCTCTTGAAGTTAAGACTGAAACGGTCTTCGAGTGATCCGCAATTTTTTCCTTGATATAACGGATCGCGTCCCAGATTTTTCCCAGAAAATCTGGGCGACCGAAGGCGCTTTGAACCCCCAAGTGGAATAACAAGGGTTACGAGCGTTCAAGCGCCCAAGGACGAAGTAACGTGCCTCATAGGCACTGTGTATGAGGTTTTGCCCCCCATAGTCATAGGATGAGGCCAAAGGATCCCAACTCAATAGGCCCATAGGGTTATTCATTTTGAGTGTTCTCCAAGAAGTGCGCTTTTTCCCGTACTTGGCGTCCAAGTACGTGTAGAAGTATGTTGAGTTGGCGTTTGTCCCACCCCTGCTTGCCTCTACATCCGGGGCATGTCACTTGTCTTCCCCGGATAGTGCATATATGATCTCCATATATATATTGGCAACATATTTTGCGTGCATGCTAAAATTCGGCTTTCCGAAAGGAGGTCGATTTTCGACCAAAGCACTTGCATGCGTGTTAAGGGACCAAAGTTACATGAGAATATAGGCATACTTTGATTCTAGGCCACTAGGTTGGGTGTAGAAGGCGTGGGTAGGGTTGTATGCCATATTTGGTGTCATATCGTGTGCCCATTTGGCGGGTGCACCATTCCAAGACTAACCCGCCGATGGACCCCAAATCGCACGAGGCCCTTCATTGTACTCCCAACCAACACTGGCAAGCCTAACCTTCGTGAAGGGACGCTTGTGGGGTGCTCCCGAAGCGATGCGTTGCGAGCAAGGTGTGTTTTTGGCAATATTCCATTTTCGCATGTGCCCACTTGGGAGGCAGCGCGCGCGACCTTCCAATGCGCCCGGAGTGGAGCACATATGTGGAATCGGAGGTCATTGGTGTCATGTCATTGTGTTTAGAAGGATTGGTCGATTACTCAATCCAAGCCGGAGATATCATAATATATTTGTGCGCCTTTCAAGGCACTTTTGGGTGTTTTTTCGCCAATATTGCTGTTTTTTGCCCGTCATGATGTCAAGTGGCGACCATGTATCTCAACGTTGCGCCCAATTGACATCATGACTCAAGTATGTTTTGAGGGTACATACTTCGGTGCCCAACATATCTTGGACCGGGCGAATAACTCCTCTTGGGCTTGGCATACCGTGGCCCCCATGTTGGCGATTTGGGACTATCCCAAATCATGGGCTCACTTGGCGACCCTGCCATTCCCAAAACCGGAGGAGTTGGGCGACGCCCAAAAGGTATGTTGGACACATATGACTTGATACCAATCCTATGGCACACTCCGGTCCAAGTCGGGCATGTGCCTCATTTGCCTCAACCATGAGTGTGCGCATTTTTGGCCATTTTGAGCAATTTCCCATATTTTCTGCCCGCCGTGCACCATGTTCAGTCCCCTCGTGCACGCCGGACGCATGGACCAATGGACCATATATGACATGGGTGATATGGATGTTGGTCCCCATGACTCGCACACCACGTGGGCGAGGCGGAGCAACCTTCGTTAAGGTGCTAGCCCAAAGTGAGTGTGGACAATTTTGCCATTTTGGCATTTGTGGACCCTATTGGGATTGTCACCACGCCAAGTGGCATGGAGATCTCTGAGAGCCAAGGGTATGGGAGTCTTTGTCAAACTCCTGGTTGATTGCGTATAAAATGGCGGATCCGATCTCCAAGCCGGCGTGGAGATATACTATTGGGAGCACCCCCAAATTTTGGCTCATTTTGAGTAGCCAAAATGACCCCATTTCGGGACCCCAATCTCACCCCCCCCATGTGGTCCATTGACGGCCCCATATGTCTCTGCCCACAGGGAGCCCGAACCTAATTTCAAGTTGTACACTCAGATAGAAGTCCTAGGTCCTGCCTCCTATCCTGTGAGCCATTGGCCTTGCCCTGGCCGGGCGAGCCACGTGTGAGAATGATGCCATTTCTGGTGATTTTGGCGTCATGGCCCCACTTGACGAACCCGTGGTGCCCTGATGCCGGGATCTCAGAGGGAACCAGGTTGGGTGAGGGCTCCAGAGAATTCGTACTCGAAGGACATAGGGTCAGTTGCCTCGTCCCTACCTCTGGCGGGTCCGGACGAGGGGTCAATTTTGGAGATTTTTGAGCTAATGTCAGTTTGGGCTGAAACAGCCAATTTTCAGCTACGAACTCCTAGGGGATAATGGCGGGGCCATATCTCTGGCTCAGAGTGAATTTGGGACCTGCTGTTAGGGGGGCATGGGGGGCCACTGTCTGCTGGCCTTGGAGTTCCTTGGTTCCCAGGAACTCGCCTGCGGCTGGGCGGGACACCCCCCCTATTGGCAGGGTTTCAGGGTCCGGACTGAGCAGGGCATGGGTTGTGTTTGAGCCCCCGCCCCCACCAGCCACTGAGAGGGTCGGACCTGGGATTGGGATATGAGTTGGGACTGAGTGTCTATTGTTCTGTGATGCACTTACCCCAGTCCAGTCTTAACCCCATGTGTACATATTCTGATGTGTTGCTGTACATACTTTTGTTCCCTTGTTTCAGAGTGGCAAGGATCCTGAAACGCTTTGTCACATGACGCGAGCGCAATGATGCCCCTGTGAGCGTAGTGCTTTGCCTGCCTGCTCACTTGTGCGTGTCCACCGCAGCGTCCCGTGGCCAGGCCCCCCACAGGAACGCGTCAATAACACCCAACCGAAGATCGATGTCTATTCCCAAGAATTCACTAGTTGCGAAGCCGTGATTTGGGAGTTGTCAAAATCCATGACGACACCCGCTTACTGCAATGTTTGTAGAACCGGTTCGGTCACAGAATTACATTCATGAAAAGAATTGCCCAAAATCAAAATGTCATCGACATACACAAATGCGAGAGGGCCGCATGAGACCCACATGCGCCGGGCCACCTTGACATAGGACTGCCACACTTGTGGGGAAACATCGGGGCAAAACGGGAGTCCAAGGAAACGAAAGCATTCGTCTCCTACTTGTACACCAACGTAATTAGAAAAGTTGGGAGACAGGCGACAGTGGAAGTATGCATGCGACAGGTCGACTTTTGAAGCAAACATGCCTCGGCGCAAATCCCGGAAAGACCACACCCCGATGATCCAACCCGAACGGGTTGGTGTTGATGAAGTGACTCACGTTTTTGAGATTGGTGATGAAGCGCTTTTTAATGTTACCATTTGGTTCTTGTTTGGAAACGAGGAACCACGGCACAAAATACTTTATAAGAGACGGGAGTGTGCGCTCCACGGCGCCAATTGTTTCATATTCGCAAAAAGTTTCGCCGGCGAAAGTGAGTTCTTCGTCCGTACACGCAACGGGATGCCCCTTCCCAAAGACATCGAGCTTTATATTAGGAAAAAGCCCACACATGAGCAAATCCAAAACACGAGGCGGGCCGTGGCGTGACCACCATTGCCACCTATTACGCAACCGGTGAGAAACCTGTTCTACCTTGGCTGCATCATCCTTGGGCGTCCCTACTACCCGAGGCTCTCGGCGCAGAGGGGCGGTAGGCACCTTTTCCTCCTTCATCCTTGCCTTTGCCTTGGTTTCGGGAATGGTTGGTTCGACGATTACTGCGGAAGGTTCAATTGAAGCGGCCTTGTCGGTTGCCCGTATCTTCCGCCATGGGCTGAGAGGAGGGTTTGGAACACCGAAGGCGGTTTGATTCCGAAGTGTGTTTGGCTGAGGCGAGATCCGTCTTTGAAAAACAGGGACATTTGTGAGGAAGGGAGTCTGGAATCGACTTCGATTTGCGGTGCTCCAGCATGCGCAATACCAAATCCAGAAGAATGGAAAAAAGGCGCTCACAAAGCGCTTCAGGTTCAAGAGGCACTGAAGATGAATCATCTTTCATAGACGAATCCAACGACACCAAAAGACGAATGGCTTTGAAAACTTTTGATTCCCATGCGCGATGCGTGCGTTCAATTGCTACATTGGCATCCTTGCCATGATTCTTTATGGGCTGATCATGAGGCAAGTCGGTGAAAAAAGGCACATCCTTAAGAAGTCGTGCAGGTTCAGCATCATCAAGAGAATGCGTGACTTTCTTTAAACTTTCGGAATATTGCTTGGGCAAAGGTGTTTGTTGTAACTCCCATGGCATGCGTATGGATGGGGTGGACGATGCTTTGGAATGCTCATCACTTAAAACCTTACAAATAGCAAAAGCTGCTGCTTGGGCCGACCCTTCTGGCACTGAAGGCACAGTGGGTAAAGTCCAATAAAGAGCAAGCGCCACGAGCAGGACGTTGCGATACTCATGAAAGTCCACCGACAAAACACATTCCCCAGAGAATTCGTAAATGAGGTGCCCCAATGACCCTTGGCCATAACCGGCTCCATTTCATTGCTTGCCCTTCGCAATCACGGCGCCTCTAACCGCTTGGGGAACCAAGCGAACATAGGTTTTGAGATTTTCTAAGAACGCTGACCAGGCTACGTTGCAGATGTTCTCGTCATCCGACACCAAAGTAGACCAAGAGTTGTTAACCACGAAATTCATGATATAAAATCAAACTTCACACCACGCGGATATGAATGTGCCAGTAATTCCGCAATAGTCCAAAAGTGATAAAAATTCCAAAGAAAGGAAAAACCCCTAATAAATTGGCAGGCTGGCGGTGAAGATAAATGTTTGGACAGGACTAACCACCAACTGCCGGCAAGAAAAATCTTAACAAGTCTGTCTTCAAGCTCTTGGTGCTCCGGTCCCTGCCCTTCGCAACATTGAAGCTGTCCCCCCTCGGTCGGGGGGAGAAGGAGCAACAATCTGAGAATTTTTTTGGGGGGGGATCCCGGCGATTCCCATTCTCAAGTCCGTCATTGGGACTGCGGCAACCCACAAACAACCCTCTGTGGCTGGAACCCTTCTCTTTTCTGCTGCGTGTTTGCCTATTTTTAAGACGCCGAATCAACAGATCAGCATAATTTGGATTGAACAGACTCGTTGATAGTGTCTGTCGGTCAGTTCTGCACCATTTATGAAATTTGCAGTTCTGTTTGTCACTACGTTCATTGTTGTGGTGTTGCCTTAAGTTTCACACCTGTTTTGGCTGGTTTTGGAAAAAGTCGTTTTTTCGAATTTTTTTTTGTAGCTCCAATATTGCAAAATGCTTAAAAGGCCCCAAAGAACCTGTCAGGGTTGTGGTAGTAGACAACTGTTGAATGGATGGGCTGGGTCTGAATGGTCATGTTGCCTTCCTTTGTTTGGGTATGATGTGGCTCCTTGCTGAGTTGGATGTCCTCATTGTCACTTCATATGCCCCAAATCGCTCCTTTCACGATATGGTGGAGCTTGTATTTGATTGGATCTCCCAACGGTTGGCAGGAAAGGTGATAAGTGAGGACCCCGATGCTGCTATGCTTGATGTTAGGAATTTGGTGGATGACATACGTGATGGTTATTCTGTTTAGTGTGACATCCCTCCTGATGGTCCGCCGGCGGATTGGCCTTCCTATGATACTTTGCCTGCTTTCACTCGAGCCTCTAATAAACAAATTCGAAGCGATGAGAGTGTTCGCGAGATGCATGGGAGGTTTCAATTTTCTCTTGACCACGTCGACCGTCGCACAAATCTCTTGGCTTTCATACGCAACTCCAAAAAAAATTTTCCTTGCGCGAAAAAACCGTGGCGCGCCAAGAGATTTCGTGCGGAGTTAGATCACTTGACGGGCCTTGCAACACCCATTCCCTATCCGGAACACGCAGACCACTTTGTGGTTTATGCGGAGCATAGGGAGCAGCGTCTGAATGCTCACCCTGACACTCACCAGCCTTCTTTTGCCAAGAACCCCGGCCGTTGCACCTTGTGCCGGTATGTATTCAAGAGTGTAAACAACAAAGCGGTCCATAACCGCCTGAAGCACCCGAGGTCTGGGTCCCTCTTGAATGAGTAATCAATTGTGGTCTTTATCTGGTGCCTGCGTCTTTGCTAGGGGGGTACACGGGGTCAGGAGGGAGAAGGGGCCGCCAACCTATGTTGGAGCGACGGGGTGCGAAGAGGCAGCGCTCATCCTCATCCTGACGCTACACAGCTGGACACGGAACGACACCATTACCCTCCGCGACAAAACGGGCCCGCCCTATGCACGCACTGCAACCTGCAGACCCACCACGGCATCCGCGGGTGAGGTCTACTTGGACTGGACACCTGGGGGAGGCGACGAAGAATACACCGTGGCACACACGGTACGCCACGGAAATGTACCAACGGAGGCGGAGGACCCGGAACAAACCGAAACCCAATCTTCTAGACTAACGTCCCCACAGGGGACGCTGTACAAACTCTTGGCCCATGCTCGCACCCTAGCGGAGCACAGCATCCAGCCGCACACAGACGTCACATACGTGGAGCGGATGTTGCAGGACTGGCCAAAGTAAGAGACGGGGGTACTGGAGGGACACACAGGACCACCAGCGACCACCACCCCCCACAGCGTGGGACAACCTGGCGCCCGACGGGGGACATCAGCGTGCTGGCCAAGATTATTCAGAACAAGGCGCCAAAGCACCCCTTTGACGACAGCTACGACCCTGCCATCGTGAACGCCTTCCTGGCCTACAACAGCTGGACCACACAGCAACACCTCCACCTCCACTCGGCATCTGACGAGCCACGCGAGTGGCACCCCATGGGGCCCCCCGCACTGGAGGTGTACCTCCACGAAGATGCAGCCACGGGGGCACATACGATCACAGACCTCAGATCTGCAACACAGCAACCGATACCGGAGCCCTACATATGCCCCAGTCCACCACAACCCCCTCCCCCAAAACCAGAGACGACTCCCCGCTGAGGGAACACGACCTACCAGCCCAAAAGGACGCCGAACCTACCACCACGGTCCAACACATGCCGAAGCCCCTCACCACCCACCACGTCCCGGACAACTACCAACTGCCACGTGAAGCAAAGCACGCGCGCCGCATAACACTTAAGTGGAGATTACCGACAGGCACCATAGACTGGAAAGAGATCCTACCTGGGGTAGTCACGGTAGAAGCCATCCACCTCATCGCAACAAAACAGATAATACTCCCACCAGCTGAGCACCTCTTCATCACCATACAGGGCACGGCCACCATCCAAGGCGGCACCCTTGGAGATGACGACCAAATGCCCCGAGTAAGAACCACACAGGCCATCTGGTGACAACATTGCCATTGACCCAGACTCGGAATGGGCGGCAATCCACTATACCGTAGAAGGTGCGGAAGGCGACCCAAAGACAGCCAACTGGAGACAGAGATGGACCGCAGAGGTGGAACAGCTAAGCGACGTCGCCCTCGACGACACACTCTCCCCAACGTACCTCAGCACCGCCAAGCATACAGTCTTGCACAGCGCGACCACCATACTGCCAGAAGCGGTGTCCCAAATCAAGGAGGCCCTCTCCCTAGAACCTACAACGCCCACCAACCGGGGGCATTCACCACGTACTGAAATTTCCCGACGGCCGCAGGCATGGTGCCCCAGGTGGCCGAACCCGCCTTGCCACCCTCCGTCACAACAATCAGCAAAGCGGTCCAATCCATGGCACGCAGGGAAGAGGCCCCACTGGAGTGAACGCCCAACACCCTAGTCGAATACCGAGTCCACCACAACGCCAACAAGGCGCAGCAAACGGGGCACCAAATACACCCACTGCTGTGAGACAAAGACGGCAGACCAATCCCACAGCCCCTGGATCCTGCACTTCATCCTTGAGGACCATAGCGCAAACCGAAAAGGCACGGAGATACAGCTCACCCAAAATCTGGCGCACACGCACCTCCAGTACACCGTCTCCCCCTCAAATGCCCTCGTCACCTACGGCGCAACTCAGCAGTCCACGCACCGAGTACGCTTGGACACGGAGGGCACAGCCTACACAGTATATACCACGGGACATTACAAAGACCTTCACGGCCCCACATGGCATCAAAAACCCACCTGGCACCAACCTTCTCACGCAAAACGCGCACCCAGACAAGGTTGGGCCAAAACCATGGGAACAGCCACTCAGGGTGACGAAACCGCGTCCGCCAACATCGTGAGCTCCGCCCTCGCGAATGCAAGGATGCCCCTCATCGACACAGGACACCCAACCCCTGACGACACCACCTACCGCAGAACATAAAGAACGATCTGAAGGGCCCTACACCACAACATCGACCGCGACCAACCCACCTGGCTCGATCAGGGCTCCGGTACTATCCGAGCGGGAGGGTGGCTGAACAGCCTGAACCCCAAGAAGCTCCGCGGGGTAGCAGGACCCTACATCCTGTAACCCGTACCACACGACATGGATGGTCCCTGTCCAGGGCTCCGGACTGGGGACCCTCCATGTGGACACCCATGCCCCCACGCTTTGTTCCAGCCGCTACCCCCGCAGCCGGCACCGCTCCCAGGGATCCACCTCAACACGGTACCGAGAGCCAAAGGAGTATACCTGACGGCAGGGACACCCTCAGCCAAGCCATACCCCTGCACCCTGTCCATCAAATGGCGATGGGGCCAAGACTAACCAACACCAACAAGCCACGACACCCACTGGCAGGACGCGGAGCACGAGAACCCCGGCCCACGGACCCCAACGCCCCGGGCCCCGCCAGGGCGTCGCTACACCTTACCGTGAATCTCACGGCCCAGTTCCCGACGGCCCTGGAAGGGAAAACACAGTTCATTGTGGAGGGGCTCACGGACGTACGTCATCACCCTGGCGAACAACACCCTAGCAGCGGTCACGGACACATGGGATGCCGCCGTGGGACACCCAACGCCACGCAAAGACAGGATTCATGAGAAGGGGGACACCCTGACACCGGAGCTTATGGACCAGCTGGTACAACTCACCGGCCCACAAGAGCGACGTGTACCACGAATTGGGCTAAAGGTCACAGACTGGACAGTCCTTGACCACACCCCAGACACCCCTACGGTTACCCTGACGTGCCACCAGCACACCTGGTGGGTCACACAGTGGGATCAGAAGGGCACCGCGACCAGACTACATACGTACACACCAGAGATGCGGACGGCCACCCCACTGGCCCTGGGGGACCGTTTCAGACGCTCCAACAACCACACCAACCACCCCGTGGAACACTGGCTGGCACTCAAAACGGCTATGCACCGGACAGCGGATGCCCCGGCCAGCGACACCACACTTGCGACCACGTGCCTCTCCCTGGCCCGCAAAGTGGCGGCTTACGTGCGCAGGCATGGGATGACGCAGACACAACGCTGGATGTCATTGCCCATGGACACGGAACAGATTATCACGAGCCGCACTGCCAACCTGCAAACACAGGCCAACAAGATGCGGGGCATGCACCGGCCCAGAGAAGGTCACAGACCGGCATACAGCATCTTCCAAGGTCGCAACGCCCCCAAGCCAGCTTCTCAGCCAGCGCCGGAAGCGGTGCGGCCCAAACCACAGCCCCGACCGGAGGGGGCGGGAGCACCGGCCCCGCGGGCCAAACGACCTGAGCCGGCGCCAAAAGTAGCGCCGCCCCCACCCAAGCCCAAGTCAAAGCCCGAGACCTGCCCGTAATTGACACCCGACGAACGCAAGGCCATGCACCCCGAGTACCCTGATGGGGCGGAAGTGCAAGGGGTTTACGTCTGTTCGCTGAAAGGACAGCCCAAAAAATGGGTTTGGTTCTTTTTACCAATTCACTCCGAGACTGTTTTATCATACAACACTGGTTACCCAATGGGTGCCAGTAGCGGATGTACTGTTCTATATCCCCACTACCTTCGCGAATTGATTCTCTTTGTGTTCGGTTTCAGGGTTTGGTTTCAGGGCACGCTGGAGCACAGAATGGCTAGCCGAGCAAACATGGCGACCTACAGCTAAAAAACGCGTGGCAACCTTTACCGGATATACCTATGATTTTACGCGCCACGCAAAACGTTGCGCCGCGCGCAAATTTCTGACCAGTTTTTGGGGATTTTGCCAAGTATGTTGCGACTCCAACGGAAGCGATCGGTCACAGCACCTTTTTTTTTCCCGTAGAATGTCCCTATCTCGTAAAATTGTGGTTCAGATTTCCAGATCAGATTCATTGGTATTTGATGGACAGCTATGTTTGTGAAATGTGCTCCAAAAAAGAGGCTCATCCAAATGCTAGGGCTATTTCTGCAGGATTGATCTGGGATAAGGAGTACACGGCTACGTTTCTTTTCAAAGTGTTGTGGGTCAGTTTTTGCAAGAAATAACGTTAAGATTTTCTTGTGACATTTTAGAAAAATGTTACTCATTCTGATATGCTCGGCAAATGGGCGAGGAGTTTCATTTCATGTGATTTTGGTCGGCAACAATGACACACTTGGAGTTTTTTCGTATTTCAGGTCAAAATTATTGTTCAAAAAAAAATTTAAAATTTTTTCGTAAGATTTTTTTGAAAAAAAACTTTTTTTTGGCGCATAAAATCATAAGTGAGGGGTGAGGAAGCGACCACATCCAACTTTGAGCCGGGGGACGACAGACCCTTCCCGGAATGCCCACTGCAGCTCCGCAAACCAGAAAACTCAGGTGGCACCGGGGACGGTCTGGACAGGGGACATACCGGAGACCTGGCTGGAGGAGCCTGACATCCCCGAGGAACGACGAGTGGCGACGGCCCTAGCCCACAAACTACGACTGGGACAATGAATCCCGGCCCAACGGACGAACCGGGAAACAACCACCTCGAAAGCACCCGCCAACAAGGTAACAGCCGCACTTGGCCCCCTTATGTTCCTGAACGAACCAGGAGTCGTGTACGACCCGGCCAAGGCCTCGACCTTCAAAACATCCCCATCATGGCAGGATATGACCCCAACGCCACGCGATGGCAGGAGCAGGCGCTCAAAACCCGCAAAGACACCCCAAACCTCACCCCCATCCTGACCAGAACGGGGTATCAATACCAGACAACTTGGGTAAAAGGCGTACCTATGTCCCACAAGCGCGAGGTTCACCTCCGAGTCCGGCGACACCTAGGCATTGAAGGCCGCCTGTCGCATATGAACTCGTGGGCCCAACCTGGCAACTCAATGTCATCATCGCACCTATGATTTTAGCAGCTTTTTTCCCCCAAAATTCAAAAAATCAGCAAAAGGTGGTTTTTTGCGATGAAAGGCCTATTTTTTGATTTCCCGGCCCCCAAAATAGGGGGGGGGGGTTCTTCCTACCGGACGTCTGTCCAAAAATATCAAAAACCCTGAAATTTGGCCTATTTGGGGTATTTTTGCCTGCTCTTGGCTGGTCCTACAGAACAGTGCTGCACACCAGTGTACCTGCCTATAGAGGACTTTCGCCAGAAATTCTCCCTTTCTTTGGATTGACTTGCCGCAAGATAGGGATGCGGGGGTTCCTCCCAGCCGAGCCCTCTCCCAAACCATCCACAACCCTTGAATTCGGCCTGTTTTGGGGTATTTTTGTCTGCTCTGCGGTGGTACTGCAGAACAGTGCTGCACACCAGTGCACCTGCCTATAGGCACGAAAAAACCATGAAACTTGGTTTTGTACCCAAAAAGACCAAAAGAAACCTGTTCTTTGCATTATACACCCCCAAAATAGGAGAGGGGGGTTCCTCCTACCTGATTGTCCTCCGAAAATATCAAAAATCCCCAAATCTGGCATATTTTGGCGTATTTTGCCTGGTCCACATAGGTTTTTAAAGGCAGAAGTGTTAGTTTATTCCGAAAACTAAGAGAATGGCGGGCTGACTTGTTTTTGGGCTTAAATATCATGCCAACCATGCTGGGAAAGCTATTTTCGTAAATCTGGCACCTGCAAAATAGGGTGGGGGGGCCGTGAACGGAGCCCCCAAGCCGAAAACATACAGATTTTTTGCACGACATTGGCAATTTTAGGCCATTTTTTGACAGATAATGGCCTTTTTCAGGTTTGGGCGGCCCTGAAACACCTATTTACTGGCTCCGCTACCCTGCAAGACATTTTTTTTTTGAGTCAAACGCCTGCAGAATAGGGGGTGGGGGGCTTGAACTGACAACCTGAGCCCAAGAAACAATGTTTTTTTTTACCCCAAATCGGTATTTTCAGGCCATTTTTCAGCAAAAAATGGGCTTTTTTGTAGCAGGGGGCCTTAAAACACCCATTCTCTGGCTTCCATACCCTGTATACATGGTTGGTTGACCTGCAAGATAGGCCGGGGGGGGGGGGCTTAAGCTGACTACCCGAGCCGAAAAAACACTTTTTTCTGCCCGAAATTGGCATTTTACGCCATTTTGGGCAAAAAATGGGCATTTTGTGGGTGCGGCGGCCCTGACTCACCCGTTCCCTGTCTCCCATGCCCTGCAACCCATGCGCTTTTGAGTCAAACACCAGCAAAATAGGGTGGGGGGGCCTTGAACTGACCACCTGAGCCCAAACAAAACTGTTTTTGGCCGAAAATTGGAATGTTTAGGCCATTTTGGCCATAAAATGGCGATTTTTTTTGCTGGGGGTTTGCCTGGAAACACCTTTTTTCCGGGTCCCATACCGTGCAACGCATGCTTTGTTGCCTGAGGGGTCTACAATTGACGACCCGAGCCAAAAAAAAAACAGTTTTTAGCCCAAAATTGGCATTGTTAGGCCGTATTGGGCAAAAAATGGCCATTTTCTTGGAGGGCGGCCCTGATTCACCCATTCGCCGGCTCCCATATGCTGGAAAACATTTTTTCTTGAGTGGAGCACCTACACAAGGGGGTGAGGGGCCTTGAACTGGCCATCCAAGCCCAAAAAACACTATTTTTGGCCCAAAATTCGCATTTTTAGGCCTTTTCCGGGCAAAAAACGGCCACTTTTTGGGGGGAACGGCCCTGAATGACCCATTTCCCGGCTTTCATACGCTGGAGAACATGTCTTTTTGAGTTGGGCACTGCGAAATCGGGTGGAGGTCCTTGAACTGGCCACCCAAGAGCAAGAAACACTGGTTTTGGCCAAAAATTGGCATTTTTGATCCTTTATTGGGCAAAAAATGGCCATTTTTTTGGGGGGCGGCCCTGAATCACCCGATTTTCCGGTTCTCATAGCCTGCAACACATGCTTCTTTGAGTCCGGCAACTGCGAAATAGGGTGGAGGTCCTTGAACTGGCCACCCAAGCCCAAGAAACACTGGTTTTTGCCCAAAATTGGCATTTTTAGGCCTTTTTTGGCCAAAAAATGGCAAATCTTTGGTGGGGCGGCCCTGAATCACCCATTTCTCGGCTCTCATATTTTGCAATACATGTTTTTTTGAGTCGGACAACTGCGAAATAGGGTGGAGGTCCTTGAACTGGCCACCCAAGCCCAAGAAACACTGGTTTTGGCCCAAAATTGGCATTTTTAGGCCTTTTTTGGGCAAAAAATATCCATTTTTCTGGAGGGGGGGCGGCCCTGAATCACCCATTTTCCGGCTATCATACCCTGCAACACATGTTTCGTTGAGTCGGGCAACTGGGGTGGTGGGAGATTGCCGCTCCTGACGGGAGCCGCCCCTGGCTCCTGCTCCTGAGGAGCACCGACCCTGGCTCCTGAGGACCTCCGACCCTGGGGTGCTCCTCAGGAGCACCGACACTGGCTCCTGAGGAGCACCGACCCTGAGGGGGCTCCTGAGGAGCACCGACCCTGGCTCCTCAGGAGCCAAAGCTGCTCAGGAGCACGGACCCTGCTCCTGAGGAGCAAGTTGGCTCCTGAGGAGCACCGACCGTGGCTCCTGAGGAGCCAAAATAGAAAAAGGTTATTTTTTCACTTTTGGCTGAGTACTTTGCATATTTTCTACAAAGGGTGCCCATTGTGGCTGCAAAGTTACCAACAACTTGCATAAAAGTTGCATTTTTGGACTCCTACAGGCTTTCCTAATGTCTACATCATTGATCCTGAAGAACACCACCTCTGCTCCTTGGGAACGATTCTGCTTCCAAACAAAAGGGGCCCTCAGGAACCAAAACAAAAAGACTTAGTCCCAATTTTTGATTACTTATGTCTACTTTTTCGTACACGGTGCCCATCGTGCATGCAAGATTGCCAACAAGGCAGATCAAAGTTGCATTTTTGTTAGCTTTGGAGGTTCAACTAAAGGTTTCCTCCAAAATTTTTTGAGTGAACCAAGTCGTTTGTTTGAATCACTGATCTTGGGAAGAACCACTATTGCTGCTGAAGAGCAATTTTGCTCCGGAGGAGCACCGTCCGTGTCTTTCGGGGAGCTAAAACAAACCTAAGTGCTTTTCACTTTGTGCTTGCTGTTTCGCATCATTTCAACATCCGCTCCGCATCATTCTTGGAACATTACCAACAACCCAAAAGTTGCATTGCGCTTTAGAAAGTCTACTAGACATTTGTTTCCTTTGCTTCAATGTTTGCTTTGTGACCAACGTCAATCAACAAAACACTTCGTTTCAAAGAAGTGAATTTGAAGCTCTTAGAGCCATGCAACGTGGGTGTAATTTTGTTTTGCAAACAACATAATTGCCTCTACTTTGAAACCGCAATGAAAACTGTGTTTTTGCTTTGATTGGGCATTTTTAGTCTTGAACCTCTTGTGCTATCTTTTTCAATCAACCTTTTTTCCTAATGCCTTAGCCAAAGAACCATGCAGCAAGCACTTAAACCTAAATACATGCGTATAACAATTGACATTTTGTATTGGCACCAGTCACATAGCAATCAACACCACCTTTTCTACCATCAATTCCATTGGTTGCGGGAGAAACCACAAAATTGCACTTCATCTGCCTTACTTTAGAAGATTCGCATTCATTGAACTTTCGGACCCCACCAGAATACAATTGTTCCATACAGCATCATTGCCCGTTGTGTTGCATCAGACTTTGGATGAAAATGATGCATCAAGCAGTACGCAAAATGCACAAAAAATCCCATCCCCAAATTCACAAAGTAAATAATCAACCAAAAATGAATACTAGTTCGTAGTCCAATTGGCGCATCAATAATTCAAGTAACACATCAAATTGCAATGGAGCCATACGGTCCAAAATTATGAGAATTGGCACTATACAGCATATGTATTGTACGGTATCGGCATGGTATCCATACCATACAGTGCTGCGATATCTTGTACGGTATGGCCCAACACTCTTGTATTCACTACTTTGTCCCACCACAAAAAAAAATTGGCTTTTTCACTCCAAACAAATATATCGCACAATGCCTTGGCTGTCAGTGCATCTGCAGAGTGGTCCGATACATGGTTGTTGTCAATTCTTGGCAGCTGATGAACAATTGCTATCATTTTAATGAATTACTAATCGTGGGAAATTAATGACTGGACACTTGACAAAGGGCTGGCCATGGTTTCTTTTTTTTTATGCTCCATAGGAAAGGCACTATACCTTGCATCTTGGTAGTACCTATGTGGTACCCGTGACCAATGGTGTTCAGATGTGTAATGCAAAAACATCAACCAATCAAAAATGACTGCAGTTAGGTCCCCTGGGCGGCATTGGCGAGCACTTCACTGTGCCATGTCCTGATGCAAAAGAATGATGGTTGCACGATTTGGCCAAATCAGCTTGCCATAATTGCGAAATTCTGCTGCCACCGTCACACTGCTTGCTAATTGCTCCATGTTTGCTGTTTTTAACAACCTTTAACCTAGCGTGGCAACTTGCCACAGAGGCCCAGCATGCCATGCATGCAATTGAACTCAAATTCTACCCTCCACCACCTGCTTCGCCAGTGCACTAATCACAAGTTTGGCTATTTACTGGTTCGATTTGAGGCTGGCCGACTAAGCTCAGGGCACAACACTCTCAGCAGCCCATGGTTGATTGCTAGTTCTCTCATAGGGCTTACGAGAACATTGCGAGTTACTCAGGATTCTTGCCCTCAGTGGTGGTACTAGCAGCGTGTCCACCTCCATATCGGGACCATTGCTTGCTAATTACGGTCCCACTGCAATTCTGTCTTCCACCACCGCCGCCGCCAGTGCTCTGATCTGTTGATTGCCTTAATCCCTTGACCCGGTCCAGTGAACTCAACGCACAACACTTGCAAATGCCCGCAATTGATCGCTGGTTCCCGCATTTGGTTCAGTCTGCAAAATGAATCTGCCTTGTTGGTTTCCACCCTCGCCAATGGTTTTAACCTCTGAAAATAATGAAATCAACAGGCACACGACGGAAATCGCGCACGGTCAGAAACCATTCAGCACCTCAATGTCCACGTCCCACGAAGCAAATGAATTCTCACCCCACTGGGGGACTCCTCACAAGTGCAAACGCATCAACCCCCCGAAGTGGGGGAAATTTTTCACTCAAGAGGGCCCCCTGCGGCAAGCTCAGATGCAAAAAGTGCAACACAATTGCAAAAGCTGCCAAGTAATTTCCAGAAACACTGTCTGTGGCTACAATGCCCAAGAGGGAATACGCTTGTTGACATCACCATTGATCATTGCAAGCAAATACCCAATCTGTGAATCATAAGAGACGTCCACAGTCACATTCTTTGCAATATGTTTGCGTGCTCCAGGCTGTTATGGTTCAGTCGGGTTTGTTCTTGGCAGGAGTAACAGCGGTGGTTGATTGGGCAAGTGATTCTGGTGTTGCAGGCAATGTTATTCTTGGTGATGTTTTCGCAAAGAAAGGACACGGTTTGAGGTAATGGACACACAGTGTACACAATTTGTCGTCCGTCGAAAGGTGAGGGTGTCGTTCTGCAATTAGCGCTTGCTGAGATCCACCAAGGTCTGTGCTGTCAATTCTGACCCCTGGCTCAAACAAGCAGCACACTTTGCCACCAGAACTCAGTGCGGATCTGTTAACAAACAAAACAAATGCATGGGGGGCCAGACCACTGTGACACTGAAGTATGTCAGCTGAAGAATTCCCACCCATAAAATGCCTTTTTCTGGTGTTCAATCCTGCAACCCACTGAACAACAAATCGGGGTGAATGGTTGTGGGGGGGGGGGGGTTGACACATGGCTGAAGAGAAATTGAGTATGGACAAATAGAAGATTGTGAAGGAAGAGCAGATGTGTATGATGCAACGAATTCAACTAATTGGTCCAAAATTCTGTGAACTTCAGCACTCTGCACTGCCATTTAAGTCTTTATTGGAAACTCTCAGTGAGTGCGCATCTCCACCAGACATTCACCATCCAACTGCCATGCTCCTGTGATGCGGTGCTCAGGGCACAAATACACGTGAGGTTTGGGGGAAACCATTCCTATCCACCCACCCACTCCACATTCAGTCCAGAGCTTTTTGTTGATTGTTGGCTTGTGAAGTCACATGAAGTGCACACCGTAGTAGTGGTATCTGCTGACGCCTCCGGTTTCGAGAAGGAATGCAGAAGTCCCGAACAGTGGGGAGGGGGGGGCTGTCAGCCGACCGTCAGCAAGTGCATGCGGTGGGGGCAAGATAGGCAAAAACTATCAGCTGCCAGAAAAGCACAAATCCCATTCAGGAGGGGTAGGGAATGCAAAAAACTCTCATCCGGGGGCTGAAGCCGGTTCGGACCCCCGTGGCCATCTTGGGGTCACTTGGGGTGTGTATCTATGTGCCGGCAAGCCGCCATTGGCTGATATCATACTCTCCCATCCACCTGACCTAACCTGATGTGATAGTGTGATAGGTTTGGCCATTCCGGCTATGAGCGGCCATATTCAGTACCGAGGCGCCGCCAGCGGAGATTTATATATCAGAATATCAGGAATCAACAGGGTTTTATTATCATGATGTTTCCGTAATTTTTCAGCCTTTCGTTCTGATGGTCAAGGTATCGGCGACCGTCAGTTGGCTCGCGATTTTGCGTTAACCGATTGGTTAACTGTTATTTCCAGATATTTTGGCGGATATTCCGTTGAAGGGTCAGATTTCATCAGCAAAGGGTTTGTTGCTTCCGCAATTCTCTAAATAAGCACTCGAAATTTTAATCAGAATTTTTCGCGATGTCGAAATCTGATTTTCGACTTCGACATCGCCGCACTTGATTTGGACTTCCTCGAGTGGTCATACTCTTTTCCCTATGCCCGAATCAGGTTTCCCTGATACTTGCCACCCATTTGACTTGGAGATATAAGGGAAACAAAAGCGAATCGTGGGACCACTTTGAAGGGCCATATCTACGAGCGAGTGTGAGGAAAGAGAATAAGGAAAGTTGCGTTGCAAGCGCCTTGGTCTCAACTTAATTTAGAAAGCATCGAACGCTTTTGGTGCGTACACATGCCCGGTGTTGCAAGGGATAATGGTCAAGAGGGTATAAAGTGATATTTAACTCTTGGACCGTGCGACCGAATATTTTAATGCGACTTTCGAGTGTACCGCATGAGTGTTGGGGTTGCATAGATACTTTCCTTGGGTTCCTACGTATTTTTCACGTGAAGTTATGCCCATGGAGGGGCATGGCATATCATGGTGGGAGCCACTTTTGAGGGTATGTTTTTTATGCATGGTATATGTCTTGATATGCTCACGCCCATGTTATATATCTTCGTGTGGCCGAAGAGATGGGGAGCCATACGTGACAAGGGTCTTGCCCATGTCCCAATTGTGGAATTCAAAGCGCTAGACCAAGTCTACCGCATATGTATTGCTCATGGTATGTGTGACAAAGAGATCCATGGGTGCACTCCCATTTTCATGGGGCATGTAGATATTAGTGACGAAGGTATCTCCATGCGCCCGATTGGGGATCCAAGTGGGGGAATTGTTCGCAAATGGTTCCAATCATTTGTGTATTGAACCATGAGCGGATATCATGGGTGAGCTTAGAGATATAGTATCATGACAACTTTGTATTTGGACATATTTTCATGTTTTTGACCTCATTTTATGCTCATTTTTGTGTTTTATGTGCTCAACTGGTCGGCTAACAGCAAAGTGCCTAGAGATCCGTGAACTATGGTATGTTGCTTATATGTTGGCATATGCTTCGGTGTTGTACCTCACCATATGCCGGATCATGTGGTCACTTTGGCTTGGCACACGAGGCCTCACAAAATTAGGTCTCAAACTCATGAGCTGATTTGTGAAGCATGCCATGTACATAACCGGAGGAGTTTTGGAGCCAATGATGGGATATTCTTGGGCATGGGTCTTTGGCCTATATCACCCTTGCATTTTACTTTCCGGTTTGACACATGCACGGAGCATATGAACATTTGCCATATGCATTTTTGAGTATATAATTGATTTTTGGGCATAATGGTGTGATTTGCCTGATTTTGCCATGTTGTGAGGTCATCTTCATGGGGCAGTTCTCCAAGCCCGTTCGACTCCAAGTCCAACCAAGGTTATGTCAGGGTAGGGCATGGTCCTGAGTGCCACACTAGGCCATGACACGCCACCTCCCCCATTGGGCTAGGATTTATAGGCTTGGGAGTGAACACATTTTTGGGGTTTATGTAGTGACTTGTGACACATGGCATTCAGCCATCTCATTTGACCGGGTTCAGGGCAATATGTTGGTGAGTCAAGGGAAGATCTTGAGTCCAGGGAATGAGGGGTTTATGGCTGTGAATGTGTATGTTTACCTCTTTCCCCAACGCTGCTTTATTTGTGTTCATATGCCAATTTCAGGGCTTTCCTCTTTGGTGCAATTCTTGTACATGCCCGCCACCGTGAGACGACCGGTGTGCTGAACGGAAGCCCGCAGCCTGATTTGGATTGTGAATTGGGCTATTGCTGTATTTGTGGGATCTGGTTGCAGTTCAGGGTTGATAGAGGATTACATTTACTATATTTTTGGATTTTGGACCTTGGACTTTGAGGATTTTCAGAAATGCAATCGTTGATCCGGAATAAATCAGCAGGGGTAACAGGCGGAAGGGGCACAGCGGGGGCCGGTCCTGGTAGGGACCTTCTTTATGGTAGCAGAGGCTTACCTGCTGCCCCTACCAACCGCCGACCCGGGGACTTGGGCCCTTATGAGCCCTGCCCAAGTACGCCCCGGGTGCGTATTGTGGACTCGGTGGAGACCACGCCGGAGATTAGAGCCATAGAAGAACCGAGACGTTCAAGAGCATGGCGAACTCCGGAAGTTGAAGCCCGAAGAGAAGTACGACATTCGGGAAGAGGAGGACGTGACATGGAGGACCTGGTCTCCATGTGCGAGCGCCGCTGCCGAAAGGCATGCAACCTCCGCACCGCCGCGGAGGACTCTGATGAGGATTGTCATTCAGGCAGCAGTGGAGGACGGGCCCGGCGCTACCGGAAGCGCGGGTCACCCAAGCCCGCGGCAGCGGACGCCGGGGCTATGGATACGGATCCCAGCCCGGTCAGGCTGTGGGACTCCGAGCACTCCGAGGGCTATCGGACAGCTTATGAGCCACCCTCGGAGTCGGAGGAGACGGCCAGACCGCCCATAAGGGCGAATACGGCCCCCGAGCCCGCCCCGCAGCACGACGCCGAGGGCTTGGAGAGGCCGGCCAGGGCCCGGACGGCACCTGTGCCCCGGCACACGGGACCAGAGACGGACGCCATAGGCGATACGCCCATGGGCGAGGAGTCTGAGGTGCCGGGAACCGCGGGTTGCGCTGAATCCGGCGGAAAGCACGCTGCGTGCCACTGCGAGCACGTGTCCTTCCTCATGGGCAAGTACCCGAAGATGGGGATGGACGCCATCGTGCGTCACCTTGACCGCCTGGACAACGCCAAGGACGCTCTAGGGGAGGACGTCGCGGGGATCCTGGATGACCAGTCGGCCGCGGAGAACCACATGGAGGAGCTGCGAGCGGATCAGGCCCGGTACCGGGAGAATCTGGAGCTGGCCCTGCAGAAGCAGCAGCAAGTGGTGGACAGCCTCCTCCACTTAGTGGAGGACATGTCGGGACGCCTGAAAAGGTTAGAGGAGCGACAGCCCCTCGCCTCGGGTCCGGATCTCCCGGCAAAGCCGGCCGCGGTAGAGCTGGTGGAGCGGGTTAAGACCCTCAGGAGGGCCATGGAGAAACCCATGGGCGGCCCTGCAGAGGCACCATACGCGCCTCCGCGTGTTGACCCGGGTGCGCTGCCGTTTGTTCCCATGTTCAGCGAATCAACAATGCTCGGGGAACACACGGCACCGGCTGGGTCCATGCGGGAAGGGCACGTAGCCACGGACCCGAGGAGCCTGACAGTGCAGATGTCCCATGCCGCCCAAGATGTACCGATCACGACGAATATGGTCGTATATGCGGAAGACGTGATCCAGAGCAAGACCATGCAGGGGCGAACCATGGGAAGCGCCGACTGACATGGTCGAGGTCATCCAGGCGGAAACCTGTGGGCGAAGGACCCCAATACGGGGATATGGACGGCCGATGGAGCAAATCCTTCCCGCATTCCAAACCCCATGGGTTCAGGCCAAACTGGACCGCACTCCATGGAGGAGAGGGATGTACGGGGAGTGTACTCACACCCCCCGGCCACAGGTGGTATCCGTCTCGGTGGAGTGGTGGCTGGAGACGTCGGAGACGCCATCAGGATTGACGACCTCAGGGGAATCAAAATCCCCTACTACGATGGCAACCCCTCCAACCTGGATGACTTCATCCTGGATTGGGAGGACTTCGCCGAGGAGGTCGTCGGCGAGATGCGGGGAGCGCCGCGGGACAAGTGGGTATGCCGGACATTCCCACACCGGCTGGCGCAGGACCTGAAGGAGGAGCTGCGGGATCAGATCCGGGAAGGATTGATCCGTACGGAGCAGGCCTGCCTCCAGTGGTTGGAGGATGAGGAGCGGGTGGACGCTCCCAACCAGAAGCTGGAGGACCCTCGGTCCATTCCGCTGCCGCTGGACCGCGGTGAGTTGCGGGTCCGGGAGTGGAACCGGTATCTGCGGAAGTACCGCAGATGCCTAAAGCTGGTGGAGGATTGGAACGAGGCCAGCGAGATCCGCCACCTCCTGAAGGATGTCCTCCCCGGGAACTGGAAGAGGCGAGTGGAGGACGAGGAGAAGAAACGCGCGAAGAAGCGCGTGGCGGTGAGGATTATGGCGGCGGAGGCCACCCATGCGGGTATCATGGAGTTCTTCAGGAGGAACTTGGGCGAACCCAACCGGATGTTGGGCCTGAAGAACGCCGTGTACGTGGAGGTATTCGGGGACTCCATGGGGCAAAGGTTGCTGCGCATCAACAACGTGGAGTGGAGGCGCGGGGAGCCGCTGAGGATGCAAGTCATCTTCGCCCGCATGAGCCTTGACGAGATCGTGAAGTACACCACGGTGGAGTTGAAGCTCAATGCGAAGAACGAGGCCCACGTGCTGGATCGACATGGTCATGGACAACGAGGCCACCGAGAAGACCGCCATCATCGAGAGATCCAGGAGGACACGGCCAACTCCGCGGAGGATGGTAGTGGAAGTGGCCAAGACCACTGGTCCCGGGAGGATCACGAGGAGGCCCATTTCTTCGCGTTTGTGACGCACAACGTGAAGAACCATGGGCAGGATCGGTCCACATGGAGCCAGGTGGGACCCAAGAAGGGCAAAGAGCCAAGGAGGATCGGGAACCCACCGCTCTCGTTCCGAGAGTACAGGTCTCAGCACGACGGGTGCTGGGTCTGTTATGGCAAGGGAAACAACCATGCACACGACCACCGTCAGTGCAAGGTGTATGAGGCCGACAAGAAGGCCTACTTCGCAGCCCACCCCGAGAAGAAGCCCAAGGAGCAGCGGATTTCCGACTGGAAGGCGAAGGGCGGAGACGGGGGAAAAGGCCAAGGCAAAGGCCAAGGAAAAGGCGGAGGAAGAGGCTATGGTGGTGGACCTGGCCAAGACCGACGAGTGAGGTCGATCGAGGAGGTTGCTGAGGACATGTTGAGGACTTTGGAGGAACTCAAAGCCCAGCAACGTGGTGGACAAAGTCCTGGCGGATCGCAGCCGGAAGGGGCTGCGGGAAGCCAAGTCTAGAGGAGCCCCCACGGGAGTGGGACCTCGGAGGTCTCTCCTCCGAAAATCAGTGGAATCCCAGAGAAAGCGAAGGCACATCGGGTGCCGAAGAAGGCTCCGGAAGAGCCAAAACCACTGATTTTCGCCACTCCCAACCCCTGGAGCGCCCTGCCAAGGGAAGTACATGTGGGTACGGGACATGGCAAGAAGGAAGGAGCGACCACGGAGAGCCCCGTGGATGGGCAGGACCAACCCAAGATCTACACCATCCGTGACCATACCCTTGAAGTCCTGATGCACCCGGACGTGCTAGAGTTGCATGCCGTGAGAGTCGTCCATACACCTCATGGCAACGAGCGGCAGTTGCACTTGAAAGTGCGAGTACGGTGTGGACGAGAGGAGAAAGTGGTGAATGTGTTAGTGGATACGGGTGCCCAGGTGAGCCTGGTCCGGAGAGGGTTGTTCAAGGAGGAACTCCTGCGGCCCAGCCGGAGACCGGTCCGCCTGAAGGTCGCCAACGGAGAGATCATGGGTGGCGGCACCCATGAGGCCACCATCAGTATGGAATTCTGGGAGCATGAGCGCTTGAACCGCCCTGATCAGGCGAAGAGAAGCACTCTATCCGGGAACTTCTATGTGGCCGACATTACTGATTGGGATATGATCATGGGGTACGACTTCATGGTCGCCAACGCCATTGGAGCCCTTCCCCATCGCGCAACGCTGGTCCGGGAGGACGATGAATGCCTCACATGGCTGTCCACGGACTATGCATGCGGATCATCCCAATGGAATGCTGAGGAAGAGGATCGGATCGTCAGAGCAGTGCAAGCTGTGGGTGCCAAGTCCAGAGGAGACCGTGGAGTTCAGCTCACGGAGTATGGAATGGCGCCGCAAGTGTACACCAGGATGATTCAGACGCTGGGAGCTGAAGTGCCCGAGACGGACGTCTTCGCTTCCCGGGATGCCCCACTTTTGCGGAAGTGTAGGAGGCATTGGCATCGAGGAGACTCAGCCTGGCACAGGTATTGGGGTTTGAAGGAGTGGGGGCCCATGTATTGGCATGGCTCCCTGGACAATACCAGACGTACGGTGGAGAAGATCATCGCGGATAGGGCGAAGGGGATCCTGGTCATAACCGGCATAGGATCCACCCCATGTCCGCTGGAGGGCCTCAAGTCGACGCTGGACTCCATCACCCTGAACGAGATGTCATTCGGGCCAGAGGAGGAGTTGTTCATCGACGCCAAGGGTGTATCAATGCCCTCCCCAGGTCAAGTGTGGGGTACCAAGGCTTTCCTGGTGGATCGGGCGCAAGCCCAGCCCACGGGTGATGAAGCACTCATCCGTAGGGTGGAGGCGGTGCCCATGAAGGTCATGTTTGAGCCCAAGGAGGGGACAGATCAGCCAGTGGATGGCATTGACATCCTGTCCCACTCCGAGATCGACGACGTCGTCAACTACATGCGGATGGGGATGCACGACAGTGTGGCAGCCAAGAAGAGGCGGGCCATGGTCACATCTCCGCATTGGTGGGATGACAAGATGTTGGTCACCGGCAAGTACGAGAAGGATGAGTTCGTGGCGAGGGTCATGGATCACATCGCGGACCAATACGATGGTCCGGTTGGGTCGGACCCACCAACATGGGATTTTCCAAGAATGGGTGTCGATAGCGACAGTCGCCAGCCCGAGGCCGCAAATTTTCGAAGATTATCGGTGGGAAGTGCACCCCACGACGATGAAGACGGCATATCGGACGAGGAGAAGTCGGATTCGGACCCGGAAGAGGCCTATACCGCAGTGCGTTCGTTTGTGTCGATACCGAAGCAAGCGGCTGAAGAGGCCCAGGAGAACCCGAAGGTCGCCGAGCTGAAGGAGAGGCTGATCAAAGCCTATCCGCGGCTATTCAGTGGCGTCGCCAACAAGAACCCTCCAGATCGTGGGAGGTTTGGTACAGCGAAGATCAAGCTGAAGCCGAACCCGAAGATCTATCGTCATCGGGAGTACCAACTTCAGGGCGATCGGGCCGAGGCCATGAAGAAGCTGTTGGCCGAGTTCATTGAGCGGGGATGGATCGAACCCTCCGACAGTGAATGGGCCAGCCCAGCCTTCATCGTGCCCAAGAAGGAGAAGGGCGAATGGAGGTTGGTGGTTGATTACAGAGGTTTGAACGAGCAGACCGAGCACGACTCGTACTCGCTTCCCTTGATCGACTCCATCCTCCAAAAACAACAGAAAAAGCGGATTTTCACGGTGTTGGACCTGAAACACGGTTATCACCAGATGCCGCTACACCCGGACTCCAGGCCCTGCACAGCGATGTGGACGCCGCTGGGGCCCATGCAGTGGAAAGTGGTGCCCATGAGTGCCAAGAATGGCAACGCCGCTTTCCAGCGCATGATGGAGGACCTACTCGGTCCTGTCCGGGACTGTGCCGACCCCTTCGTGGATGACATCATCATCGGGTCCGGCACGGAGAACATGACTGAGGACGACCTCATCGATGCGCATGAGAAGGATCTGCGCCGAGTGCTCAGCGAGTTGGACAAGCACGACATGGTGTGCAAGCCCACCAAAGCCTCACTCTTCGTGAAGGAAGTGGAGCTCGCGGGTCACGTGGTTGGTCACGGGCAACGCCGTCCCATGCCTGGGAAACTGGCGTCCCTGCACCACTGGGAGAAGCCCCAAACCATCAGCGAACTCCGATCCTTCATGGGGTTCTGCAACTACTATTCGGGCTACGTCCGGATGTATGCAGAACTGTCGGGGCCGCTGCACAAGATGCTGCAAGTGGGCAAGTTCGATGGCCGGAAGGGGAGCAAGAAGAAGCTTGCCTGGACCCCTGAGGCGGAGGATGCGTTCAACAGCCTGAGGGAGCGACTCCTGGGGCAGTTGGGGCTGTTCCTGGTGGACCCGGACAAGGGATTCGTGCTCCGGACAGACGCCTCGGATTATGCCGTGGGGGCAGTCCTCGAGCAAGTCCGGGACGACGGGTGACACGTACCCGTAGCGTTTTGGAGTCGGATCCTGGCCGAGGGCCAACGCCGCACATGGACCGCGAGGGAGAAGGAGACGTACACCATTGTTTGTGCGCTCAGGAAGTGGTCTGGCCACATCGGATTGCAACCGGTGGTGGTTTGTACAGACCATCAGTCCTTGCAGAGCTGGCACAAGGAGCACGTCGACACCCCCTCGGGACCGGCGGCAAGGAGGGCCCGATGGCATGAGACGTTCGCTAAGTTCGACCTCAGCGTCGTATATGTCCCGGGGAAGGACAACACTGTGGCGGATTGCCTCAGTCGATGGGCCTACCCCGCGGGCAAGGCTTGGATGGACATATCCAGCCATGGGGACGCCGAGGAAACCGAGGAGGCCAAGCGCATCATCGAGATGGAGAAGGTCATGGAGCAAGAGGGGGTCAAGTGCTTTGTGGTGATGGCGAACCGTACGGACCTGGCCAAGTTCCGGGGTGCCCGCATCCAAGCTATTCGAGAGGAAACCCTCGAGCAATGGATGGTGGCCCCTGTAGAGCTAGTCAGGTCGGTGCTCATAGAGGACTGGTCGGATGACTATGCGGCATCCGAGCACTGGAGCAAGTACTGGAATGCCGTGAGCGCCCCGTCGGACGACGAATGGCCCGAGGACTTGACCGAGGATGGCGACAAGTTGTTCCTCAAGGACAAGCTGCTGGTGCCCGAAAACCGAGTGGAGGAGCTCATTGACCATTGGCACAACGCCCAGCTCATGCACCCTGGCCGAGACAAGATGCAGCAGGACCTGGAGTGGCGTTTCAAGTTCCCTCCGGGGTACTACGCCATCCTGGATAGGTACTGCAGCGACTGTGCCGTGTGTCGGGCCACGAAGAGCCCCAACCACTCCACAGCGGGCAACCCGGTGTATACGGCTATACCGGAGGCCCCTATGCGGTCCGTGGCCATGGATGTGTTCGCCATGCCTGAGGTCACCGTGGAAGGAGAGACCTACGACTGTGTCATCCTGGCGGTGGACAGGCACAGCGGCTATATCGTGGCAGTCCCGGGCAAGAAGTCCAAGAAGAAGGACAAGAAGGACAAGCATGGAGTGGGGCTGCAGGCCAAGACCGTCGCTAATGCCATGATCAGGCATTGGCTGACGATTTTCGATGTCCCAGCTGTCATCTGCAGCGATCGGGGCAGTCAATTCGTGGGGACGTGGTTCAAGACGATGTGCAAGCACATGGGGATTCGGCATGCCAAGACCGTGGCATACCACAGCCGGTCGAATGGCCGGTCTGAGGTGGCCGGGCGGCAGATGTTCGAGAAGTTCCGCCAGCTACACATCGACGAACCAGGCCGGAATTGGTATAATTTGCTGTGGAGAGTACTCCAAGCGTATCACGACCTTCCGGGACCCACTGGACTGTCGCCCTACCGCATCCTGTTCCTACGGGATCGAGTGTCACGCAATCTCCCGTGGATGAACCATGGCAAAGTGGCCCGGGATGCGAATGCCATGATGGCTGAGGCGGACGACACAGCGGCCAAGGTGTGCAAGGCACTACAGGACGAGCATGCCAAGAGGGCCAAGTACTTCAAGCAAGGGAAGGTCCAGAAGTATGCTCTCCAAGACACCGTGTGGGTGGAGCGGCACCACAAGGATGTCCTGTCCAGGCATCGGCAGGCATCTTGGGATGTGCCGGGGGTAATTGTGCGGAAGGTCGGGCAGGATGTGTATGCGGTTCGTGTGGGGGATAACAAGATCCTGTACCGCGACCATACCCAGCTTCGTCCCCGAGCACCAGACCCCAGCGGACGTCCCGTCACCTTCGAGTTCACGGCCGGCGATGTGGACTCGGACGACGAGGGTGAGGACGACGACTTCACCGCCGAGAAGATCCTGGCGGACAAGCCGGACCCGGGGACGCCTGGGGGTAGGCTTTATAAAGTCCGTTGGAAGGGTTTCGCCGCATCCAGGGACTCGTGGGAACCTCCGAGCAGTTTTGTGCCGAGGTACACCACGGTCTGGATGGACTACCTAAAGAAAAAGAGTATTTCTTTGGATGTCAAGGACGTATTGGTCCACTTGGTAGCTGCTGTAGCACCATAATGGATCCCCCTTGGCATCTTGTTTGTTTCTGGGATTAAGGAGACGGGTGAGGGCGTTCATCCGGGGACTTTTCGGCCTTGATTGGCCATATACCCCCTTCACTCGATCACCACGTATATATTTCATCGTGGTATACGTATTTAGATCGATCGACGACGTTTTTCTATCTTTGATCCCCTTGGTCCATGTTGTAGATCAAGAGGAGACCGGATATGGCGTAGGGCACCGATTATCAGTGTCCTCACCCCTCCCTTGGGGCATGGGGGACGCCTACGACGTGTGTGGGGCCTCCATGTGTCCTTGGGACATGGAGGGGGCGGTTGGAGCCCATTGGGGTCCTCCCGTCCTCTCTTCATTGGTTTCCGAGCGGATACAACGCTCTGAGAAGGGGGGTGAAGCCGGTTTGGACCCCCGTGGCCATCTTGGGGTCACTTGGGGTGTGTATCTATGTGCCGGCAAGCCGCCATTGGCTGATATCATACTCTCCCATCCACCTGACCTAACCTGATGTGATAGTGTGATAGGTTTGGCCATTCCGGCTATGAGCGGCCATATTCAGTACCGAGGCGCCGCCAGCGGAGATTTATATATCAGAATATCAGGAATCAACAGGGTTTTATTATCATGATGTTTCCGTAATTTTTCAGCCTTTCGTTCTGATGGTCAATGTATCGGCGACCGTCAGTTGGCTCGCGATTTTGCGTTAACCGATTGGTTAACTGTTATTTCCAGATATTTTGGCGGATATTCCGTTGAAGGGTCAGATTTCATCAGCAAAGGGTTCGTTGCTTCCGCAATTCTCTAAATAAGCACTCGAAATTTTAATCAGAATTTTTCGCGATGTCGAAATCGGATTTCCGACTTCGACATCGCCGCACTTGATTTGGACTTCTTCGAGTGGTCATACTCTTTTCCCTATGCCCGAATCAGGTTTCCCTTATACTTGCCACCCATTTGACTTGGAGATATAAGGGAAACAAAAGCGAATCGTGGGACCACTTTGAAGGGCCATATCTACGAGCGAGTGTGAGGAAAGAGAATAAGGAAAGTTGCGTTGCAAGCGCCTTGGTCTCAACTTAATTTAGGGAGCATCAAACGCCTTTGGTGCGTACACATGCCCGGTGTTGCAAGGGATAATGGTCAAGAGGGTATAAAGTGATATATAACTCTTGGACCGTGCAGCCGAATATTTTAAGGCGACTTTCGAGTGTACCGCATGAGTGTTGGGGTTGCATAGATACTTTCCTTGGGTTCCTACGTATTTTTCACGTGAAGTTATGCCCATGGAGGGGCATGGCATATCATGGTGGGAGCCACTTTTGAGGGTATGTTTTATATGCATGGTATATGTCTTGATATGCTCACGCCCATGTTATATATCTTCGTGTGGCCGAAGAGATGGGGAGCCATACGTGACAAGGGTCTTGCCCATGTCCCAATTGTGGAATTCAAAGCGCTAGACCAAGTCTACCGCATATGTATTGCTCATGGTATGTGTGACAAAGAGATCCATGGGTGCACTCCCATTTTCATGGGGCATGTAGATATTAGTGGCGAAGGTATCTCCATGCGCCCGATTGGGGATCCAAGTGGGGGAATTGTTCGCAAATGGTTCTAATCATTTGTGTATTGAACCATGAGCGGATATCATGGGTGAGCTTAGAGATATAGTATCATGACAGCTTTGTATTTGGACATATTTTCATGTTTTTGACCTCATTTTATGCTCATTTTTGTGTTTTTTGTGCTCAACTGGTCGGCTAACAGCAAAGTGCCTAGAGATCCGTGAACTATGGTATGTTGCTTATATGTTGGCATATGCTTCGGTGTTGTACCTCACCATATGCCAGATCACGTGGTCACTTTGGCTTGGCACACGAGGCCTCACAAAATTAGGTCTCAAACTCATGAGCTGACTTGTGAAGCATGCCATGTACATAACCGGATGAGTGTCGGAGCCAATGATGGAATATTCTTGGGCATGGATCTTTGGTCTATATCACCCTTGCATTTTACTTTCCGGTTTGACACATGCACGGAGCATATGAACATTTGCCATATGCATTTTTGAGTATATAATTGATTTTTGGGCATAATGGTGTGATTTGCCTGATTTTGCCATGTTGTGAGGTCATCTTCATGGGGCAGTTCTCCAAGCCCATTCGACTCCAAGTCCAACCAAGGTTATGTCAGGGTAGGGCATGGTCCTGAGTGCCACTCTAGGCCATGACACGCCACCCCCCCCATTGGGCTAGGATTTTTAGGCTTGGGAGTGAACACATTTTTGGGGTTTATGTAGTGACTTGTGACACATGGCATTCAGCCATCTCATTTGACCGGGTTCAGGGCAATATGTTGGTGAGTCAAGGGAAGATCTTGAGTCCAGGGAATGAGGGGTTTATGGCTGTGAATGTGTATGTTTACCTCTTTCCCCAACTTTGCTTTATTTGTGTTCATATGCCGATTTCAGGGCTTTCCTCTTTGGTGCAATTCTTGTACATGCCCGCCACCGTGAGACGACCGGTGTGCTGAACGGAAGCCCGCAGCCTGATTTGGATTGTGAATTTGGCTATTGCTGTATTTGTGGGATCTGGTTGCAGTTCAGGGTTGAAGGAGGATTACATTTACTATATTTTTGGATTTTGGACCTTGGACTTTGAGGATTTTGAGAAATGCAATCGTTGATCCGGAATAAATCAGCAGGGGTAACAGGCGGAAGGGGCACAGCGGGGGCCGGTCCTGGTAGGGACCTTCTTTAGGGCAGTAGAAATGAAATTTGGCAGGTGGAGTTCAAGTCAAGGACAAACAAAAGCATAAGTGTATCATCATGGGGAAATGGATGAGGCCAGGAGGAGGGGGGGTGGGGGTCTGCTAACAGGTGAAGATCTGTGTCCAAGACTGAGCTGTCTTAAGCAGAAGCAGGGTTGGAACTGTGATCCCAGATCTCATGAATGGTCAATGTGGTAACCAGACAGACGTTGTGGCTCATTAAAACCATACAATACAACAGGGTTTTTTCATCTAATGGAGACCTGATCCCTTCGCAGCAGCCAACTTCATGTCCTCAGGCTTGATGGTAGCGCGCTTTGCATGTGTAGCATACACAGTACAACCTGCAGAGCAAGAGCACGTGGTTTGATGCCAAAGCCAAACACATAAACATGAACAAAGCAGACAAACATGCGCACCAAATCGATTGGTTCCCAGAGCGTTGTTCAAGCTTCAAATGGAAAGCAAGCGAACCAAAGACCACCATATTTTTAAACATGTCGGTCAAGAACGCCTCTGTGGCCTGCTACAATCAAGGGCGAGCGTGAGGATGATGTTGCAGTCATTGAGTACATGAAGGGAACCCCCACCCACCCACCCACCCACCACTTCAAGCTGATGGTGTTGCGCAGACCTCTGGTGGCTTTGGGATAAGGGGCACCATGCGCCCTGTCGCTCACAGTTGCCATTGTCGTGTTGGTGTTTTTCGAGGCCCGGGCAGAGCTTGGGTAAAAGGGGGGCGGGGGGTCACTCACCTGCAACCAGTGCCTGACGCGCACATGATGGGTACCGGTATGCAAACACAGACCACTAGAACACAAGATACATACTTTCTTGTGCTCTCGCACTGCAAAGAACTTGCACACGTCGTTGCCGCTGGCTCTGCTCCACTTTTTGCCCTCAGCTCTTGCAAGTTTCTTGTAAGCTGGGCAAATAACACAAAGCAGTGGACAATCACCAATATCAACAAATGGATTTGACCACTGGTTACGCAGTTGCCTTAGCCTCGCTTGCTCGCGTACTGAGTATCTTATGTGTAGGCCTTGTTTCTGTCCCATTTTCCACATCTGGTTGCAACACAGGAAGCTGTGGGAATTTGGGGTCAAAATTGTGCTCCCTTTCTGGTGTGGAAATCTTACCCCTCTATGGCATGAAAATTACCCCTTGCTGTTGCCGGGCAGATTCCCAAGACCACAAACCAGTATTGAAATCGCATCATATCCAACCAGTTTTTCCCACAGCCCACCTGTGGAGCTTCAGTCATGTCTCCCAAAGATCCTGATATTGTGGTGCTCAGTTCCAAGCCGTCTTTTGGTCCAGCCGGCACAAACCCATTTTGGGCAGTTCTGAGTTGCCTGGCAAAAAACAACTCCATTTCAGCTGGATCTGGAAAGCCAAAAAAAATTGCTCCGCCACTACAGCTACGATGTTGTTGCGGGTGCACGTAGGCACCGTCTACAGACCATGGGGTCCGAACCCACAGCCGCTTTGCTTGAGTAGGGTGACAAGGGGAGGGAGGGGGACCGCTGGCGTGTCTCCTTTTCCAATGAAGGCAGTTCCTCCATGGCGACTAGCCAATCAAATGATTAGAACTGGGTGTTGGGTGGGTCAAGCAGGCGAGTAAAAACACATTTCAGCCAGTGTCAACACCTCAAACCCCCTTTTCAACTGCCCCCATACCATGAAAACACATTTCACACCGTGCCAACACCTCAAACCCCCTTTTCAACTGCCCCCATGCCCTCAAAACATAATTCACCCAGTGCCAACACCTCACACCCCCTTTTCAATTGCCCCCATGTCGTCGACACATATTTCACCCGATGCCAACACCTCAAACCCCCTTTGCAACTGCCCCCATGCCCTCAAAACACATTTCACCCAATGCCAACACCTCAAACCCCCTTTTCAACTGCCCCCATGCCCTCAAAACATATTTCACCGAGTGCCGACACCTCAAACTCCCTTTTCAACTCCCCCCATGCCCTCAAAACATATTTCACCCAGTGCCAACACCTCAAACCCCCTTTTCAACTGCCCCCATGCCCTCAAAACATATTTCACCCAGTGCTAACACCTCAAACCCCCTTTTCAACTGCCCCCATGCCCTCCAAACACATTTCACCCACCAATGCCAACACCTCAAACCCCCTTTTCAATTGCCCCTATGCCCTGAAAACATTTTTCACCCAGTGCCAACACCTCAAACCCCCTTTTCAACTGCCCCCATGCCCTCAAAACAAATTTCACCCAATGCCAACACCTCAAACCCCCTTTTCAACTCACCCCATGCCGTCAAAACACATTTCACACAGTGCCAACACCTCACGGCCCCTTTTCAACTGCCCCCATGCCCTCAAAACACATTTCACCCAATGCCAACACCTCAAACCCCCTTTTCAACTGCCCCCATGCCCTCGAGACATATTTCACACAGTGCCAACAGCTCAAACCCCCTTTGCAATTGCCCCCATGCCCTCAAAACACATTTCACACAGTGCCAACACCTCAAACCCCCTTTTCAACTGCCCCCATGCCCTCAAAACATATTTCACAAAGTGCCAACACCTCCTACCCCATTTTCAACTGCCCCCATGCCCTCAAAACATATTTCACCCAGTGCCAACACCTCAAACCCCCTTTTCAACTGCCCCCATGCCCTCAAAACATATTTCACACAGTGCCAACACCTCCAACCCCCTTTGCAACTGCCCCCATGCCCTCAAAACTCATTTCACCCAGTGCCAACAGCTCACAGCCCCTTTTCAACTGCCCCCATGCCCTGAAAACACATTTCCCCCAGTCCCAACACCTCAAACCGCCTTTTCAAAGCTCCCATGCCCTCAAAACACATTTCACCCAATGCCAACACCTCAAACCCCCTTTTCAACTGCCCCCATGCCCTCAAAACACATTTCACCCAATGCCAACACCTCACTTCCCATTTTCAACTCCCCCCATGCCCTCAAAACAAATTTCACACAGTGCCAACACCTCACACCCCCTTTTCAACTGCCCCCATGCCCTCAAAACATATTTCACCCTATGCCAACACCTGAAACCCCCTTTTCAACTACCCCCATGCCCTCAAAACATATTTCACCCACCAGTGCCAACACCTCACACCCCCTTTTCAACTGCCTCCATGCCCTCAAAACATATTTCATCCAATGCCAACACCTCAAACCCCCTTTTCAACTGCCCCCATGCCCTCAAAACATATTTCACCCACCAGTGCCAACACCTCACACCCCCTTTGCAATTGCCCCCATGCCCTCAAAACACATTTCACCCAGTAACAGATTTTACCCAATGCCAACACCCAACACCCTCTTTTCAACTCACCCCATGCCCTCAAAACATATTTCACCCACCACTGCCAACACCTCCAACCCCCTTTTCAACTCCCCCCATGCCCTCAAAACATATTTCACCCACAAGTGCCAACACGTCAAACCCCCTTTTCAACTGCCTCCATGCCCTCAAAACACATTTCACCCAATGCCAACACCTCAAACCCCCTTTTCACCTGCCCCCATGCCCTCGAGACATGGTTCACACAGTGCCAACACCTCAAACCCCCTTTGCAAGTGCCCCCATGCCCTCAAAACACATTTTACCGAATGCCAACACCTCAAACCCCCTTTTCAACTCGGCCCATGCCCTCAAAACATATTTCACCCACCACTGCCAACACCTCAAACCCCCTTTTCAACTCCCCCCGTGCCCTCAAAACATATTTCACCCAGTGCCAACACCTCAAACCCCTTTTTCAACTGCCCCCATGCCCTGAAAACACAGTTCACCCAATGCCAACACCTCAAACCCCCTTTTCAATTGCCCCCATGCCCTCCAAACATATTTCACACGGTGCCAACAGCTCAAACCCCCTTTGCAATTGCCCCCATGCCCTCAAAACACATTTCACCCAGTAACAACACCTCAAACCCCCTTTCCAACTGCCCCCATGCCCCCAAAACACATTTCACCCAATGCCAACACCTCAAACCCCCTTTTCAACTCACCCCATGCCGTCAAAACACATTTCACACAGTGCCAACACCTCACGGCCCCTTTTCAACTGCCCCCATGCCCTCAAAACACATTTCACCCGATGCCAACACCTCAAACCCCCTTTTCAACTCCCCCCATGCCCTCGAGACATATTTCACACAGTGCAAACAGCTCAAACCCCCTTTGCAATTGCCCCCATGCCCTCAAAACACATTTCACACAGTGCCAACACCTCAAACCCCCTTTTCAACTGCCCCCATGCCCTCAAAACATATTTCACAAAGTGCCAACACCTCCTACCCCATTTTCAACTGCCCCCATGCCCTCAAAACATATTTCACCCAGTGCCAACACCTCAAACCCCCTTTTCAACTGCCCCCATGCCCTCAAAACATATTTCACACAGTGCCAACACCTCCAACCCCCTTTGAGACTGCCCCCATGCCCTCAAAACTCATTTCACCCAGTGCCAACAGCTCACAGCCCCTTTTCAACTGCGCCCATGCCCTGAAAACACATTTCCCCCAATGCCAACACCTCAAACCGCCTTTTCAAAACTTCCATGCCCTCAAAACACATTTCACCCAATGCCAACACCTCAAACCCCCTTTTCAACTGCCCCCATGCCCTCAAAACACATTTCACCCAATGCCAACACCTCACACCCCATTTTCAACTCCCCCCATGCCCTCAAAACAAATTTCACACAGTGCCAACACCTCACACCCCCTTTTCAACTGCCCCCATGCCCTCAAAACATATTTCACCCTATGCCAACACCTGAAACCCCCTTTTCAACTACCCCCATGCCCTCAAAACATATTTCACCCACCAGTGCCAACACCTCACACCCCCTTTTCAACTGCCTCCATGCCCTCAAAACATATTTCATCCAATGCCAACACCTCAAACCCCCTTTCCAACTGCCCCCATGCCCTCAAAACATATTTCACCCACCAGTGCCAACACCTCACACCCCCTTTGCAATTGCCCCCATGCCCTCAAAACACATTTCACCCAGTAACAGATTTTACCCAATGCCAACACCCAACACCCTCTTTTCAACTCACCCCATGCCCTCAAAACATATTTCACCCACCACTGCCAACACCTCCAACCCCCTCTTCAACTCCCCCCATGCCCTCAAAACATATTTCACCCACAAGTGCCAACACGTCAAAGCCCCTTTTCAACTGCCTCCATGCCCTCAAAACACATTTCACCCAATGCCAACACCTCAAACCCCCTTTTCACCTGCCCCCATGCCCTCGAGACATATTTCACACAGTGCCAACACCTCAAACCCCCTTTGCAAGTGCCCCCATGCCCTCAAAACACATTTTACCCAATGCAAACACCTCAAACCCCCTTTTCAACTCGGCCCATGCCCTCAAAACATATTTCACCCACCACTGCCAACACCTCAAACCCCCTTTTCAACTCCCCCCGTGCCCTCAAAACATATTTCACCCAGTGCCAACACCTCAAACCCCTTTTTCAACTGCCCCCATGCCCTGAAAACACAGTTCACCCAATGCCAACACCTCAAACCCCCTTTTCAATTGCCCCCATGCCCTCAAAACATATTTCACACGGTGCCAGCAGCTCAAACCCCCTTTGCAATTGCCCCCATGCCCTCAAAACACATTTCACCCAGTAACAACACCTCAAACCCCCTTTTCAACTGCCCCCATGCCCCCAAAACACATTTCACCCAATGCCAACACCTCACACCTCCTTTTCAACTGCCCCCATGCCCTCAAAACATATTTCACCCAGTGCCAACACCTCAAACCCCCTTTCCAACTGCCCCCATGCCCTCAAAACGCATTTCACCCGGTGCCAACACCTCACACCCCCTTTTCAACCGCCCCCATGCCCTCAAAACATATTTCACCCAGTACCAACACCTCACACCCCCTTGTCAACTGCCCCCATGCCCTCAAAACACATTTCACCTAGTGCCAACACCTCCAACCCCCTTTTCAACTGCCCCCATGCCCTCAAAACATTTTTCACCCAGTGCCAACACCTCCGACCCCCTTTTCAACTGCCCCCATGCCCTCAAAACATATTTCACACAGTGCCAACACCTCAAACCCCCTTTTCAACTGCCGCCATGCCCTCAAAACATATTTCACACAGTGCCAACACCTCAAACCCCCTTTTCAACTGCCCCCATGCCCTCAGAACATATTTCACCCAGTGCCCACACCTCAAACCCCCTTTTCAACTGCCCCAATGCCCTCAAAACACATTTCACCCAGTGCCAACACCTCAAACCCCCTTTCCAACTGCCCCCATGCCCTCAAAACGCATTTCACCCGGTGCCAACACCTCACTCCCCCTTTTCAACCGCCCCCATGCCCTCAAAACATATTTCACCCAATGCCAACACCTCAAACCCCCTTTTCAACTGCCCCCATGCCCTCAAAACATATTTCACCCAGTGCCAACACCTCAAACCCCATTTTCAACTGCCCCCATGCCCTCAAAACATATTTCGCACAGTGCCAACACCTCAAACCCCCTTTTCAACTGCCCCCATGCCCTCAAAACATATTTCACCCACCAGTGCCAACACCTCAAACCCCCTTTTCAACTGCCCCCATGCCCTCAAAACATATTTCACCCAATGCCAACACCTCAAACCCCCTTTTCAACTGCCTCCATGCCCTCAAAATACAGTTCACCCAATGCCAACACCTCAAACCCCCTTTTCAACTACCCCTATGCACTCGAGACGTATTTCATCTAGTGCCAACACCTCAAACCCCCTTTGCAATTGCCCCCATGCCGTCAAAACACATTTCACCCACCACTGCCAACACCTCAAACCCCCTTTTCAACCCCCCCCATGCCCTCAAAACATATTTCACCCAGTGCCAACACCTCAAGCCCCCTTTCTCAACTGCCCCCATGCCCTTAAAACACTTTCACCCAATGCCAACACCTCAAACCCCCTTTTCAACTCCCCCCATGCCCTCAAAACATATTTCACCCAGTGCCAACACCTCAAACCCCCGTTTCAACTGCCCCCATGCCCTCAAAACACATTTCACCCAATGCCAACACCTCAAACCCCCTTTCCAACTGCCCCCATGCCCTCAAAACACATTTCACCCAATGCCAACACCTCACACCTCCTTTTCAACTCTCCCCATGCCCTCAAAACATATTTCACCCAGTGCCAACACCTCAAACCCCCTTTCCAACTGCCCCCATGCCCTCAAAACGCATTTCACCTAGTGCCAACACCTCAAACCCCCTTTTCAACTGCCCCCATGCCCTCAAAACACATTTCATCTAGTGCCGACACCTCAAACCCCCTTTTCAACTGCCCCCATGCCCTCAAAACATATTTCACCCAGTGCCAACACCTCCAACCCCATTTGCAACTGCCCCCATGCCCTCAAAACATATTTCACCCAGTGCCAACACCTCAAACCCCCTTTTCAACTGCCCCCATGCCCTCCAAACATATTTCACCCAGTGCCAACACCTCAAACCCCCTTTTCAACTGCCCCCATGCCCTCAAAACACATTTCACCTAGTGCTAACACCTCAAACCCCCTTTTCAACACTCCCATGCCCTCAAAGCATTTTTCACCCAGTGCCAACACCTCAAACCCCTTTTCAACTGCCCCCATGCCCTCAAAACATTTTTCACCCAGTGCCAACACCTTACACCCCCTTTCCCACTGCCCCCATGCCCTGAAAACACATTGCACCCAATGCCAACACCTCAAACCGCCTTTTCAACACTCCCATGCCCTCAAAACACATTTCACCCAATGCCAGCACCTCAAACCCCCTTTTCAACCGCCCCCATGCCCTCAAAACATATTTCACCCAGTGCCAACACCTCAAAACCCATTTTCAACTGCCCCCATGCCCTCAAAACATATTTCACCCTATGCCAACACCTCCAACCCCCTTTTCAACTCCCCCCATGCCCTCAAAACATATTTCACACAGTGCCAACACCTGAAACTCCCTTTTCAACTGCCCCCATGCCCGCAAAACATATTTCACCCAGTGCCAACACCTCAAACCCCCTTATCAACTGCCGCCATGCCCTCAACACATATTTCACCCAGTGCCAACACCTCAAACCCCATTTTCAACTGCCCCCATGCCCTCAAAACACATTTCACACAGTGCCAACACCTCACACCCCCTTTTTCAACTCCCCCCATTCCCTCAGAACATATTTCACACGGTGCCAACACCTCAAACCCCCTTTCCAACTGTCCCCATGCCCTCAAAACACATTTCACCCAGTGCCAACACCTCACACCTCCTTTTCAACTGCCCCCATGCCCTCAGAACATATTTCACACGGTGCCAACACCTCAAACCCCCTTTCCAACTGCCCCCATGCCCTCAAAACGCATTGCACCCAGTGCCAACACCTCACACCCCCTTTTCAACTGCCCCCATGCCCTCAAAACACATTTCACCCAATGCCAACACCTCAAACCCCCTTATCAACCGCCCCCATGCCCTCAAAACACATTTCACCTAGTGCTAACACCTCAAACCCCCTTTTCAACTGCCCCCATGCCCTCAAAACACATTTCACCCAATGCCAACACCTCACATCCCCTTTTCAATTGCCCCCATGCCCTCAAAACACATTTCACCCAGTGCCAACACCTCAAACCCCCTTTTGAACTGCCCCCATGCCCTCAAAACATAGTTCACCCAGTGCCAACACCTCAAACCCCCTTTTCAACTGCCCCCATGCCCTCAAAACACATGTCAGCCAATACCAACACCTCACATCCCCTTTTCAATTGCCCCCATGCCCTCAAAACACATTTCACCCAGTGCCAACACCTCAAACCCCCTTTTCAACTGCACCCATGCCCTCAAAACATATTTCACCCAGTGCCAACATTTCAAACCCCCTTTTCAACTGCCCCCATGCCCTCAAAACATATTTCACAGAGTGCCAACACCTCAAACCCCATTTTCAACTGCCCCCATGCCCTCAAAACATATTTCGCACAGTGCCAACACCTCAAACCCCCTTTTCAACTGCCCCCATGCCCTCAAAACATATTTCACCCACCAGTGCCAACACCTCAAACCCACTTTTCAACTGCCCCCATGCCCTCAAAACATATTTCACCCAATGCCAACACCCCAAACCCCCTTTTCAACTGCCGCCATGCCCTCAAAACATATTTCACCCAATGCCAACACCTCAAACCCCCTTTTCAACTGCCCCCATGCCCTCAAAACACATTTCACCCAATGCCAACACCTCAAACCCCCTTTGCAATTGCCCCCATGCCCTCAAAACACATTTCACCGAATGCCAACACCTCAAACCCCCTTTTCAACTCACCCCATGCCCTAAAAACATATTTCACCCACCACTGCCAACACCTCAAACCCCCTTTTCAACTCCCCCCATGCCCTCAAAACATATTTCACCCAGTGCCAACACCTCAAGCCCCCTTTTCAACTGCCCCCATGCCCTCAAAACACATTTCACCCAATGCCAACACCTCAAACCCCCTTTTTCAACTCCCCCCATGCCCTCAAAACATATTTCACCGAGTGCCAACACCTCAAACCCCCGTTTCAACTGCCCCCATGCCCTCAAAACACATTTTACCCAATGCCAACACCTCAAACCCCCTTTTCAACTGCCCCCATGCCCTCAAAACACATTTCACCCAATGCCAACACCTCACACCTCCTTTTCAACTGCCGCCATGCCCTCAAAACATATTTCACCCAGTGCCAACACCTCAAACCCCCTTACCAACTGCCCCCATGCCCTCAAAACGCATTTCACCTAGTGCCAACACCTCAAACCCCCTTTTCAACTGCCCCCATGCCCTCAAAACACATTTCATCTAGTGCCAACACCTCAAACCCCCTTTTCAACTGCCCCCATGCCCTCAAAACATATTCCACCCAGTGCCAACACCTCCAACCCCCTTTTCAACTCCCCCCATGCCCTCAAAACATATTTCACCCAGTGCCAAGACCTCAAACCCCATTTTCAACTGCCCCCATGCCCTCAAAGTATTTGTCACCCAGTGACAACACCTCAAACCCCCTTTTCAACTGCCCCCATGCCCTCAAAACATATTTCACCCAGTGCCAACACCTCAAACCCCCTTTTCAACTGCCCCCGTGCCCTCAAAACACATTTCACCCAGTGCCAACACCTTACACCCCCTTTTCAACTGCCCCCATGCCCTGAAAACACATTTCACCCAATGCCAACACCTCAAACCGCCTTTTCAACACTCCCATGCCCTCAAAACACATTTCACCCAATGCCAACACCTCAAACCCCCTTCTCAACCGCCCCCATGCCCTCAAAACATATTTCACCCAGTGCCAACACCTCAAACCCAATTTTCAACTGCCCCCATGCCCTCAAAACATATTTCACCCTATGCCAACACCTCAAACCCCCTTATCAACTGCCCCCATGCCCTCAAAACATATTTCACCAGGTGCCAACACCTCAAACCCCATTTTCAACTGCCCCCATGCCCTCAAAACATATTACACACAGTGCCAACACCTCACACTCCCTTTTTCAACTCCCCCCATGCCCTCAAAACATATTTCACACGGTGCCAACACCTCAAACCCCCTTTCCAACTGCCCCCATGCCCTCAAAACACATTTAACCCAGTGCCAACACCCCACACCTCCTTTTCAACTGCCCCCATGCCCTCAAAACATATTTCACCCAGTGCCAACACCTCAAACCCCCTTTCCAACTGCCCCCATGCCCTCAAAACGCATTTCACCCAGTACCAACACCTCACACCCCCTTTACAACTGCCCCCATGCCCTCAAAGTATTTGTCACCCAGTGACAACACCTCAAACCCCCTTTTCAACTGCCCCCATGCCCTCAAAACATATTTCACCCAGTGCCAACACCTCAAACCCCCTTTTCAACTGCCCCCGTGCCCTCAAAACACATTTCACCCAGTGCCAACACCTTACACCCCCTTTTCAACTGCCCCCATGCCCTGAAAACACATTTCACCCAATGCCAACACCTCAAACCGCTTTTTCAACACTCCCATGCCCTCAAAACACATTTCACCCAATGCCAACACCTCAAACCCCCTTCTCAACTGCCCCCATGCCCTCCAAACACATTTCACCCTATGCCAACACCTCAAACCCCCTTATCAACTGCCCCCATGCCCTCAAAACATATTTCACCCAGTGCCAACACCTCAAACCCCATTTTCAACTGCCCCCATGCCCTCAAAACATATTTCACACAGTGCCAACACCTCACACCCCCTTTTTCAACTCCCCCCATGCCCTCAAAACATATTTCACACGGTGCCAACACCTCACACCTCCTTTTCAACTGCCCCCATGCCCTCAAAACATATTTCACCCAGTGCCAACACCTCAAACCCCCTTTCCAACTGCCCCCATGCCCTCAAAACGCATTTCACCCAGTACCAACACCTCACACCCCCTTTTCAACTGCCCCCATGCCCTCAAAACACATTTCAGCCAGTGCCAACACCTCAAACCCCCTTTTGAACTGCACCCATGCCCTCAAAACATATTTCACCCAGTGCCCACACCTCAAACCCCCTTTTCAACTGCCCCCATGCCCTCAAAACACATTTCACCCAATGCCAACACCTCACATCCCCTTTTCAATTGCCCCCATGCCCTCAAAACACATTTCACCCAGTGCCAACACCTCAAACCCCCTTTTGAACTGCACCCATGCCCTCAAAACACATTTCACCCAGTGCCTACACCTCACACCGCCTTTTCAACTGCCCCCATGCCCTCAAAACACATTTCAGCCAATGCCAACACCTCCAACCCCCTTTTCAATTGCCCCCATGCACTGAAAACACATTTCACCTAGTGCCAACACCTCAAACCCCCTTCTCAACTACCCCCATGCCCTCAAAACACATTTCACCCAATGCCAACACCTCAAACCCCCTTTTCAATTGCCCCCATGCCCTCAAAACATATTTCACCCAGTGCCAACACCTCAAACCCCCTTATCAACTGCCCCCATGCCCTCAAAACACATTTCACCCAGTGCCAACACCTCAAACCCCCTTTTCAACTGCCCCCATGCCCTGATCACACATTTCACCCAGTGCCAACACCTCAAACCCCCTTTGCAACTGCCCCCATGCCCTCAAAACACATTTCACCCAGTGCCAACACCTCACACCTCCTTTTCAACTGCCCCCATGCCCTCAAAACACGTTTCACCCAATGCCAACACCTCAAACCCCCTTATCAACTGCCCCCATGCCCTCAAAACACATTTCACCTAGTGCTAACACCCCGAACCCCCTTTTCAACTGCCCCGATGCCCTCAAAACACATTTCACCCATGCCAACACCTCACATCCCCTTTTCAATTCCCCCCATGCCCTCAAAACACATTTCACCCAGTGCCAACACCTCGAACCCCCTTTTGAACTGCACCCATGCCCTCAAAACATATTTCACCCAATGCCAACACCTCCAACCCCCTTTTCAACTGCCCCCATGCCCTCAAAACACATGTCAGCCAATGCCAACACCTCACATCCCCTTTTGAATTGCCCCCATGCCCTCAAAACACATTTCACCCAGTGCCAACACCTCAAACCCCCTTTTGAAGTGCACCCATGCCCTCAAAACATATTTCACCCAGTGCCAACACCTCAAACCCCCTTTTCAACTGCCCCCATGCCCTCAAAACACATTTCACCCAATGCCAACACCTCAGACCCCCTTTTCAATTGCCCACATGCCCTCAAAACACATTTCACCCAGTGCCAACACCTCAAACCCCCTTTTGAACTGCACCCATGCCCTGAAAACACATTTCACCCAGTGCCAACACCTCAAACCCCCTTTCCAACTGCCCCCATGCCCTCAAAACACATTTCACCCAGTGCCAACACCTCAAACCCCCTTTTCAACTGCCCCCATGCCCTGAAAACACATTTCACCCAGTGCCAACACCTCAAACCCCCTTTGCAACTGCCCCCATGCCCTCAGAACACATTTCACCCAGTGCCAACACCTCCAACCCCCTTTTCAACTGCCCCCATGCCCTCAAAACATATTTCACAGAGTGCTAACACCTCACACCCCCTTTTCAACTCCCCCCATGCCCTCAAAACATATTTCACACAGTGCCAACACCTCACACCCCCTTTTCAACTGCCCCTATGCCCTCAAAACATATTTCACCCAGTGCTAACACCTCAAACCCCCTTTTCAACTGCCCCCATGCCCTCAAAACACATTTCACCCAATGCCAACACCTCAGATCCCCTTTTCAATTGCCCCCATGCCCTCAAAACATATTTCACACAATGCCAACACCTCAAACCCCCGTTTCAACTGCCCCCATGCCCTCAAAACATATTTCACCCAATGCCAACACCTCAAACCCCCTTTTCAGCTGCCCCCATGCCCTCAAAGCATTTTTCACCCAGTGCCAACACCTCAAACCCCCCTTTTCAACTGTCCCCATGCCCTCAAAACACATTTCACACAGTGCCAACACCTCAAACCCCCTTTTCAACTCCCCCCATGCCCTCAAAACACATTTCACCCAGTGCCAACACCTGAAACCCCCTTTTCAACTGCCACCATGCCCTCAAAACACATTCCACCTAGTGCGAACACCTCAAACCCCCTTTTCAACTGCCCCCATGCCCTCAAAACATATTTCACCTGGTGCCAACACCTGAAACCCCCTTTTCAACTGCCCCCATGCCCTCAAAACATATTTCACACAGTGCCAACACCTCAAACCCCCTTTTCAACTAAAGCTGCGGATTTGCGTGATCGCGGGTGCGCGGACGTTTGCAAGATTTGAACTTTTGGCTTTATTTTTACGAATTTACGGTGAAATTTCTGTTCTGATTGTTTTTCTTACCCAAATTGGAATATCGTATTTGTTCGATTTGGTTTTTTCCAGATCGCCGCATTTTGGTTTTTACCTGTTCCAAAATTCGTCTACAGACTTGGTTCGGCGATGATTGGTAAATCGTCGTATAATGTTGATTGCGAACAAGTGCGTGAGGTAGTTGTTCAAGATGTGCAGACTCAAATTTTAGGGAGATTGTTGGAACGTGAAACAGAGCGATTGGAGGTGGATAAGGTTGGAGACCTGAGGTTGGCTTTAGTTCCGAGGACAATAGGTATTGATTGTGCAATACATGTGGATACTGTTGAACTTGATGAGTTGTGGTATCAGTGTATGGAGCAACGTGCTATGTACATGCTTGAATATGAGAACTTCGATGATTTCAATGTTGATGATTGGTGGTATGCTGTGCAGTGTGCAGAAGATGTAGACAATTTGTGGCGTTTAGATCCCATGTGGGCGGCTAAGGTGTTCCACGTTGAGTTGAATTCTCCACGTTTGTGTCGGAAATGTTTTGCGCGTCCTCGTTACTTGGCACATATGTCTAGCGCACAAGCTGTTGAATATGGTCTTGGTCTTTTATGCGTAGAGTGTGCTGGCCAGTGTACGGATGATGAAGCAATAGATATTAAAGTCCGCTCTTACGACGAAAAAGGATATGATGAGACATCTTCACCGGTTACTGGCTCACCGTTATATCAAGGTAGCGCTCATAGAAAGGAAAAACGCAGGTCTCGTAATAAACGAACACAGTTCCGGAGATTTGAAAATACCTCCAGCTCAAGTAATCATGATTTGGATTGTGATGATTGGGATTCATGGTGTGAGAAGATGTCTAGGAGATTCAAATATTTGAAGTGTTTAGATAACTCACAGTTATCCAGTGTATTGAATGACGATGATATGGTGTTTGTCTTTAATTATGTAGACGATTGGAATGTGCACCGGTTTTTAGAATGTTGGTTGGCGAACAAACAAGACCCTTCCGCTTGGAAATGCCAGTTTTTAATGTTTGAGGAGGTGTAAAGGACTTTACGTCGTTTGTTGCTGCTGTTTGGCTCTGTGTGATCGGGTCTATTTCTGTGTGCCCTGCAGGATGACTGCTGGGCAGTGCTGATGTCGGATGTTGCTGCTTGTCCTGTTGCCCACGGCCATCGGAACCTGTGCAGAGGACGAGAGAAACCGTTTGATTAGATTCTTCTCGGATCAACGTAATCAGCAACAACATGTGCAGTGTATAACGGTGTGTCACGGAGGCTGTCCCCAACAAGTTTTTTTTTTAGGTGTGGTACTGGTGGGTGGCTGCATAATGGGATGGCCAGTCTTGTTGATGAGGATTGCAAGAACACAATTTTGGCAGTTTCTGCCCAGTATCATGACTGGTCGCTTGGTCTTTGGAGAGACGGTGCGGTGCAAATTGTTCTCAATTTCAATTTCGTCTTTGGTAGACCCTCTTTCGGAGCTCGGGCCTTGTGTGGATGGGAAAAAACGTCTGGACTGGCAGAAGGGCATGAGGCATTTCGTGATCGTCGAAGCTTTCCATGGGTCGAGTCGAGTCACCAAGCTGTTTGCGTTGTGTGCCGGTGCGAGCAGCTCTTTGATGAAGGTTATCACCCAAATCAAGCTTCTGGTGACAGGCCTTCTGAACCGTATGGTCGGACGTGTTGTGAGGCTTACCCAGTGGATGCTGATAGCTGCCGTCACAATTCTTGTTTTCTCATTCATCTAGTGCTCCGCTGAGGTGGACGGTGCCAGGAAGGCCATGGCTCTGGCCAAGGACGCAAACGGAAATGAGTTGTGGCTTGGCTACTTGCCTCCTGCATGGATTCCGAAGGCACCTGCGAAAGTCGGTTTCCTGGTTCAGAATGCCATCGTCCTGCTCTGTGCATTCTCTGTGCTGCTGAGCACCCTCTCTTTGTTCCGAGGGGACTTCGCGTGCAAGGCGAACGAATACCATTTCCTCATCCAACTGGATATCCAGCACGTTGCGAAATGCATTTCGCTGCATCAAGTCGGATTATTCATGATCGGAAAGTATGAGATTGGCAACATATGCCATGGTCATCGGTGCATGCTTGCTTTGCCCAGCACTCCAGGCTACCACTCTTTGCGGCGCTTAAGGAGGTCATGTTTGAGAACAGTCAACTTGACTCACTGTTCTTATCTCGTGTCCTTCATCCCTAAGGAATATGTAACAGATGTCTTTGAGATTCAACATCTTGTGAGCTGCCCATACTGCGCACCCCTTTCTATCAAACGGCACCTCATGAAGACATGGAGCCATATTGGCTTCATGGGTAGGCTATAGTGGTGATTGTTTCCAAAATTTCAATTCCAATTTTGTATTCTCTGCTGCTTGAGGTCCATAAGTTGGTGGGCCGGCCAGTGTTGTCAGGGGACAATTTGAAAACCAAGTCAGCCAACTTGGCAAATTCTGTAGATGATGTACTTTCGACCTTGGACTCCCACCCCCTCATCTCCTGGGTTGTGTTTGAGTCCGAAATGTTGACAAAATGACACCAGAACAAATGAATGGTTTCTTTGTTTTCAGTTTGTGGACTGGCAGTTTTCGCTGACATTCCTGAGCCCCTAGCCCTGAACACCTCTTTTTGCATTTTTTTTCAGATGTGCCAGTCTTGGTAGTTACTATAACTGCTTATATACCTTTAGGGGCTTGACTGTGGCCAGTAAATTTAGGTAGTGTGAGTAAAAGCGTATGCTCTGTGGGATGGGAGGTGAGCCACCCTTTGTTGGGCTGATGCCACCGCTGAGGCAGAGACCGGAGCCTTTGTGCGTCAGGGGTTAGGTCGACGTGCTGAGTCCTTCAAATTGGAGCTTCCTGTACATTGTACAGAGAGTGTGTATTAAAACTGCTTAGGTGGGACGCTCCCAGGGTACTGGCTACTGTAAGACCACCCCTGGATCTTGTGCCCTGCAGGAGTAGGTACAGTAAGGGGTCTCTTTCGTTGTGATGTTATCTGTGTTGTTTTTTTTGTAACAGTCAGACCTCTTTTTGGTTAGCAGTACCAGTAGGAACCCTGGACACTAATCAGCAAGGATTCGAACAAAAAGGAGAGACACCATAGGCTGTGGCCACCGTAGTCTCCCCCTAAACGTTTGAGTCCATAAGCAGATTAGATACAGGGCTTGGCAAGTGTACAACAACAAAAAAGGCTCCAGCCAAAGCATAGGACCAATGAGGGTTCACGAAACAGGTCCATCTAAAGGCAAGGGGCCAAGGAAAGTTGTCGAACGCGAGCCAAGAGGAACTAACCCATACGGGTAGCTAACAATCCGCGACTAGGTCTCGTTGAGATACTAGGGTTGTATTATAAAACAATCTCGGACTTATTTGGATTAAAAAAAAAACCCCTTTTCAACTGCCCCCATGCCCTCAAAACACATTTCACCCAGTGCCAACACCTCAAACCCCCTTTTCAACTGCCCCCATGCCCTCAAAACATATTTCACCCAGTGCCAACACGTCACAGCCCCTTTCCAACTGCCCCCATGCCCTCAAAACATATTTCACCCAGTGCCAACACCTCACACCCCCGTTTCAACTGCCCCCATGCCCTCAAAACACATTTCACCTAGTGCCAACACCTCCAACCCCCTTTTCAACTGCCCCCATGCCCTCAAAACATATTTCACCCAGTGCCAACACCTCCAACCCCATTTTCAACTGCCCCCATGCCCTCAAAACATATTTCACCCAGTGCCAACACCTCAAACACCCTTTTCAACTGCCCCCATGCCCTCAAAGCATTTTTCACCGGGTGCCAACACCTCACACCCCCTTCTCAACTGCCCCCATGCCCTCAAAACACATTTCACCTAGTGCCAACACCTCAAACCCCCTTTTCAACTGCCCCCATGCCCTCGAGACATATTTCACCCAGTGCCAACACCTCCAACCCCCTTTTTAAATGCCCCCATGCCCTCAAAACACATTTCACCCAATGCCAACACCTCAAACCCCCGTTTCAACTGCCCCCATGCGCTGAAAACAGGTTTCACCCACTGCCAACACCTCCAACCCCCTTTTCAACTGCCCCCATACCCTCAAAACATATTTCACACGGTGCCAACACCTCAAACCCCCTTTCCAACTGGCCCCATGCCCTCAAAACATATTTCACGCAGGGCCAACACCTCACACCCCCTTTTCAACTGCCCCCATGCTCTCAAAACATATTTCACACAGTGCCAACACCTCACACCCCCTTTCCAACTGCCCCTATGCCCTCAAAACATATTTCACACAGCGCCAACACCTCAAACCCCCTTTTCAACTGCCCCCATGCCCTCATAACATATTTCACCTAGTGCCAACACCTCAAAGCCCCTTTTCAACTGCCCCCATGCCCTCAAAACATATTTCACGCAGTGCCAACACCTCACACCCCCTTTTCAACTGCCCCCATGCCCTCAAAACATATTT